>BJKM01000031.1:1115000-1760000 GCA_015082035.1 Chaenogobius annularis
AAGAGGCGAGCCTGCTCTCAGTAAGAAAGCATGTTTTTAAAGGAGAACTGTCAGAACAACATCTTTGTAAGTCCCTGAGATGTTTAACTATATATTTCTAGGGTGTTTGAAGTGTCCATCTTCGCCCAATTCTGTCTTGGCAACGTTAAATGTTTTTGTATGTGATTATACTGCCTCATTTCAATAAAAAATGCTATAATGCTTGTGGGTCTGTTCTCTGACACAAGAGAGCTGCAGGGGGCGCTCTATCGCAGAGGTCACTCAGTTCTGTTTAAAATGTATATTTGAGCAATCAATTGAATGATGCAAGAAGTTCAGATGCAAAGTTAAGTTGCTTATAAATCCTTACATACATAGGACACTACTCAAAACTATGTTTATTTTTGTCTAGTTATAACAAGATAAGGCCTGGGGTTTTATAATTACAGATTTCCAATAAACATCTGATCTGAGTAAAATTATGATAGTGTAAATAAACATGATGTGACTTCTCGGTTCCATTCACTGCTTTGGCAAAGAAGTTAATCTTATTTCTCTGTTTAGATTGCTAGTTTGGGAAGCAAGAAGATAATTGAAAATGATGACACAGAGGGAGAATTATGGAGTTGAAGGTGGTTTATTTACAAACCAATGCTCCTCCATGGCTGCGGTGGTCTCTGGCAGTCACTACTGAGTGTGTATATTGTTTGTGTGTGTGAGCATGCTGGCACAAAGACGCTGATTGCTCCCTTTGCAGAAAGCAGGGACCACACAAGGTCAGATTCTTGTTTATGTGTGAGATTTATACTTTCATTGCAATTTATACAACTATATACATTATACGATCCACCACAATTGGCACGCTGATAGTGTTTATTTTGTATTCAATAATTTCATATAATGGGAGATCTTTACATAGTCCCCATTGTGAAAGATAGAATATGGTTGTTCAAATGAAACCTGAGGGCACATATTGTTTATATTTAAGAAAAAGAAAAAAATACATAAGTAAACATTTAAAGCTTCACTTGAATTAAGCCTGCTCCATTTAGTGTGGTATATGTTGCAAAAAACCTAATACTTAAATTTGGTAAACTCAAATATTGAGGTACAGCGCAATTTGATTGTCCATGTAGGACAATGTGTCCTCTGCATTTGATCCATCCTGTTAAGAGGCATGTTTGGGAAAAGCAAGACCTGTTGGAGTTGAAGTTGGAGTTTCCGGTTCAACCGTATTGGTGCGCACTAGGCTGCTGGGTGTTTTTTCTATGCTCTCATTGGACACTCTAGACAAGGCGCAGCTACACACGAACGTGCCTATGGTTTCGTTTTGTGTGCCCCCTCTCTCCCTCTCATTTCAACAGAGCATGTGTGTGGCAGGGGGCGTGGCTTCTAAGCTTCTCACATGTGCTGCAGCCGAGACACACCTGCACTTCACCAATTCATCCAGCAGCAGTATACCAGACCGGTCTTCTCACCAACACTCTGCACTCTGTAGAGCCTCCTGAGCTTTTGCACTGTTGTTACTTACCTTGTTTTTTTACTACCTACTACTTAGCTGCTGCTCGTTTGTCCAGTTCCTTTGTGTGTCTCACTTCAGCTACTCATGTCGTCCAGCTCCTTCATGTCGTCCAGCTCTCATGTCCTTCCAGCTCCTCTTGTCGTCCAGCTCCTCATGTCCTTCCAGCTCCTCATGTCCTTCCAGCTCCTCTTGTCGTCCAGCTCCTCATGTTGTCCAGCTCCCTGTCGTCCACTTCCTCATGTCCTTCCAGCTCAACCTGTCATCGTGCTCCTCATATCGTCCAGCTCCTCCTGTCGTCCAGCTCCTCATGTCCTTCCAGCTCCTCCTGTCGTCCAGCTCCTCATGTCGTCCAGCTCTTCATGTCCTTTCAGCTCCTCATGTCGGCCAGCGCCTCCTGTCGTCCATATCCTCATGTCCTTCCAGCTCCTCTTGTCCTTCCAGCTCCTCTTGTTGTCCAGCTCCTCATGTCGTCCAGCTCCTCATGTCGTCCAGCTCCCTTTGTCCTATTGTTTTTTTTTCATAATACATTTGCAAACCTTCTTTCCCGTTGTCATTATGGTTGCATTGGTTGTAGGTTAAAACGAAAAAATAAAATACAACAATCAGAATGCAGGGGCCACACAAAATCAAAAGCTGCTTGTGCCTACCACTACGTATGATACAAATACATCAATCCTAACCCGAGCCCATTTATCATCCACTGCTATTGTCAAAGAAATAAACTCAACCTTTGCCAAATCATTTCAACAAAACATTCTAAAGGATGACCGCTTTCCCTTTGGTTGGTGCCAAACAAGACTGTGTGTTATCAGCTCATTATTTCTGCTGAGCTTTGAAGCAAGTGAGAAAGGGAAATGATATATGCTGGAGGTTGAAGGAAGACGAGGCTATTTTGTTTTTCTCAAGCCATTTGCCACACTAACGAAATGTGACCTTTTGAATGTTTACGGGTGCAAATTGAAGTCCAAATAAATAGGGCAAATCAGCGTGGCTCTCCACTACGGTGTACATTTTAGGACATTCCACTGAAACTGATGGCTGAGGATGTCCTAAAATGTAACCATACAACCACACTAGTCCCTCCTACTTTCTGTTGAAGAGTGCATGCAAGTGGTTCGCATGTAAATGAGCATTTCTCAATTCAGCACCAGTAATTATAAAGAAAATACATGAGTAAAACCAAACATGAACCACAATAAATAACAATTAAAACAATACATAGACAGGAATTCCATTTAAAATAATGAAACAAATAAAACCAACATAAGGGAAATAAAACACTTCATCCACGTTGCCTCCAGTGTCCATGTGCTGTGCGCTAGTGTATGAAAGCGAGTGTGTTTGTGAGAGTGAACGCACTCTCGAACAAATAAAACAAATAATAATAATTTATATTGATTTTATTAAAGTAAAAAAGCTTAAAATACATTTATACAACTTTATTATTGTAAATTTGCTCATTTATTTCACCCAGAGTGTATATTGTAAAGGCAGAACTGTGTGATAAAATGAGTCCGCTGCACGCTGTCTGCATCTATTGAAGTATTTTATTGCTCATGAGAGCCGAAAGCAGCGCTCTGATTGAGCTTTGGCTTCACTTTGCTGTCAAAGAAAAGATGCAGGCGACTGAAAGTTCATTAATGTGAAGATTAATGATGTGTCGAAGGGTTTGTAGTATTTATTATTTGTTTATTTGGTGGAGACAGTGCTTGTTAATAACCATAAATTATACACATGCTGTAAACATGCAGGTTTATTGCAAATATCAATCCAACATTTACACTCTCAAGCCACGCAAGTACTACCCAGGCCCATCCCTGCTTAACTTCCGAGATTTGACGATCTGACGTATGGCCACATACTCTGTGAGACAAAGGGACTAGTTTACTGTATAGACATACATTTTCCTTTTGCGTTCTAAAAATCAGGTTCAATCAGTTAAAAATGATTTCCAGCAGGACAGGCAGCAAAGGACAGAAAACCTACACACCAAGAACAGAGAAAAAACCAAAACACAACCACACACACTACAGTTCACGTTGACCACAGCCAGTAAAAGTCTGCATGCCTTTTCAGTTGGACTTCATAGCTGCTGGTCGTCATGTAGCGGGGGACATCATTATAGAGCCTGGTGAAGCTGTAAGAGAAAGACCTCTGTCCAAAGGTGTTCCATGGGAGCTGTTCATGCGAGCACAATCTCTGAGGACCAATTTCACTTTGCCGTCTCATACATGCCACAAAAAATGCATGCATGTGAACACCAGTCATGTGCCAAAGGATTTGTGTGAGCTACAGCAGGAACAAGATCAATTTAGCAGTTGTAAAATCAGGTAATGTAGCTTTGACAGAGTATTATTTTCACAATACCTCTGGTACAAAATAAATGAGAGCAGACGCTTTAATCTACATCTAGATATCTTGACCGCAATATAACAAATACTGCCTAAAAACATAAACTCTCTCATCTCAGATCATGAGTGGTGCAGCCCGACACAGTGGACACAGGGCAGAAGGCCATCGAAGAACATGTGCTAACCACTGATTGCACTCTCAATGGAGCGGCTGCCTTCCAAGTCACACTGCTAAACACTCACACATCTCTGGAGCCTTTAGACGCGGGTGTGAACATGACCCAGAGATGGAGCTGTGAACCGCTGCAATTTAATCACAAACCTGCACATTTGGAACATATTGGCTTTCTCGACATGCATTATGGTCCCTGAATATTCGGAGTCATTAAAATACTTCTACATCTCAGGATTGGATTTTCACATTTCATAATTAAAAAGTATGCATATGAATGGATTGAAAAAAAATAATTCCGGTCTTTTTTGCTGTGGAGTTGTTGTCGCACCGCCTGCTGACAATGGTGGGAAGTGGACAGTGTTAAAAGGGAAGAGTAGTAGTTATGGGTCGCAAAAAGACCCTGAAACTGAAACTCAACACCAAGAGGTCTGTGCTGGTATTGATCAAAAAAACAAAAACAATGAGAGACATTAGTTTTAAATGTTGAAGTCGGTGCCCAATTGAAGCACATTTTTCAAACGTCCAAAAGAGCTGGAAAAACGAGATCTCCAGGAAGGCAACTTGCATCCAAGCCGAAAACACACAGAGTTGGCAGTGGGTCATTAGAGTGTCTCAAAGCTGGAGTGTTGTGGGTAATAATGGGAATCTAGTGTGAAGCGAATGTCCTTGGAAAGTTGTGGCTTAACAAACAATATGATCCAATCTTTATAGTAATCATCCAGCGCCGTGTCCCCAAGTCAAAGAAAACTTCTGTCTATAAAGGAAACGCAAAAGTGAAGCTTAAAGGTGCACTATGTAACTTTAATGGTGGGCGGTCCATCACTGTAAAGCAGGGGTGTCCAAACTTTTTTCACCGAGGGCCACATTTTGAAACTTATACGGAGCAGAGGGCCACAGACAACCCGACAATGAAGTGAATCATTTGAAATGTTGCATTTGACATAGTTTAGATGAGCCTCCACACAATTAATACAACTTGAACATTAATATTAGGTTGGTATATTATCAAAATGCTTGAAGTTTTCCAATTTGACAGTAAAAAGTACTACTTTTTGTTGTTTGGAACAACTTAGCACGAAGCCGGATGGCCAACAAAAATTGGTCTGAGGGCCACATTTGGCCCCTGGGCAGTAGTTTGGACATGCCTGCTATAAAGAGTTATTCTTTTGCCTGGGATGTTTCTCAGTATGACATCTATTGCCTTTATTCATGCCTTTATTCAATTATAGTTGTTTTATTGCAAAATATGTACATATACAAATAAATATGAAAACATCTTTTCCGAACTGCTTTAGAATGATCTTGAGCTTTATCTGAACTATTATGAGACCACATGGGGACATAAATAAAGTGGGAAAAAAGAACAATTATTTTGTCTTGAAACTGACTAGTTTATGGTCCAAATTTAAATGATCGTAGTTGTATTTAAGCCAATATCGAGTATGGCGCTTGTATCAAAATCAAATTACAATGAGTATTGTGTAATCACTTTTTGGATGGCCTATCGTCTCCACAGATCCAACATGTAATGTGGCATGAGGATGTCACCTGCTGGTCTCCGTGGATATTGACAATCTCAAACTGTGGAACATTCCAGGTAAAAGCAACAACACCTCCATATAGACAAGCAGGTGGCAGACCCTCAACGCTCAGTTGATTCTCATGTGAAATGAAACAATGTCACGTTTCTGGTTATTTGTTTTTGGGTTGTATCGGAAACATCAGAAATGATTAAAGAAAATAGGAGTATCACATGTTTTGACAAAGACTTACAATGAATTAATAATTCATCGCAATTATCAAAACATTTGCAATAAGAAAGGCCACATGTTTACAACATCTGTAAATATTGTTTGCACATTACCGCTATATTTTTCCTGCACAGCATAATTTCACCATAAAATATTTGGTTGTGTTAAATTGGCACTGGCACATCATGCTGAGCTCTAAGCCTCTTTTTGCCAACTCAAAGCGATCACCATCTGCTATTTTCAGTCACATCAAAAACCCAGCACTAACTGCATCCTATTTGACCAATTTCACACACAAAAAACACCAAAGCCCTTTCTTTATATCCAAACCTATACATTTCATAGCATTTTTTCCTTTTTTTGGTCTCAATGCACGATGATCTCAAAGTTTGTGGACCAGGAAAAAGCCTTCCGGCTGTGTGTTGCAAGCAGGTGTGCAGGAGCAAAAAAGGGGCGCTTTCCATTTGATGCGAGATCAAGTGAAAGCCAGTCAGACAGTCAGACTGCCAGGCAAGCAGGAAGGCAGGGGAGGTAGTGTCAGCGCAGGCAAAACAAAGGCGCTGAAAGCTGCTGGTGTAGTTTCTTTCCCCTAAAAGCTCGTTAATCCCAATTTAGCTGTCACGGGAACGAGGTAGGCATGGGTTCTGTTCGTGCACAATGCAGCAAGAAAAGACATTGCAGTGCATCGCATATTGAGGATAGACGTACAAAGAAAACTAATTTGTATCAAAGTTTAGAATTTTATGCATGAACAATAAAGGGTCCATTTGCATTAAACAAAAGAATAAAACTACTGTATAAAGTATATGCACCTTTTTTTCAGTGCTCGCAGGAACCAAAATTGGGATAAACTGATTTCTTGACAGACTCTGCACACCTGACTGGGCGACAGGTGCGTAGGAGGGAAGGCACACTAGTTTATAGAGACCTTTCCATACGAGAGAAAAACATGCATATGTCCTCTATGTGCAGGTTAAGGCTCTGGCACCAGGCTGCATACCCTCCCTTTAACACAAAACTAAACCTGGACCAGACCAAGACGAAACCAGTACTAGAACAGGACCAAACCAAGCCTACATTAGGACTATACGGGGTTCAAACCAGGACAACACGTATCTTAAATCCAACTTGTTCTTATCACCGCAATGTTCTTTAATCTTCAACGCTAGCCACTGTTGTTTGCCTAATTTAAATGTACATAATGCAAAACAACATGAAATGCCAAGGTGTGCGTTCAACTATACATTTTATACACCAGCATGAAACCTTCAAGATCAAGTCAATGTTAGCTCCAAAAATAATTACAAGCAAGCTTGAAATCTGATTGTTTTGGAAGATTATTACAATTATATTTAAACAGTAAAAACATCTGATTTCTGTCTGATCCTGGTCCCTCTGATTTTGCGTTTTGCATGTCATTTCATTCCTTTTAAAAGGTCCAGAAATCAGAGAATTATCAGATTTTGGTGTGAATGTAAACTTCAATCCAATTTATTTTATTTTTGTAATGCCCAAAATCACAACAGTAGTTGCCTCGAGGGGCTACAGTGGAAAAAACGGAATAAAAACAGAAAAACAATGTTCATAGGGAAATGTCCTTAGACAGATGTCCCAAGCTCCCTCTGTCCTTAGACCCTCCTTCTCGGCCAGGAAAAACTACCAAACCTCTTTGGGAAAAAGTAGAAACCTGGAGAAGTTCCACAGTGAAGGAGAGATCCGACTCCCTCGGACGGACAGGCGGACGCACCTCAATTTGCAGATAGACGGTGGAGTTGGACCCACTCAGGAGGAGAACCCATTCTTCGAGGCTGATGAAGAACAGTTCATATGGAGTAGAGACCGTTTCTCCAGGCAGTTGAGGAGCATCTGGATCCACAGGTCATCGATGTGCCTGCTCCACTCCCGTCGGGGAAGTGGGAGAAGAAGAAGGAAAAGCGATTAACAAATTGCAATTGAAATTAAATATTAAATATTGTTTGATTAAAAAGTAGTAAGAAGCAGAGGATAGTGCTCAAGCTGCCATACTTCTCCCAGCATAGGCAGCATAGCTGGGAACTGTAGGTTTTTATTTCTGTTCCTAACTGGCCTGAACATAAGCGATTTCAAACGTTTTAAACATAGCCACTGTCTTGAATGGTAGTACCGGTAATCATTATTATTATTTATAAATCCTTCACCATTAGTTACAACGTCTGCTGTTTTCACTGGTGTCACTAAAAGCTCATTAATCCCCATTTAGCTGTCAGAAGGATAAAGTAGATGTGGGTACTGCGAGCACACTGCAGCCAAAGAGACTGTGGATAAAGTCTTCTCCCAGGCACACACCGGCTGCGTGAGCTGTCACATCAGCGGGCCAATTAGCTGGATGGCCAGCCAAAAGTTAATTTCCCCTGTCCTCAGCGCCGCAGTCTCTGTTTGCTCTTGTTGGATTGAGCAGGCCTTTAAGATGTGTTAGGATAAAGTTCAGTGTAATTGTGCACAGTACAAAGCTGAGAATGTTAAATGTTATCAGCCCTTTTCATAATTGCCAGGTTCAAGAGCAGTGTTTCAGAGTGTGAATCAAAATGTGTTTACAATGTGGATAAAGGGACTATAAAAATTTCACATCTCAGGGTGCTGCTCGGTGGTTGAGTGGTTAAAGCGGCAGCACAAATGCCATGCTCAATGTGCAGCTGGCCGCAGTGTCGTCCAGACTCTGAAGGTTCACAGTTTACACGTCCTCCCATTTCACGCTCTGCTGTCCTTTTTGAGAAAGCCTACGGCCCAAAAAATCACAAAAAAAAAATATATATATATCTCCAATTACATAATGAACTGTGCAATGTATTTCAAATAGTTCTGAATCCAAAAATGTATTCATGCTTCTGTCCATTATTCTGTCTGTCTGACCAAGAGCTTGTGCGCGCAGCAATGGAGATGTACATGTGCTGGCCACTGGGGGCAGTAGAGAACACAGCTTGCCAAAAGTGACTGAGACAAATTGTAAAACCAATAAATGCTTCTTTCACCTCATTTTCTTGACTCTTTTCCAACAAATATGATCTAAACACTGTCATGGCTGCTTGCATGTTTGCTCTTTTTCGTCGGTTTCGTCAGTCAATTCTCTAACTGATGTTGAGCGTTTGGTGATTATTTAACGGAGCACGGGCTTGACATTAGAAGCGGTTAGAAGGATACAGTAACTACGCTTGGAACAGACGGGGACCATAAATGCGCCTCAAGTCTATGTACATAGGGCAGCACAATGAATCACCATCTTTCACAATGTTTTACCAGCTCGACAAGCTTCTCAACGCGGAAAGGTCCATTAGTCACTGCCAGGCTGCGCCAACAGATTTGTTGATTAGAATTGTGTGATAGTCACGAGTTGATAATAAAAAACAATACTTTGGAGTGTATTGTTGTTGTTTTTTCAATCTGTGATGCCTGCAGTGTTGCGTAGCCATTTTGGCACAACTGAAGAAAAAAAACAAGTCCTCTGCCCGCTATTGTGATCTGCAGCTCTCCCCAGTCAGTTCGGTCTGCCAGGTCAAGCAGAGCGGCACTTAAATGTTTGCGGTGTGATAACGTTTACAGTGACATAGCCAAAAAATATGAGTGGCACAATTTTCAACACAGAAGTCAGCTGATTTGTGTTCTCTCAATAAGTCGTTTTGGATCAATATAGCTACTTAAAATGCCCAAACCACACCAGCCGCTTGTCTTCATGGAGATGACCTAGCTTTCCCTGGAACGTTTGACCTTTAACCACGCCATCTTCACCGCAGCAGCAGAACCAACAACCACCCCAGATACCGACGTTTCTGCTTGCAACAAACTATTCACTGCACCTCCCTAATTTATGCCTCTCTTGGACGAGTTCAGTATCTAGTATACATTTCTGTCATCGATTCAGACCTCCCAAACGTGTTACCCAAGTATATAGCCTGTGTTCGATACCTCTTCTGGTGTTTGCCTTTAGTGTGTACTTTCCTTAATAGGATTTCCCCACTCTCCTGAACTCATTACTGGAGAACTTGGGCCAATAGTTCAGTGCTCAATTCACAAATTAAACATTGCTGAGTCAGTGTGCTGAGGATTAGGATTAATACAGGGTGCCGTTTGGACAGTTTGCTCTGGTAAATGAAGACAGATAAAGCCCGTATGAATCCACTTAATGCATCTCCTCCCTCCGTTCACATCCAGCAGACACGGAGGCGTCCACGTCGGCTCAGATTGTACCATTGTCAGTTATCCTCGTTCAACCTTCGGCTTTTGTGTGCAGCTAATCTGTATTAATGATTTACGTTGACTTTTTGAGAGCAGCTGCACTAAGTATTCTGCCAGAAGTTCTCCGTCAGCATCTCCTGATGTATAGTTCATAATGGTGGGCTGATGGCGAAAGGATTTTAAGATTTAGGCCTGAAGTATTGTGCAAGGCAGAAATTGAGATGCATGGAGAAGAAAATAAGTGATATCTGGTTTGGACTCGACTAAAAAAATCTGCATACTACATCTCAATCAAGGTGGGGGTTCATTTTGAAATATATCTTGGAAACAGGGTACACAATATTATCTATTAACCAGCTAACTAATAATTAGCATACACATAAGGGGTTAATTTGAGGTTAATTTCATCATTATCCGTCCCTTATTAATGTCTTCTTCTGCAGAACCTTAATCTACAGCTAATTGGACATTTTCTAACACTTACCATTAATAAACTAATTACTACTCACTATTATTATGTTAGGACATTTTTGTGCATGAATAAACATTACTTTGTAATTACTACATTTCATGTGATACAAGCCCTTAACAGCCCCCTTATACCGTCTTGCCAATTAGGATCAATATTAAATAAATAAATAAACTCAAATTAAGACAATATGAAGGCCCCAGACAACATGACAGAGAAATGAATCATTGAAAATGATGCAGGCATAATAGACTCAATGAGCCACCACACCAACACATTTTTACTGCAAACTTTGGAAACTTCTGTAATAACATAAATTACGATGTAATACAAACCTAAAATTAATGTTCCAAGCCTTATTAAAGGGTCATTTGGGCCAATTCAGCATCAAGCCTGAGGCCTATAGACCCGGGCAGGGAATGATGAGCAATGCACAGGAGGTGCAGAGCAAGATAAGAGATCTAAATCTCCCCCTCAGTGCTTAGACACTGGTGGTGAAAAAAAAAACTGAAAGAAAATTAAACTTCTGCAAAGGTGGTGCTGGGGTGGAGGAGGACTGCGTGAGCTGGACAGCTGAATGGAGTTCAAAACAAGTTGGCTGAGTGGTGACAGGTCGAGCCGAGACAATCTGAGTAAGATGATGAATGTCGTTTGTATGAGAAAATATAACAAAACAAGAAAATATGAATGGAGTACCTTTCGAACAAAACTGCTGTTCAAATGGCTTAACCGTAGTAAAATACAAATGACAAAATAAAACAGAAACAGGCATTTAAATAAAATCCATATAAAATAATGTACGTTAAATTATATAAAATAAACAGTGGTAGAATAAATATGTTTTCAGATTTATTTTATTTTAGTGAGCAGGAGCTTCTGCGGAATTTACTGATTGAATTTGGCTATTAAAAAGCCTCCAACGTACATATACAGCAATATAATTATAATAAATATGGGTCTCTTTATCAGCGCTATAGTTTTGTAATGTTAAATAACATTACTGATATTTAAAATGTTTTTCCTCATCTCAATGGGGGCATCTCTTGGAGCCCATCCTCTCCCTTTCAAACCTCCACTTGTATTTGTGCATCTCTGCTGTTTTTAATACCACCTAATCTCAAGTGGCTTCGCTGTATTGACATTTCACCAGTTTCATCGGATCCTAATTAACTTGCCGTATTCGATTCACTTTTTTCAACATTTTAGCATTCACCTCCGAAGCGGCACAGTATTCGTCCAATACAAACAGTCAAAGCGATCATGGCACTAATTATTTCATCACTTATTAAATATTAACACAATGAAACCAGTGTTCCGTCACTGAGCGTGATAAAGGCTTGAGTAAAGTAGCCCTGGGGGTCTAATGAAAATGTAATATTTCAGTAATAGTGTTTTGAGTGATATTTTCATTATTGGCTAATGACAGTGGAACGTCTCTGCAGTGGGTGATTAGCCTCCTCCCATGGCATAACTCTGGTTCTTAGCGATTCCCATTTTCTCTATTATCAAATATTATAAATTGGCCTGTTTTTATTGTTTCTGTTTCTTAGCTATTCCCATTTTCGCCATTATTAAATATTGTAAATTGGCCTGTTTTTATACTGTTTCTGCATTTTGATAACTCTCACCTGTTGCCGGATGTTGAAACTTTCCTGGCCACACACGAATGCAATGCACGTCCAATTCTGTGCAAGGACGTGTAGTTTGGACACCAGTTTTATCTCTCAGAGTTCAGATGGGTGTGACTGACAGGTGGATTAGTCGAAACAATAATGGCTGCTTACATTATTACAGCATATGAATCACAACTCACAAGGAGAATAGTATATACATAATACAAATGCATTAATAATCTGGACAAACATTCTACTAAATATGTCAAAATTGAATGGGAAATTGATGGTAATTTTGTTTTGAAAGATGGCGAATGGGAAAATATATGTACAGTACAGGAATTTTACCACGTTTCTTTGTGTGCTTAAGTGCTCACTATTCACAGGGATCTTCTGACTGCTGGAGAAACTGTGGTTGTCAAGTGGCTCACCCTTACCATGTGTTTTGGTAGAAGAGCTGGCAAATGACCTTAAAACCAGACTGTCATTCTTCTTTAGGAATAAAAAGTGTTTTCCTCTTAATGGTAGAAAACAGTTAATCCAGGCTACATTTTTCTCAATTCTGGATTATGGTTATATTATATATATGCATTCTACAGCAACAGTCTTAAAACCTCTGAACTCAGTATCATTAAACACTAAGGCACTAAGGTTCAGCTCTAAGGTTCAGCACTAAGGTTCAGCTCTAAGGTTCAGCTCTAAGGTTCAGCTCTAAGGTTCAGCACTAAGGTTTAGCTCTAAGGTTCAGCTCTAAGGTTCACTCCAAGGTTCAGGCAACTAAGGTTCAGCCTAAGGTTCAGCACTTAGGTTCAGCTCTAAGGTTCAGCACTAAGGTTCAGCTCTAAGGTTTCTTCTCCAAGGTTCATCTCCAAGGTTCAGCACTAAGTTCATCTCCAAGGTCAGCACTAAGGTTCAGCACTAAGGTTCAGCACTAAGGTTTAGCTCTAAGGTTCAGCTCTAAGGTTCAGCACTAAGGTTTAGCTCTAAGGTTTAGCTCTAAGGTTCAGATCTAAGGTTCAGCACTAAGGTTCAGCACTAAGGTTTCAGCACTAAGGTTAGCTCTAAGGTTCAGCTCTAAGGTTTAGCTCTAAGGTTCAGCACTAAGGTTCAGCACTAAGGTTCAGCACTAAGGTTTCAGCACAAGGTTCAGCTCTAAGGTTCAAGCTCTATGGTTCAGCACTAAGGTTCAGCTCACTAAGGTTCAGCACTAAGGTTCAGCACTAAGGTTCAGCACTAAGGTTCAGCTCTAAGTTCAGCACTAAAGGTTCAGCACTAAGGTTCCAGCACTAAGGTTCAGCACTAAGGTTCAGCTCTAAGGTTCAGCTAAGGTTCAGCACTAAGGTTCAGCACTAAGGTCACACTAAGGTTCAGCACTAAGGTTTAGCTCTAAGGTTCAGCTCTAAGGTTCAGCTCTAAGGTTCAGCTCTAAGGTTCAGCACTAAGGTTCTGCACTAACTTTCATCACTAAGGTTCACTCTAAGGTTCAGCTCTAAGGTTCAGCACTAGGTTCAGCACTAAGGTTCAGCACTAAGGTTCAGCACTAAGGTTCAGCACTAAGTTTCAGCGCTAAGGTTTTGCTCTAAGGTTCAGCTCTTAGGTTCAGCATAGGAGAAGGATACAGAACTCACCTCTGTGAATTATATTCTGAAGTAGAATGGCAATCATTGGAAGAGAACAGCACTACCTTTTGTTTGTTTATAAGGCTCTTATTTGCCTTCTGCCTAATTATTTATCAAGTTTGCTGAACACCAGATCAAGTATTTATCACTTGAGATCTCAGGACATTTCTAAACTACAGTTGCATAGAGTCAACAACTGTCCTGTCAGACAAAGCCTTCAGGCCAAAACAATTCTTCCAAAAAAGGATCTTAAAATGTTTTCCAAAAAGTAATAATTTGTTTCATCACATTTGAATGCATTTTTGAACATATTGTTGTATTTTAGGTTTTGGATTGATATCACAATGCATAGTATTACTTGGTATTGGATTGAGAAAAAAAAAAAAAACACGGGTTTCGCACGTCACTACTTATCCATATTGATTTCCAGCCTGTCAATCCCTATTTGAGGCTCAGTGGTTGGAGCACTCGCCCACCAACCCGAGGGTGGGAGGAGACATCCCGTACAGACATTAGGCATTGTGTCCAGGCATTAGGCTTGTTACTACAACTATGATGGTGATGTGTGCTTTAATGATTGGTAGAGATAATAACAACAGTGCAGCACTTTGGGAAGTCTGTAAAGTACAATGTAAGGCAAGATTACAGGTGTGTTGTCAAGGTGTACTTTTCAAGAGCATTATATTTTCCAATATAAAGTAGCCCTTTTGTTGCCCTGAAAAACAAATCAATGTTAATGATGTTTTAATATATGGAATTTCATATGAGCTTGGTAATCACAATCACACCTTGTAGCACATCCACTTCCCACATTGAAGTCATGATTCAGCCTGTCTTTCCACTTTTGCATGTTGGAACATGCTGCATTTGCTGCTTTCACACTTCCATAGCAGCATCTGTGATTTTTGGCAGGTCAATAATTCATGCATCATTGTGAGCAGCTGCCACCACTCTCCCTCTCACTACCTGCATATAGAAAATCCCAATCCTCATGCCAGATATTCATTAGTCAGCCAACGCTAGAAGTTCACTGTTTGTTGACTTCTGCCAAGCAGTGGGTGACAGAGAATTAAAATTTAAACTTTAGAGCTCGCCGCAGCATCCAAATGTGTCAGGTCTAGTCAGCTGCTATTAAACTGATGAATTGCTATCAAACTGATTCTAGATGGTGTGCGGAAAGTTTTTTTTTTTGACCCAAACTCAATCAGGACTTTAGGCAATGAAAACAAACTTTATAAACTTGGATTATTATAAAACGTCATGTAGTTTACATTTTTACATTTCACTTCTTGAACTCTCTTGATAAGTCTTCTACTTATTAGACATGCCAGATCCAAAATATGATATTGTAAAACTTTATACTATGTTCAATAATTGGCCACAGAATTGAAGGGAACTCACTCTTCAATTTTATATTCAGTGCTGCCGGTGGTTGAGTGGTTAAGGCGGCAGCTCACATGCCAGGCTCCATGTCGTGTCGTTGGTTTGAATCCCGGCTTCAACATTTGCATGTCCTCCCATCTCTCTCATCCCTAGAACAAAAGGCCAATCAAAAAGTGCAAACACATCACCATTATTTAATGATCATTAATGCTTCATTTTTATATTGCATTTATTTCACTATACCTTAAAGACTACACAATCACACATCACGCTGCAGACAACAGTAAAGACTTAAGTCCAGACTCCTGTCCTCATCTTTTATGTTGCTTCTAAAAGAGTTGAAGGTTTTTTGTAGATTAACTGCATGGCAGTAGATTGCTGTGGTAACTTACACTATTAGATCTACAGACATTAGTCATTTTAATTAGTGTGTGTACCTCAGGCCATTACAAGTTCAAGTCATTTGTTTCAACTTTGGATCCCAAAACCCCCTTATTTAAACCAAGCACAAACAGAATTTTGTGAGTGAGTAAAAAGTGAAGCTAAAGTCACATACAGTGTCACACGACATGATGATGAATACAGCAATATAAGCTTGGTAGGGGTTTATAATGTTTCCTATAATTAGAATGTATTGACTTAAATTGCATTCTAATGGACAAATCCTCGTAACAACAAGATACACTGTGACAAAATGGCATCGGCCTTTACTGCCCCTCGTGTAAATATAAAACCACCCAAATGCATTAGCGTCAAATTAAGCCCAAGATGAGATCTGTATTTTCAAATGGTTTACCTGCTGTAACACAAAAAATAGTCCGTATCCATAAACCGGGGTATAGAATTCTCATTCAAAGCACCAAAGCAGACAGACAGCAAAGACAGGATAGTTCTTCTTCTTTGGAGTTTAAATTTGATTACATTACTGAATAGATTCAATTCGGCTGTGGGCGGTGTTTCCATCATGTGTCTGGCAAAGGCCGATACAGCTTGACAACTCCAGTTTGCATTTAACAATCAAAAAGAATGCAACTCACACAAACAAATTCAGTACGATGTGGTAAAAAGTTTAGTAATTTCCAGACTAAACTCCTTGACATAATATAAGCTAACAATGTTCCTTGTTAAATGTGCAACACCCAAGCTCAAAGATAGCCCCTTACACATTATAGTGTGTAAGGAATTAACAAAACAACTGGCTTAAACAGATAGAAACATATACGTATTATAATGTGGTTGAGATGGTGTTTGTTTCTCCGTATCTATCCTCTGATTAAAGACATATGCTTTACTAATTGCTGAAGCATGTGCTAATGATGCAGTTGGTATTTACAGCTTAGTGATCCACTGCTTGTAATTATAAAAAAAAAAACATGACCTCCTCTCGCCCTTCATGAATCGATAAATAGTCTGTGGCATATTGGAAAACTAGGCATGGAACTTAAAACATCCTCCGAGTGACCTTTAGCTAGTTGGGCGATGCAAACAAATTCAGAGGTGATTTATAAGCATTTAAATGAAAAGCTGAAGTGAAATTGCAATAACGGTGACGTAATCAATATGCTAACCCTCCAGCTACAGTAGATGCTCTTGGATGTGTGAGCACCAGACAGATGTTTCCTAGTCTTCTCAGAAAAAGGAGGTCCTGAGTGCGATTCACAGACTAAACAAAGCCTTACTATGTGGAGTTTGCGTATCCTTCCAGTACGTAAGTTATCACCCAGTTTTACAATCTTAAACAAGCGCAGTAGGTTAAATCTCCAGATAGGTGTCAACAGACTCAAGATAAATACTGTTCCCTTGCATTTGCCCATCCGCCCGGCCCACTTTTACTTCGAACTGATACATAACCGCACTGTTGCTTGTGTTGGTCTCTCCGCTTAACCGAGGATGCCATTTAATTTAAATGGAGAACTAGATTGATTTATGTAAAATGTTAAATGTGCATGTGCACCAACAATTCAACAATGCACCCTTTCTCTGGATTGCTTGAAAACAGCTTTGTAGTCTTCAGCAGCCCTAAAAATCACACAACCAGAAGGAGGGGTACAATTAATGGCAGCACCCGTGGCTGCTTGTTGGATAAGGTGGATAGGGCCTGGGGTTTCAGCGTCCTGTAATATACAACATTTTGAAGACTTTTTCCCATTCAAAATATAGAATATTCCATTTTAAATTGTGAATTGTTACAGAAACAAGCCATCATTCTGAAACCCATGGATACAGTCGGCAACATGTCATAGATGGGAGCGTGGTCTGGCGCTGGTGAAAACTCTCTATTGATTTGATAGGAAATGCAACTTCTTCCCTCTTTTAAGACTTTGCACGGCAAATGATGTGTATTTTAATCACAATTAATTCAAGCCGAGTCACAGTTCAGTCTTAATCGAGCTTGTCATGGCGATACCCCAGAAAAGTAAAATGATTTGTAGATTTTCAAATACAGCAGCATCATGGTAGCATTTAGCCCGAAGCTACTATTAGCATTCTTTGATACTAATACAAATTTGGTGCATGTCTGGATCACTTTGTTCATCTTCATATCTTTGTGCGCTTTATATTTGGAACAATATAACTCCTAAGCCTGTGTTTCTCATGTAAGTTGTTGAACATAGGGTGACGAATGCTGTTCCATTAAAATGAATGGATTGCTTCCCCACAGAGGCTGTTTAGCGCGATCCCTTGGATGCCGATTGTATCTACAACTGTAAGTCATTATGCCTTCCCCTCCCTCTACTCGGTTTGGTTACTCTACCCACAGCTGTCCGGACTCTTTCGACACCACATGGGTGATCTGTTTTGGTTAAGACACGACAGTATGTATAGCTTCGGAAAAGGGATCAAACTGTCAACCTTTGGCTTGGTGGGTGTGCGCTTTGACCTCCAAGCCCATCACTATCACAAAAACAGAGTCAAAATTAGACGTACAGTGACAGAATGAAGAGAATAACCATGACTATAAACTTGGACCTTTACTTTAATTTAGTTAAACAAAAGTATCATAGGCCATTAACACAAAATAATTGCAGTCAATTAGACGGCAAGTACTTTTTAAATTGGCGTTTATTGATGGAATGATTGCGAATTAAAAATATACTACACTTTAATAACCTCAAAAAGCATAAAAGAGACTTTATCCACAATGAGCACATTGTTTTATAGAGATGATTCACAATGAATAACTATTACATCAAGGGGATTTGGAGGAGATTTCTAGGATATATAACGTTTCTACAGCAGGTGGATATGGACCAGTGGATTCACTCTGTCACTGCATCTAACAGATGCGGTGTGTGGATGCAAAACAACTTTCTCCAGCTGAACTCAGACAAGACTGAAATCATCGTCTTTGGCCCACAGAAACAAGGAGAAAGTGTTAACAGTCACCTCCAGAGTCTTGCTCTAAAACCTACAAATCCAGTTAGGGAAATCTGGGGGTAATAATGGACTCAGACTTTTAACAGCCACGTCAAATCCATAACATCAGCAGCTTTTTACCATCTAAAAATATTGCCAAAATTAAAAAAAGTAAAGTGTTCTAAACCAGACCTGGAGAGACTTATCATGCGTTTTGTCTCCTAGTAGATAGACTACCTGTAACGGCCTGCTCACTGGCCTCTCCAACGAGCTGTTAAAACAGCTGCAGTACATCCAGAACGCTGCCTGCCGAGTCCTGACTAGAACCAGGAAGTACGATCACATTAGTCCTGTGCTCAGGTTTGATGGCTCTTTTAAGTTTTGACCAAGCAAATCAGCATTGTTATATCTGCATTTTATCAGATGCACTTGCTCAGTAAATGAAAAAAATATCCCCACCGCATTGACCTGGAAACGTGTATTCAAGATTTTATTATAACCTGCCACTTAGATACTGTATTCCGGGTTAGACCAGCTCCATCCATCGCCTGCACTTAGTCCAGAATGCAGCTGCTCGTTTGCTCACAGGCACCAGAAAATATGATCACATTTCTCCTTGCACTGGCTACTTGTCAGGTTCAGGATGATTTAAGAAATTGTTGATGGTTTTCAAATGTTTAATGGGCAGGCTTCCTCCCTATCTTTCAGAGCTTTGTCTATCCATATTCCGACTAGAACATTGAGATCAGCAAATCGTGATTATCTTGTTAAAAACTTTTGTTTAACACAGGCTCTTAAACAAAGTTGAGCAAAGATTTTATAGCATTATTTTCACCTTGTTGTTTACATGTCTTGTATGTTTTATTGTATTTTATATTGCCTTTTTGAACATCACTTTGGGCCATTGTGGTGTTTTTATAAATAAAACTTTACTCTACTTACTTACTCACTTACTCACTTACTTTCACTACTCATTCTCACTCACGGCACTCACGCACTCACGCACTCACTCACGCCCTGTGGCTCAGAGAATATACTTTAAAGCAGCTCTGCTTGTGTACAAGTCTCTCCATGGCTTAGCACCAAAGTACAATCTCGAACATGTAGTGCCATTGAACCATCTCGGACTCTGAGACCTCAGGGACCGGCCTCCTGCTGGTGCCCAGAGTCAGGACTAACATGGGGAATCTGCGTTTCAGTTTTATGCAGCTAAAATCTGGAACAGTCTTCCTGAGATGTGAGAGAGGCCTCTACTCTGGTTGTTCAAATCATAGCAAAAAAACAGTTGTGTTAGCTGTGCAATATGACTGAATTATTTTCTTTGCACTCCTTCTCTTTTATGTCTTGAACTGTTTTGTATTTGTCTTGTCGTTGTGATTTTAATGCATTATTTTCCTGTTGTGTGAAGCACTTTGAATTGCCTTGTACGAATTGGCTCTACAAAAATAAACTTGCCTTGCCTTGTGTACCAGGATTTGTATACATAAAATATGCACAGTGAGTACAACATTTTCTTCTTTGTACTTTATCTATCTCATGGCTTAAACTTCCTTGCTTTGCTAAATGGATATCAGAAATGACGCCAGGGCTGTGGTTTACAGTCCAAAATAACCAATCTACTTTTCTCCACACAGGGTTTTAGCAGCTGTTGCCAAACTGAAATAGGCCCTTAAACAGAAGAGGGAGGATGATTGAACTGAGTTGGCTGACACGGCTTCGGGTCAACGAGCACTGCATTACCAAAGTGTCCATGTTGCACATTTTCTGGCCTTAATTCTGTCATATTTTCACTCTCTTTATTGGCACTGGTAGCTATGTAATTTCTCATTTCTCTTACGCCATTGCCTTTTTCAATACCCGAGTTATAGTATTATGTAGTTAATGATTGTTAATCATTGACTGAGGTTCAGCAGGTTGACCACGCCTCAACCTCCTTTTCCTCCTCCTGCAACCACTCCTCCACTCTTTAACCACACCTCTAATTACCCAGAAGCCCTATTTATACAGGCATGTCCCAGCGTCTCTGGTTATCTCGACCCCCCCCGTCCCACCCCATGTTTCTATCATATTCACCTGAACACATCACCAACTTCAGGGTGGGGGGGTTCTCAATCAGCGGAGCTGATCACCTGAGACGGAGCCCCCATCATGAGTCTCTACCCAGCCAACTCTAATTGATCTATCATCGATCTGTCATCAATCTATCATCAATCTATAATCAATATCTCATTGACGTCATCATCGATGTCATCATCCGCACTATTATCAATAAATATTCTCTCGTATTCTATTGTTGTGTCCTTGCAATGTGATGTGAAACACTTTCCCCATGCTATTTCTAAGTGACACTATTTAAGTATTGGATTTCTTTCACTCCAGACCATTTTAACAACAGCTCAAATAAATTGAGCAAAAGGAAATGCAATTGCTGAAACAAACATAACAGGACAAGAGAAATACATGAATACAGTCAGTAGACAGCACTTTGCAGAAAAGAGAATTTTGCCTTGAATTTTGACATGGGAAGAAAACTGCAAATGAGATATTTTTAGTGTGTGCAACAGCACATTAACACTGAGAATTAAACTCTGGTAAAACTAAACAAATGTTAAAAAAAATATGAAAATTCAGAAATAAGATTGATGGCAAAAGGAGAACAAACAAATATAAATAGAGCAGACACAATTTTCTAGTAAATTAATGACAGAATTTGAATGAAAGGTGCAATATGTTACTATTCCGAGGGAGGGTCCGCCATCTGCTTGTCTCCAATGAGATGTAATTGTTTTGCCAGAATGTTCGACAGTATGGCATTAAACTGACAAGCAGATGACACCACGAAGCCAAGTTACAGCTCAGATCTGTGGAAGCACCCCCACTCACAGTGATGCATATTTGTAAAGTTTTTTTTCTTTTCATTTTGGGAGCAATAACATCTCTATTGAGACAAGCAAACGATAGAAATGACATGGGTTGTGTACCAAGCTATACCTATTTTGTCTTTATAAATTAAAAAAAACAAAATAAGTTGTCATAATAATGTCCTTTTATCTTGCATAACACAGCATTCCAGGCCAAATGTATTGTAAACATTACGCGGCTTTAAATGCTCCTTCGTCAAAATAATATCCACGTAGCTGTCATTAACATTCAACCTGTAATTAATGTCTAATCACGCATATTTTTGGATGCATATTCTTCAATGATTTTGCTGTATATCCTTACATTCCATAACAGCTGAATGTTCACCCAATTAGAATAAGTGGATAAGAACTTTGTGTGTGCCAGCACCCGACCCCCGGTTTGTTAATGACAGCAATTAAAACAATTAAAACTGCTTTAATTACCACTGCCTTGTTTATGGCCTGCGATGCTGCGCCGCCGGCTTGACCCATGCCATCGCACGCAGCTTCAGCACTATCCTTGCAAGGACGTTTATTTAACATGCATTTTACCATTGAAATTGTGAATTATTACGATATTATGTATCAGCCAATTATGCTTCTAATTGCATAGCCCTGTTGTGTACCTGTTTGTGCGTATGTGTGTGGCTAATGTCTGGATTGGTTGGTGCGTTCCTGAAGCCTCATCAGCCTAATGAGCCTTTCACCGTGTCATGATGCTTTGGTGATGACACCCAACCCTGCTAATGCGCTGTGTGGAAAACCGCACCACAGTCCAAGGTAAATATGCCAGTGTGTTTATAATGAGGCTCAAATATTATGGGGTTTTACAGTCCATTTACAATTATGCACATGCTTAAATAACTTTGCATTGATTGTAAAGAGTCTTTGGGGACTGATTGCAATTCAAAGGTTGATCTTGGGCAAGACACTAAATACATAATTACCTTGGTGGATGAATGTGTGTTTTTGTGAAAATGCAGATACAATCTGGCATTTTCTGTCCATGACTGTTTACAGTCCCGACCATATAAACCAATAATAATATTTGTTTAAGTTTTGTGCCATCATTAACAATTTGTGTGTGGGTGTGTGTGTGTGTGTGTGTGTGTGTTTGCGTTGCCTGAAAAGGTTAATGAGAGTGGAGTTTTTAAGACCCACTCCACTCTCAGGTTAATTCTTACGGTATTTTATTGTATTATTGCTCATAGTTATTTGGGCACTCTCTAAAATGTTGTCATCATCAGATTGTATAAATTACGCTCTCATTTGCATGCAAACATACAAGTCAATAGTTTGTTTTCGATTACCACTTTCCACCACGTACCTCTGGACCTCGCAAGGAGACAGCACACAGTCCCACTTGTGAACGTCAGTCATCATCCCCACGAAAGACTGACTGCTGTTACTGTTCTGTCCCAAAGTGATGATGGGGGAGAATTTGACATATTTCCTGGTCAGAGGCTTCCTGTTGAACCAAAACTGCGCTATTCCTGTGCGTGCATCACTGGTTGCGCACACCATTTACCATTTATTGGGGAGTTGAGAGTTCCAACCAAAAAATGAGGAAATCATTGAAAGCTTTTGGTGTGGTCAATGAGAGCGGACCATAGTCTCGTGTGAGGTCAGTGGATGTTCTGTGGCACCAGCTCGTGATGGCATCAGCTGGTTTGTTCTGGGAAAGTCGACGATTCTTTCTCAAGGGGATACAGACAAGAATTAATTGTGCCGTGTGGACTATGTAGAACGTGGGAAACGACTCACTTTAACTTTCAGTAAATAACTTTGAAAGTAAAGGCATGTCATAGTGTTGATTATATGGTGTCATTGAATTTGTTGAACTATGAGATCTGTATGACATCCTGGGACCTTGCAGTCATCTCACTTTGTATCTTTCGACATTACATTAAGCATTAAGCGCATTAAGTATTTGCATTGCATCAAACACAAACCAACCTATAGACTGTAAATTGTGCGGTGACAACTGTAATCAATCTTTGAAATGATTACAGTTATGAATTCTATTTTGCAGTGGGAGTCCCGGATCGGTGGCTCGAGTGTTTTGGGGGTCATGGCTTGAAAAGTTTGGGACCCCGTTGTACATGACGGTTGCTGGTATTGAAAGGCAAGGACCTGCCTGGGACCAGTAGCGAAAATGGCCTCAATCTGTGGCCTCAGTCCCCAGTTCCTCCTGTGTGTGTGTGTGTGTGTGTGTGAAAGTATGTCGAAGACGGATTGGTACTGAAAAAGTCCAAGGATTGCAAAAACCCATTTGTCAGTAACAGTTTTTTTAAACACTTAGCTCATTTACAATCTTTGCATTTACAAAACATAATTAGATACATAGCAAAATATAGCTGCTGGAGTTAATGACCATCCGCGCATAGCAATCATCCTCCCACGTGTCATCAGCCCAAACCAACACTCATTTATTCCACCTCCTTCTCTCTGCCGCTATGGTCCACTGCCTGCTCCTCTCCACCAGCCCAGAGTTAACTATCACGGTTAAGTACTGGTCAGCTCAGGGTCAGGCAGTTCATTGAGTCCCTGGAGGTCTTATTATAACTCGTTGTACTGTACACTAAAATGTAGAAAACGGATAAACCTGGGTTAAGCATGGATTAAACCAAGATGCCAAGGCCTAATACCATGGCTGTACTCTAACCCAGAACTACATGGTTTGAGGCAAGTGTTGTTCTCATGTAGACTTGGTTTGGTTATGTTCTAGACCTTTTTTAGTCTTAGTCTTGTCCAGGTTTATCTTTGTCTTTAGTTCCGGTTTAGTCCCATTTGTGAATCCATGGTTTGAGGGCTGAAGCAAGACGACACCAGGACATAACCTTTTGTTAAAGCTTATACTGCATTAAAACAACATGAAACTAAATGATTTCAGAAATAAATGTTGCTCCATGGAAGCACATACTGTTGCTGTCCTGCAGAGTCTGGTCGAAGTTCTGTGGCAAGTTTTGCAATTGCAACTGGTTCATATTTGGAAAAACATATATCTCTGTTTTGAAAATGTTTCACTTTTTTGTTTTGTTTTGTTACTATCTTCTACAATATCGTTGAGTGAATTTTTCAAGAAGGGATGGATTATTTTTTTCTTTTTAATTGCATGAAAATCTATTTGGTTTTGTCTTTCTTCTTTTTAAGGCTTTATTAGACAGAACAGTGAAGCACACTATGGTGATGAAGAAGGGAAGGACATGCAGTAAATTGTCGGAGCCAGATTCAGACTCACAATGCAGCTCACACATGTGCTATCCACTCAGCCACTGATTGGCACCAATTTGACTTTTCCAAAACACTGCATTGTTTTTGCAAAATAGCGCTACATGTTTTCAGTGATAGATTATGATAGTACAAAAGTACAGGAGACACAACCCAGGTTTTCACCAGGGAGACCCATCATTAGTGCGAGTCACTCACTGAACTCATAGCCTTCCACAACAAAACATTTGTCAGCAGTTGGCCTTCCTTTATCCAAGACAGCACACAAGTGTTAAATAAACTGAAACTCATTAAAAACATGGACAAGGCTTTCTTATGACTATGGATGTAGAATCATTATACACAAACATAACCCATAAAGATGCACTAGAACACTTAAAAAGAAGAACTCCTGAAACAACGCCCCCTACTGAATTTATATTAAAATGTACAGAATGGACACACAAACAACCGCTCTGTGTTTCAGCAACATCTCTACAGAGAGCAAAAAGGCCCAGCAATGGGAGCATGCTTTGCACCCAATTAAGCAAATCTGTACATGGTTTTTTGGGAGGAGAACTTTGTCTTTTCAAGTCTTAAGATGTTTCAGGATCAAATATAATGGTGGGCTTGCTACGTTTACGATGTGCTGTTATTGTGGGCAGGGTCTGAACAAGAACTAATACAATTTCATTCATATTTAAACATTCCAAACATCCATATCAAACTATTCTTTATCAGAAATACACTCCCCTGATTTGAATATCTTTAAAGACACTGAAGGAAACTGATTGAAACACAATTTCAAAAGCAGCTCGTTTCCACCCTCCATAGCTGCTGCAGAAAATCCCTTTGGGTCAATTTCAAAGACTACACCGTATCGCAGAGAATTTCCTCTTTTTCCGCATTTTCTCGTCCGTTTGTAGAACCGCGTCTGACCCTTATGAATATGCTAAATATGTTAATGTGGCGATTTATTTGCATAGCTATATATGGTATATTAGGGTGGGCTCAGGGTGGGTTCAGGTGAGGAATTGGCGCAGCACAGAAGTAAGGTGGGTTTGGGATTTAGGAAGAAGGAAGTGCGTACAAGTGTGCTGAGCAGGTTTTTATAAATCGTCACGTTACGGTTTGCACACTTTCAAGTACAATTTGACACACTCTTATGAGGACCCTGTAACCCCCTGTAGCCTATGGCCATGCATTACAAGGAAGCCAATCATGGCAGCTGTACTTAAACATATGTGGGATTAAACACATAAGAGAAACAATGAGAGGAGGAGAGACTTAAAAGAAACTCCTTCAGAGAGAATCCGACTGGATCTATTCTCTTAAAGCTGAGTCTCCAGGTTTTAAAGGAGTTAGATTTTGCCCCCTTTCTTTAACATTAACATTTAACATACATATGTAAATAGTTGTAAATAATACTTTTTAACTGAGCATATCTCGTGATTATTTTCTTCATTTTTCTACGATAGCAAATGCTTTGGTACCAATTATTGTGTTGTAGATGCTTTTCTTTATATATTACGTCATGCACCGTGTGACTGTGTGCCACCTCATGTGCCTAAAGTTTAAACCCACACTAAAGTTTGCCATGATGAAGGCCGAAGAGCCAAAACGCTTTTGACGTTATTTTATGATGATAAAGGCTTTTAAAGAACTGTTTTCAGATTATAAAGAATGTTAAATATATACTTATTTGATTTGATATGGCTCTGTTATTTGTGATGTTTGCTGGTATTTCAAGGGGGGACAATAAAAAGACAGAATGATTGTGTTTCAATTAATGTCATGCTTTATTTCACTCACACATTTTCCATTACCAGTTACAAAACATTCCACATCCAAGGTAATCATTTTGTACAGTAGTTTGATGGGTTTGAGCAAATCTCTTCAAGGAAACATAAAAATGTAATCTGAACAATTTGAATGCCAGATTAGAGGTTATTTAGCAGAAAGTGCAGGGTTGGCATTTCTCACAATAATGAGTACCAATTAGAATTCTATGAAAAGGATTTTATTTTGGTACAAACCTTGCCAATGAAATTCAAAGGTTTGGTGTATTTCTTGTCATTCTTTACTGAGGATTGCATCTAATGTACTGCCCAAAAAAGAAACAGAGTTTGTGAATATAAAGCAACATGTATATTTCGGGATTCAAAACTTGTTTTGTTTTGTTTTTTCACCTGAAGAAAGGTCATAAACCTCATCCACACAAACAAAAGACCAGGCCAAGTTTCAGGTCAAGTCTGTGGAGGCGATAAAGAGTCTGAAATATGCAAGATTGATCTAAACTGGTCGTTTTTATTGGTTAACACCACTGAGGTGTAATGAACCACTGTATAATTCACAGTGGTTCATTACACCTCTGTGAATTAGTAGGATGGCAATCATCAGAGGCATGAAGAGAACAGCACTGCCTTTTGTTTGTTTTTTAGGCTATCATTGGCATTTTGCCAATTTAACAAGTTTGCTGAACTTCATATCAAGTATTCACCGACTGAGATCTGCGGGCATGACGCAGAGTAGCACAAGAAATTCCAGTCTGTCTCCATCCACAGACCTGTTACTCTCCCATGATGAGTCTTGTTTCTCTAATTCCAGAGATCTTCCTGTTCTTCCTGGTTTATTGTCACTTTGTTTTTTTTTCTCTTATCCTCCTCCTGCTTAGTCCCAGTGATCACATTTCTATCATAGTTTGGACTGGTGGTATGGTTACAGGCTTTACCACAAAGAATGAGTTAACTGAATAGAAGTCGGTAATCAATTATTATTAACGAGAATGTATACTGTTTACGGTGTAAAGAAGTCACTGCAGTCACAGAGAGCTATGGCTGAGCTTTGGTTCAGAGTCTGCAAGTAACCCGCTCAGAATACTGACCAAACCTGACTTTGAGCGTGAATGAGGCATAAACCCGATGGGAGGCACGATTGGCACTTATTTCGTGCGGGTTACTTGCAGACTGCATTATTATTGCATATCTGACAAACGCACGGATTCACGTGGTTTCATGTGACAGCGCTCATCTATTGATCTGAAAACTGCTCCAGACTAATAGACTTCTTGCAGGTTCTTTCTGCAGATCCACAGTGCTCCGAGCTCAGTGTAACAGAGCACGCTTATTTGAATCCCTCTCTAAGTCTTGCAGGAACAAAGCAAGTTTGCATTAGGGCTAAACTGGGCTCAAACTGTAGAACCAAGTGCAGCCACACCTAAAGTTTTCTATTCAAAGTGACATGGGAAATTGTATGATGACGATGATGATTATTCTTATTCTTATTCTGCTTACTTCCTGCTTCCGAAGAGTGCAGACGCTTCCCTGCTTGCTCCTGCCTGCTTCAGCTGCTTTCCTTATTTATTTTGCTTTTAAATCAGTTTTTGTCTTCCAAACATTTTTTGTTATCAAACATTTTTTGTTATGACTTTTTTAAGTCAACCAAGGATTTTAAGAACATTTTTAGAGTTTTAATCAACAAATCTGACGAACCAGCGACATGTCGTGAGAAGAGAAACAAACTCCTGTAAACGCTTGGAAATTTCAACAAGAAATTCATGAGCTACAAGCACGGATATTTGCTTTGGAATCTGAAAAAGGACTGCACGATACAATCCCTGTGTCATCCAGTGGTAAGAAGTCCACATTTTTTACAAGAAAAACAGCAACTTTCAATTAAACCGGAGTGACTCTGTTTCGTTTCCAAAACTGTCTAAAGGCGGTTCGAAGCCTAAGCAATACAAAGATAATGTAACGCCACCTGAAATACAGCTTACAAACAGATTTTTACCACTTTCAAAGACTGAAATAAATGAACAAAGGAAAAATGGGAGACATGACGTGGCGAAAAGGCAGACAGAGACAGAGAGAGAATCTGTGCCTAACGTCAAGGTCGTCTTGATTGGGGATGGTGCGATAAGTCACGTGATGCATGAAAAAATCAAAACACATTCTTTTCCAGCGCCACAGTCACTGAGATTACGTCACGTATTTCTAATGTTTTGGCCAAACATAAAGGAGTTAAACAGCTGATTGTGCACGTGGGCGCAGTGGACACACGACGCGAAGAGACTGAAGTTTTGAAAAGAGACTTCTTGGAGTTATTCGGCGTGCTTGATAAAATGAAAATAAAAACATTCATAAGTGGACCTCTTCCAAACATTGACAGGAAGATAAACAAGTTTAGCCGGCTGCTTCAGCTGAACACTATGGCTGTCTAAAAGAGTGTGCAACAAGAGAATTGCACTACATTGAGAACTTCTATCTATTCTGAAACGGGAGGACCTGTTTAAGAGAAATGGCCCACACCTATGCAGAGGTGGAGTGAGGGTGCTGACAGAGAACCTGCTCCACGCTCTGAGGCATTGGACTGGGCCTGGACAGACTGGGCCTGGACAGACTGGGCCTGGACAGGGTCCTGAGCAGATAGTTAGAGAAGAGAGGAATGAGAGAAAAATTCCTGCTATAGTTAGAGAAGAGAGGAATGAAGAGAAAATTCCTGCTATAGTTAGAGAAGAGAGGAATGAGAGAAAAATTCCTGCTCCATCAACCAGAGACCGAGCCAAAGTTTCAGCATCAGCAGCACCGCAACCACAGCCTCCACCAAAGGATTTATTAGCAGCCGCTCCACCACCTGCAGCAAAGAATTCAACTCCAACTGCTCCACGATCACCTCCACTACCTCCAGCAAAGGACTCATCTGCAGCAGCACCACAACAATCTTCACCACGGCTAGCGCAGGAGTCATTTCAGTTCTTTCCTGCACGGTCCTCATCAAAGGCCTTGGACCCATCTGTGGCGGGCCTGGCAGTATCCCCGCCATCGCCCCTGCCCTCAGAGCAGCCCTGGATCCCCCTGCAACATCTACTCCCACTACAGATTCCTCACTCTCTCTTTCCATCTCCACTCTCACCCAGGGGTCTTCCCAGCCATCTTGAACATCTGATCAAATCAGGCATTAAGATGGCTCCACTCACGCCTAATTTAGCAAGAGTTCTGATATCAACGATGATGAACTCTCCCCTGACTGTTGCTACAGAGACAAAAATCACCCCACCAAAACCCACCCGCCTTTCACCTGGTCCCAAACGCTCACCGGCTCCCACTACACCAACAAAAGTCCCCCACCTATCCCCCCTCGCCTTTCACCTGGTATCTCCCATAGCTAGGATGCACTGGGTCTCAGCGTTGCCGGGACTTATAGTCATATTAAAAATCAAACCAACCCGGGGCCCTGTGTAAAAACAGCCTCCCCTAGTGCTATTTCTGTAGTAACATCACACAGATGGGAAAACAAAATGCGAGTCAGACTTCCCAATCTGAGAAATTTGATTCATATTCCCTGTAAAAAGATAACGCCCAGTCTCACTGAAACTAGTCTGAAACTTGCTGTACTAAATGTCAGATCCTTATGTAACAAATCATTCTTAATTAATAATTTTATTTCTTCTTATAATCTTGATTTTATGTTTTTAACTGAAACATGGCTTGACAAAAACACAGGAAATTTAGTTCTAATAGAGTCTGCTCCACCCAACTTTATGTTTGAATCTGAAACACGAGAAAACAAAAAGGGAGGAGGTGTGTGTGCTTTTGTTAGAGATGAAATAGTTACCCACAGGTTGTCCTTTGGGGTGTTTTCAACATTTGAGTATGTAGCCTTTAAAATTGAGCTAAAACAGTCTCCATCCATTCTCTTCATTGTTTTATACAAGCCTCCTCAGCACTGCAAAAGTTTTATTGATGATTTTACTGAGATGCTTTCAGTCGTATGCACAGACTTTGATGGTTTGGTTATAACAGGTGATTTCAATGTTCATGTTGATAATATTTGTGACAGAAACGCTAAAGAGCTTCATGCTGTCCTTGAAACTTTCGGTCTTACTCAGCGCGTGAGTGGCCCCACCCACAGCAGAGGGCACACTCTAGATCTTCTAATTACAAAAGGGGTTAATATTTCAAACGTCAATGTGGTCGATGTTGCTCTGTCTGATCATTTCTGTGTCTTCTTTGACCTGTCTGTTTTTCCCAAACCACCAGCTGGTCCTGCAATTGTCCGGAGGAGACACATAAATGACAGCACGGGAAAACTGTTTATGGAAATGATAAACTTTGAAAATGTCTCATGTTCTAATGTAAATGATTTGTTGAACTCTGTTACATCTAGTGTTTTTGAATGTTCTCGACACCATTTGCCCCTATGAAGGCTAAAATTGTTAAAAATAAGCAGAAGGCGCCATGGAGAAATGATGATTCGGTCAGGGCACAGAAAAGGGAGTGCCGTCGGGTCTGACGAACGAAAATGGCGCAAGTCGAAGCTCCAGGTTCAGAAAGAGATTTACAGAGAGAAGTTGTACATGTACAACCTCATTTTATGTAGAACTAGGGAAGGATATTTTTTCTGAAATAATTGGAAGCTGCAGTAACAACTCGCGTGTCCTGTTTGCCACAGTAAACAGATTAACAAACCCTCCAGCTCAGCTGCCGTTAGAACTCATTTCCACATCCAAGTGTAATGAGTTTGCATTATTCTTTAATGACAAAGTTCAGGGCATTAAAAATGCTATCAATTCTACAATGCAAAAAATAACCCTCAAACCACCTACACACTTAGAGCTGACTCACTTTGCACCTGTAACTGACAAAACTGTCCAGGAGATCATCACCAGCCTGAGTTCATCTACATGCTGCCTCGATGTGTTACCCACCAGATTTCTAAAGTCTGTGCTGAACAGTTTGTTAGCACCACTCACTCAAATAGTTAACATGTCGCTTCAATCTGGAACATTCCCAATGTCTTTGAAAACTGCGGTCATAAAGCCTCTCCTAAAGAAGAGCAGTCTTGATGCCGCAGTACTGAGTAATTACCGGCCCATCTCTAATCTGCCATTTTGGGGCAAAGTCCTTGAAAAGGTTGTTTACCAACAGCTCACTGATTTCCTCTTAATAAACAACTCATTTGATGTTTTCCAGTCAGGTTTTAGACCTCATCACAGCACTGAGACCGCTCTTGTCAAGGTGACAAATGACATCCACCTGAACACTGACGCGGGCAAAGCTCTCAGTCTTAATTCTGTTAGATCTGAGTGCTGCTTTTGACACTGTCGATCATGGGATCCTCTTACAGAGACTAGAGGACTGGGTGGGCATCACTGGCACTGCTCTAAACTGGTTAAAGTCCTATCTGGAAGACAGGAAATTCTTTATCGAAATTGGTAACTGTGTCTCAGACCAGATGCCCCTGACCTGTGGGTGCCCCAAGGGTCAATCCTGGGACCCCTTCTGTTCAACCTCTACATGCTGCCGTTAGGTCAGTTGATACGCAGCGAGAATGTGTCCTATCACAATTACGCAGACGACACTCAGATCTATGTTTCACTGACGGCAGGTGAATATGGACCAGTGGATTCACTCTGTCACTGCATTCAACAGATCAGTGTGTGGATGCAAAACAACTTTCTCCAGCTGAACTCAGACAAGACTGAAATCATCGTCTTTGGCCCACAAGAAACAAAGAGAAATTGTTAACTGTCACCTCCAGAGTCTCGCTCTAAAACCTACACATCAAGTTAGAAATCTGGGGTAATAATGGACTCAGATTTGAATTTTAACAGCCACGTCAGATCAATCACATCAGCAGCTTTTTACCATCTAAAAAAACATTGCCAAAATCAAAAGTATAGTGTCTAAACCAGACCTGGAGAGACTTATCCATGCGTTTGTCTCTAGTAGATTAGACTACTGTAACGGCCTGCTCACTGGCCTCTCCAAACGAGCTGTAAAACAGCTGCAGTACATCCAGAACGCCGCTGCTCGGGTCCTGACTAGAACCAGGAAGTACGATCACATTAGTCCTGTGCTCAGGTCTCTGCACTGGCTCCCTGTGGCTCAGAGAATAGACTTCAAAGCAGCTCTGCTTGTATACAAGTCTCTCCATGGCCTAGCACCAAAGTACATCTCGGACATGTTAGTGCCATATGAACCATCTCGGACTCTGAGGACCTCAGGGACCGGCCTCCTGCTGGTGCCCAGAGTCAGGACTAAACATGGGGAATCTGCATTTCAGTTTTATGCAGCTAAAATCTGGAACAGTCTTCCTGAGGATGTGAGACAGGCCGCTACTCTGGCAATGTTCAAATCTAAACTAAAAACTGTTTTGTTTGGCTGTGCATATGACTGAAATGCTTTTCTTTGCACTCTTCTCTTTTATGTCTTGAACTAAGATTGTGATTTCTGCCATGTCTTTGTGATTTTAATGCATTTTTTCCTGTTGTGTGAAGCACTTTGAATTGCCTTGTGTACGAATTGTGCTCTACAAATAAACTTGCCTTGCCTTGCCTTGCCTTGCCTTCTTATTCTTATACCGTTTTTAGTTTGAGTTACTTCCGATAGCTAGCCTACATTTCTTTCACTGCAGAAAGATTGGCAGGGTTAGCTTACAGGGAACGGTTGGAGACACTTGTGGAGGTTTCACTGCTGTGAATGAGAAACTGTCTTGTGCTTTGGGTTTTCAGTTACTCCATAAGAGGATTAGCTCGTGTCTGGGGAGCGCAGAATCCAAGCCGTGTTTTGATTAAGCCTAGCTGCTACTGAACAGTAGAGGAGTGAGAGGAGTTCTCCAAACCATCAGCAACAAAATCTGACTCAACGACAGCACACAGTGATGTAGAAGCGTGAAGAATATACTAGGCCTATACGCTGTGACAGAAACAGATTAACTAAAATGTTTTCCATTTCAAACTTTTCAAATTTATACTCCTTTTATAAGACATATTAATACTGCACTTAAATGAGACATATGTTAAACCATGTTGGATGTAGATATAAATATAAAAACTATATCATATATGCAAACCTACTGTTTTCTGGTAAATGCTATTGTGAAGAGAACAGCAACAGAGAGTTTGAACAGGACCACAATGAACCTACTTAAATTAGGTTTTATTTTAAGAAAAATATATGACTTCCATAACGTTCTAAATCATCCTTATGTTTGTATTATAAAACGTTTTCTAGTGAAGGTCACCCTGCTAAATGTTGTTGCTTTGCCTGGAATGTTCCACAGAGGGCCCCACCAGGAAAGTTACATACTGCACCTTTAATTAGGGGTGAAAGATTGACAGACTATTGTAAATGTAAAGCTCTAACCAAACCAGAGCAAAGTATCTCTGGAAGAAATCTACTATCCATATTGAGAGCCATTCCCTCCTACTTAAGCTTGTCTACATTTTTGTCAAGTGTATCCTGAAATCCTGCTTTCAAAAAGAACCTAAGCCTTTAATTTTCTTTTTCTTTAAAGACCACCAGCTTCACGTTGATTTACATAGTTCGGTTAATAATTAGGTTAATACCACTTTTGACCAAAGCTCTTGAGCAGGTGACTATTCCTTTTGGACTCTGAAATGCTTCTTTGCAATTTCAAGCGGGCACCAAGCAAGCTGTGAAATATATTCTGCCTGTAGATTATCATTTTAATTAATCTTGCTTACTTGGTCGTGTAATTTAAACATTTGCCTGGGTTCCTGGATGGAGGGAGAAAGTGGAGGGAAGGAGGAGGAAGAGGGGGGAATGGAAGAGCAGTGTTTCAAATGAAAGTGTAGAAGTCCTCTGTGGCTTCTGAAAGGGCAGAATGAAAAGGTTAAATTGAGTCAACTATTGTTCCTATTAATTGTGTTTGGCTGTCGGTCTGACTTTTGCGGTATTTCAATGGGCCACTGACCAAGAAACCGCTGTACTTGACTCTATATGCATGCTACTATATAACAGAAGAATAATACAAAAAGTCAGGTGTTGGGTGTTGGGCAAGTCCCATCCAAAAAGTTATAGTTATCCGTTACTTCTCCCCAAAAGTAATTGCGTTAGTAAATGGTTTCAGTAACTAACAACCAGATAAAGTAACTATTCAATGACAAAAGAATCTCCCAAAATAAACCCATTGTAGCTTGTCAAAGTAAAAATTTAACTTATTTTTCCTCCAAATCATCAAATGGACCAAAAGCGTTGGTTGTTCTCCCACAAAAAACACCAAAACAGACAAACGCGGGACAAACGGTCACTTTTCCGCAGCACACACTGGCAAACAGCGTGTTTTACTGAAAACACGCTGATATCAGAACAACACAAACATCTGCACGCTACATGACAATGTTTGTTTGTAAAACCAGAGGGAAAACTGTGGCCAAGGAGATATTAAAATAACGTCACTAACGAGAAAGGATGTCGGCAGCATCCACACTCTGTTTAGGGTTTTGTAATCTCCAAACGCACCTGCCACACACACACACACACACACACACACACACACTGCTGTCATCTGTTTTTATGTCTTGTCGCAAAGTAATACTCTACATCCTTAAAATCCACTTTTTTTCCGACACATCCCCTCGATTGTTTTGGAAAGGCAAAGGATGACGGCGCATGTTCGAGGTAAAACTAATGAAATGTCAGGAAAGTCTCTGCGACCGCCTCTACCGCTGCTTTTGATTGGTTGCTTTTACAGTGGATCTCTTTTATTTGGTTGTTTTCTAAATGATTCATCTCGCTCCTGTTCACGTCGCAACACAAAACTTGTCCGAATGAGCAGTGGGCACCGCAGAGAGGACCGAGCCCCTTAGCTGAAGAATTTTACCTGTTGATTCAGTTGGCATGCTTTCTGTCTGTCTACATAATCAATCATAAATACACATTAACAATAATTAAAGGAGACATATGCAGAATTGACTTAACCATGTAAGAACTTCTCATACAACCACTCCAAGTTATAGTTAAAGTCATTCATGCAGGTTTGAGTCATCTTTATTCTGCTGCTTTCAAGAGGCCATTGCTCGTCCTATCCCTGTTACCAACGATCGATACACACCCGCTGCTCTGTACTTACTTCGTTCTCCCATTTATTTATTTATTTTTTCGTTCTTAATTCGCACAAGGAGGATTCCGCAGCATTGCAAAGCAGTGCTGACACGAATTTCAAAAGTAAATGGTCACGGTCCGGCAGGGTGGCCCTTTGTCTCAATGATGTTTACCAGTCAATACATTACAGTCGGCCCATGTTCAAAAGGAGTAGAAAAAGAGTAGGAAGAAGTCAAAAAAATCCCAACACCAGAAATCCAAACATACATCCCATCACTGACGAACCACCAGCAACCTACATCTCCTCTTCCCACCATTAGTGTCTCCTGCTAACTTTTCTACCTGCTGGGATCTAAGCATCAATGTATTCACAACTTCAATAAACTATAAATCGCTTGCTGGAATAATTAATAGCAGTTTTAGTTAGCTTACATACCATCATACAGTAAAAAGCTGTATGGAGAACCAAACTGCTCAGCTCTGCATGACTCTGCCACCTGGAGCGGTTTAGATTTTCCCTTTTTGAACGGCATCTCTACAGGGAAATGTAGGCTTTAGACAGTTACAGAAAAGGTTTGCACCGTTTGTATTAAATAGTAGCTTGCTGAGTTTAAAAGCGATTCCACTTTAAAATGACTCATATGGCAGCAGAGATGTGAGATGTGAGTATTGTGATTTGGCAGTTATACAAAAAAATGAAACTACACTGATCAGTTTGCCAAAAGAACCAGCAAATATTGTTCAAACAGCCAAAATATAGGAAGCCACAAGATAATGTTTAGTCCAACCATGAGCAAGACAGAGATAAATTGCACTGTACACATTATTTGCGTGGTAACTGTGGTTGTTTTAAGCAGTCGCCATCTGACCACAGAGTTTCTGGTGTAAATATTGCCTGAAGTGAATATGATGTCATTTAATCACATTTATTTATCCAGGAAGATATTTAAATACAATAATCAGGCATGACTGACTTAAAAATAGGTTGTTATTATTCTCTTGCAGAGGACAGAGAAACAACAACATTAACATCATGAGTAGCCAATCACAGACACCACATTACCCACAGTCAGTTCAGTCTTCAGCATAGAAAAGTCTGTATGCTTTTGTAAAATCGGAGCTGCTTGACCTCATCAATGGTTCTCAGATTGCTCATTAATGTTCAGTCACTCTTCATATTCAGAGTTATAGGATGGAGAATGATAAAGCCACAACGGCTCTGGAGCTGACTGACGAGAAATGTACAGTAGCTGCCAATCTGCTCTTGCTCTTACGACGACCACCAATCACTCCCTCACACACCGCACTACATTAGAAAGGTAGTTACTGTTTGACTCCTCCAACCTTCTAGGAATTACTAGTACGTGTAGACTCTTTCAGGAGTGATGTGTTTAGAATAGCCACAGCCTGGTACCCATTATGAACATTCTATGCATTTTACTGAAGAAGCATAATAATGACAAACAATGACATTTGTATATAAATATCTAACGTTTTGTATGTAAATATCTAACGTTCAGCTCCATAAAAAGTTCACTCATTTAAGCAGACTTGATGAAATAAAACAAACTTTTCAGGCTGTCTTTAAAAATGTTAGTGCTATAATTCCTCACAATACACACATGTATAACTTAAAAGGCTGTAGTGGATATCTGAGGACGCTGGGACATTTCCAAGTCCCTATGAACACTGTTTATTTTGTTTTCCACTGTAGCCCCCCGAGGCAACTACTGTTGTGATTTTGGGAGTTACAAAAATAAATTGAATTGAATTGTATTGCATCTCTCAGGCTCAACTGCACCTTATTTCAAATACAACACATTGTGTGTGTTTATTAAGGAAACTAAAGCCCACAATTCTCTGTCCTTGGATGAGACATTGTCCTTAGTTTGGATAACTTTGTTTTCGAGTTCAGAGGCCTAAATGCTCCTTTAATCGTTGTATAAAGAAGTGGCCTGGGTTTGTGCACGCAGCTGAGAGAAAGAGAGGAAAGTTTGGAACAGATGATGAGAGACAGATCAGAAACTGACAGCGGCTGGAATTGGGATGGAGTGAGTAAGCAGGTTAAACTTTGTGAAAAGAGACAAGAATGAACTGCGCAGCGCTGCTGTGGGCCTGCGTATGTTAGCAATTGTGGTAATACAGTGATTGGAGCCTGTGCCGAGGGTGCGTTTGCCCGGCACTTCGCGGCGCGGGCAGACTTTATAAGCGCTCCCTTTCTTGTCCAGCCTATGAGCGAACTAAGCAGCCGCGTACGGCCCTGAGGCATTAGAAGGGCCCCCAATCTGGCAATCTGACTCATGAGAAGTCACTAATAGGCGGACTCCGGTCCGGATACGGACCCCAGCGCCATCTCGTCCGGACCAGAACTCCGACATGAAACTTTGGAGTGAACAGTGTAGGCCCCTCATTCACGCGGAACGAGCAGTGCAGCCTCAGTGTGTTAGAGATGAGTGGCTTTTAAGAAATTGTTTCAAATGAACTGGTCTTTCCTTTGCGTCCCCTCTCTCTCCCTCTCTCTCCCTCTCTCTCTCTCGCTCACTCTATCGCTCTCTGCATGAGAAAGCCTTAACTGCAGATCAGTCATGACTTGTGATGTCTGTTTTACTTTGACTACATAAGAAATAAGCGCATCGCTAACTGAAGAGAGGAACGTAAAGGTTTCTGCACGTAACAGCCTGACAACCAACCCGCCCCTCTTGGTCCATTCTTCCTCTTGTTTGGCCTCACGCCGTGGGCTACATGTATAACTTCCTCTACATTGATAGGATTTATATTATAGTATTGAACTTTTGAGATAACTAGGTTATTTTTAGGCAATCTTTCTCTAGGTGTCAGCAGTGGTCAGGATTGGCACTGGGCACGCCGCTGTTTTTTGTTTCTTGCTCATTGCGCCTGTTTTTTTACTATTCTGCTCTTCTACCGTGTTGCTGCTCCGCTTGTTTGGTGCTGTTTGCCTTCCTGTCCTGCCTGCTGTGTCGCTGTTTAGCCCCTCCGCTGCCTGGCTTGTTGCTTGCCATTCTGCATCCAGTCTGGCCTGAAGGGAGCGAGAAGCAAATGAACGAAGGCGTTCAGCGGACTTCAGCATCAGACCAGTATTTTAACCCTTCTAGAAATTGTTAAGTAAATTATAAATGTATAGTATTGTATTGTAGTTTTGTAAAATAAAATATTCTGTATCTTGAAACCTAGCTCTGTGTTTGGTACACTTACCTGTGCGTCTTGGGGATCCCATTTAACTTAGTATTCTCCCGGTGAAAGTCCGGGGGTTGTGTTGTTGCAACACTTATTTTAAAGAAACCTGTTCACTCTAGTAGCTGCCACACAAGCAAGGCAAGTTTATTTGCAGAGCGCAATTCATACACAAGGCAATGAAACATGTTGGTGTCTCCACAAGTCAGCACAGATAAGCAAAAGACCAATAGCCTGTATCATTTTGGCAGAATTTCCTTAAAACACCTAACTATAATTTCTGACCATTCAAATTGAAGCTGTTCCTGAATCTTTTGGAATTCAAATACTTGGCTGGACTCTTCGTGAAGCTGAGATTCTGTAATTTTGGTTACTCTAATTATAAGTGGAAACAAGCTCTGCACAGAGGAAAATCACATTTCAAATCGCTCCTAGATTTTCTTTGTAAAATATATGAAGGCGTAAAGGGGGTCTGGACTGACACAATAGACTGTGCCTTTGTTGGATACTTTTTCAAAGCTGAAGCTAATTTCAACCCAAAAAAAAAGATTTAAGGACATGCAAAGAAAAATCACAGGAGCTTGATAGCAAATGTTTCGTTAGATAGAACTGGAATGAATGCTATACAGCTATGCAGAAATGTTAAGGGGTTAACCTTGGCCTGGCCAGACCCTGGCCTATCTTAACCTCGAGGTGCACACGTCTCACGGAAACTAATTGAGGTCACAGATCGATGTGTATTGCATATTCATGTACTTTGAATTGTGTTTAAGGTGGGATTCTGTTTGATTCATGTCCAGTTTAAACAGTTGTAACAGACGTCAGGATGTGCAGGAAATGCTATATTTAGTTAATGCTTAAGTTTTTAAGTTTATTTGTAGAGCACAATTCGTACACAAGGCAATTCAAAGTGCTTCAAACAACAGGAAAAAATGCATTAAAAACACAAAGACAGTCAAAGACATAAAAGAGAAGAGTGTAAGCAAAATCATTTCAGTCATATGCACTGCGAAACAAAAGTGTTTTATGCCTAGATTTGAACATTGTCAGAGTAGCGGCCTGTCTCACATCTTCAGGAAGACTGTTCCAGATTTTAAATGCGTAAAACTGAAACATAGATTCCCTATGTTTAGTCCTGACTTTGGCACCAGCAGGAGGCCGGTCTCTGAGGTCCTCAGAGTATGAGATGGTTCATATGGCGCTAACATGATGTACTTTGGTGCTAGGCCATGGAGAGACTTGTACAAAAGCAGAGCTGCTTTAAAGTTTATTCTCTGAGCCACAGGGAGCCAGTGCAGAGACCTGAGCAGAATATTAATGTGATCATACTTCCTGGTTCTAGTCAGGACCCGAGCAGCAGCGTTCTGGATGTACTGCAGCTGTTTTACAGCTCGTTTAGAGAGGCCAGTGAGCAGGCCGTTACAGTAGTCTAATCTACTGCAGACAAATAAGTCTCTCCAAGTCTGGTTAAGACACTATTCTTTTGATTTTGGAAATATTCTTTAGATGGTAAAAAGCTGCTGATGTTATTGATTTAACGTGGCTGTTAAAGTTCAAGTCTGAGTCCATTATTACGCCCAGATTTCACTGAATAGAGTAAATAACTCTGCAGTTGTTCAGCATTGTTGTTAAAAGTGAACTATGTAATTATTCTGATAGAATACGTCACCTCCATAAATATGTTCTAGCTTTGCCTTGAATGGTCCACTGTATAGCATTCAATAATTTATTTCTATCACAAAAAATACCTTGAAAAACATGCATTCTAACTGTGTGGGGCTGTCCACAAGTCTGACCTGAAACTTGGCCTGGTGCTGTCATCTACTTCTGTCCATGGATAAAGAGTTGAACTGATTTATGTGCTTGGAACATCATTCTGATCATTTCCGTGTTAAAATAATGCATCTTATTATCATGTGGTCCTAGGGAGTTCAGGTTTCCAAAATGGTATGTCGTGGTTCCAATTTGTTTGCAATGATGTGCTTTTATCTGGACAATTTTTGTTTTGATCTCACTAATACAAAAATCACTGAGTCCTGTCTTTTAAAGAGGTTAATAGAGCTAACCAGTGAGATTGTGTCGCTGTACACAGCAGGTGACGTCAGCGGTGGATTTGGGTTGCAGCGTTTGACCCAATTTCCCAACTTGCATTTTTTAACTTGGAAAAATATTTTGGCGAGTTCCTCAGGACAACAGGAATACAACATTACCTGTTGCTTCACTCTGCAGTCCACAAGTTCTGGGGTATTATTATTAATATTATCATAACATATTCCAAATAACAAAGTGAAGATGTAAAAAAAGTGGTCGGATGCATCACAAACATGCAAACATACAATGAAAATAGGTTTTCAGCCCCATATTCGTTCAATTTTGTGTTTGTTTCTTTGTTATGCTTTTTTCTTAAGTATGACTACGCAGAAGAAAATACACAGCACTTTCCCTGAGAATAATATGCACTTTCCAATAATAAGCCAGACTTGGACTGCATCAGCTCTCTGTTGAAAGAGACATTTTATCTCCTAGGGATGCCTGGCTCAATGGAGATGGAAATTAAAATGAAATTTAGTGCTGGATGCATAAGGGAAGCCTTAGCCAGACAATATTTTAGCCACAGCAGATCTGATAGCAGACTGGGAAAGCCTCAGTGCTGGCAGCTCCAACACTCTGTCACATTCCCTGATTCACTGCCATTATAACACAGGACAATTAGCTCATTTGGAGTAGCCATATCATCTTTTTTGACATTCATAAAGTGTAACGAGATGATTGATAACTAAATACCAACAAAAATATACTAAAATTAATTCATATATTCATATGAAACACAATAAAATGTAATGTGGTTTTCCTCAGGTCAAAAATGTAATTAAATACATTTATAAATAATAATCTGCCAATATGTTCAAAATAAATTCTATTTAGTATAATAAAGCATTGTATAAAACGTATTATTATGGTTTTCTTGTGGTGTCATTAAAAAAATATAAAATCATTGAAACCAGTCTCCCAATTCTTGATCAAATAAATAAACTTGCACAATCTTCTAATGTTATATTTATTTATGATTCCCCCAAAGCATCAAATGGTGGTACGTCTTGTAGGCTTTTTGTTTTACTGCGGGGGTCCGTATCATCTCCCATGTGTTGGAAAAGCACTGAAGACTATGAACCAGGAAGAGCGAGCATACACACACATTCCCACAGCGGAGACCCGGAAGAGGCAAAGTCGATCAAAGCTGATACAGAAGTCACAGTAACATCATTTGACAGACCACGTAGGACGTATTCAGAACATGTCACATCAACATATTTGCACGTTTAGCTTTGAAATCAACATCAGATCAACGAGAGCCAAAAGATGTCTTCCCCATTGTAAATCATGTTCGGGTTTCTCTGTGTCATCCAGGTACATTCCATAGCAAAAGAAAATTGTATTCTATCCACTGGACAAAAGCATTAAGAGTGAATACGTTTTGCTACTCATCCAAGTATCTTCTTCAGTTCATCTGGAAGATCTGGTGAGAATCTGTCTGAAGGGAAAAGCTAACTACACTGAAGCTGACTCACCACCTAGTTCTTTTCAAGACTTTCTGTTATTAGTTAAGTCAGCTGAACTGCCCTATGGTGTGAATGTGCACTTTTCTGTCTTTTTCATATTTCGATAAATCGTCCATGCCCCTAGTGGGTAATCCAACACCTACGCTCTCGTTGTCTTTGTTGTGGTTTAGTCCTGTGTAAAATGGGTGAAAGGTTGTACCTCATGTCTGTTCGGAGATGGATTGTCCCTTTAGGCAGATATAAGGCAGTGACTTACCCATCACGGTCAGAGGAACAGAAGAAGCTACTTGGATGAGTGGCGAAACTTCAGCAAACGTTTTTGTCCAGCTAAGAGAATTCAATTTTCTTCTGCGCTGTAGGGTTTTGCTGTTTCGTAAAACGGTTGAACAGTTATTTCCCAGAACCAATTGTCAAGCCAAACAGCCCAGTCCTACTTTTCATGTCTTTCTTCTGTTTCATCTCTACCACTCTTCAATGAATCTTTAGTTCATTCCTAGTCCAGATAATAGCCTATCTCCAGTCCAGCCAGCAGATGGGGCCCTATGTAAACTGCAGCACTAATTAGGTTCAGATATACAGTTACGCTGGCACAAACCAGATGAACGCACAGGTGAAGCCACTCGCCAGTAGCATCTTTGTGTTTTGCCTGTTTGGCTTGACAATTGGTTCTGTGCAATAATTGTTCAACTGTTTACGAAATAGCAAACCCAACTTCTCAGATCTTTCTTCTGTCTCTTCTCTTTCTGAAAAATTGTTTCTTTCAATTAAATCTGCTCAAAACAACACTAGAGCCCTGGGCTGTTTGGCTCTGCATTTAGGTTGGTTGGGGGCAGTTTCACAGCTTCTATCTGTAGGAATTTGAAGTCATAAGAATTTCACCTCATGTGAGGGAAGAGGATCTTTGGATTTAGTTCAGTTAAATCACTGACAGGATTTTAGCTAAGAGTTGTAATTTTCTGATTTACCCAAATTAATAATGATATATTAGGTTAATGAATTGTCTATTTAAATTCAAGAAAAGACATTTTAACAATGAAAGATTTAATTGAATTATCAAAAACTGTTAAAGGTTTAGGGGAAAGAAAGTTTAACCTAAAAAACCTAAAAGCCATTTAGCTGTATCTGCTTTGCATCACCTGTAACATTTAAACTGTGTATTTATTCTTCATTAAAAACAAAATTAGTTTGATTCATATTTTAAAAATTAAAAACATTAACACAAATTTAAAACATTGTTATTCTTAAAAAAAAAAAAACCACATTAAAAACATACTATATAACTATATTTTGTATATATAAGAAAATGAAAAATGTTAACAGAAATATAGGGCCTTTGTTTTACATTTGTTTGAAGGTTTTTGACTGCTGCGGCTGCAACTAAAGAAGCTGAAACCAATACATGTTTGAAGCCGAGTAGAGTCTTGCATCTTTTTTTCCTGGGTCTTTCAAGTTGGATTAGCATTCATCAAAAATAAACTTGACACAGAAAGTCAAATGTTGAGCAGGTCACATCAATGTAAAAGTAACATCAACCAAAATAACACATTCCATGAGAGATTAGATATCTTTGGCATTCAGCATTTCTAATCCCACAAAAAAGCTTAGACATATTTTTGTTACTACTACTACTATCTTAATCTGAACTATTATATAAAATGTTAGATTGTTATTTTCAACCATTTTAAGTTGTTGAAGCAATTTCTGTTCCTGACTCCAAATGTGTTGTTTCCCTTCCCCAACCAACAACCCCATTTTGTATCATATTTCGCAACAATTGCCATTATTTTCACATTTTTTACAGCAAAAACTCCACACAATTTATCGATTCCAGTCCATTTATCGATTCCAGGGTGACTTTATGAAACTTTCTGCAGTCTGGCTTGTAACAATATTGCACTCCCACTTTAGATGCCACTTTAGACTGTCTCCTCAACTACCTCTCATTGTCGAATCATATTCATGGCTCTATGGGAGCAATCATAACATTTTCCGTCGTTTTGTGTTCTCCCGCACATTCAAAACCTCCTCTTCCCTCGCAGACATATTTATGAGGAGACGAGACGTTACCTATACTCTCCCAGCTTGAATCGGAAACACATCCTCCCATCTGTGCCCATTTTAAGCTAAATATGACTTGGCCAGAGCTTTTTACAGTCTGCGCCGCTCAGGCTATTTGATTTGGACACAAGCGCCTGGCAGCCAATAGTTTATACAGTAAATGAGAGTTTTGGCTGCGGAGAGGAGGGAGCTGAAATTGGATGAGGTGACTTGCTCGTTCCCTGTTGGCACTAGGCTAATGTTCTGTTTAGATTCAGCACAGGTTGCATCCGAGTTGGCGGGCATCTTGACTTTGAGATAGTGGTAAGGGAAGTAAACGCAGGATAGCAAGGAGAGACCAAGTATTAAGAAAAGATGAAAATACAAACATGTGTCAGTCGCACAAGTCTTAATTAGTTGATTTTTGGGAAATATTTGAGGGATTCTGACTTCTCATTAAAAGTTGTGATTTTGCCATCTGCTCGTCTCCATGAAGGTTTTCTTGTTTCGCTTAGAATGTTCCACAGGATTAAATTCAGATTTGCGGAGAGGTGACCTGGCTCAAAGTAGGATTTTTTTAAAGCAAAATATACATGTAATTTAATTAATTCAAGATGAATATTTCGTTTTTTTCGGTTTTTTTGCGTGTCTCAGGTTTTTATTGGTGTATTCAAACCTGTTGTAGATACAGATTGCAGTTTTACACCAATCAATTGGCTGTTTGCGGTGAAAAATAACAAATCTGTAGCAAATTATTATTACAGGAAGTTACATCACACCAGGGACGCTCAAGTTTGTGCAGAGTTTACACAAAATAAATCACTTTTTAATTTTCCCTATAAACGTGAACTCAACAAAATAAATTCGCTCATATATATTTTTATTCATTCATTCATTTTCTACCGCTTGTTCCCGTTAGGGGTCGCGGGTGACTGGAGCCTATCCCAGTACCTTTGGGCCTTAGGCGGGGTACACCCCTGGACAGTGGCCAACTCGTCGCAGGGCTAACACAGAGACATAGACACACAGACAATCATCATATATTTTCATTTAGCAAATAAAAAACAATTAGCTGAGTTTTTGCCCAGTGTTTGCTGGGTAATTTCCAACTGTGATGTCAAGATGAATAAGTTTAATGTCAATACTGTGGGACATTCCGGTCAAAGCAATAACATGGAGGTTGCAGACCCTTTTAAATATTCCCAAATTATTAATGAAGTGTGTTTTTCAAAAGCAATCTAAAATCTTAAGTCAAATTATTATTTTTCTCTTGCCTTGTATATATGACATGCAGGATGACGTTTTTCCAAATAATAGAAAATATTTTTTATTTTTTATTCCACCCATATTTTTTCATGAATTCACACTGTAACACTGACCTTGGAGCACTGCCAGGGGAGGTTTTTTCTGAACTTTCTGGTGTGGAGAGGTTTCCAGTGATACTGTGTGAACCCTATGTCATCCGGCTCTGTGTTGGTCAAATACGCACCGCAGTACACCATTGTTGCTCTGACAGGCAGGCAAAATACCTGCCGAATTGGCACAGTTCAACATTCAATAGTTTCTTTCAGGTGTGCTGCCTTTGAATGATACAAAGTGCACCCCACACACATCGAGAAGCTCTTCACTACGCCACGAGCCACATAAGTGTGTTCTACTTTTAGATACTCTTGTCACATTCAACATCGACTGTCAACCCTCGCACTGTGACAACATGCCCTACTTCTACATGTACATGCACAACAATAGATGGTAACAATTAGTGTTTTATGTTATTATGTTATTGCTGTTATTGTCCAACTCCATGGAAAGAAGCAGGTGCCCCCAGCAGGTCAAGATCAGGTCGGAGTGACGAGCCCTCCTATAAGAATTTAAGTTTTTAGGTATTTTTGTGGAATGAAAACTCTTGGAATAGAATAAATATACATTTAAAAAGCGTATTTTTTGCTTTTAAATGTATTTTTGTCCCGAAGGCGTTATTAGATAAGACAGTGAAATGAGGAGAGAGAGGGGGAGACTTTCAGCAAAGGGTTGAAGCCCAAAATTGAACTCAAGTTTAAGGCCATATTGTGTAACATTCTTAGCAAATATTCCGGGATTCGCATTGTTGTCCGCACTGCTCTTGTTGTTTACTAACTGGCACACTGACATTTTTATGGTAGCGATAGTAGTGTGTTGGTAAGCTGACGAGGCTAATGCTATCGCTAACGCCCAGAGAAGATGAAACTCGGCCTGAAACGCTCACAAAAGAGGTTCTATGCAGCTTAAAAACATTATTATTGACAGACATAGTATTTGTCTTACCTCTTCGTTGTCGTCACAGAGCCTTAAAAGTGAAATTCTTACTTTGCTCAGATTGGCAGTGGAGCAGGACTGATGCTTTTGTTGACATGTATATTAAGTAGCCATGCGCTCTCAGGCTTCTCGCCTTTTTATAGGCCTCAAACATAAATAATATGAAGGAAAACACTACTTTTATAAAACCTCATCTAACGTCTCTGTTTCTGTTCTTTCTACAAACCAAAAAATTATTGGGCAATTTTGAGCAGGCCTATTTTATACAGGCAATAATTTACTCCAATTGGAGCCAAATTCAGCATTGCCCACTTATGTTTACAAAGGCATAGCATCAGACTGAACTGCAAAAAACAGAAGATTCCTGTTGGATTGAGATAGGTATCGGATCGGTATCGGAGATAAACTATAAGAACATTTATTGAGAGCCAAAAAAACAATGTTGTGTGAACGGGAATGCTTCGGGATTTGTAGTTAGTTCAAATCGAATCACAGCATCGTTATGAGATATGCATCTTAAATTAATCGGATCACAGCGAGTGTATCGAGGGGCATGTTGTATCGGACACCACGAGTCCGAAGTGTGATTTTGACATACTGTATATTTGGCTGTATGTCCTTTGCATATACATTAAAGACTATTAAAAATTATGTGAAAGGAAAATGAATTTTTTTTTTTTTTTTTCCCTATCCATTAGTACCGTCCATGGAGCTGGCAAAGGACGTCTGAAATGCATTAAACGTGTTGGAATAAGCACAAAAGCCTGCTGTAGAAATAGGCTACTTAAGGGAATGGCCTGTCTCATCTCAACACCAAACTGTAAACAAGGAAAGGGAACATTATGAGTGAGGCTCGGAAGAGGGATTCTGTTGTGTCCAGACGTCACCTGCCTCCTCCAGGACGGCTGTGATGTTTAGGCTGCAGGACAGAGGAGGGGCAATTGTCCTGAGGGCTGTTAACCCCCTGACTTTAGCTCTTCTGACACAATTGGTCCTCTACTTTGTTCCTATATTTTAATGTGTGCGCCTTGTATTGTCACAATAGCTTTAATGCTGGACAGTATTATGAAACATTCAGGCAAGACAATCAAATATCTCCAAAGACAAGCAGGTGACGTTCCATACATCAGAGACGTTATATAGAATACCTGTTACTGTGACGATCTCAAAATATACTAGATATTCACTTGACAATGTTCTCAAATTTACTCCAGTCTTGTGTTCATTATGTTCTTGAGATTTTTGCGCATGCTTTCCAACATGGTTTTCAAACTACAAATGGTAACTCAACTAAACTAAAAGTGAACTATTAGCACTAGTTTAGAACCACTTTAAACTGGACTAATGATTGAGACTTGATTTGAAGACTTTGACTTACCCTGCCTTCAGCCTGCAGCCTGCCTTTTACATACAATTTCCTTCATGTTGTGCTGTCTTTTCCATTAAGTGCAAATGCGGCAGAACTGTCAGTGTGAACAAACTACTCAGCTCCACACAGGCAACGCTTTCATCAGTAGATAAAAAGGTGCTCCACTCGCCATGAAAAATTTATCCGAATATACGCCTGAGATACATGTAATAAATCACCAATGCAGGAATATACAGAAACAGGGCAAATTCTCTGAAAGGTAAGTAAAATGAATGTCGTTACCTTCCTCTTGTGTTATTAAATATGCATCTAGATATGGATGGATCAAGTCAACACAATAGTATCATTTGTAAATTTCATGAAGACGAAAAGGTAGCATTGCATATTACACCACTACCAGCTTTTTTTACTTTCATTTTCACCCCCCAAAATGTCATGGCTGTTGTTTGTTTGGACGATGTAAATGTTGGTTCAAGGTTTGGAAAAAAATTATTTTTTTTTTAAATTGTGTTGTTCAAAATTAAAAGAGAATGCATTCTTGGTGGAATTTTGAATTGTGAAAACCAGCTCTGAAAATGTAGACTAGATATCTGGTTCGGGTTTTGTTGGTGGAATTTAATTATTCTTCATTTGAATCCCACTGAGAAGCCACAGTGAAAGTGACTGCTGATGGTTATTTGGTTAGTAAACATGGAATTAGCTTTAACAGCTTCAGAGATTTCCCACTGATTATAACTTTTGTCTTGGTCATTCCCAGTTTTAGAAATTGAAAATAATCACTCATTCCTTTGGTAAGAAGGATTCATATTTTGCTGTGGTAGTAATCTGATTTTAACCATGTTTCCCCAATATCAAGGATGGACATTAAGGTGATGCACCGGCAATAAAAAGGAAAATAAGTTGTCTAGTTGAAGTTTACAATTCCTTAAAAAGCCCAGAAATATCCTTGTCCATTCAGCAGAGCCATTGTATGGCTACTGGCACATAGTCCCGCCCCTTTTGGTGCAATCTCCGTTTGGTTACACCTCTATAATGCAATCTAATGGAGCCGTGTGTGCGTGCACCGATCTGAGCATGCAAGTCACGGTCATAAGAGTCCAGTGACAGCATGGCTTTCTCCCACTCGGAATATGGATCTATTAAAAGTTCAGAACAACGTGATTTCTTTGCAAAAATATGTTTATTTTAATCGACGTACAAACGACCAAAAATATGGAGATTAAGACTCAAACAAGTTTCAACAAAGGGAAGATGTGTCGGCGCAATCCCTCATTCGTCCAGGAGTGGTCCATAGTAGAAAAAGATTCAGTTGTAGTCATCTAGACTCTGTTTTAGAAAAAGTCGAAACGTTTTGTTTTTCTAAAACAGAGTCCAAAGGGAAGATGTGTTAATGAAGATTGTCCCTGCTTATCTGAGCTTGTGTTTTGATCCACTCTCACATTCATTTATCATGTCATTTGCCTAAGCTTCCGGACCTCACTGATCCCATTGGACTGGGACTTGAAACTGTTTAAGCTCTGTGTATTGGACTGAATGATAAAGTTTAGGAGACGGAACACACAGATAGAGGATGCACTCTGCTTCAGTCTTAGGATAAGGAAGGTGAGACCCTCGTGTTTGTTGTTCATGTGTGGGTAGACCTGTGGTGCGCATTAGAGCTGCAATGGTGACATGTGTCACGATTGCTTGTTCTTATTGTAGTTCTTATTGTAGCAGCTTCATGGGAGTGACTGTGTTGTTCTGGTGTTGTTGCTGGTTGTGAGTGGTGCGCGAGGTTGTAAGAATTTAAGCTGTGCGTTGTACAAACCACAGTGCAAGCATAGGGCATGTGACAGAGCTTAATATTTTGAGTCATTCTGCATAGAGAAAATGCATTCTGTCATTCGTTATAAGACTGGTGTTACAGCCTGTGGGCTGCGCTCACTGTGTGCTGGGTTTTTATATTTTTATGATATTCTGTATGAATGAGCAAAATTGTAACTACCACAATTGTTGCACTCCTCCCAAAAAATATACCACCGTTCTTACTGTTCCCTGTCATAATATTTTGTTTGTTAATTCTTACCAATTTAGTATGTTCTCCACCAAACTTGCTAATCACGTCATGCTCCTTCTTATCACAGGGATTAAGTGGCATTAAGTCCTACAAGACGGTTTTATTCTTGGGAGTTTTATTTGTTCTCCCTGTGTTTGAGTGTGTTTCCTTTGGGCTCTCCAGTTTCCCCCCATTTACCCAAATGGGCGACAGAAGCTAGAACAGAATGTATAATGAATCCACATTGAACGTGTCAAAGGTTCTGACCTGTTGAAGCACAGAGTGGAGTGTGGAGGTTTAATTTGGTTTTGAGATGAAAAGAAACAGAATATGTATATCTACTGTGCATTTATGCATTTTTGTAGAACATTGTGCAAGCTGTAGTAATACTAATGTATTGATATAGTATAAATATAAACTGCCCTACAATTGAAGGAAGAGGATATGCACCCACAGGTCAAACTATTGAAAGCAAAAATTATTGATTTACAGAAGAAACATTCTCTAGAGCATATTCTGATCCTTCCAAACAGAATCACCAAGGTCATGCAGCTGCAGTTACCCTAATAACAATGATGTGTAAGTATATCATATGTACATACAAAGAACCGTAGAGCTACACTTATTTGAAAAGTCAAAAGACATAGTTAATTTTCAAAATCCATAGTATTAACATAAATAATATAAGTTATAAATACACCATTACATGCCTTTGCCTCAGAGCTCAAAGGATCTGTGCATAAACGTTGCATGTTTCCCTATGAGCAGACTGATATCCAAAATATCAATATATCATTACTGACTGAGGAATTGAAAAGTACCAATTCTAATGCAAAAAATATCAATGATGAAAATTTTACAAACACATTTTTAGTTATTGATGGAGGTTCAATTCAAATTTCAGTTGTATTGGTATCGGTTCGAAATCGCAATACTTGCTATAGTACTGCAAAAACCACTAGTAACCCATCACCCATTACATCAGATGCCCTTCCCGTCTCAACACATCCATTTTGTGTTACAAATGGCCCAAAGTTGTGTATACCATATTTACAGTGTAATTGTTTTCAAATCAAAATGGGACAACCTAAATATTACTTTTGTGCTAGGGAAATGGAGTGGCTATAAGAAAACTTGCATAAAAAACATAAACAAAAACAGCCAGCTTCAAAGGAGCCTTGACTTTTCATGAAAACTCGTCTATGAATACAAAAGGATGCCAATCACTGCAGAGTTTGCACATTTGTCAAAGACACCAACATGACACTTTTGTCTCATGTCTTGTTTTTGCTTCTCCTCATCGCTGTATCGGAGTCTATGAGTTTGACAGATCGTTAGACACTTAATTACATCCAAAAAGTCCCCACGGATCACCAAGACATGCTCAAAAGACAGTGATTTATAAGTGCATGGCAGAACAATACACCTATTGGAAAGGTGTCAGAAAATCAAATGTTGTTGCCTGCCGTTTCTAAAGGTTATGCACAGTTCTATTCACCCAGGTACTTCTGTTTTCATACACCATACGGAGTTTTGGTTACTTATTTTTATTTATTTTTATTTGTCATTTATTTATACAGAGAAAAACCCAATATGTTAAAAACAAAATACAGATTAAACAAACAGGATATCCAAATAAAACAAAAAAAAGAATAAATACATAATAATACATAAAGCACACTTGCACATACAATATGGGATAACAATTGTCATTCTCTGTGGCCCACAGAAACAAAGAGGAAGTGCTGTCACCTCCAGAGTCTCGCTCTAAAACTTACAAATCAAGTTAGGGAAATCTGGGGGTAAGAATGGACTCAGATTTTTAACAGTTACGTCAAATCAATAACATAAGCAGTTTTTTATCATATAAAAAACATTGCCAAAATCAAAAGTATAGTGTCTAAACCAGACTTGGAGAGACTTATCCATGCGTTTGTCTCTAGTAGATTAGACTACTGTAACGGCCTGCTCACCGGCCTCTCCAAACGAGCTGTAAAACAGCTGCAGTACATCCAGAACGCTGCTGCTCGGGTCCTGACTAGAACCAGGAAGTACGATCACATTAGTCCTGTGCTCAGGTCTCTGCACTGGCTCCCTGTGGCTCAGAGAATAGACTTCAAAGCAGCTCTGCTTGTATACAAGTATCTCCATGGCCTAGCACCAAAGTACATCTCGGACATGTTAGTGCCATATGAACCATCTCGGACTCTGAGGACCTCAGGGACCGGCCTCTTTGCTGGTGCCCAGAGTCAGGACTAAACATAGGGAATCTGCGTTTCAGTTTTATGCAGCTAAAATCTGGAACAGTCTTCCTGAGGATGTGAGACAGGCCGCTACTCTGGCAATGTTCAAATGTAGACTAAAGTTTTGTTTGGCTGTGCATATGACTGAAAGGATTTTTATTTGCACTCTTCTCTTTTATGTCTTTAACTGTTTTGTGATTTCTTTCATGTCTTTGTGATTTTATTGCTTTTTTTCCTGTTGTGTGAAGCACTTTGAATTGCCTTGTGTACGAATTGGGCTCTAAACTTGCCTTGCCAGGGAGCAAATTTGCTGAAGGTCTTTTTTCCTGACTCAATATTGACTCTGTGTGACTGTAAAATAAAAATGTCCTGAGATCTCAAGTGGTGAATACTTGATCTGATGTTCAGCACAGCTGATAAATAATTAAGCAAAATGCCTTATAAAACATTAAACATTAAAAAATATATAATACAAACAGCAGTACTGTTCTCTCATCCAATGATTGCCATTCTACTTTAGAGTATAAGTCCCAGTGGTGGCTTCTGTATCCATCTCCTGTAATGAAGAAGGTCATCACTAGTGTTGTCATGATACTAAAATTTCCAACCTGATTTTGATACCAAGGAGTAGGCTTGATACTCAATACTGATTTCAATGCCAAAATGATGATTGTAATTCTTCAGTTTTGAATCCAATACCTAGAACAGAACAGAAAGAAACAGAACACAGAGAGAGAACTTTTGGTCCAGTCCTTGATCATCTGCTCAGTTTGCATCTTCCCTTTCTTTGTGATGGCCTTCTTCCCTGCTGCCAAGAGTATGCTCCCAATGTATCCATTTATTGTGTCCATGGCAAGAGTTTTGAAGCCCGGATACAGTTCTGAAGTCAAGTCGGAGACCAATGCTGAAAACAGCCTACAATGCTTTGTTAAACTCAGTCCAATATTTATGGATAGGACAGTCCCAAAACATAAGTTAATAGAGGGCCTCCTGGCAACCACCGTTAGTCTTTACCCGTGAATAGTGAACACTTTGGCATGGAGTTATTTTAAGACAATAGATTACCCTTTTAAAAGGAAACAATAGTATGTTTTTCATTTTATCATGTGGTTTTATAAAGCTCAAGGTCATTCTAAAACTGTTCAGGAAAGGTCAAATGTTGTCCTGTTTGTTATTTGTTTTAGTCCTGATACTTGCTCACATCTTGTTTTATACTAGTTTTAATGTTGTTTAGTAGCTAATTTTGATGCTTTGAAAGCTTTATGTTGATTCAATATTTGAATATTTGTGTTTCTTGCTCCGCTACTTCAGACATGATTTATCATATTTGTTTCCATTGCAAAACAAAAAAAAGAATTGTGCTTAGTTAGCGTGCAAGAGTTAATTGCTAATTTTCATCTGTCGTCCCATTGTGTTTTTTGTGTTACGTCCAGACACTTACGCGTACTTGCGTTGTAGTTTCTCCAAACACTTTTTTACTCTTACGTTTCCTGGGTCACAAATTTTTCGTGGAGTAACATTTTTGTTTCTTTTTAACGTAATACTACTCAAACTTGAGGCTACTTTGGCATTTCAGTGAAACATCAAGAATTTAATAAACCTTTGAGAAATATCAGCTTACAGAAAACAACTATTTATAGAGTGGAGGTAAGTTTGTGGATGTTCTAAAATATCAAAACAAAAAGGAAGCCCTTGCCTCCGGTCTCTCTGGTTCAGTGAGCGCATAGGGAAGGACATGATGGATTATGGGTAAATGGGGTTGTGGATGTTTATAACCTTTAGGGGACATAATGGATTGTCCGACGCGGCACAATTGGACAGGTCTCACAGCTGCCTCTGTCATCTTAATTATTTTGTTGTTCTCTCCAGTTATTTCTCGGTTGACAGTTTGTGGACACAGTTTGGGTTTTCAAGGTGAAGAGCAGGGATTGATTAAACCACACCTGGATGCAGTTGACAGATAATCAATAAGAGCTAAATTATTGTGCATTTTTAAGTCAATACGCACAATGAGGAAGTCGTTTTATCATTTTCTGAGAACTCACACGGATAGAGTAAGGCTGGCAATCCATAACACAGCTTTCAGTTCAACATGAAAAATTATGTGATTATTAGAATAAATATTTGTTTAATACTGAGCAGTGATTTTCTTTTTTATACAATTATTATGTCATTACTGTAGAGATTTGTCTAATTTTTCAGGCGGGGACTACCAAAATACCCATGCAACCAACCTGGGACCCCTGCTATAAAATGCAATTTATCTGCAATAATTTCAAGTTGCAAAGCATTTCAAATTAGGTATATTTGTGTTTATTTGAGTAGTTTGTTTTTTTACCTAATTTAAAAAATAATAATAATAATAATAATCCAATGGTATTGTAAATACAGGCTCATAATTATAAAATACATCTTAAAAGCTGGCTCTATTAATAAAGTTGGGGCAAGGATTTTCCAACAGTGAAGGAAGGAAGTAGGTACAGTATTTCAATCTTCCTAGCTCTTCCAAACCCCCTTTGGCACATTTGTAGTATTCACATGCATGATTTTTTTCTGGCCACGAGCACAGCTTTAGAACAACATTTTAAAAACAGAAAAGTGAGCCAAGGTGGACCAAAGCATCATCACGTGTGGCATTGGGATTGCTATTTCTTTGACAATATTCTTGCTGGAGGAGCAAAAAAATTACGAATGGGAAAAAAAATATATATATATTTTCCTAATTTATGTTTTAGCTCTTCACATTTCAGGAAATAGGTGCAATTTTGCAGAGTAGTTGGTTCGACTCAGACCTGAAAAGCATAATGTCAAGGGAGATTAAAACTAAAAAAGAATAATACAAAATACCATCTGACTTTCGTCACTTTGGGGTATAGGGCAGTTAAATAGAAAATTGTGTTAATACTGCATAAATCCCTGCCTTTCATTATTATAATTTTTTTATTGTAATTGTAATTATCAATGTGGGGATTTTATACATTTTATCAACCATGTTCGTCTAATCTTTTAAATGATTTTTGTTTATTATCATTTACCTGGCTTAGCACATGTTTTTTTACGACTCGTCACCCTTTGTCGTTTTCACCGGAGTAGCCTAATGACCAAGAGTGTTTAGCGGGGCGTCCAACACGTGTGCCCACTAAAGCGCGAGCCTCTTGCGAAAAGCATGCTAAATAAAGACCTCCGCAACACTTTTTCATTTTAATAGAGTGATTCTGAATTGACGGGCGGCGTGGCGGGTTATTCTGTGAAGCCCTTCATTAGCCCACTCTAGCTAACGCCAAACCCATAGTCAAGGTCAAAGTTCACGACGCTTCCAGTTTGCTTTGACATGCCCTTTTCCCCACATGTGCGCCATTACACGCATTTCGACCCCAAAACACGTTTCAAAGCCACATGTGAGCAAAAGCTGTGAAGTGGATTTTTTTTTTTTCTTCTTCTTTCTTTGAGGGAAAATGGTTTTAAAATGTTGGCCGTGTTGCACTAAACCGTTGCCATATGTTTACGGTGCCACATTTAGGTTTTAATACTCGGTTTCGTTGCTAGGAGGAGCTTTGGCCGAACTGCAACATAAAACTGACAAACAACAACAATCAGGGACTTACAGTGTGTGAGAAAATGGGAAGATTTTATGCTTTTGAGGGGAAATAGCTAAATAAAATACAGAACAGAATGTGAAATTTGGGAAATACTAGAGTTCCCAAGCATGCGCAAGTGGGAAACTATTTTGGAGATTATATTTGTTTGAAGTTGACAGTAGTTGTTGCAGCTGTGAATCCCATGACAAATCAAAGCGAATGGAGTGACAATTTGAATCAACAATCCTTCTCGTCTCTGTCAGTTCCTGCTGTCCTGTTAATGAAGAAGAACAAATAATACAATTAGCAAGATCGCAAGAATGTGTAGATGCAAAACACATTTGGAACAATGATCTGGTGAGATTGTTTAAATGAAGAACATCTTATTTCTGATCAGATGTTTGCTGCTCGGGGAACAATGAATTAAAAATTAAGTTGTTTGAGCTGTGACGAGTAATATTACCACACTGATTATTTGATGGACTGCAGTTGAAGTTAGATGTGTGTGAAAGGGCGAGAGATTCGTTGAAAGTGATTTGAGTGTACATAAAAATGCATAACACTGATGCTAGTTGAGGATACAGCCATGGTTCTCTCGCTTTGGGGGTCCGAAGGGGGCCATGGGAGGTACTAGCTTCCAGGTGGCGCTAGCTCACTTTAGGGCCCTGGATCGCTTTACCGTGAGATGATTGGACAAGAGAGAACACAAGAGAACGCAGACTCAGGTGAGAACAAAATGGCAAAACCGCAGACGTAAATACATAATAATCATTCCTCACCAAACGCTGACTTGTGATGATACAAGTTCCAGCTTTAGCAAAACAAAGCTAGCACACGTTAGCATGAGCTGTTTACGAAGGACAGCATTTGCGTCAAGACCCAACATATTATATTTCCAGTGCATTATGGAGTCAACACAATCCAAACTCAAGACATTTCACAGAGAGATGTTGAAACATGGCGTAGAATGGCGCCGAAGATTGCTATTAATTACAGAAAAAGCTGACTAGAGACCAGAAGTTGTGTCTTATTAAACCCAGCTTTAGCCACGTCCCACAGCGCCCCAAATGTGGAATTACTGAACCTCTTTTTCTGAATCGCTGACAATGTCCTTATGAAGAAAGATAATAATTTAGTTCCGATTTTGATTTTATTTATAAGAAAACATTGGTTATGTTTGCGTGATGTCAGCTGCTCATCCCTGCGGAAAGATTATTATGTATTTACGTATGCCTTTGCCATGGAAACGCAATCCGCCATGAACAGAAGCGACCCGAAATGCTCCGGCGTTAACTGGTCCGTAGAACTCGGGCTCGGTGAAAAGCGGCTTCTCTGTATTCTCTACAGAAGATCACTGTCACCATCTCCTCCATCTTTAGGCCAAACTCAGACAGAGCCGTGCAATCACTTTTGTTTATTTCAGTGACACATGAGAATCAAAGGCGCTCATATAATTGGTTTTTTTGTTTTTCACTCATCGATTTCATAGAATTCCACAAAGTCAAAGTTACATAATTATGGATACCAACAGCAGAAATCTTGTTTATAATTCATAGTTTTCAAGATTGACACTGACTTAAAAAAGATCTTATGGTAACACTATGAACCCTGAAATGTAACACCTGGCTTGGAGCATGTGAAATGGAAGTCAAATAAATGCAATGTGTGGATTAAGTGCTGTTAAATGCTGCTCCCTGGGGAAAGGATCATCAAAGAAGTCAACTTTAAGGACTTATCACCCTGAATTTAAACTAAAAAAGGTATATGCTACAGAACATGTACTGTTGTCTTTAAAAACACAATGATCTACTACTTCCTGAATCACCACCATGTTGATGAAGTTCATAAAGTGACCTGATTTGTTTTAAGAGGGACTGAAGAAATATCCAGGATTACTCTAAAATGTGTAACTGAAACCAACAGAAATCCAGTTTTTGAAGAGAAAACAACAATTGAAAAACATTAAATCATTTGTGGCATAAGTTATAAATATGTTTCCTTCAAAAAAACAAAAACTAAAGTTAACACTAATGAATCCACCCTGTATGTCTCAACGCTTCACTGGATCTCATGCCAAATGTTCTATATATGATACTAAAACTGTACCTTTGCAGATCAAGCTCTTTCTCTTAGCAGTGACTAATTGCATAATTATATTAGGGCAGCAAAGGCAGTAAACAACTGTCATTTTCAAAGCTAATTTTCATCACAGAGCGTCAAACGGATGAATGTCCCCTGACCGCGATTTGTCAAGTGGTAATTTATATAGCTCGATATGCTACGAAGAAGTGTTAACCCCAATGGGAAAATGTTTTTGTCAAAATTCAATTTGAAAAAAAAAGTTGGCTCACAACTGAGAGAAAAGTTTACCCTGTTTTATTTTGGTATGCAGTTCTGGTCGTACTATCACCACAACCAATCATCTGCCAAGAACTCAAAAGATTTGCACAAATACAACTGAGGATACAGCAACAAGACATTCTGTTTCTTTTTTCTTTTCTGAATGCCAGCACTTGAAATCACGGAAGCAGGAATATTAGAGTGAATATGCATTAAATATTGTAAAATGTAAATACTTCTTCACATGTTCTTCCATTTCATGCAGCTTCGCTTTGGTCTAATTTTAGGCTGCTCCAAACGCCGCATCCTTCTATCCATATATGCACCATTCATCCTTTAAATGCCCAAACCTTCTATATCTGTCCTCTACGACTTTATTTCCAAAACATACATTGTCTGTCAATGCTGTAATCCCATTCACCTTCATCTTCACCAACTTTTAAGGTAGGCACTGTACATTTTTGACAATTATTTATACTAATTTAGTTTTTAGCATGGAAAATCAAAAACATGGAAATCAACAACATTGTCCAATGTGCACTTAAAGAATTCGATCAAGCGTTTGTGAGATTGTAGCATTCATTGGATTGTAGTTTGAATCCTTTTCTACGATGCAACACTCCTGGACAAATAAATTATAACACCGACTCCAAACAATCAGTTGAAATTAGAATTTGTTATGCCAAATTTTCAGTAAGACCTACTTTATTGCCTCCATCATGCTCTTCAGGTTCTTCTGTCAGCTTTAGTTTCCGCTTACAGAAACCACCCACTTTCAATCCACCAATCAAATGACTTAATTTATCCCAGAGGGGAACAATTGGAAACACATACCATTTTTGATAAACCATAAACAAAGTAAAACATTTATACAAACAAGGTTCTATGAGTACAGTAAAAAATGAAAAAAAATGAATGTAAACTGCATAGTATACCTGAAAATGGAGTTAACTTGCATTTTGTTAAATTACAGATTATTTTATTGCTGGAATAAAAAAGGAAAAACATGCATCTCTTACTGTAAATGGGTTCACTTCTCCACAGATCTGGAGCCTCATTTGTAAAGCTTGCATAGCCCCCTGCGCCCCTCCTGTAAATTCTGCGCAAAATCTTGAAACACAGGGAAAAGAGGAGACTCGTGGAGAGAAGCAGAAGTGAAGAGAGTTTGAAGAAGTGTTTGATTCAGGAAATTGTTAGCAAATATGCCTTTTAGCCTCAAATTATTTATTCAGAGAGATTATTTAAACAGAATTTGGCCTAAACTCAGAGGAGGGCTGTTTATCTATTGACATGTTCTCGGTGCTCTCTTCTGATATAAGTCCTTATCTGTGACCTTATCAGTCTGTGAAGATCCTCTGAATCTGTGGATGGATTCATTAAACTACGATCGGACCTGAGAGAAAACTCATGAGTGAGGTTTGATTTAATGAAGCTCTGAAACAAGATGCAGATCCAGCACGTTCATTTGTCTTTACACACTACACACTGGAGTTTGGATCGACTCCTGATCCAACCTGACCCTGTGCATGACATGTAGCCCAGTGTCTGAATTTGACCCAGACCCAGAACTCCCTTCTTTATTTTGTAACAGACAGCTTGCTCTTAAATGTCCCCCTTTTAAACAAATGAAATAATGTCTGTGCCAGACCCATGCGCTTGCCCTCATAGAAGTAACCAACGTGTTTACGTTCCACAGGCAGTTTTATTGTCAGAATAAGAGACAGAGCTTCATGTGTCACACTTTTGTTTTTTGTTTAACCTGCACTTGTCTCTGCAGCAAAAGCATTTGTCCCTCTGCTGCTGATCCATCCATTTCACTCCCTCTGCTTTCGCTCTGTCAGGTCGGGCATTCGTGTGTCACTCGTGCGCGCTCACTGCCCCCCTCTTTGACCATTCAAACCTTTGTGTGCATGTACTAATGTGCGTGAACAGGGCCATGGTCCAAACTCATCTCATTCAAACATAAGAGTCTGCAGCACAACAAAAAACTAAATCTGCAAAATAGCCAACTGCCTAAATAGTATTACATGTAGGCGACTAAAACACAATTCAGCCTGTCGTTTTAAACGTTTATTTGAGAGTTGTTGTTGTTGTTGTTGTTGTTGTTGTGTTACTTTTAATGGCGGTTGGCATCCCACTGGAAAGGTGCATTTACCGCCACCTATTGTAGCGTTTTACACTATACCGTGAAAAAAAAAAATTTAAAAAGGAGAGAGAAAGAGAGAGAGAGAGAGAGAGAGGGAAAGAGAGAGGGAAACAGAGAGGGAAAGCAGAGAGAAAGAGAGAGCCTTTGATGTGACGGCTGCTGTGTGCGGCGTTTGCCCCGCCCTCTCCTTCCCACGTGTCTCTGTCAAACCCAATGAATATCGGCTCATGTTTAGGTAAATCTCGTTCTTTGCATGGCCCTTTTATGACGTTTTGGAGGTGTAGAGAGGGCGTGACATGGGTTTGCAGATTCCAGCTGCAGGTGGGATCTCTAAAGCACAAATTGGGTGGTGGCGAGCGCACAGAGGGTTTCATAAATCAGGAGTTTGCCAGACGTAAGTCTCTAGTTGTTGTTTAGACTACACACTCATACAAAATTCCTATGCAATCCTTTATAAATAAGGCCCCTGAGCTGTAACTGGACCTGGTGGCGTAGCCCGCTTGGTGCAGTGTGTAATTTTTCTAGTGGAGGGACTGCCACCTGCTTGTCAGGAACATGTTATTTGTTTACCTGGTTAGTCTCACAGTATGGCATTTAACCTATATTTCTCCAATCTCAGAAGCATGTTTTTAAGGTTTTTTCAGTAGCAGGAACATTCCAGGTAATGCAATGACATCTCCATAGAGACAAGCAGGTAGTGGACCCCCAACCAAAAAAGTGACATAGTACATCATTAAAACCCATAAAAACATAATCAGAAATTGAGCTACAAAACTCATTTCATTCATGTATATTATAAAACAGAATCCTTGGAAAGGAGCACAGATCTTCTAAAGCTTCACAGAACAGAATGAATTCAGTTTGTAAAAACAGAATTCACTGTGTAATATTCAGACATAGTTAATAATGTACATGCCCCATGCTGTCTGTCTGTGTGACAGCAGCACTTCTGCTATTGTTACACTACAGGATACCTGCGCCGAACCTCCGCTTCAACCCACTAACTTGGATTACTCAGTGCACGAGGAGGTCTGATTCAATAGAGCCTCGCTGTTATAAATGGAGTAAGAGATGAAATGTGCTGGTCCTATCATTTTCACTGCTGGCTATGGACTAGCACTGCAGAGGAGGGCATTCTTAACAACATTTAGTGAAGTCAGGGCTGGTTCTGGTCCAGCGGTTTTCAATGAAGAGACGAGATGAACATGTGAGTTTTGATACCCTTCAATTGTGTCTATGAGGTTGTCACAGCAAGAAAGCAGAATAAACTCTTTGAAACGCAAACAGAAGGTTTGAATGGAGAGAAAATTAAGTACCATAATCACACTTTCAATGATTACCTGACATCAGATCAACCATGCCAAGAATTTTAGATATTTCTTACAAAAATAAGATACTATATTGAATTTCTATTTGATTGGCAGCCTTGTGTCTGCCCTAAGGCATCTGTGGCTACCCTGAGTGAGGAGTAAATGAATAACACACTGTAAAGTGTACATACATTCCGTACTTTTCGGACTACAAGCCGCTACTTTTTTCTAATGGCCACTGGGGGTCACTCTAGCAGGAAGCGCAAGCGTTTGACACTGTAGAAGAAGACGTCAGTGGACAGTGAAAGCACAATCCAGGTGACACGTTGTGTTCTCTAGATTTTAAAACGCTATGTGTTTATTACAATCTGACTCATATTTGCGGTGAAATTAGTCTAATGAGGAAGTAAATCTAGATGCGGCAAAATGAAAAAGCCACGTGGAGCGAGGACATGCGATATACTGCAGTCTGTAGTTTAGAACCCGCATTGAAATGAGACTTCCTTGGCCAGACCTGGTCAAAAGACAACCCTGCGTTATTAAGGTGGAACATTATATCTGTGTAAAGATCCCATGTTACAACGTAACACTCTCTTGCTAAGTACAAGCACAGGACCGGATGAACCAGATGTGAAGACACAGACACAGGTAAATACGCTCACAAAGAGTAATCAAGGACAGAGGGGACAGTAGGGACATCTGTGATTGATTTTTAAATATTTCATGTTACAACGTGGGCACCTGGGGTGGGGTGCGGCCCGTATATGTACAAAATAATGTAAATGTAAATACCGTTTTTATTCAGGGGCGCTGTATAGCCCAAAAAGTACGGTACAATTATTTAAAAAAAATATGAATATCTATTGTATTGTTGACATTACTGCAATTGTCCAGTAAAACCTAAAAATCTACACATTCACTGCTCCTGAGAGGATGCTCTATCAGAACAAATGCAGATAATACTTTTTTAATACTTATTTTCCACACTTCTTGGACATCTTTTTGGACACATTAGTTTTGGTGTATCACATTTAGGGGAATATTTTTCCTAAAACGCCTGACTAAAATTAGCAACAATTCAAACTGAAGCTGTTCCTGAACCCTTTGGAGTACAAACATTTGGCTGGAGCCTTTGTGAAGCTGACCCTCTGTAGTTTTGGCCTCTGATGTTTCTCTGATAATAAGTGGAAAAAATCTCTGCACAGAGGAATATTCCATTTTAAATCCTAGATTTTCTTTGTTAAATATATGAATGTATGTAGCTGAAGTTAATTTCACCCAAAAAATTATTTAGGGAATAAAAAAATAAATTAAAAAGGCAGAATCCATAGAAATGTAAATACTTTAATTTCAGTAAGTTTTTACAACCTGACCCTGATTCATCCCAGAATGGTTGATCGTTTTGTGTACTGTATAACATATCTAGCAGCTTGAGAGTTCCCTTTTATTTAATGGTAGACAAAATAGAATAAATAAAGAAAAAACCCAACATCCCACCGGTGGACCATCCTCTTCCTGATTGCCTAATATATATTTACTTTCTGATTTCTGACTCTTTCTGGGCAAACAGGCTACTGGTGTGTACTGAGTGTGAAAGTCAACAATAACCAGGAAAGGCAGAGAAAACAGAAGAGAAGATTCTCAGAGCCACGTCACAAATCGAGAAAACATCATTTATTGAAGAGATTCAGAGTGTTTTTGATGCTCGGAGGGGAGAGGATTTTCTAACCGTGATTCATCAAACTAGCGTATATTTTGCATAGTATATGTCCTTCAAAATGAATCCAAAACCCCCTTGTTATTTCTCACAAAAGCAGCTGTGATTAAATGAGTGATAGGTTTTTATTTCTTGCAAATATAAATTAAAGGAATCTAAATGCATTGCGGACAAAACACAAACTTCTCTCCGCTCACATTCTGCCTCGTCTCTGAAAACTCTGTACGCAGGGTGCAGAGACACAACCGCACAATCCTACGTCAAGTTGTATTCTTTTTATTTTTATTTTTATTGTATAGTAATTTTAAATTGTTTCCTAATGCATGCCCTTTTTTGATTGAATATATGTTGTTTTATTATTACTCAGTGTTTTATGTTGCACCTTAAGGCCGAGACAAGTTCCTATGTTTTTGAATTTTGTTCATTGACAATGGCAATAAACACTTTCTGATTCTGATTCTGATTCTGATTCTGATTCTTCTCATAAATCCCAAACTTAAGGTAGAACATCACGTATGTCATGTTTGGTCTCCACGTGGATCCAGGTATGTTGTCCAGTACTGCCATTACCCAATCGCATATCATCTCAATAACTTCTCCCACACTCCTCCCTTGTCTTCCCACACCCCTGTCCCATCCGACTCCGCGGTTATAAAAACCACCAGCAGTTAGAAACCACTGGCAAATCAAAAATCTAAAGAGTCTGAAAGCTTTGCCAAATAAAAGGCATCTCTCGCATGGCTGTAGGCAGTGTGGGGTGGTAACAGGAGGCCAGGCTTGTAAATCACAGCTTGATTGAAGGCTTGCTTTGGAGATGTGACGCATGCTCCATTTCTCTTTCATGTCAGGCCGAATGTGCAGGATTCAGAAATATCACTTATCCAATCCACTCCCCGAGAATGGTTCAGAGAGGCCGAGGGAGGTCTGAGTTTTCAAGCACAGAGATATGTTTGGTATCAGTGAAGAACAAAGTGCAGCGCTGTGTGTGATTTTGAGAGGGATGAGACGCAGTATAAATTGACATTTTTTTTTACACAGACCACACAGATATGGCAAAAAAAATATCAGAAATGGAGGTAGCAAATAATGTTTTGGGTTATAGCTTTGCTTGGAATAAATGTGAATGTTTTAAATAAACACAAAACTATAAAAGACTTACAGTCCTAAACAACATATCTAGTAAAAATCAAAGCAAAACAATAAAACCATGAAATAGCAACACATTAGTAAAATGAAATAGAATAAATAAAAAATACAGAGGCCCACACAAATTTCGCAAAGTTAAAAAACACAACAGTCTGGTGTCTCGCCACACACAATTCCAGAACACAATAACTATGCAATGTCGGAAGTATAGTTCAAACTCTGTGTCAGGAGTGTCAGGAAATTGTGTCCTATTCATTTTCTTCAAATCTCGGGAGGTATTTTATCTCCTCTGGTATTTCAGGCTAAGGCCACGGGCACAGAGAGCAACAAGTGCCACTGATGGATCAGAGAGGCTATCGAGATACACAAACATCCCTATTCACCTTATTCCGGAAACCCGTCTGGGCGCTGCCATACAACGTAATCCTTCTTCCAGTTGTATAAGTTAACATCGGGCTGCCGACCTCCAGAGGAAATAAGTTCTACACAGACTAAAAAACCACCCACAGAATCGGTGCATTGCTGACTTGGTCACATGAACTTTGGACATTTTACACAAATCAATCTACTTTAGAGCATATCTTAGCTGCAAGATTTTCCCCTCGTTCTCCAGTTAAACTGAATTCCTGCTGGTCCGGAAGTGCGATTACAATGGAAGTGCCGATCACATGGGAAAAGAGGGCGTGGCGGCATGAGGTCAATAGTGGACAGTAAACCGGAACGAGCGGGCACGCCAACCCTCTCACGCCTTGGACACAGTTCTGATAATATCAGGCTGTAGATGGCACTGTCTAGTTAAGCTAAAAATGAGATAACAATAAGAAACAGCAAATAACAACCAAGAGTTTAAATGTAGGCTTTCGTTACAGTGAGCAGTGAAAAACAAAGTACATTCAAGTACGTTCAAGTACACATTAATTAGAGATTTGTGCGAATTCTTACATCAAATACTGAAAGAATACTTTTGTTATTCAGTCCCCATGTTGGTCTTCTCCTGACCGCACTGTGTCGGCTGTGAGAGTGTGTGAAATCTGCCAGACGAAACCATCTATTGTCGATTTTACAGTAATAAACAGATTCCTGAAAGGCTCTAACAATCTGCACTAATCCTCACTAAAATCACACCGCCACAGACATCTCCCATAACCTCATCCACTGCATGAACATAAAATCCATAAGAACAAAACGTTTCTTTAAAAATATTAGCATTTATCACGGTGTACTTAAAGAAGACATTCTACGCTTTTGTGCAGATGTTTAGTAATAAAGTATCTCGTACATATTTCAATATTATTTCATGTGTATTTATATGAGCACAGCACAAACAACTTCAGCGGACCAAACTGCTTCACCTGAAAGCCAATATCAAAGGCAATACAGTACAAAAAACACCATATAAAGGAAAAGTAGGCGAAGGTCACGTGTGGTAGAAAAACGTTTTAAAGGTACTGATCTGGACACTGTTTTTGAAATCGAGACTTTACCTAGCTTGTATTAAAACATCATGGTTTAACGCTCGTACCGCAAGTTAATGTTGAATAATATGTCTTCTTTAAATATCTAGTACTTAATTTAGTTTATTTACAACCATTTCACTGACGTTCAATCTATCCTTTGATTCCATAAGGAGGATTTTGTTTTAGGAGGATGTGAAATCTGACACGGGGAAAAAACTTCACTCACGAAGGCTCCATGCACTCGGGGAATCGGACCAGGGACTCTTGAGCCTCGGAGCAAGACCCTGCCTGAAGCAGCTCTGCAACTGTGTCAACTACTGTACCTTCTGATCTGAGACTGGCGCAAGAAAAAGTATTACAAAAATCAGAAAGAAGATTTGCAAAGTAGGAATGTGTTTTGGCGAGTTGGTGAAAACATAAAAAAGGAATGATAATAATGCAAACATAACAATAGGCATGCATGGTAAACAACAAGAGTGACAAGCGCAAAATCAGCAGTGCAAATAAAAACTACGTAACATTTCTGCTTTTTCTTGTCTCCACAGAGATGTAGCTGTGACACATACAAACGTAATCATGTCCCCAGCAACGTAATAAACCGCGAGCGGAATGAAAAAGGTGTCAGTTTTAAATGTACGAAACCCCAAAACTTTATACATTTCCACAATTCCCCCCTTTTGTCTACAACTAACGTAATAACAAAACTTTTTGTTGTTGTTGTTGTTACATTTGTGGGACCGTAAAAATCAGAGCTTACCACAAATGCAATAATAAAAGAAAAAAGAAAAAGAAAAGTGCAACTATCCAATATAATGTGTTGTTCTAAATGTAAACGATGACCTGTTTAATAATAGTTGGTGATTTTGGAGAGGTGTGGTGTGTTTTGGATGACGTAAGCATTTAAAAGTGTATTAACATGCATTTTTCTTTATTTTTATTTTTTTATCACTTTTGTGGAAATTGTGTTATTACATGGTATTACATTTACGTGTGTAGGTTTATTACATTTAAAACCAACAACTTTTGTATTACGTTAAGCGATTTATTACGTTTGTGGGTGTCACATGTCCAATGTGCCACAGTATTTTTGCATTTTTTTCCATTACTCCATTTCCATTTACCCCCTCCTTACACATACCTTGAAAAAACATACATTTTTTACTGTAAGTGGGGTCGCCTCACCACAGATCTGACCTGTAACTTGGCCTGGTGGCGTCTCCGTGGACATAGGCAAGTTTAATGTCAAAGCAATAACATGCACAGTTCACCTTCGAGTGGAGAATAGAGTTAATTTGCCAAAATCTCGATGATTGTTTTCTTTTTTTACATCATCTTCTTCACGTCATATTAATGAGAATATAGTTGAAAGGGTTTGCTTAATTATTTTCAATGCACTAAAATAGATTCTGCTTTTAAAAACTGCCTGTAAAGGAACTCTGCTTTTGAATTCCTCAGCGATTCGTTCTTAGAAGCGATACGTTTTGGTTTCCAACTCCCCGAAAAAAAACAGCCCCACTTTTAATCCCTGACACTCTCTGCAGAATCTGAAAATAAGCGCGTGGTGAAAACCTTTTCATTTTCCCGGTGATCAGCTCTGGGGGGAAACGGCGCCTAATCCCTGTCGGCTCTGAGGGCTAGAACACAGCGCTGGTGCTCGGGCCCCCAGGTGTGAAGAGAGGAGCTGAGATAGAGGACTGAGGAAGGAGAGAGCCCATGGTGGCAGGCTGAAGAGAACTACAGGGGCCTGAGAGGGACACTCCTCGGCAGAGTCAAGAGTCACTCCTCACATTACTAATAGACTTCTCCTTGTGCCAGAAAATACACCATGGGACACTTTCTCGGCTCTTGAAAAGGAGACATAGTTCGCAAAATCCATACATTGACCTTTGGGTGGAAAATTCAATGATTTGAAATAAAATTGTGCAAAACTAGAGGAGAGATGGTTATTGTTATTAATTTTTTTTACAATTTTTTTTATTTTTTCTTAACAAAAAAGCCTTTTAAAAATGATTTAACTTCCAATTTTACTGATTAAATTACTTTACAAATTACAATACAAGACAGTCCTTTATAACATACAACAAATAGAACACTATAAGCAATAAATGAATCATAAAATAACTAACATAATCAGTATTACGGTGCTATATAACACTGTGTTAGGTCAACGCACAGTTCAAGAACAGCTGGAGAATAGAAAAACGCAATGAAAAATCTAAATACATGATTAAACTATTAGAAATAAACTTAAATCTAACACAGACCGCGCAGTAGCGCATGAATGTAATGCCACAACACTATCTTGTAAGTGGCTGGGACTGTCTGCTGTGTATTATAATCTCATGTACAATAAATGGCTCCGACTTTAGCTTTCTATTACTTGCAGTATGCTTAGGCAAAAGTTTCCATTAGTTTTTCTAAAAAGCCAAGACAGAGATCCCCGTAAAGGATTCTGAAAAGAACGCCAGACTCCCGCTTTATCTCACTGTTCGTTCTGGCTCGCTTTTATCAGATTTGGGAATTGGTGGTGATATATTTAACTGAGCGCAGATTCGTAACCTAGTGTGTGTCGAGTAGTGCAAAAGGGCAGAGGCTCCGTGAGGGCATGTTAAAATAAGCAATACCACTTTTGTGATGTCGCTGATAAGATTAACAATTTGTTCGACAAGGAAATACAAGACAGCAGCAGCACAGACTGAGACTGATAATGTGCACATCTGCAGATGGCACCACGGGCTTTGCTACATAATGCAGAGCCACAGCCAAAAGCATTTACATCCCTGTGGATGTTTTTGACTATCACCATGGAGATTGTTACAAAGAATAGCTTTACCTTTCTATCTCCGCAGAGTTATGCAGAAATATTATGCAGCGCCACTTTAAATAATGTCTCAAACACAAGAGAACAGACTTTAGATCACAGCGTTAGGATGCTTTCAAGTTCTACAATGTGATAATGGCATAATCTTGGATGGACAACACGAAGCCTTCAGTATGTTCTTCTATGGGATATTTATTCGTTTTTGGAGGAAATATTTTTTAAAATCCACAAACAATTGAACCCCTCTTTGTTTGGGATTTGCTCCATAAATGTGTCACGTTTTTGTAATCTCATGTTTTTAAATCCTTTTAACAGACAACGATCACGTCTTTGGGTTGAATAATTACACCAATTTCTGAGGCTTTTGTAAACAATAAAATTAACTTTGTGCCAGTTTTTGTGTCATGTGAATAGGTCCAGTAATTACAACCATAAACCAGTTGATTAAATCTACAATTTGGCAGTTAAACAGCAAATTCCATTGAAGAGTTCTGACATGCCCTCAAGCTCTATTTTAATGGTAAATATTTCTTTCTAGTTCCTGGTACTTTCAACATGAAACGAAAAAACTGGCACAAAGACCATTTTTTTTCTCTGTCAGTATAAATAAATAAAAGTGAAATAATCCTTTCACATTAGCCTCCAAAGGTGCGATTGTTGTCAGGTGAAAGAACTTTAAAAGGCATGAGAGATGAATATTGCAGGTTTGTGGAGCCAATTCCAAACAAATAATTTTGGATATTTCTTTCAAAAACAGTAAATCTCTCGTAGAATTACAGATGTTTATTCTAGAACGTGAACAGGACCTATAGAACACAAACACAAATCCTTTTGCACTTCGGGGAATGTTCAAAACCACTGACCATCGGTAAAAATGCTCAACCCACGGCACTATTGAGGCCTTTTACGATTACGTCACGGATCCACGTTTCTTTTTCTCCGACAGCAGCAGCACATCTGAGCACGCATACTGTCGAGGAGCAGCCCTGGTCTGTGCTGCTGGTGCCGTGTCTGCTCGCGTTAGCTCCAGGGGGACACATGCTGACCGAGGCAGACTGACCACCGCTGCGAGCGACGTGCGTGTGTGTGTGTGTGTGTGTGTCTGGGAAACATGCATATTTATGATCAAACGCAGGATCACGACTGACACTCGTGTTTCAAGGCGCTACCTGCGACACGGAGTAAAAAAAAAAAAACATTAAAATTGAAGTTGCAATTGAGTCTGGCGCCATCGTAGGTATCATGATGACAGATAGATTGACATGCACACGTGAACAAACGTGCGCTGCTCATGTTACACAAACTGCTCCAATCAAAAAAGTTTCATGTTTTAAGGGATTGTATATTCTGAAATTTAAATAAAACCTCCCACAATATCTCACAAATCCTTATATCTGTGTATCCAACATTCAGGGAAAAAAATTACAAAATAATAATGCGTTCTTGTAAAACATTCAAGCTGGTACCTGCACTATATTCTTGTAAAATGAATGAATGTAGATTATTTATGTTTTGTACATTTGATGACATTATCCGGGAGCTGCCTCTGGTCTGCGTCTAATAATAACGTATTTTATTGACCGTAAAGCTGAACGTACGATCCGAAAGCAGCACAAGGATTCTAGTCCGCCCCCGTTTCACTTTGCCATATGAATTAAACTGGGTGTCAAAGGAATAGCTGTTCTAAAATGGTGCACTTGTGGATATTAACCAAATACGTGCCAAAGGGTTGGTGAAAAAAAAAGATTTCAACACAGATTTTCTGTGTTTCACTGTTTTGTTAAACTAGAGACACTTCAAATTTGGTTTTAGTGCGACACGTTGCTTTCATCTGAGGATTGTCTGACCCCCAACACCTAAATTAGAGCGATTTCCTCCATTTTACCCCTGATGTGGTTCTGTTCTCTTCCTGTCCTTGTCTTGTCTTAAGTTTTTTTTCAAGTTAGTCCTGGTTCAGTCTCAAATTTTGATATGGTGAATTTGCAAGTGTGAACGCAGCCGAACACTTCCCAAGCAGTGACTCATTAGACTTGGACCACTCGAGACGACTTAAAAACACACTTCTTCTTCCAGGGTCCTTTTTATTAATCTAATTATGTGATGATTTACTTTGATTGAATTCCGTAAAAAACAACGCCATTTTCACACACTTGCCCGTTGTCGAACTCAAATCCCACCACATCTTCAGTTAAAAAAAATAATATTAAAAATTGAGTGAATCTATTTTCTTACACAACCGTCTCTCCTGCACTTTGGACCCCTCTATCTTCCTCCCAGTGGCTTCAACCAAAATATTGCCGTTCATTAGTCAGATGCATGTCAAAGGAAGCCGGCGGATTAGATTCAGATGGCGGAGGGGAAGCCAGGGGCCACTAATGAAAATCCGCACCGCACCGCCGCGACCGAGGCCAGCATCACACGTACATGAAAGGGCCCGGAACACATGCTGCAGAGAGGGAGGACTTGAAACACGGCTCCTAAGCGATTCGGATGGTTTCCCGGAGAGAGCCAGGACAAATGTGCTAACACTGACTGGCAGGGCGGAGCAGGGTGGGAGGAGGGGTGGGGGGTCCCGGGTTCCAACCACACGGCTCTGGGCTGAGGTTAGAAGGGCCCGTTTCATCTCCGGCTGGGGCCTAAATCTTTTCAGACAGGGGCCTTGCTTGTGACATTACCCCAGAAGCCAAGCACTCGTCCTGGCATGTGTGTGTGTGCATGTGTGTGCGTGTGTGTGTCTGTGTGTGTTTGTGTGTGTGTGTGTGTGCTGCTCTGAAGTTGTGTCGACTCCAGGCGCTTTTTCGCACACTTATTTTCTCATCTTCTCGTGTGCAAGTGTGCTCTGCTGTGACTCCAAACTGAAAATATTGTCTGAACGAGATGAAATTTGAATCCTTTGAAAATGAAGATTTTAAAAAAACAAAAAACAAAAAAAACAATGTGGTGTTTTAGGGGACATCTAGTGGCAGAAGTGCATATTACAAAAACTATTCTCAGAAGGACGCTGAGATGTACAAAATACAAAATACATGACGCCAAAGTACATATTCAGAATACAATTTTTAAGTAATGGTATTTAGTTACAGTAAATCTTCCAGTTGGTGTTATTGAAAATACAGAGAAATACGTCGCTTTATTTGTTTACGCACGTTAGGCTTGAATCTACACTGTATGGACCACGCAAACCGCACCGCCGATTAAGGACTAAACCGACACCATAACTGACACAACGGATAATCGAAAAAAAATCGCACACGGAAAACTGACAAATTTAAAAGAACCTGTGACAATTATTTTGAAGCGTATGTGTCTTAAAATGGTATTTTCATGGGATGCCTTTTTTTTTCTTTTTTTTTTTTTTTTCTCTCTGGCCCTGTCCATGGAAGTCTTTTTAATTATTTTTTTTCCTTCTTTTTTTTTTTTTTTTTTTGTCTTGTGATTTTTTCATTTTTTTTCTTCTTCAATCTTCTCTTTTTCTTTCAGTTTGATAAAAAAAAAAGTAAACAATAATAACATTGCTCTTGTCGTGCGTGCAGGTGTGAGTTTTCCATCCTTTTCAGGCAGTGCCACAAAACGCAAAGCTGTTTTTTAATCCTCTGTTCTGTTTTGTGCACTTTAATAACTTCATGAGTGTGTAAAGTTTTCAGAATACTGTGCTCTGATTGGACCGTGTAACGAGCAATAAGCGTGCAAACTGGAATAGTTTGACATGCTGGTGCAAAGGTCCACAATAACTCATTTAAAAGCGATGGACTCCCTTTTTTTTTTTTTTTTTTTTAAGTGAATAGGAACAAAATGTGTTAAAGGAAACTTGATCAGACCTTTTAGTTCACAACGGAAGAGTATTTCAAGAAGAACGAGCAGAGAAAAGTAAAGGCTTGTTTTCCCCCCAAACATGAGGGATGTGCAAGCGATATACATGTCATTTATATTACAAAGGACATTTTAATGCAGGTATTCAGTATTCTGTTAGTATACTTCCCAGTGTGGAAATATTAAACTCATAAATTGTGTTAAAAAAGTGTTGATTTTCTTTGTAGCAACTCGTACATGATGTTTCCAAATATGACTCTTTTGGAACCAATATTTATTTTGTTTTGACGTGAATTTATCTTTCAATTCATTTATGGGTTCTGGATGAGATTTTAAAGCATTTAATCATATTTTATCTGTCACCGCCTCGTGCCTATGTTTCCCAATCAGACTTACGTGACCAAGTAACATACGGCACGTGTTAATTTCACTTGTAAAAAGACATTTAAATAGCAAATGTAAATGTACTTTGAAGGATACTTTACATGATTTTGTTGGATGATTCTGACGTCAACATTAAAACAGGAAAATATAATAGCAATACTTGATGATATACTAGCTGACAGACTTACTAAAGAAGCACCATTATCCATGTTAGGAGTTAGTCAGAGTGTGAGACAAAGCGTAGGACTACAGACTACTGGCTGCTTCGTTGAGTAAGTAGTAATAATAAGATCGATGCCTGTTTATTCTGCCCTGAGAGTGGACTGACATTAGCCCCTCCGATCACCACCACATGACCGCTAGGTGAGCTGTTTTGCCCAAGGACACAACAGTAATAATGGAACCGACCTCCGGGTTAGTGAGTAATCAGCAGCCTTAACTTATTAAGATCATCCTTGATTTCTGTGTTCAAACGAGCAAGGATGTGTTTTGTTTGAGGCGCTCCGATTTCCAATGAATCTACAATGTTCAATACAAACTAATCTTACTGCTAGATATTCCAGAATTACCACGATTCTGCCTCAAGATCTGGAGACGGATCCTCTGTTCCTGCAAACATCCATCGGGCACATTAACATGGCCGGGGAAATCAGATAACTAGAGTAATCCGATAGCCCAGTAATTAGATCTGATTTTTGGAGAAACCTGATCATCAAAAACATGTGTCAGTTAATCAATGGATTTGTGGAGTATGGAAAGCAAAGTACATAACTCATTAACTCAATCAGAAAGAAGGTTCAAGGTTTCTGTGGGTACATTTGTTCTGCAGTGAAATCAGACGTGGCATCCCACCCAAACGTCCCCCTATCCCAGTGACTTTGGGCTTTAGGCGGGGTGCACCCTGGACTGGGACCAGCTCGTCGCATGTTCGATTGATTGGTTCATTTTGGCCTTATAGCATAGCGTAGGGCACATATGTGTGTATGTAGAGATGTCACTACATTACATACACAACATTAGTCAATTTAATAATAATAATAGAAAAGGTCATGGTAAAGGGCTCAATGGCGCTCAGGGCTCCACCAGTCCAGTCAAAAAAAAGAAAGTATTAGAAGTAGGGGTGTGCATAAAATATTGAAATATCGTGATACTAAATTTGGTGATGCAGTATCGAGATATCGTGGGCGGCTGTATCGATATATCGCCATGAGTCATTTTTTGTATAATTTCCCGGATTATTTTGTGACCGCACAGCAATTTTGTTTTCTGTTTAAAGAAAGTAAACAAGTTTGGACTGTTTTGATGATAAAAATGGGTTTATTTCATTTCGATTTTGTGCCAGTCGTGGTTTAACCAAAGAAAAAGGACGTTAAAATGTATTGGGTTCTTTAAAAAATTGTGATATACCGTAGCATATCATGAGCAATATATCGATTATCGCATGCATCGTGAGGGACCCAGTGATTCTCAGCCCTAATTAGAAGTAGTACCTAATAAAACAATTCAATATTTGATGAAAAAACAGCAGCGCAATCGAGGTTTTGTTCATTAAAGTGAGCGCAGTGGGAACAAAGCTAGTTTTAGATCGCAGCGTTTGACATCGTGGGACCAAAAAGCCTTTTCGAAGAGAGGGAAGAAATCAAAAAATTTACTCACATCAGATGCAACCGTTTCCATGACATTTCAATAATAATCTGATGAAAACTCCTGAAAAATTTGGTGCGCACGTGCAGTAAACACAGCCATTGTTGCCCCAGCTGCATGTGGAATTATGGGTCAAACGCAGAGGAAAATCCTGTCTTCAATCTACTCAATGTAATCTGTAGCTCTCCGTGTTTGCAATGGTTGGATTTGTGTTCTCGGGCTTGGGTCGTCACAAAGCTGGAATCTAAAATAGTGGTCGTGTTGTTGCGTGTGAGGAGGCTTGTCTCCGTCTCCCCCTCATTGTTCCTGGTTGCTGTCGGCATCGGCTCTCTGCAGGATATTGAACTGGAACGGGCTCACCGCGCGCGCCAAGCTGATTCTCATCTGGGATAAATATAGAGAGCAGACATTCTCCTCAGCCCCAGCTATGAAAGTTTAGAAGTACAAGAGGCCTTTGAAGAGCAGGGGCTTTGATACTGACAGATGATAGCACTGAGCGGTTAAAGGTTTCACAGATTTAGATTACAATTTCATTTTCCTACCAAGCTTTTATTTCGTTACAACTTATTGCTGGTTCCATCACCTGCCTGGTCATGTTGCTTTACCTAGAACTAGGAATGCCAGGATTATAAGGTTAAGCGATAATCATGCATATTCAGGTCACAATATAATCGTAAGGACTAGAAAATAATATTTGTGCCAATCTATAGTCAAAAAGAAATACTCCTAAATGTAAGTCACAAACATGTTAGACAATGAGAATTAAAGAAAAAATGATTCTCTTTTGTTTAGTCAGAGTCTCAATAATCATGAATAATCTTGAAATGATAACGTTTTTTTCCTCACAATAACCATAACACTACTAACTACCTAGAACAGTGCTTCTCAAACTGTTTAGACCAAGTACCACTAAAGAAAAGATCTGGCTTTCTGAGTACCACCGGATCTAAATCAGGTCTATAACGTGACTATTTTCGAGCTAAATTGAGGCTAAACCAGGTCTTAATTAGGACTACGCTATTGGCACAGTTTTAACTAAGAAATGACTCAAGAAAAGTAAAAATGTGCAAAAAAAAACAAAAACTGAAGTGCTGCCCACGTACCACCTAAAGCAAGGCTATTCAACTTTATTTTCCCGGGTGCCAGTTTTTTTGCAGGGCCAAGGTCTTTGGGCCGGAGGTGCACAACACTGTAACAGCTTTTTGGGTCGCACAATTTCAATACATTTTGTCAATACAATAAAATAACTACTGCTAGACTAGTTTTCTGTGAGAAATAACATAAATAATCTTTACCAACATTGCTTTGCAAAATTGCCCATCTAGAACTGAGCAAGAATGAAACTAGGAATAGACTAGTCCCAACCAGGTCTGAACCAGGACTAATCCTGAATCAAACAAGGACTAAACCCAAGACAAAACCAGGTCTAATCTAGCGCTAACCCAGAATTAAACCAGTAAATAATATTTTTATTGTATGTTTTCAATATTTGGAGGATGGGTCGTGGGCCGGATTAGATTGCTTGGTGGGCCTGATTTGACCCCCAGGCCTTAGGTTGAATAGCCCTCCTAAAGGAAAGAAACTCTGACCTAGAATGTTCCACAGCATGGCATTATACATATCTATCTCCATGGAGACAATGAGTTCACGCCACCATGCTGTGATCAAGGTATTTTAAGGTGAATAAATGTAAGATAGAAGTGGTTTAATGCCACAGTGAAATATCTCTATGAAGACAAGAGTTATAGTGCACCTTTAACTTAGTGCATGAAATATGATTATACGGTCATATGATATTAATTTTGATTTTTAATTTTTTATGTAATGCAACAGACACAATTTTTAAGTTAATTGAACTGGTAGCCAAAATGAATGTCCCTTTAAAAGCGTTTTTAAAATATTTTTTTAGGGTAATTTGCTGGAATAAAAAAAAAAAAAAACAAAAAAACTATATTACATGTGGAGGGAAGAATATATTTTAACTATTAGAATTAAGAATTAAACATTTTTGGTGAAGCTTTTGTCAAAACGTTTGTGGTTTGTTTTGACTTTTATTCAAAGGGGCATGTGTCCAACGAAACACACATTTGGAAGCCAAATGTAATTATACATTCCATACAAAGCTGGAATTTAAAAATGATATATTGTAACATAACACAGATGATCGCAATTTGTTCATGACATAATGACAGATTTCATTGCCATCTCAGTAACTGGATTACAAGAGATAAGCATTTGGTTAAGATCAAATTAAAATATACCACAATTCTAACAAATGCAATACATTCAAATTTACTATTACAAAATATATTATAAAATCCATGAAAGTCTGAACTTTAAAAAGCCATTTTATTTGGCGAATGCAAAAAATGAATATTGGCAGATGAGCACAATTGGAAATGCTTTTTTTAGTGATGTTTTGAAAAAGTGGATAAAACTGGAGCCAGTGATGACAAGGTTGTATCATCGACTGGATTTTCTATTAAACATGAACATGCATGGAATGTCATCAAAGTAGCTCGGCTGAAATATTTTCGGCTTTACTCAAATACCCGAATCAAAACAACACATGCTTTGGAGACCAACATGATAACGGTTTATTAAATGGAAAAGAGAACGGCGAGAGGAGAGCTGCGCGCACATACCAGACCAGTCCAATCTCAAGCAGAACCAAAAGCTTCTGAAGTCCAAATTTTCCATTACTTTAAGGAGAAATTATGCTAAATCAACTTTCATGAGCTTTTCGCCACGTTAGAAAGGTTTTCTCTCACCGTTATCGTACTTAGAGTTGTAATTTTGAATGATCCATGCGTGTCAAACTTTTCCTTCATCGTCCTGCATTCATAGGCATCAGAGGTCAGGAAATGTGTGTTTTCACCTGTCCCACGTCTCCACCCGCAGATTCTGTACAGGTTAGAAACGATTGTCGTCCCGATGTTGCGGAGGCAAAACAAAGAGTAATTCAAATCCGCTGATTTCTCTGTTGAAATGTCAGCAAAGTTACATGGCTAAAAGTACATGCTGCCAAAATTGTACATAAAAAGCAAACATTTCGCAAAATATTACTCAAAAGTTACATTTTAATAACAATATTTTATACAGAACTCTTCCAAACTGTATGAAATGAGTTGTTTCTTCATCAAAGCAGCCGGTTTGGAAGCGCTGAAAGGAGCAAACAAAAAGGTGAGACCACAATACATTCTTGCGTCTTCATGCGTGTCCCTGATTGGCTAATCCACCTGTCAATCACGTCCATCGGAAACAGCACGGAGCTCAACAACACAGTGACCAAACTGATATCGATCTGTTTGGAAATACAAGTGCTAAAATTATTTACTGTTTTAATGTTTTAATTACAGTTAACTACAATTACATGCTAGAATTATACCCAAGTCCAAGTTTTAAAAAATGACAACAAAATAAATAAAAATACTCCAAAAATCCACTCTATTACAGTATTTATCATCAGTTACTTTCCTCCCATGTTATAAAAGCAGGTGCAGCCGCAGAGAACATCCAGAGCCCTCCTTTACTTTGATTTATCAAGATGTTTGTTTTGACACGGAGCGGATCAAACATCGGTCTGATCGGTTAATCCACCTGTCAATGCAGCCCACTGGTCCTTGAGAAGACCATGGATAAAAGCATTATCAAAATGCAGCGCTGAAAATGGCCCATTAGCTAAGAGTGAGCCCCGTATGCCGGTCTTATTTCCTACACAATCGACAGTAATTGCAACACAAATTTCCACATGGTTTCTTTTCTTTTCCTTGTCAACAGTATCCAGCCTGTGCCCGCTCAGATATTATCCTTCCCCCGTTTCAGAATCAGATTAGTCATCAATGTTGGATAATGATATGAAAATTAAATCGGTGCTGATTGCGGCGCTATCTAAAATATGCTAATGCAATCATGCTTATCCAATTACTTCATTTGTAAAATCAATGCGGGCCTATTTACCCAACATTAGGCTGTTAATGGCTACTACAGACGCATTGTATTTGCTCACAGTTCGTCCCATACATTATTCTGTCTGTTGGCTTTGTTAGAGCAATATTTAAAGGGCATTGCGCAGCTTTTCTGATGGAGGGTACGCCACTTTTCTTATCGCTATATGTCATTGCTCAGTGTGGTTCTAATACTTGCGGAACATTACCGGCAAGGCAACAAACATTTGCGTGAAGACAAGCGGCTGGCGCACCCTCCATCTGTAAAAAATACGCGGCGCAACTTCAAAGGCCTTTTCATTTTCCAGGTTTATGAAGTACAATGAGAAACGCCAGAATACTTTTTTGTCTTGGTATTCAGTAAAGATTAAATATCGACTGGACTGAGATTGTTCACTTGTGAGTCCGACAAGCTGACTGTCCAAGATGTTGGTTATTTACGTTTTATTTGAGGGAAGCACCTGTTACTATGGTGATGCCCGGGACAATGATATAGAACAGAACTACTTGTACTACTTTGCTGTGTATGTGAGTGGGAAAAAAGATTTAGCTCCACCTTTATAAAGTACATTTTATAATGATTATTTATATCTGTAAGTTTGTATATGTTTGTAATGTGATCTTATTTATTTTATACTTTTTTTTTAAATTAAAGAAAAGTAAGAAGGTGAAAAAAAAAAAAAAAAAAAAACACAAGAACAAATAAATAAATGAATAAAAAGACATACAAAAGGGCAGGGCCAGAGAAAACAGATTGGGTCCATTTTGAAATAAAATAGGATGAAAAAAATAATAATAATAACAATATGAATAAATAAAAAATATAAAAAAATAGGCATTCCATGAAAAGAGAGTTTAAGGCACATACGTTCCCAAATAATTGTCCATTTGGTCCGGATTCTTTTAAATTTGTCCGTTTCTAGGTTGAGTCCGTGTGTGATTTTTTTTAATGGTCGTTGGTGCAGTTTGTGTCAACCATTTATTTACGATGGCCGTTTTCCCGGCCGCCAAAAGTACGTTCCAATGGTATCCATCTATATTGTCCACGGCAGGAGTCTTGAGGCCCAGGTACCTGGTTCTGAAATTGAGTTGGATGGCGGTGTCAAAAACAGTCTGCATTGCCTTGTTAATTTCCCTCCAATATTTATGTGCAACAGGACAGTCCCAAAACACATGATAATGGTTAGCCCCCTGGCAACCACAGTTTCTCCAGCACTCAACCCCTCCCTGCGAATAATGGACACTTTGAAATGGTGTAGTAAAAAAAAAAAAAAAACGGGTCATGCGGGTGTATTGTGATTTTAATGCACAATTTTCTGTTATGTAAAGCACTTTGCATTACTTTATGTACAAGTTGTGCTCTACAATTAAACTGCCATCAAACGCGTTATGCAACATTAGCGTTAGCGTTGGAATTCTCCCTAACCGTGGTATAAATGGGCTTATTAGTGGATAACCTGTGAACTGACTTTTGAGCATATGAGACATCTGGATTTACCCTGCACTGTTTCACTGAGGAATGAAGCAGTTTAAATGACACTGAAAGCAATCGCTGCTCTCTTCAGGTTGAGATGTGACAAGTATAAAAGGGTAAACAGGGGTATGGCAAAAGCTTGAAAAAATATGAATACATTTACAGTATCTGAACCAAACTGCACTCACAAGACCACAACTGCACAGGAGCTCATGCTCGAAAGAAATAGAAAACTGTATGTTTATGTAATAAGGTAGATAAAACGAATTAATTCCCAATTCAGCTCCCTTTATTCTTCTAAAATCCTTATAATATATATATATATTTTTTTTCAACAAGCAACATTTTCGAAGACTGATTTGTTGACGATTAAATATAAGCCTTACATTTGGACTATTATTTTGAGTTCTGGAGTAGATGATCTGAACATGAAAAAAACAAAATATAAAAAACAGCATATATTTAAAAAAACAAAACAAAAATAAACATTTCAAATTTATATTAAAAATAAATAAATAATATAAAAAATATATAAAATATTCTTCATGTGCCCACATTTTACTTTTAATTAAACTTAAATTATTTTCAGTAACTGGATTTGAAATTGCAGTGAGGATTAAGCTAGAGTGACAAGCGACGCACGCGAGCAAGGCGACGCACACTGGGCCAAATCTCATTCCCAGTTTGCAGGCTTCCTCAATGAAGCTCCTTCATTAAAAAAAAAACATGTTGAGTGTTCAGGGCTAATAGGAGCTCTTAATCTGCAGTGGTTTAGTAATGGAGTGTAGACAGAGAAAATCCAATTTCTTGTTCCAACTATGACCGTGCAGGAATATTAAAATGGCTGCACCGCTGCACGTTTGAGTACAGGGAATTTACAACTAATCATGAAATAAAAAGCAGTAGTGTGGTGGGTTGACTCCTATAGGATCTGGGAAAGCAGTTTGACTCTTATATGTGGCTAACTGCAGCAAGAAGAGCATCCGATTTAAAGAATATGCCAAATATTCCTAATTTTTTGGCCCATTTTTGGACATGGTAATGAGGTAAAAATGGAGATGAGACAAACTTCTTCCAATCCCAAATTACAATACATTTAGCTCAAAAGCCCATGGGTGAGCATGTGGCCATCCTTGTATAATCAAAGAATACGTGTAGGACGAATATAAAGTTAAGGTAATTTATACAATTGGTAGTGCTAATGTAAAATGCTACGAGGTTGGCCGGTCGCACGTGCACAAGCTCGAAAGCTACAATAATGTCACACAAACTAAATAAACATTCAGAACAAACGGATGCGTGCAAGTGAGGATGTGCTAAGTACCACTATGCGCTGGAGAGATGAAGCTGAAGTGAGAAAGTCTACAGCAAAACCACTCCAGCAGGAACCAGACCCTGAAGCAGAAGAATACTCTGGACAGAGAGTTAGACAGATATTGAAACTCTGCCATCAAATATTCTTCTCCAATTCAAGCCAGATTCTGTACAGGCCCGTCACCGCAACACGTTTCAGAGTGTGTTATGTTGCTACAGAAATAATCACGCTAAAAAATGATACGGAAACGACTTCATGCTACTCTCACAGTAATCCTAGAGCTCGATCACGTGTACCACTGGTGTATACGTGCGCTGCAGTTTGAGCATCTATTGGTATGTGTTATGGTCTTTGCTAAAGTGCGTATGACAGGTGTTTACGATTTCCCATTTTGACTTTATTTGGTGTGTTTATATCTGTTGTACATATAAATTGTGGTTTTACACCAAAATGACAGGAAGTGACGTCACACCAGGGACACTCATTCAAGTCAAAGTTTATGCAGAATTTATACAAAAAAAACAACTTTTTTGACTCTCTAAACATTAATTCAACAAAATATATATTTTTTCATATATTTTTATTTGTTAAATTAGATTTAGAGTTTTTGCTGGGTAATTACCTTGTGTGATGTCATCAATTACAAATAGGAGGTGAATTTCTAAACCTAAAAAAAAAATGCTATTCTGTGTGAACATACTGTATTTATAATTGTTTAGCAAAATTCTAAATATATTTATCATTTTTGTTCAGTGAGCCATCCAACCTGTCATAGGCACTTTAAAGTTGTTATAGTTTTTTTTAGGTAGAGCATTATTTAGGACTTACTCATAGTTGCATCTCATCCTTTCATTTGGTCCTAAGTCTGTCACGTTTTTATTTCCCCCCCATTTTACGTATGTCAATTATAATGCCATTCCAGTTTTTAATTAGTTGTTCAGATTGTTGGTGCAGTTGTGTCATACGGATGCATGTTTTTCAAGGTATTTTAGCAATAAAAACACCTACAATTGAATGAATTTAAGTTATTTGTCATCACATGGAGACAAGCAGGTGATGAGACGACCAGAAAAGTGACATCTTAAATGCGTCTTAAATGATGTGACCCATGACAGCTCAGTAAGTACCAACAATATGTGTCATCATTAATTATGCATGACACAAACTACAACTCACCAAGTCTCCTACTTCCTCCATGAATTACGCGCAGACTCTTTTACTCCCAGTCATCATTCTCCCCTCATAACCATTTCATTTCAAACACTACCTGCCTGGTGTGCTCATGAAACCTGTAGCAGTGTGATGTCTCGTCTTCTCTCCTCTCTCTCCCGACGCTCTCTCAGGAGCATGCAGAATCGCTGACACAATCCCTGCTCCCCGGTGCAGTCACAGTGGGGGCACACAGACAGCCTGATTGCATGTAAATCCTCTTTTATAATGATGGCATCCACCCGAGTGTCAAACCGCGTTGGCGACAGTGGCGTGTCAAACAGGCAGGGGGTGTAAGCAATCAGATATTAGCTCTAATCCAGTTAGCAGTTATAGCAGACGGGTGAGGAGTTAAAAGGGATGAGCCGTCTTGTCGCTATCAAAGGGACTTTATTAAAACAAAGACGAATACAGAAACTGATAGCATTTAAGACAGAACTGTTTTGGGGTTTTTTTACATGAATTTACGCTCTCATATAAAGCCTGGAAACTGTCCAATCTGCACCTAAAGAATACTTACGGGAATACGGTACATACGGTAGTACCGTATCATAATTTCAAAGGCATTTTTCTCCCATAGAGACATAAAGATCACCCCTTAAAATAGCACTTAGTCAATTATATCTAAATTATATCAATGCATTTCGAATCGGGACAGCGACTTTACGAAATATATCAAAAACAAATGGGGGGAGCACTTAATCACGTAACTTTACTTTTTGATAAATCCTACTGAAAAATGTGTTGACAATCATTCTAAGTTTTAGAAAGAAGCAAAAAAAATATGTAAAAATAATGCCAATTTTCATAAAGATATAATTAACTCAAATACTAATTGCAACATCCAAAATTCACTCTTTTTTTGTTTTGTTTTTGTATCTAACATGTCAACAAAATGAAATTGAAAAACCAGATGCCTCGCCTTAATGAGCCGGTACCTGACTATTTTTTCTTCTAGTTCAAGCCTGCAAAGTAATGTAGAATCAGCGAATTCAAGAAAATAAAGTAAAAAATAGAGTCAATGATTTCGCCTTTGCAATCTCAATCGGGACCAACTTTTGTCCAATCAATCAAACATTTCTGATCATAGCAAATTCCGGCCCATAAAACTGGGGGAAAAAACTCCAACAAAATAAGTAATTAGGTAACAGTATTTTCACCCCTGTTAGTGGTAGAAAAATAATGATCTCTAAAGTGAGTTCCAAACTTAAAGCACACGCTCTAAGTCGAGACCCCCTGGTGCCATATCCGACTGCTTGCTTAATGAAAAGACTCTAACCACTGTCTGCTGCTGGAAAAGAATGCCCCTGTTGCACATTTACCCTCAAAATAATATATGGGAAATTCTTCAAAATCAATGCAACGTCGCCTTTCAATTCCTGCCTACTTAGTGCTGCTTTATTCACCCACAGTGTTTGCCTGCCTAGTTGTATTTTCCCTCCCTGTCCCCCGGGATTTCAGTAAGTAATGGATTTTGTCAGCTACCGAGCATTAGCATTTGAGAACAGAAGAGGAACTTTGAATTAGTTGCAGTCACTTTTTGCGTTTTATGTTTGGACGTGATTTGAGATTAATATGCGGCGCCTACGCTCACTTTTTCCTCAAGATTTCGTCCAGCTTTCTGTCTGCGAGGGTCAACAAAAAACCCCATCGGACAGCCGCACGGAACCGCAAAGGGATCAGGAAATGGAAAACACATAATGATAAAAGCGAAAGGGGCAGCGTCGGAAGAGTGGAACGATGAGATTGCAATTCAGAAGAAGTAGGAAAAATGGAACTGAGATTGGAATGAAGGTATCATTTTTTATAGAGCGTGAGCAATAGCCGACAGCCATCGCCAATGCATTTCCACGGAAATCAATATTTTATTAGTCAAGGAAATGTCAAGCAGGCTGCAATGTGGAATGACATTTGTGGTTATGTTAAAAGACAAATAGTGGCTTCGCTTTACGCATTCAGTAGAAATTCAACCTGCTGCAGAGGAGACCGTGAGATAGAAATGTCCAAACACATCATGGAAATATGTGTAGCCGTGTTTTGACTAGGTCTTTAGCTGTTAAGAAGCGATTGGGAGTCCACTTTTAGGCAGGTTGCGCATTCAGCAGACATGCAGGGGAAGTGTATCGAATTTGGGATGTCAAAATAGTCTCTGCAGCTTAAATTGTTAAAATTAAAACGCTTTAAATCCAGCTAGAAGGAGCAGAGCGATGTAAGACATGAGTGGAGCACGGGCTTTAAGTTGAAGGGATGAGATTTTAACAGTATTGTTCTAATGAAAGGGTCCACCAGGCAGATTGTTGGATGAAAACCACGTGGCACACCTGGCAGTGCCGTTGTTTCTCTGTCATTGTTCAACATAAAAGGGACCATTGTTCATTTTCAGGCATGTTCTCCGCTGAATGATTGACTGAGACCTTCTTCAATGCCATGTCAAACATTTCAAATCAGGAAAGAATCCTTATGCCTGAATGAAACCTATGAATATGACAAAATAGTGAACTCTCGTATGACATAATCTATAATATATTTGGTGTTTTTGTTAAAATACTGCAGTCAGCTTTCTATTTTCCAAAATTAGAATTAAAACTGTGTGGTGAAGTCAAGGTCAATGTATTAATTATTTTCCCCTCATTGCAAAATATACTCACATGAAAAGCTTTGACATGTTGAAAGAATCCTTTGGCTTGGGGAAAAAGGACTTTAATAAGAATGGAATAATATCTAAATTATATCAATGCATTGCTAATCTGGACAACTACTCTACTAAATATATGAAAAACAAATTGGAAAGAGAAGGCAATCTTGTTTTGACATATGAAGAGTGGGAAAATGTGCGTACAGCCCACTAGAGGGCCACTAATTGAAAAATGCGTCATGTTTTTTTCATAACAGCATGTCAAAGTGCTCATTATTCACAAGGAAATGCCGACTGTTGGAGAAACTGTGGCAGCCAGGAGGCAAACCACTATCACGTGTTTTGGGACTGTCCTGCTGCTTAAAAATATTGGACTGAAATTCACAAGGCACTGCAGACTATTTTGTGGCATTGCCTTCCCACTCAATTTTAGAACTACGTACATGGGGAAAACTCAACTCAAACTCATGACTCAAACCTCACCAACGATGAAGGACTGGACATTGTAATCAGACAATGAAAAAATGACATTAGACATAATTTGAAAATGGACATATTTGATCTACTTTGGACTTAATGGGACTTAAATGTACGACTTTTTATGCCATAATTGTATTCATGTTTTGTCCTATTGTGTATTATTATGATTATGACTATATTATTTATTGTTGTCTTTTTTTTTTCTTGGTTTTTTTTTTTTTTTCTTATATAAAGACTGTGTTAAAAAGGTTTCAAGAGTCTGGGCACTCTTTTAGAAATCAAGAAAGTAATCCATCCAAAAGTAATTTTTTTTAATCAGATGGCAGCTAGAATATATACCCTGGGCTCAAATTAGCCCAAGGAGGAGTTCTAACTGAAACTTGAATAATAAAATAAGATTAATACTAAGTCAAATATTTGCTAATATTTATTTATAATTTTCTTTAAGCCATTTCCATGTCAAAATTATGCTTGGACTTTACTTTCTACTAGAGTTTGTCTCCCTCTCCAGAGTCAGAATGCTCAGTTCCACCGTTTATAAAGCTGTCATCAAGCTGAACTCCAGAAGTGGTCCTTGTTTTGTTTTTTTTCAACTTCACCAGACTCATTCTTATCATTTCGGCTCTTCAGTGGTCTCCACTAGGGAAACAAGCCACCTGAGGAGCTCTTTTTCTTTTACCCTCATTTGGGCTTATTAATCAGCGCTTTGGTTCATCACTCGCCCTGTGTCTAATAATGTGCAGCTGAAATCAAACCAGGAATAATTGATCTATCTCATCCCAAGCTTTTCACCTGGTCTGTCACTATCAGACAATCAAGTCATTTAGATTTTGCATATTGGCTACTTGAACTCTAGGCTTCAAACAAACAATATGTAGATAGAGCATGATCCAGTCACCATCAAGGTATCGTGTTTCCATCACAACACATTTAATAATACAGTATCCATAAATTACAATGGCAGATAATAAATGCTAACACGAACATCCGTCTGACAGTATCATCTCTAAACTATCCCATTTTAGAAGCCCAAACAATCCAGCTGGGTTTGCACACCCACCGTGCCCCCAGTGACATTCTGCATGGTCTTATCACAGCAAATAAATATTAGCTCAGCGCTGATGGAGGCTCCACGTCCTGGTGCTGTTTGTGATTCCGGGAATCAAGTGCCGGAGGGGCCGCGAGACTCGCTTTAGCTTCCTCCCATGCCGTCTCCCAATGAGCAAGAATCTATTCAGAGTGACCTCCCCAGCACCCGCAGACACGCCGATAAACAGGCAGAATATTTATCAGTTTAGTCACGTGGGTTCTATCTCCACACACACACACACACACACACACACACACACACTCACACATCCACGGCATTGCAACACACGCCAACTGCTCTTTGGGTCTCCAGACTTTCCATCTAATTCCAAGACCCGGCAGGAAAATAGAATATTTTGTCAAAGATGATGCAAGTGTGCTGAAACGTTCCAGGACTGCAACAAAGAAGGACATTTGTTTTGATTTCGCGCGCTGAAGCTTTGGAGAGCATTACATTCCGAGATGACCTCTACTTTGGACTGATGAAACCGTGTTGCACTCTGTGTCTTCACCTGCGAGGACACCGGGGGAAAGCGTCAGGAGTAAGTAGCACTTGTTTAGTGGGAATATATCTTATGTTTTGACATCTGCCAGTCGAGAGGCTTTCTGTTTTGTTTCTCTGTTTGGTTCTTCATTTCTTTTTTCATCTCTCAATTTAGCAAGATTTAATTGCAATTGTCTTCTCCGTTTAGCTAACATGTGGCTAATTAAGAGAGGATGAGGATGAATCTTGCATCGCCGTGCCCTGGCATAAGCCTCCGCAGTCGCTTTGAACTAAAAAGAGGTAAGTTTACGAGACAAGCGTTGCCATTACGATTCGGTCTTGAAATGTATGTATTTGATATAAGATTCTGTTAGTAGTGCACAGTTTAACATGGCAAAGAGCTGTGAAAACTGAACCGCTAAACTGAAGAATCTCATGCATTTCTGAACATGTTTGCCCAGGTCTAAACTGCAGGAGACAGGAAAATGTGTTGCTTTCAAACGAAATTATGTGAGTTAAATAATAGTATATTTTGCTGTATCTGGCAGCCCGATTATATATACCAAAATAAATGCTTTTCCCTCCCAGTTCTCATCAGTTTCCCATCATTGTGTTTACTCCAGCAGGCGATTGGCGACTACAATGTAAAACCAGAAGAAAGGATTGTGACTGAATGCTTCAAATGGGCAAGACATCTTTTTTGAAAATAAATTAATATAAACAATTGGTTGTTGTCGTCGGAAAGGGGCTTACGACGGCCTCCTGGGAACGTACCAAGAACATCTCATTAGAAACCATTATTTACCTGTTTACACACATCTTCCGTGCCGGAGTTGGGCCCATATATTCCCATTACATCCCATCACATGCACCCTCGTGTTCACATTTCTATGGTAACAACACCGGTGTGGAGGATTGGCGTGCGGAGGATTCATGTTCAGCTGATGTGTGTTCTGGCATTCAGTCAGTGTATAATGACGGACAGAGCCTCTACAAAAGGACCAGTTATTGTTAGGGTTATTATAAAACACCTGCGCTTTTCTCCTATTTTTCTGCTGCACAAAATGGAGCAATATTCACCCCCAACAAAAGGAGGCTATTAGAAGTGCTTCAGATTTGGACAGCAGTGTTTTTTATTTATTTTTGAGTGCGGCTGAACAAAATCCAAACTATTTAAAACTTTTAGCAAAAATAGTAAACTTCCAAAAGCACAAAAATGGCTAACACTGATAATAATTTACGCAAATATATAGTGAGGTATAATTGTATATGCACAATCTTAATTCACTTCATTCCAGAAGCCAACCTGGGCGCCGCCATTCCACGTAATCCTCCTTCTGCTTGTTCACTGCTGCCGACCTCGAGAGAAAATAAGTTCTACACAGACTAAACATTTATTTTCAGGCCCAGGGAATCCGTGCGTTGTGGACTTGTTGGTCACATGAACGTTGGATATTTTACACAAATCAATCTACTTTATAGCACGTCCTAGTGGCAAGACTTTTCCCTCGTTCTCCACTTAAGTGAACGGAGTACATGTTGGTTTCTCAGACGTTGACAATGATTTAGGTTGGTTTTCTCGCCCACTAAATTGACTCACTTTACGCTGCTCTGTCGCATGGTTAAAGCGTGTCACGTTGAAGTTGACAAAGTCCCTCAAAAAAAAAATCCAGATGGCGACTGGAGCAAGTTTGAGTTGGTTCACTTCTGCTCTTCTATTTGAAATGACTGTTACAAAATTAGACTGCTGCATCTAAGTCTAAAACATTTCAACAGTGGAGACAGCACCGATACGTCTCTATGTCACGTGTTTGGCTGTAGGGAGGTTCATCCTGCTTCACCAAGTGACATTTTAATGCCACCTTGAAAATGCCTAATCCTGTCTCATTTCTGTCTCTTAGCATTGTCTCTGAGACTGCTGGGATTTTGGTCGTTTTGTAAAATCTCAAAATACACCAAATGGAGTCTTATCTCGTGTGCCAAAACAGCGCCCCTGCAGGTCTTATCTAAATTACACTCAAGTCGATAGAGACTTCAAAAACAGGATTTACCGTCCTGACAGCACATCACGCAAGGGGGAACTGGGGAAAACAGTTTTTCTTTATATACATTATTATAATCTATCATTTACTACAGTCAAGGATATTGGCATGATTAAATGATAGATATAGAAAAACGAATAATTGAAAAACATTAAATGGGGAATAGCACAACATTTATTTCAGTATATTATCTCCGCAATACACATTGGCTTCTGCAGTAATCGCACGAGTTGATATATTTAAATATGTAAAATAAAAATATATTATACACTTGCGCAAACAGATTGAGAAACTAAAATAATCAATAATTCAACTAATAAAGCTTTAGATGTGCTTTTTTCAAAAGTTTACAAACAAAGCTGCTTTAAAAACATCTAATCATATAAAAAACAACATATATGGAATCATAAAGGGCATGCATTAAGAAGAGAAGTCCAAACCATTTAAGATTACTATAGATGGTGAAAAAATAAAAATAAATAGCATTACTATGTACAACGAGTAATTACAGTTAATTACATTGGATCGTGCAGAAAGTGACAGTGATTGAGTGGTTGAATAGCTGCAGTTAAAGTGGCCATAGTAAAATAGTAAAATGTAAAATAATTAAATAAATTAAAAAATTAAAATCCCTTTTCCTATCTTTTTATAAACCTTTTTAATATTTTTATAGCTATTGGTCTAAGATTCAAAATGTGCATTGGTGTATATTTCCAATTAGTACTCTTTATCCATATAAAAATCAAACAAAGGCTTTAAAAATTATTTGCAAAGAAAATTACTCACAAAAAAGGAACAGAAGGAGGGAGCGAGAGAGTTCATAATTAAACAAACCAATCAGTCTGTCTACCTATCAATCAATCAAATACTTTTCCGTAAGGACAAATTGAAAGTTCACAAGAGGTCAGCGCCTCTTGCCTCAGGGAAGTTTTTTGGAAATGGGTAAAAGACTTTGAGACAAAGGTGTCCTGGACATCACAGCCGTCACAAAGGGAGCCAGAGGAATTCTGTGAACATGAAGTGTGATCAGGTCCTGGAGGGTCTTGGTGCCTCTGCTCACAATTTGCTGATCACAAGAAGGAGGACAGAGTTAGAGGAAGCAGCTTTTTTTTTCTTTCCAGAGATGGACTTGTACAGCAAATGAAGGAGAAAGTGAGAGTGCTGTCATTGAGTTGTGAAAGGTGGACATGATGTGTTTGCTGTGTTGGGTTAGGCGCAGTGCAAGACTGGAGGAATTTAGAGTAATATTTGAAGGACATCACTGGATATGGTCTACATCCACACAGACATCTAATCAATGCTTGTCCTGGAGTATCAATCCGCTATTCAAATGTGTAAATTGGATTCTGTCATAAAATTAAAGCCTACAGTATCTTGCTCTTAGTCAAGGTCTCATTTTGCAGCGTCTCTGGTACAATTAAAGCATAATCAATACAATGTTATGGATTCAGGTAGTGTGGAATACATGCAGCAGATGAATTAGGAAGCACATACAGCACACGAGGTTATCTGACATTGTGTGAGTTGAGGTATGATATGCATGTCGTCGTGTTGGAGAATGATTCTCTGTCTCTTATACTGTCGAGAGTGGGAGGCAGTTTGTGCCAAACTCTTCTGCTTACAGCCAGGGCTATTTATATATACACTCCTGCAAATAATATCTGTGGATAGACATACCGCCCAACAGCACCTGTCTGGCCTGGTCTACAAAACTGTATCCTCCACATTTCTTTCAGTATCTCGAGTGAACAGGATTCAGAACCACTCAATGCGAGAGGTTTGGTCCTGGACTCCTGTCTGAAGTAAGCTGCTGCACAAATCTTTTCACTGTGATACATAGAATCAAATTATCTCCGGAAATATGATGTTGTAACAGGTAAAGCGTGATATGTGTGAGGAGCTGGACAAGTGGTGGGCAAAAGTGATGAATCACTGCCACAAGTTGAGAGTTTCATGAGCTGCATGTAGAGCAGAATGCATAAATGATTGATCCAAATGACAAAACTACCGACTGTTAATACAGAAGATTTTTCCTATCATGACTAACAACAAGCATTTTGATGTGACACAGACCTAAATTATGTTCCAAGCCTTAAAGTGAGGTGGGATCGAGTCAATACCATATTCACATGCAACATTCTGAAAGATTCCTTCATTGTCATGTAGTTCTGTGACCCCTGTCTTGTACTATATTTAAAATTAAAAAACAAAAAAAACACCACTGATTTAAATGACAGACAATGGTAATGGAATTTAACACTATATATATCCAAGAAAACGACCTATGTTCCTAATTGTATTGATAAAATGGAACTCTTACTGTATATTTATACTAGTATTTATCTTTTTCACATAGTTGGGTGTTACATATAAAGATCAGCAGGTGCATCAGTGTATCTAAAAAAACAAATTAAGAAAGTGAAAAAAAAAAACAATAAGAAAACAAACTACTTTGAAGTATTAAAATGAATATTATGGTTTTACATTTTAATTTTTGTCATTACAAAAAACAATTTCAATTTATTGAATTTTTTCAGCACTTTCGCCATAGCCATTGAGTAAATAAATAATAGTAATAAGTAATAATAATAATTACAAATATAAAAAAAAACTTTAAAAAAAAATGTAGATTTGATTCCTACGGTCCGTGATGTCACTTACTGTCACATTGAGTTGTATTGCTTCCATCACGCATGTTTTATTAATCTTGTCTATGAGGTCTTCCCCCCTCTGAGCCTCATGAAACACTGGTTCAAATGTTCCAGATTTATGACGTCAAATGTAGAAATCCGGTGGTCTCCTACACTGTTTTTAAGTACATGAATCATTGCCAGCCTCATTCGGAGCTATCAAATCTCATTCATAGCAACAGTATGCTTGTACTAGCATGTCAGGGCAAGCTAGCTTTTGTTTATTTCCTCAGCAATTCCCTCTGCTACCAGTAGATGGAGTGCTCAAATCCTGATGAGGGAACACCTGTTAGAAAGTCATGTGTGGTTTACAGTACATACATAATTTTTTTTACAGTACATACATATTTTTTTCTACAGTACATACATATTTTTTTTACAATACATACATTATTTTTTTACAATACATACTTTTTTTTTTTACAGTACATACATAATTTTTTTTACAGTACATACATTATTTTTTTTACAGTACATACATTATTTTTTTTACAGTACATACATTATTTTTTTTACAATACATACATAATTTTTTTTACAGTACATACATAATTTTTTTTACAGTACATACATAATTTTTTTTACAGTACATACATTATTTTTTTTACAGTACATACATTATTTTTTTTACAATACATACATTATTTTTTTACAGTACATACATATTTTTTTTTACAGTACATACATAATTTTTTTTACAGCACAGTTAGCATTTTAGGGATAAATTGAAGTTTTCCATTCTGACCCATTCTTCTCAGTTTATGTGCCTCGGGGTCCGTCCTCTTCTCTAGTCCAGCCTTGCAGGGTCTTGTTTTTGCTGCTAAAATTACCCTTATCAACCCTTTTTGTAGCTATTAATTTCCTTGTATTTAAAAACACAATCAATGCATTCATTAAAGTGATTATACTCAAAGAGATAACAAGCCAGAAGCAAAGTTTAGCGTCCGCGGGGAATTAAAAACAGTGTGGAAAATGAGTGAATCAATTTTTCTTCCACCATCTCTTATCGGTATGAGCGGGATTAATACAGAGCGCGCCACGGAATAACTCATGACCTGTAATTCGCTTGATTCAATTTCAAACTCCCCTCATTGTCCCAGAAACTTTACTCCATGCGCTCAATGAATGCCAAATATCCAGTTAATTCGCATCCAAAGCTATTAAGAAGACATTTGGAGAGCAAGGGCGAGATTAGCAAAGAACTGCTTTCATTATTACTGCACAGAGGCTAACCTTATTACAGCTTACATTGTACGAGTTTTTATCGTGACAAGACACTGCGGCAGGATTTTGACCTAAAGAGGTAAATAGAAGGTGTCGTCCATTTTGAAAACATCATTATCGACCAGAGCAGACTAATCCCTTGACCTGAGTGTGTAGTTTGTTTTATTATTTAAAAAGTCTTTAACTTAACTCTTATTTGACAGTTATGAGGTGCTTATCTGTGGAGCATAATTAAAACAATGGATTGAAAAAAAGTGAGGGAAAAAAGCCACAACAAAGTATTGGTTTCTTTTGTGTGGATGCAAAACAACTTTCTCCGGCTGAACTCAGACAAGACTGAAATCATCGTCTTTGGCACACAGAAACAAAGAGAAAGGATTAGCAGCCACCTCCAAAAAAACCTACAAATCAAATTAGGAATCTGGGGGTAATAATGGTCTCAGACTTGAATTTCAACAGCCACGTCAAATCAATAACATTAGCAGCCTTTTACCATCTAAAAAACATTGCCAAAATCAAAAGTATAGTGTCTAAACCAGACTTGGAACGCTGCTGCTCGGGTCCTGACTAGAACCAGGAAGTACGATCACATTAGTCCTGTGCTCAGGTCTCTGCACTGGCTCCCTGTGGCTCAGATAATAGACTTTAAAGCAGCTCTGCTTGTATCAAGGTTCTCGATTGGCTCTAGCACCAAAGTACATCTCGGACATGTTAGTGCCATATGAACCATCTCGGACTCTGAGGACCTCAGGGACCGGCCTCCTGCTGGTGCCCAGAGTCAGGGCTAAACATGGGGAATCTGCGTCTCAGTTTTATGCAGCAAAATTCTGGTCTTCCCGAAGATGTGAGACAGGCCTCTACTCTGGCAATGTTCAAATCTAAGCTAAAAACACTTTTGTTTAGCTGTGCATATGACTGAAATGATTTTCTTTGCACTCTTCTCTTTTATGTCTTAAACTGTTTTGTGATTTATTTCATGTCTTTGTGATTTGAATGCATTTTTCTGTTGAATTGCCTTGTGTACGAATTGTGCCTTACAAATAAACTTGCCTTGCCTTTTAATTGTCCGTCTAAATTATTTTTAAATCTGAGTCAGTTGTTTGAAAATATACATTATGACCCAACGACAGTATATTATATATCACCGTAGTTTTCTGACACCATACTTTTACTTCCACTTGAGATGAGGCGTAACAGTACTCATGTTTCAGTACTCAATGTTGGTTACTCTTGCCACTGTGAGTAATTCCACAAAACTTTCTATGAACAACTAGATAAATGTTTCGAACTCTTACCTTCACGATTTGTTTTGGTTTTGTCCTTCCAATCACAGTAACTCAAATCATAAATCATATAAGAAATACAATAAAGTAATTAGCTAAATATACTAAAAATACTTACATGAGTAAATATTTGGACCAAAATTTTTGGTTTTACTTAAGTAATATTATTCTATTATTCTTACTTACTTAATTATTTAGTATTGTATTATCCTTGCTTACTTAAGTACATATTTTGGCTCATCTATCCGCCTCTGAAAAAGATTTAGGAGAGTCAATCAGTTAAAAATATCAATTTCCACTCGGGATATTATGTAATGTACTGTAGATCCGTCCAGGTAGCTCGCATTTCTCAATCTGCATTTACCAGAGCAAAGCAATCATATCCTTATGTTCATTCTACATCTACCTCTTACACTTAGGGCCTATTTTTCCTTAAAACGCCTGACTAAAATGAGCCCCAATTAAAACGGAAGCCTTTCCTGAACCCTCTGGAGCACAAACAATCGGCTGGAGCCTTTGTGAGGCTGAGACTCTGTAGTTTTGTATTCTGAAGTTTGGTTTACTCTGATTATGAGTAGAAACAAGCTGTTCACAAAGGAAAATCAGATTCTAAATTCTGCGTAGGTTTTTTTTGTTAAATATATAATATAGAGTAAAGCTGGTGTCTGGAGGGATGGTCCGATTGACACTAGTACGAGCTTTAAATGGGTTTTGACAATTCTTTTTTGAAGGCTGAAGGTAAATTCACAGAAAATGAGGTTTAGGGACTTATAATAAAGCAAAAATATCCAGGTGGAATCCATATAAAAGGGAATTTTTTTATTTGTGGGTTTGGAGAACAAACTGACCTGATACTTCCCAGAGTGACTGATTTGACAGCTTTATTTTTAAGTACAACATATCTAGCAGCTTGAGAGTTCCATTTTATCCACTGTGGACTAAATGGAAAGATTTTTGTGTTATGATTTTGCTGATATATATTTACAAAAGAATCCCAGGTTCATGAGTTCGACGATGCTAAACGTGAGACAATGCTTTAGGGCACAGGTTCCCAAACCTTTTGTTGTCATTGACCCCCTAATACTTTGGAAGATCTGTCGTCTTCTGCTCCAACGCACTTGTAAAAAAATATAAACATGTTTTTAAAGTACAGACAATATTGCACATTTTCTCTTTTTGTATCCCCCAAGTCATTCTGTGTTCCCCTGAAGGTACCTGCACCAGAGTTTGGGAAACAGTGCTTTAGGGGATACTTGAAACAAACCTTTAAAAAAGACTGGCAACTGCTTGATTATAAAGTCGTTGGTGAGTTCTTGCTGTTTGATGTAATAGAAACACAGAGACAACAGCTGCACTAGAGCAACAGTAACAGAAAAAACCCGCTAAACAGGAAAAGATTTACACGTGGAGGCTCTTGGCCATTTTATCCACCCTCTTTTTTGGTGGGAAAATGTTTATATTTTATTTTTTGGGGTGGGCTCCTTTTCACTACTGGTATGAAACAATACCTGGACCCTACTAAGGTGGCACATGCAGTCCTCAATACGCACCTTTGCCAGAAGATTAACTCTCCGAGGCATAAGTAATCATAGTTTGATTTTAAAATCTTTACACTGATGGGCATTTGCTTAAACCACTGTGCCAATATTGCCCCCCACATAGTGAGATAGGTTTTTTTATCACCATTTTGATCAAATGTAAACATCTAATCCCTTGCAGTCCAATGTTACAAACCAGCTTGCTTGAAGGGCATAAAAATTGAATTAAGTGACTATTTATTTACAAGGTAAAATATAGGGAACAAATAATAAACAGATCTGGGTTTCACATTAAATAATAAATCAAACTTAACAATAAACAAAAGAAGGCTTTTGAGAGTGATAGTGCTATCATAAACCACAAACACAAATGCACAAACGCAAAGCCGTACAAGTGGCAGTACAAATTTAGGAAATGGATACACCTCTAGTGTCTCAAACACACAATGTACAAACAATTTACAGAGCAATATTGGTGGGGTGTGAGGACGACACGCCAATCCCAGGACCAAGAGCCAACCCAGAACCAGCAGGAGCCTGGTCCACCAACCAGGAGACAGCATGTGTTAAACACAGGGCACATCAGAAGCACTCACGGGGAGAGCGGGGCTGTAACATTCAACACGGCGCAGTGTTTGGGGACCTTCTGGCTGAAAGGCAGGAATACTAACCACTCAACCAACAGTGACGCCATGGTTCACATTGATTTAGGTGTTAAGGCCCGTTCACACCGCGCTGGCCGCCCAAATTGAACGCCTGTACATTTTGAAGGCAGTCGCCCTGGCTGCGCCTCCTGGCCGCCTCAAACAGGCATCCAAAAAAAAAATCTCCGCAGCAGACGCACATGCGCAGTGGAGGAATCTTATCCTAAGGCAATTCAGGTTAAAAGAATGGCTTGGTGTATTTCCTTTACAAAGTCCAAAAATGGATGCGATTGGCTCGGCGGCTTGTCTGAGGCCCGCAGATACTTCAGAGGTGAGCAGAGTTTAGTGAATATCATCATTTGCTCCAAGAGCTGCGTCTGGCTGATTTATCGGCCCGGGGTTTGCTTTGGTCCTTCCTCCGGGTAGTGCGTACCTACGTCACTGTCTTCCGGGTGGTACGTAGGTACATCACTGGAGCGTAATCTCTGATTAGTTGCTGCGCCTCGTCTGCCTCAAAAAAGTTCAGTTTTGTCCAACTTTTCTTCCACGGCCGCCGCCCCGTCACGCTGCATCCGACGCTCAAAACGCAGGATTTGCGCCGCAAAAACGCCATGCGTCCACATAGACTTGTAAACTGGCCGCTTTGCCGAAGCGGTGTGAACTCAGCTTTAGAAACCAAGCATTAGTCATTGTTTACCCTTCACCTTAACCAATCATTACGATGTGCCACATTGTTGTCCAATGTTCAGATTGCAATCAACCTACTGACATTCCAATATTGACTCTCTCCATTGACAATCCTACATTTTCAGAAATGATAGGCTATAGCTTCCATCATGTACAAAGATTAAGCAATGTTTCGAAATGCTTCAGCCGCCTGCCACCCAATGTACGGTCTTTTGGAAACGTTCCAACTGCTCCTGTGACCGACCTTGGCATGCCAATCTATCTCATTCAAAGCTTCGCACAGAATCAATTAGCAAAGCAGCTGAGCCATTAGAATCCTAAGAAATACGGTGATCACAACCAAAATCTAATCAATGCTCGAATCAATATTTTTCATCACATCACAGGTATTCACGAGGGTCAATAGTGATTTTCTAATATGAAGGCTTAGACTAATGATAGCTATATCATGTTGCTGGCAGGGCTGACCTGGGTCTCTGGCTCCGAGCTGCCTGTGGGATGAAAAGATTGGCCTTTTAACACCTCATCCCTGACTCAAATAGGGATTAAACGTGAGATATGTGAGCAACAACATGCTGGAGGGGAACGTGGAAGGCTGTTGGCTGGACATGTATAATGTATCCAAGCTTGGCAATCATGGTTGGCTTTGTTTATAATACTTGATCATGCCGTGTGCATTCTCGTTGTGCTTGTATATGGGTCATGGAACTAGCTTGATAATTTATTCTTAAACACTGAATATATTTATTTTTGGAAGACCATTACATTAAACTGTAGATTTTGTGTGACATGTGGCTTCTCCATAATCCACAAAGCAAATAGGATCCATGACATCATGTGACAATTAGATAATAAAGACATTTCTCTTGTGTATATAGTAGGCATGATGCAAACTAATAAATATTAAGTACACAAAGACGCTACAGTGTTTATATTGAATTAAGATTAAATTAAGGCATTCATTATTTAAGTGTTCAAGTCACATTCTTTTGAAATGTATATGTTTTCATAATCTCTCATCAGATTGATTTGTGTCCCACTCTGAATCGAGTTCTTCACATGAATCAATCTGGGAAAGCTCTCACCGAAAGCTGTCGGGATGGTAAAAAAATACTTCACTGTTGTGATGCTTGGAGCAATCTGATTATGTTAAATCCAGGGTTCAGAAAAGCACAGTCCTCTTTTTCCTCCACAAATGTACAAAGTGCCATTGTGTGCACGTTTTTCGTATTTCTCCTAAAATAGGCAGAAGTGCGGCCATCAGCACCGCCATGTTTGTCTTGATTCAGGTTGTTTTAACTTCTGAACAAACCACAATGCTGCTCTGTGATTGGTTCTTTTACATTGGTGCGGGGTGCAAACGAATCTGCGGGAGATGCATTCTCAAAAGTTTGTGAACTCAACATTTTTCAGACACAATATTCACTGTCAAATTAATCAAATTCACGCATCTGTGTTCTGTTTCTGTGAAAACATCGACAGTAAATTCTATTACTAGAAGTATTAGTTTTAGATTCTAGTAAAAATGATGGCTCGTTCGCAAAGACTTCAGTTAAGGTGGTTTTACTGGTCCCCAAAACAGTGGCAAAATATTTGCAGTGCAGGATAGACAGAAAAAACAAACAAAGTATGTACATGACTCAAGCAGAACTTACTGCAGGAGCCCGTAACCCAGTGTGTAACCAAGGACGTGCTCTCAACAGCTCTCCTCCCACAAAGTGTGTGTGTGTGTGTGTGTCTGCCTGAGTTCCGGCAGACACCCCTACAGAGTCTCGCTGGACTAGACCCTTCCCTCGTTACAAGAGCAAGGTCGTTCATTGAAATATCTTTCAGGACTCTCTCTGAAGCATCCAGGATCACTTCAGCGCTTTCCAACTCCACGTATGTCGAATTGACACACTTGATTATAGTAGCAATTAATGCAAGATAGTTCTTGTCCATAGAAATGCATGTGCCCATCTTCTCGTGAGATTTATCCTTCCTCTCAGTTCTCTCAGTTCTCTGAACTGCCTCAGCATAGCTGATTTTCTCATTCATCCTCAGTTTACAAACACTTTTCTCAAGAACTCTTCTTGGGCAATTTATTGAGGCCCTTCACAATGAATGCACTTTGGCAGAAATCCGTTGTCAGCACAATCTTCTTCACATTCTTTCATACATTTCTGAACAAACTGAGGCTACATGGCCATATTCCTGGCATGAATAACATCTGAGCGGACCCCTTTCATATGGCCGAACACAATAACACACATGGTCCAGATAAATCCTGTCAGGCAAATTCCCTCGAAAGGTCAAACAAAGCAATGTGCTCGCCTCACTATGTCCATCACAAAATCTCACATTCTTCTGACATCAGAAACTCTGACAATACTCCCAAAATCCTCACATACGGTGAAAGTGGAACGCCATCCCTTCTTTGTACCTGCAGGATCAAGTGGAAAACACGTTACACACCACCACTCGCTGCTCTTTTGACACACAGTCAGTTATTACAAGGCCACTCCTGGTCACTTTGATCGATCTTACATTCCCTACTGTCTGGTGAATAAAGCATCCCAGTTCACGTTGATCCCTAAGCAACCCATGATCCCTGGTAATCGCCAACATCTCCACAAGTAGTGCCCCACTTCTTGGAGGTTCACTTGACTCACTAGAAAACCTGCTCTTTTTCCTTTTCTTTTTCTGTTCCATTTCTTTAGAAACTTCAACATTGTTTCCAGATCCAGATTCAAACTCAGATTCATGCCCTGGGCCATCCACCTAGAACCCTCCCTCCTCCCACAATAAGCAGAGCTCCCCTTTAAATATCTCAGAGTCCCTCCCCTTATGTAAATCAAATGGCAACGTATAGGGTTTAAGGTCCTTAATACACCTTTAACTTAAGAAATGATCCAAATAGCCCTCCATTTGGCTAAGACATGAATTACATGGGAAACAATCATAAAATCACAAAATTCCCAATTAATATAAATGGTCTGGTCCTCTGGACAAGTGCGCCAACTTGCGCTACATACAGGAAGACCAGGTTGTGCCTCGGGTTGGCAGGTGAGTGTGAGGTGCGTAAGCGCCGAGTGCGCACACCAAACGCTCTACAGCGGTGGAATAGCGGGGAAATAAAGTCTGGGCAGGAGGGAAACAGAGTCCAGGCAGCAGGGAGGAAACAGGTTGGCGAAGTGCAGATCCCCGGAGAAAGTTAATCGGGAGTCAAGTCCACAGAAACAAAGAGAGCGCACCACGCGCTCTGTTCACGGCCCATGGTCCACGAGAGAGCTGGGAAGGCGTGCCGGTGACGGGGCTGTAGGACTGCTCCGTCAGAAACTCGGGTTAGGCTTGTACAATTGCAAACCTGTTGCGTCAACATGATTCCTTGCATTCCGTGAGCTCCGAGTCCTTGGACAAATGTCACTGTTCACCCCAGGAATAAGGATGGGTTTCATTTGAGCTCTGTCAAATCCAATGTAGAATCCCCATTAATAAATAATATGCAAAAGCACAGCCAACTTTTCTCAGGGGAAGGATAGCTGCAAAGGGCTGTGCTATGTTGTCAGATTTTGAAATAGTTAGAAACTAAAGAACACCAGGAAAAACATTAAAAAAAATAAAATTCTATTCTAAAAGTCTATTTGTATGTGCTTGCATTAATTATCTGCTTAACTTTCAAAGTTTCACCTGTTTCACTCCATGTCTTCTCCTTAAGCTGTCAAATTGATGTCGGACGTCGCAAAGCGTGTTCTGTGTCTCCAATTTGACAATAAACTCATCCTAGACCATCAAGAATCAGTCCCCGAGATCTGGGATGCGACGCATGTTGTTTAGGTGACGATCATGTTTTTCGAGAACGTATATTGAAATGGCAACTGCATCCATTATATTTCTCCCATCACCCTAAAACATGTACAATACGTTTAAACTCATGTACCTATACAGTAGCGCAACATCCGGAGAAGGTTTCCTGGGCATTGCACTGCTCTGGAAAGATGTCCCCAGCCACATTAGGGTGGGTCAAATGTAGATTACAAATGATGTGTGCCTTAAAGGTGCACTGCATAATTTCCTGCTGTGGATGTCTGCTCCGCCTGCCTGAGGGGGCGCCAGACTCCAATCTATGAAAGGATGCTCTTCGTTGTTAGTTAGTTCTCTGGCCGTCTGTGCGTCCAGGTGCTATGGGTCTTTCCATGTGTGGTATGGTCCCTGTGACTGGACGTAGCAACCATTACGTTACCAGTACGTGTGTTTAAAATACTTTATTTATTATAGGTAACGGTGCCCGAGTCCGCCGGGTGTGCAGCACGACTCACTGCTCACTGCTCGGTGGGTGTGATCCGGACTGTTTTTATCGTGTCCAAAGAATGCGTTATGGACTGCACGAAGCTCTACAAACATTACATGTATTTGTATTAACTCTGTCAGGGAATCAAACTACTTCTAATCAACTAAATGGTGCTTAAAATGGAACAACTTCTCAATATATGAACCTGTGTCCTTGTGCAATGGTGCTTGTTTATTCATTCTACGAGCTAAGGTAGACACATGGGATGAGCCGCAATATGACATCTTCATTAAGACAACGAGGAGACGCCACCTGGCCAAGTAATAGGTCAGATCTGTGGAGAGGCGACCACATTCACGGTGTAGGAAATAATTACGCTTTGTTATTTCCAAACGTGTTCACGCATCGGAGAAGAGACAACCAGTGACGTCATGATAAGTTCCACAAGTTTTATTTTGCCCTAATACAGAGTTTCTCTAATAAATTGTGCTTACAGATATCTGGGTCTTGTTTCCTTTAGCCTCAGCGACTATATCTCCTAATATGTCAAAATGTCTTGTGTAAAAAACTGTTTTGGTAACTAACATATTTTATAACAATAAAATATTCTTTACATTAACGCTTCCATGTTTCTTCAACGGTAGAATGATTGTTTTTCATCTTTTTGGCAATATAAACACCTCTAATTGAATAAATGTAAATTGATTATATTCCAATCTATGGGAACATTCAGGCCAAGCGATAATATCTCTTCCTCTCTCTCCTCCCTCTCTCCTCTTCTCTCCTTCTCTCCTCCTCTCCTTCTTTCCTCTCTCTCTCCTTCTCCCCTCTCTCCTCCTCTCCCTTCTCTCCTCCTGTCCTTCTCTCCTCTTCTCCTTCTTCCTCTCTCCTTCTCTCTCCTCTCTCTCCTTCTCCTTCCTCTCTCTCCTTCTCTCTCTCTTCTCTCTCTCTCTCTCTCCTCTCTCTCCTTCTCTCCTCTCTCTCCTTCTCTTCCTTCTCTCTCCTTCTCTCCTCTCTTCTCCTTCTCTCTCTCTCTCCTTCTCTCCTCTCTCTCCTCTCTCTCCTCTCTCCTCTCTCTCCTTCTCTCCTTCTCTCCTCTCTCTCCTTCTCTCCTCTCTCACCTTCTCTCCTCTCTCTCCTTCTTCTCCTCTCTCTCCTTCTCTCTCCTTCTCTCCTCTCTCTCTTTCTCTCTCTCTTCTTTCTCCTCTCTCTCCTCTCTCCTCTCTCCTTCTCTCCTTCTCTCCTTCTCTCCTCTCTCTCCTCTCTCTCCTTCTCTCCTTCTCTCCTTCTCTCCTCTCTCTCCTCTCTCTCCTCTCTCCTCTCTCTCCTTCTCTCTCTCTCTCCTTCCTCCTCTCTCTCTTCTCTCCTTTCTCTCTCTCTCTCCTTCTCTCCTCTCTCTTCTCTCTCCTCTCCCTTCTCTCCTCTCTCTCTTCTTCCTCTCTCTCCTTCTCTCCTTCTCTCTCCTTCTCTCCTCTCTCTCCTTCTCTCCTTCTCTCCTCTCCTCCTTTTCTCTCCCCTCTCTCTCCTTCTCTCCTCTCTCTCCTTCTCTCTCCTCTCTTCCTCTCTCTTCCTTTCCTCTCCCTCTTCTCTCTCCTTCTTCTCCCCTTCTTCTGCTCTCTCTCCTCTCTCTCTCCTTCTCTCTCCTTCTCTCCTTCTCTCTCTCTTCTCTCTCTCTTCTTCTCCTCTCTTCCTCTCTCTCCTCTCTCTCCTTTCTCTCTCCTGTTCTCTCCTCTCTCTCCTTCTCTCCCCTTCTCTGCTCTCTCTCCTCTCTCTCCTTCTCTCCTCTCTCTCCTTCTCTCTCCTTCTCTCCTCTCTCCCCTTCTCTCCTCTCTCTCCTCTCTCTCCTTCTCTCCCCTTTTCTGCTCTCTCTCCTCTCTCTCCTTCTCTCTCCTTCTCTCCTCTCTCTCTGTACCTTTTCAGTTGGTTGACAAACGCCATTAAAAGCAACAGAACAACAACAACACTAACAAAAATAATGTTTACTTGTAATGCTGTATTCAATAAAGAACGTTGAGCATCGCACCTGCTTTGAACTCGCCTTTTTAAATGAGTTTTGTTCTACACAAACAAACCGTTTGACACATTTGTTTTATTACGGTCGTCATGGCAACGGGGCAAAGACCCATGCGTGAAATGTTGCCTTTTAATCTGTCTTTATTATAGACCACATTCATTACCAGCCAGTACAGTTCATAAATGATACGTCATCAGCAATAGCTTAACTTTGCTGCTTGTGTCCCTTGAGATGTTATTGCTGAGCCTGAAATGTTGCACAGTATGGCATTAAACTTGTCTTTTCACGTATTAAATTACGTGTGTTTTACTGCCGTAAAATACCTTAATGAGAAGGTTGTCTTGTCTATTCGTAATGCTTGTGATGTTTCACTTCCCAGTCGCACTTTGACATGTGTGTGCAAGTGTAAAGTGCATTATAAATAAAATGCAGTATCATTATTATTAATATGCTTCTCTCCATTGACATTTGTACATTTAATCCTTTAGTGTGGAACAAGACAAGCAGTTTATTATGAGAGAAGTCTCTGAAAGAAGGTTGTTCCATTGGGTGACATTATAACCTGAGATTGTTATCGTGGTAGAATTTGTCTCTATCTGTCAAAACTGAGTTGGTTAATACCTTTGTTGGGCTTATCTGCATGAAATGTAATTGGCATTAAATTCTCTGCGTCAGCACAAAGGAACTGGAGTGAAATTGTTTGTAGCTTCAAAACGCAACCTCCAACTAAAATGATGAGGGTCAACATTTGGTGGATTTTCAATCTGTACGTTTCTTTCCAATCCAAATTCCCATTTCCTGTTCCCTGTTCATGAGTTTCAGCTTCCTGTTATCCATGAGTTTCAGAGTGATGAAAATCTAGCAGCGCTGGGCAAATATGATGTCGTTTGAACTGGCATAGGTCCTTGAATATCACTTGTGAGCAGGAAGCTGAAACACATGAATAGGCAAGATTTTGAGGACCATTTAAAATATCTTTAAATATATTTTGTTTTATAAATTGTTCATTTCTATTGCAGCTATCCAATTTTTTCCTCATTATGAAACCCATGGATATTAAGTGAATGTCATGAATGTAATGGGTCAATCGCAATGACAAAAGTACTTAATTTACTTGAGTGGGTCTAAAGGTTATAATTTATCAACAGAAGATGCTTCTACATCCAAAAGAATATAACCTTGAGCCATCCATTTTCTTCTTAAAATGACTTTCAGACCTCTTTGGAGTATAAATCCTATTCCTCTCTTTTGTACGCATTCTCAAGGCTCTTTTGGATTGTCATCACTAACCCGCGCCTTCCTGCTTGCTCCGTCGTTATAACAAATGACTTCTTTGGTGGCCATTTTTCTCAGGTCAGACCACCAACTCCCACTGCAATATGGCGCCACTTTACTTCCTGATTCCTGAACGTGGCGAAAGTGATGAATGTTTCGGAATACGATCAGCTATCTGTCCACACACACGCACTCGGAATGCTCAACCAGGTGCATTTTCTATAAAGACTAATGACCCAACAGGAGTGTGGCGTAGCCTTGGCGATTTAAGCATTTAGCACACTCATCTGTCATCCTTCACTCGGAGCTGCCACGTGGAATTAAATGTATGCGATTACAAGGCGTTTGGGCGGCAATAGATTTACCAAATCAAATTTGCAGTCGGAATGGCAAATGGTAAAGACTTGTTTATAGCAAAAGTACCTCTGCAAACAACTAAATACTAATGCCCGATGTGTAAAAATACAAAAAACAAAAACCCTGCTAATCCTAAAAACTGAACAATGTAACTTTTCTGGCCTAAAATGTTCCACATTATGGCTTTAAACATATCGACCTTAAGGTTAAGTTAAGGACACTTAATTGTCCCAATAGGAAAATTTGCCCTCTGCATTTGACCCATCCTTCAATGCTGCTGGGGCAAGTTGTCAGGAGCAGTGTATGCCACAGTGCAGCGTCTGGGCACCCATCTCTAGATCTTGTGCTGGATTTGGGCAGGACTGTAGCAGGAGGGTCTTTTACTTGCTGTGCATGTTTTGGGTTTATGGAGGAAACCTGAGGAATCCACACAGACACAGGGAGAAACATGGAAACGCCATACTGAACGGCCCAGGAGTCGAACCCACAACCTTCTTGCTGTGAGGCGAGAGCCACTCTGTCACCGTGCCACCTCAGCAGGTGATGCCACTAATCCAAGTTACAGGTCAGATCTGTGGATAGACCAGCGCTTGCTGTCAGAGGGCTAAAGGTGTTTTTGAGAAATAGTGTGTGTTCACACGTGTCATTATATGGTCCTGTTGAGTCCATCTTAGTCCTGATGTGGACTTGGTTTGGCCGCGTTCCAGTCTAGTTCCAGTTTAGTTCCAGTTTAGTTCTGATCTATTCCAGGTTTGGTTTAGTGTTTCGTCCTGCCTTAGTCCCAATTTTGATGTATGAACGCACCCATAAAAAACACAGCATTATTGAAATGCTTGTAATAGTTCAACTAACTTAATGCCATAGTAATTGTTCCACACCTCGTGGCACCATGTAACTCTTCTGTTGGAGGGTCTGCCACATGCTGACTATCTTCTGACCTGTGATGTTTCACAGTTTGGAAATATCCTCATCTAACTCCAAGCGGGAGTTACAAGCTGAACGACACAAAGTGAACAATTGGGGACCGAACCAGAATTATAATTGAGATTCGAAAAATGACATTTGGACCTAACTTGAAACTGTACATTTTGGACAGACTCTGGACTAAATGGAAACGATCCCCTGCACAAGATGTGCCGTAGTTTACTTTCATTGCATGTTTGAAATAGAATACATGTTTTTCAAGGTATTTCAATACGTTTAATAACATACTGTTGGGCAAAGCATCTGGGGACAGCTGGCATGCTCTGCACAGGAAAGTTCCATATTGCACATTTAAAACATACATTTTTGCTATGCTATTTTGTTATTGTTCAACTCCGTCCGGCGTTTACGTGTGAAATGCACATAAAGCCCGAGCGCTTCATTGGAAGGGTTTCAGTCTTGTTTCATTGGGTAGTTGTGATGAAGGCAGAGCTTGTATCAGTCTTCAACAGAAGGTCAACTTTAAAAGCGTTCCATTGCTGAAAAGGTCAGCGCTTCCAGGTGTGAAGTCCTGCCACAAGCCGGACCAGAACATGCAAAACTCTGCTGACAGATTATAATGGAGTCTGGGGTTTGTACTCAGGCTGCGGACAGTTTTGACTTTCAACACACGAGTTAATCTAAATCTGTGGTGTGTGGACACAACTGCTGGTTAGCCTCACAGCATTCTGTAAAAATGTAATCATTTCAGAGTTTATAACTCATGGGAGATTCACAGCGAGAAATAGCCAAGCGGAAAATTCATGAATGTTGAATTTTGTTGAATTATTTTGCTGCAGAGATTAAGTTATTTAATTAATGCCATGTGGATATGCCCTGTAATTACAGTAATGGTTGTAAACCTGGACAAAACAGCAGCAATTTTACGGTAAATCAGCAAATTCAAATCGCAACGCATGTATTTAATAAAATGTCCGGTGCAAACAACCAAATATCTCTTCTATTTAAGGGGGGGGAAATCAGCTAACCCCGTAAATCCAGTGGTACCCAATGCTCTGGATATGTTTCAAATGTGCACCGTGAACTGAATTCTAATTAGAAAGCAAACATTTTAAATCGCATTGCAATTTGATCCTTGATTCCCCCAGATCATATGCCACCAGCGGTGAAAGAAGTATTAAACTGTGTTGCTTGTGTAAGATACAGAAGTCAAAAAATAAAATAAAAACTCAAGTTACAGAAACAGTAGCACATAAAACATTCTACTTAAGTAAAGGTTTGTTTAAAAATCTACTTCAGGAGTAAATGCTAAAAGTAATTCATGCAGATTTTGAGAAATTTGGAGAAAAAAAGCATTAAATGTAGTGATTTTGAAGGAACTGGAGCAATTTCTTAATTTTTGGGGGGAATTCTATATTTATATTTTTGTTTGCTCAAAGTTGAGGCTTGAACTCAAAACCTCGGCAAAATGTCCCAATAAACCTGCTAAAAATATACCCTATAATGACTTTCTAATTTTGTACTGAAAACAAAAGGTTATTTCAGTAAAAGTTCTTTCAGGCCCACTCTATCACAGGCAGAACCATTTAGCTTCTAATAGAACCCTCTCAGAACTCGTATCATCATTTGTTCTTTTTAATGTTTTTATTTATTAAAATTATTATTTCATAGCATAGTATGCTACTCAACAAAGAGTTGTCAGCTGTTTTAATTTTTACAATTATTTCATGAATGTGTATTTTCCTGCTGTGGATGTAAGATTTAACTGTTATTATATTTTTACAGATTGTGAGTCATGGAGACATTTTTCCACTGCACACCAAAGTTTGAAAACACCAGCCTATGGAACATTATATTCTTTTTTTTTAATGTGCATGGGGGAAATAGATTTTTGTTCATTCATTTTCATGTTTGAGTCATAAACCACCCATTCCGCGCTGTTTGGAGAGGCAGCACCTGCACCTGCTCAGCGCTGCGTGTTTGGAGATAATTGGCACTTCTCTCTCTCTGTGTGTGTGTGTGTGTGTGTGTGTGGTGTGTGTGTATGTGTGTGTGTGTGTGTGTGTGTTGTGTGTGGGCTTGCGCCGTCACTTCCCCGGGCCGTGGCTAGGGGGCGCGCCATGGACGTGGTGCATCTCTCTCTCTGGGCAGGAGATAGCGCGCGCGCGAGAGAGAGAGAGAGAGAGGGAGAGAGAGAGGGGGGGGGGGGAGAGAGGGGAGGCTGTGTCAGTAATGTATTGGAGCCTGTGTCTGGGCTGGTCACATGGGGAGAGCAGCCTGGTTAAAACAGCCTGGGCTCGCTCACTCACGGCACTGTCTGCGAGACGCGCGGAGACTGACGCACGCTGGCTTTTTCCCCCCTCTCGCACGCTGACGCACACAAACGAATGCTCGAGCGCGGCAACTTCCCTCTATCGGACGGCTGACAGCAAGACGCACGCCGGGATATCATACTGCTATCTTTCAGTGGAGTGACACATCGAATAAACGCGGAATTTCACCCGGAGAAGAAGCGCACCGTGAGTACGCGCAATTATTCTTTCTTTATTTCTTTTTTTTTTCTTTTTTTCTTTTCTTCTTGCTTTGAGCCGTTTCTGATGTGGACTGTGTGCGAAGCGGGTAGAGTTGGGTGAAAAAAGGAAATCAGTGGCGGACAGGAGTTGGAGATGTGGGCCAGCATCCGGATACGCGCTCATCAGCGTCGCGTTCGTGGAATCGTCTGCGGTGCCGCTAATTAGACGCGTGCGCTTGGGTGGAAAAAAAAAGAAAAGAAAAAAAAGAAAAAGTGGACCGGTGTGCGCTTTGGGACCACGTCGTCGCCCCCGGTTCTGTCGCTGTTGTTGGCATGCGCCCGTTGTTTTGGTTCGCGTGGTGGCACTGTCTGTTCCGCTGATGTTGCGCTGTTATTCACGGGGACGCACGGCCGGTTACGGAGTGATTAACGGACGTCATTGATATGCTGATGGCGGGGGACAGAGGCGTCCGATTTGAGTGATGCGCAGAAGGAAAAGAGCACACTTTTGTGTGTGCGTGTGTGTGTGTGTGTGCTGGAGACGCGATAGAGCCTACGCGCAGTTCGTGTGTGTTCTTTGCGCGTTGGAACAAGTGTCCGCGTCTGCGCCGAGCTCTTTTGCACGATTGTTTGCAACTTTTCAAACTCGAACGCGGTCAAACGCGTCTCCAAAGAGCAAGATTTCACGTAGTTTTCTCGCTCTTTTTATCTATTTTTTTATTTTATGTTTTACGTTTGGTGTTATGTTTGAGTTTTGTGTTGGGATTAACTTTTACATGGCACGCTTTAAAATATGATGCTTGGCAGAATTTTTTTTTATTTTTTAAAAATTTTTTTTTTTGTCAGACGCCAATGTCATATACATTTTAATTTTATGGAGAAAGTCTGGTAACACTTCATAATAAAAAAAACTTAATTAGCCTTAATAAAGCATGAGCCAAGACTTAATTCAGTATAAACAAATAGTTTCTAAGCATGATTCAGGCTTAGTAACTACATAATTAAGGGGTTAGTGTTAAAAGTTAGGGTATTATTAAGTAGTTACTAAGCCTGACTCTTAATAAACTATGTGTTCATTATGAATGAAGTCTTTGTTCATGCTTTATTAAGGCTAATTAAAAGCTCAAAATCTAATTTAGCACTTTCTGTAGTTTGAAAGACAACAAACCTAAATTTGCATGCATTTAGTTGATCCTTTTTTATATATGAGATGGACAGAGGTGAGGATTCCAAAAATAGTTTGTCGCTCCATTGACTTACATTCCACAAGTGGCACATTCCTGGTTAAAGAAGCAGGGATTGGATTTTTTTTTCTTCGTTTTTTTGAGGCGGGTGAGCGCTGGACAAGAAAGAGTTAGGAATGAAGGGGAGAGTTTAGCAAGGGGGATGAAAGAGCGAGAGATAGGGAGGGAAGGAGGGAAGGAGGGAAGGAGGGAAGGAGGGAAGGAGGAGTGCATTTGAAAAGGCTGCAACTGGCTTGGATAATTAGCTAAGTCTACTATCGCTTCTGCCGTTTTCTGTTGCTTATTTCTGTTGCAAAGTTCTACCAACAGTGGAGTCAAAGTTGGATTTTCACGTACGTAATCGATGAGCGAAACGTGAATTCGGTTCCGTTTGTTAAACCTTCTCCACGCTTGTGCATATAAAGCTGATGAACTGCTAGAGAATTGTCAAAATGGGAACTCGGAGCAAAGAATTGTTGGGATGGAGACGGAGAAAGAGAAAGAGAAAGCGATTGCTTTGGTGGGAAGAGTGAGTCTGCTTGCTGCTTGTTCTATTTGTGCCTAAAACTGGACTTTTGTATGATATAAACAAGAGACAGAGAGAATAGAAAGGGAAAGAGGTTTTCAAGCACCGGCGTCCAGCTAATGCCGTTGTTTCTCCGTTTTGCTTCTGCTAAACGGGAAGAGAGGACGGAGAGATCGTGGAGGAAACGGAGAGCAGAATTGAAACGAAGACTGGCTCTTTCTTGTACTACTACTTCAGCTACTACGAGTATTCCTTCGCCTGCAGTCGGTGGTGTTTTCACCGGTTAGTTTGAGATTTGGGTGTGAATCATGAGGTCCATCTTTCCTTGTGCGTTTTCTGTGTGAATATCTGTGTGCAGTTGTGGTCTACGTGAGTGCAGTTTGGCTCAGATATTTGCTCAGATCAGATGGATGGAGGAAAAATTTAGACGAATTTAGCCACTTTCGAGACACTCCCTTTAGTCGACTAAACGATCGACAGGGCAGCAACCTTTCCTTTTGACGACTATAGCCCTACAAATCACTACTTCTACTACTAATTACTACTATTACTACTTCTGTGGTACTTTATTTTCCTCTTATGAGAAAGTCTCTGCTGAGGGAGATTTAACAAAGTATTGAAAGTTTTGACACTGTTCGGACAATTAGGAAATTATTACACTACTACTATTACTACTGCTGCTACTACTACTACTACTACTACTACTACTACTACTACTACTACTACTACTACTACTACTACTACTACTACTACTACTGCTAATTCTACAAATACTTTTACTACTGGAAAAACTGTACTGGAAGAAAAAATTGACTGGGGGGAGATGCAAGTAAGAAGGGACTTATACTACTCGGACTTTTTGCCCAGTAAGGAAACTACTACTACTTACTACTACTTACTATTACTACCACTACCACTACTACTACTACTACTACTACTACTACTACTACTACTACTACTACTACTACTACTACTACTACTACTACTACTGCTGCAGGCTATAGTAATGAAAGACGTGAGGAAAAGGCTTCTACTACTTCAAATCAGATACGAATCAATACTAAAACTAGAATTGAAATTAGATACTTATTTGAACAAGTGAGGATATATATTAAAAGAATAAATAAATACATAATCTGGACACAATTGGACCTGTCCTGAATCATTTTAAAATCATCTTACTATAACTAAAAGGCCACATAGTAACATAAATTACATTTTGGAGTATGTATTGTGTTTGTGTTTATTGTAAAAGATCATTTTGTTCTTTCTGAAGACAATATAAGCAGATGAAGATAAGGTTGGAAAAATAATCACATCTCCTTATGTTGTCTTTGAAAAGAACCGAATTTGTGTGATTAGGCGTGGGCGTATCCTGATAATTATAATCAGACGATATTATGTCAATCAAACAGAAATGTGTTAAAGCATGTCTGTTTTTTTAAAAAAATGTTATTGTCAGGCGAACGTGAAATATCTGTCACATGACTCACAAAAGTGCAGAAATATCACCGTGTGCATTTATTTGAAAGTTTACAACATTTGAATCGGCTTTATGTCGCAACTTTTACTACAAACTTTACACTTGGTATTCAAAATGTGTAAATATTCAAAACAAGTCACGATATTAACTACATTTTTAGTGTTATTACCGCCTCTGAGTGTGATAACAACATTTTAGACAATAGATTCTAATCATTTACTGCAAAAGCAACACTTCTACTCCATCTAATATTTCTACTGCTCATGAAGAGAAGGTTTTCGGGCAGCGACGGACACTGAGTGAGCGCGGGGCATTGAAAAGGCTGACACTGCTCGGACAATTAGCCTGCGGGGGAGTGCGTCCTGGGGGGCTATTGGGAGCCTGCCTCTGGGCCCTGAGCTCCGGGCGCTGGGTCACGAGATGCCTTGACCTCTGCAGTGGACGAGCCGGCATGGGAGCCATTATCGCGGGCTGATTGATTAGCAGCCAGCGGAAATCCCTTTTTTCTCCGCGCTCCTCAAGAGAAAGACGGGCTGTTTTTGTTCCTTTTGCTGCTGGTTAGGGATCAGTTAAGGTTTTTTTCTTTTTTTTTTACTGTTGTCACTTGTGGTGGTCCAGGCCCCATATATCTTCTGCTGTAAATGCCCTTTTGTGTCGTGTTGTCGCGACAAGACTGGGGGCATTTGTTTAACTAATGACGGCGCGTTTATAAGCAGTTAAAGATCTCGAAATGTTATTTGTTTTCTTTGGAATTTTTTTGCGTCTTATGCGTATGCTAATGTGGGAGGATTTACATAAAATACAGCTTAGGAAATGTTTAGGGGAGTTGTAATTTAGTTTGAGTTGCTTCGTCTGATTATGCGTCGCAGTACTTGGCTGCGTTTACTTGAAAAACTTCTTGAAAAAAATGTTGTCGATGCATTTCTTTCCATGTCGTATTAGCCTGTTTTGCAGTAAAAGTTCTCATAAAAGTGTTGGCGGCTTTTCCCACTGGGAGTGAGTCTTTAAGCGACAAAAGCTTCACATTGACCATGATAAATCACTTCAGCAATTAGTGATTCTTGGACCATATTTTTGCTATGTTTTTTTAATCATCTCTTTAAAATAGAGCTTTGCCAATTTCAGAAAATGTATACCGAAAGCCATTTTTTACATGTTTTTAATAAGCGAAAATAACATGGAATGAAAATGGTGGTCAGTATAAATATAGGAAATTGTGTTATCAACTCAGCGCTGTACTTTAAAGACTATTTTGTGTCTTTTCAATTGAAGTGAATGGTTTTTCCACACAGTTATTTAGTTACTGATGCATTCATTTTGACAGATATGTGTTTATTTTTACTTGAGGGATAATTTTGGTGACTACTGCGGCGTCCAGTTTATTAACAGTAAAAAGTATATTGCATTTTACACTTACTTTTACTACTGTTTAAATTCTGTTTGCGACTAATCAGAGAGAGAAGGCTTTGGTTGAGTGCTAAACTAAAACAAACTCGGCATTTCTGAAAGCTTGCTGTGCTCCTTTAAAAAAAAAAAAAAAAAAATCCCACTCCTTTTTCGAGTTTTTGACTTTGCGTGCTGTTCCTTTGAGGTCTTTTGTCGCTATGCACCTGTTGCTGATGTACTTTCCGAGCTGCACCGAGATCAAAACAAGAACAAAAAACCCAAAAATTGAAATAGAGAAAAGTTGGGATAGATTTCATACCAAAAAATAAGAATCATTCAAACTTCTTCACTCCCAGTTTAATACTAATTCTGTCTCTCGCTCTCTTTCCCAGCCTGGGGGAGTGAGGGGTGGGTCGGTGGGTGGGGTCGCTGTGCTGGTGGGGGTTTAGCCGGGTGTTTAGCGGGCTCAGGGTGATCAAAGCGCTGCGGTGTCAGACTGAGCTAAGTCCAGTCACTCCTAACAGGCCGTCGTTTTCATGCCTAGTTGGTGGTGGAACGGTTGGAGGGTAAAGTGGAGGAGAGGGAGGATAAGGGGGGGTGTCAATGGTGAAAAGAGAGAGACAGACGGAATGAGTGCCAGAGAGGGAGGGAGAGAGAGAAAGGTTTTGGACAGACGACAGGATATAAGAGAAAGGAGAGGTTTGAATGAGATGACAGATGTTGCATGCTTTAAATTGGCTTAAGAACGTGAATTAAAATGATGTCATTAGCCGCTACAAAAGTAATCTCGTACGCTGTCATTTAAAAAGTCTTGAATTGTTCCCAAGTGGCTCACATGTGATTGGGACTGTCCTTTTGCTCAGATATATTGGACTGTGATCAATGGAGCACTACGATTCACTGGACTTCAGGACTATGTGTCTGGGTCTCAAAACTCCTGCCATGGACACTGTGAATGGATACCTGTGGAACGTACTTCTGGCAGCAGGGGGGAAAAAGCCCTTACAAAGAAAGGAATGACACAAACCAACGATCAAGGACTTGACTGACATCATGATTGACATTGGAAAAATGGAGGAAATTATATTGAGAATAAATTTGAAATTTGACACACTTTGACTCACTTTGACACGGTACATGATTAGCACTGTGTTAAATGTTGGTTCTATTTTAAATGTTTGGTTATGTTTATTTGTGTTGAATCTTTCTGTGTCTTATTCTCCGTGTTAAAAGAAAAGAAAAAAAAATCAATATCCATCAATATGTTCTGATTTGTAGAAACACTGAACCGAATAGTTAAATAATTGTTTTCGCAGTAGTAACAAGTCGGTGTAATCCCTCATTCGTCCAGAAGTGTTCCAGTTGTAGTCATCTGTTTTTAGAAAAACAGTGGCAGTTGTAGTTTAAAGTAGTTTATATTAAGCACGAACAAAGACTTTATTCATAATGAACACATGATTTATTAAGAATGATTCTAGCTTTGAATCTGCCCAATTAATTCCCTAACCTAACTCCTAACAAAGACTGAACCATTCTTAACAAACTATGCTTTATTAATGTAATGTAAAGTAAAATGTATTTATTATAAAGTGTCACCTTCCATTAAACAGACTAATAATGTTGTTTTCTCATCGAAATTCTGAGTCAAATTGTGTTCGCAACAAACACATGGCTCGATTAGCATAGTATTCATATTGCCGAAGCGGGGGTCCCCAACCACTGAGCCGGGGTCCAAAACCAGGCCGCGGGCCATCAGGGCCCCAGTGGAAAATATGTTTACTTATTTTTCAAAGCCTGCCACTTTGTTGTACAATATTGTACAAATTAACCGGGTAAATTTCAAACATGAGCATTAAGACAATTTTGACCAAACTTGTGCTACCGCCCAACTCCCTTCACTCTTACTTTATTTATTTTGTCCTTGTTCATTCCCACTGCTGACAACTAACGTGGCTCACGCAATTCTCACAATATTTGTCAGACAAACTCTTCAGAATCCGTCTGATTGGGCTCGCACTGTTCGGCTTGAGCCCGGCCGCTGAGTGGCTGACCAATCACAGCGCAGCATTGTAGTTTGGGCGGAAGTCAAAAGGATCACAAACCTAAACAAACATGGCGACACCGACAGACACACTTTGGCCTATTTTAGCAGATTTATGTACTATTCCGTTTTTAAAAATGCACGTATGTTGTATTTGAGGACGGGGGGTTTGACCAATCAGATTTGAAATATTCGTCATGACGTTACGCCGAGAGCCAGAGTGATAGAAGAGTGTAGAACTCAATTCAGAGTGATACATCTGATCAGCCCTGAACCAGAATATTCCTGGTTCAACACAACTGATCTAAACTATGGTAAATGCAATATTATTCATTTGGTCAAAAATGAACATTGTTGTTCAATTCACATTCTCACAGTTGTGGTGCCTAAATCCCCAGCTCTCTCTTCTGTCCCTTCCACTGCACTGACCAGGCTCCTGCCGGGCATGGCTTCCACACATGGTTTGCTTTTAGTTTTGGAAACGGTACCAGACGGAAAGAGGCATGCATGAGAGACAGCAAGATAGCCAGAAAAACCCAACTTCTGTGTTAGCTTTTGTCAGGACTCCAACCGGCTCTCCTATATGGAAATGCCATTTTGATACACAACTTCATTAAAAAAAAAGAAAAAAAAAGAAAAAAAAAGAAAAAAAAATTGCGTGGTTCCAAGTTGTTTTATTCTGGTAAGATTTGTGACGTAATCTTCTTTCACCGCAGGGAAATAAAAAGGTTGAGTGCATTAGCGGGGTCTGTTTTTAAGGTACATCTGTGGTTTGGGCCAAGATGGACAGCGGTGACATTTAAGAAGTGAATGCACTCAAAGAATCCGGCAAGTAAAGGTGTCCAGTTCTGCCGTTTGAAGTGGATTCTTTTTTTAAAATAAAATTACTAGAGAAATAGAGAAATGTCAGTATGTTCTTTTGTCTGTACTTAATGTTAGAAATACGCCAGATTGAATATGGCATCTTCAAATTCCGCCATTGTGATTCCTTTCAGTGAGTGTTGAAAAACCTTATTCCAATGCGTTAAGTTATTTTAATGACAAATAATAGTCTATCACTGAGGGCCCCTTGAAGCAGCTCACGTAGGGCCCCTCTAAACTAGGAAGCGGCGGTTATTTAAAGCAACACTGTATTTAAAGAAAATGATCTGCATTTTTATTAAATACCGATTTCTAAGTGCATTGCATCCATCTGAATGACTCTGTTCAGTTTATAGATTTGTACTGTACTTTGGAATCTTCAAACTAAAGTATGTTGTTTATATTGTGGATATAAGTGGGATTTGGGGTGGGATTATGCCATTTTACACTACGCTTGGGCTGTAGTTCTTTGGTCATTTACTCACTTGCTCTTCAGTGTCTTAGTCGATCACATTTTTTATTACTCGACTACTTCTATTCGGCTGATGGAGATTTATAATGACAGAAAGGAGGAAGAATGGAGCGAGTTAGCTGGAGTTTGTGGAGTTCAATCTGCCGTTTCTCTTCGAAAAAAAACCAAAACACAAAGATGCTGTTTACTCCGCGCGCAGTACTTTTTTTTTGCTTTGGAAAACTTTTGCCAGTGCCACGTCTCGCACGCATTTCCGCCGCATTAGTCAAGGCACAAGGCATGTTTTTAGTTGTCCGAGAATCTCTTCAGTCGACTGCAGCTTTAATTTAGACGACGTCCCATGGTACTTTTTGTATCAGCGGCCGTTTGCCATTTTGCATTCACACTCACAGTCCTGATTAAGACTTGCTTTGGTCCTGTTAGTCCTGGTTTAGTGCAGGTTCAGTCCCAGTTTTATGTTGTGCACAAGATTTACCTGCACCATATATTTAGTCGTATAAAGACGTGTATATACAACAGTTTTTATCATTATTATTTCATACATAGCCCTCTCTAGAATAGTGTCAGTCTTTTATCCCGTCTAGAACACATTTACTGGAAAAAACATAACTGATTTACTGTTTTTATAAACCGTTGTAGCTTAACTTTCGTCTCGCATCTTTCAAACTTCTCCAAATCTCTCAGCTTTTGCTTGAATTCCTCCAGTTGTATCCCTCAAGCGTTTGTGTGTTTTCAAAAAGAACCTGTAACCTGTTTTGGGACTCCACCCCCACCCCCCCTTTTCTCCTCTCTCTCGCCCCCCCCCCGCCTCCGCCGCGCTTCCATCCCCACCTTCCAGCTCCACTGTTTACGCTTCAGATAGAAGAAAGGTAAGGTAAAACTAGCATAATATTTCTCCTTACATACTTACGGACTGGGTAAACATCCTCCGACAGATGTCCGAATGCGGGCGCGATCGGAGCGGGATACAGGGGTCGGTGGGGGGGGGGCGGGGGGCTGTGCTCTGGGTACATAAAGAATACAAATTAGAAGAAGCTGGTGTGGAAAAAAGATGGGGGGGTGGAGGTGGGACCGCGCTGGAGAAGAATCTGTGCAGGACATGCAAATGTTTCAGCGACTTTTATATTAGCTCGAGTTGCTGCTGGTTTCGCCTCGTACTCTGCCTGTTTTGGTTGCGGGAAGTATATCAAAATGTAGATAATATTATGACAGTTGTTGTAAGGAACGACGCTACAACAAGAGCTGATTTAAAAATAAAAAATGGAAAAAAGGTTTCAAATAAGGGTAATGCGGTGATATTTCTGCATTTTGTGATTGACTTGACAGACATTTCACTTTGTCTGATAATTAAACCTCATCTAAAACGCTTATAGAAACAGTTGTAACACATTTTCTGTTGGATTGACATAATATTGTCTGAATAACCTTATCAGAATACTCCAAAAAATATAGACGCATTCATTTTTGTCAATATGGCCCATCCCTGATCTTAAATACATACTGTACTTGTATTTAGAAGTGTACAATACATCCATATTGTCATACAACATTTAAATATTTGGTAACTCTTTATAATAACTACACTTATTCCTGCCTTAACAAAGCATGAGCAAAGACTTAACTCGTAACGGACAAATAGTTTATTAAGAATGATTCAGGCTTAGTGACCACTTAACTAACCCTAACTTAACTGTTACGCTAACCTTGATTCCTAACCTCAGTGACGTAGTTAATAAGCCTCAATCATGCTTAATAAACTGTATGTTCTTCACGAGTTAAGTCTCTGTTCATGCTTTGTTAAGGCAAATTAAAGAGTAGTTATTATGAAGTGGGACCAAATATTGTCTATAATAAATACAAATAACCAGGCGGCACAAATCGACAAAGCAGCAAATGATTTTCTTCCACAGCACGTTGCGACTCGTAGTGTTCACTGATTTCTTCGTTCACTTGTTATTGAGCCAGATGCCCTGGCCTGTGTCCCGCTCAATACCGAAGTGGAGCGACAGCCAGATCCAACAACCAGAATGTTGTTGGATCTATCCCCCCGGTCAACAACTGAAGTTCTTTTTTTAGAGACAATAGGTTAGGTGACTTTGTTGAAACACTGTCAACAGGTTCAATACATCTCAAAAAATAACTTGGAGAGGTGAATATAAAAAGAAGACAAAATGAACCCCTGTTTGTATAAATTTACCGTTATGCCATTGTAGTACGACAACTTTATTATGACTATTGTGGCATGATTTTGATTCATTCCATCTTGAGGCTACAACACTACTATTTGAAGTGTATGTATTCATTATTTTACTTCATGAATGAGATATTTTCCCCCCCTCATTCGCCTTATTTGGCATATATTTGGGTAAGAAACTGTCACCGAGCTTGACTCATTCTCATTATAAATACACGGCATAAAACGTTATTCATAGCCTGTGCATCAGTAGCAGTGCAGCAGGCGTTTTCTCCGTGGGTGGGCACACATTCTCCAAAGTTAAGCAGAGTTGTTTAAAGCTAAATTAGCAAATATTGACGACTGTTTATTGCCACAGAATCAGCATTCAGGAACAATCTTCTACTTAGGCCCAGAAAGAGGTAATAGCCTCCCTGATCCAATTGCGCTGGATTGAAAATGAAACTTTCGACTGTTTGGGAGGTTAATTAAATTTCCTCCTCTGCGGTCCGAGGTGCAGAGGGGAGGGGCCACTACAGCTACAATTTTTTCTTTTCTTTTCTTTTGAGGAGCAAAAACAAGACCACATTTTTATTTGTAATGCACATTCATTTACAAAGCCAATGTCTGGCGGTTAAGAGATCATTTCAAGTTGGAGCAAATGTGGCACCAAACTAGAGTAAAAGATGTCCTTTCCTTGTGTAAGACCTTTTGCCCCGCCTTACTCTTGCCTGAATGCCGTGTGTCAATGATTGCCGGTGCAGATTGTAAGCCACTACTCTCTCCAAAGTACCACTACGTTGTAAGCGAAAGTGCATCCAATTATCTGGCGCTAAAGATTGCGGTTTGTACTCATCCGATTCAAGAATAACTTGATGGGTGAAGACAACGCAGTACCAGATAAGCCTGTCACAATAACAAATGAAACAAAGCATGATATATTGCTGCAAAAAATATCCTGGACAAAATGTATATCTACATTTCTTGTGATATTTATAGATATAAAAATATATAGGACACATTTTGTCGATGTATGTATTCTATTTTTATTTTTTCAGTACTGATACTTCTTTAAATATATGGGTTTTGATACTAGTTTTAGTATTGATTAGTCGTGTCACATGACTGAATGACTGAATATGACTGAAAAGTATCCTCGATTTCTTTTTTATTCAATGACATTTTTCCCAATTTTTTAAACAAACAACTAGAACAGAACGTAAATAGAACAAAACACAAAACGACTAGAGAGTGCAAATCAAAAGAAAGTCACACGTAGACATCAACCAAACAGAAATAAATACAAGCATCCTCTATTTCTATGCATTAGAGCTTAATCAAATCATTTTAATGAGTCAACTAATCGTAATCATACTTTGATAATCATAATCGTTATCTGATCTATACTCTAAAGCAGGGCTATTCAACTTCACTTTCCAGAGGGACAAATTTTTTGTAGGTCATCCCACAAAATATCCACAACACTAGATCAGTACAGACCTACTACCATGGCATAATCCCACCCCAAATCCCACTTTTATCCACAATATAAACAACATACTTTAGTTTGAAGATTCCAAAGTACAGTACAAATCTATAAACTGAACAGACTCATTCAGATGGATGCAATGCACTTGGAAGCCGGTATTTAATTAAAATGCAGATCATTTTCATCATTTTAGACTATTATTTGTCACTAAAATAAATGTAAATAAGGTTTTTCAACACTCACTGAAAGGAATTACAATGCATTACCAAAATTGCCACTGAAACAGAAATAAACTAGTACAAGACGACATACCAACCGGGTCTGAACCAGGACTAACCCAGACTGCAAACAGGTATAAAGCAGAGCTAAACAAAGACTAAACCAAGACCAAACTAGATCTAAACTACTAACTAAACGGACCCCAAACTAAACCATTTAGTCAACCATATATCTTTTAATATTTGGAAGATGGGTCGCGGGCCGGATTAAATCGCTTAGATGGCCTGATCTGGCCCTCGGGCCTTAAATTGAATAGCCCTGCTCTAAAACATATTCAAAGAAACCTTTTATAACAAAGACAGCTGCATTATTGAATCTAAATGTTAAAAAAGATCATCAATAACAATCATTCCATCTAGAACCAACCGTTACTTGATTCAAATGTGTTTAAAAAGTCTCATTGTACACTATAAATAATTGTTTGACTCGTCGACCGCTAAAATAAGTCCAAGTATCCATTTCTCATCGCGACATCGTTCCCAACAGCGTTACTAACGGTAAGTTCTCCATGTTGACTGTCCTGAGACGGAGCAGAGCATCATGGTCCACGCAGTTCCACTTTGTTGACGAGCCGCTGCAACATCAACATCAACAACAACAGAAATAAAAATCACGTTTAGGTATTACATTACATTTTTCATTTGGAACTTTACAGTAGTCACGGTTACATTCCTTTCACACGTTCCATAGCTGCGCAGATGCATGTCAGATCCACTGGACGAGCACCAAAACTAGGTCTTTAGTTGGCATGCGGGCGAGTGATCTTCATTGAGTTTGACTGTTGCTCTAAATACACTGAAAATACGATGTGCTTTTTCCCCCCTGAGAAAGCCACCGGCAGATAGAGATATGGACACAAGATAAAGACGGTAAAAAATTTAAAATCAGACACAGAAATGACCAACTTTTCTCCGGACTGCAAATCGCAGTCTCTCAAATCGCACTGGGGTCCAACATCATTATCTCACTTGGGTTAAAATCTCACAAACCGATGATTAGATATTCATGCAGTAACTTTTTCTCATTTTGGGTGAAACCGGTTCGCGCGAAAATTGTATTTGTCTAGCCATGCGAAGCTCATCAAAGTTTACCTCCGTCGGGTCAGATTTCGAAATGATTAAGCGCATAAATTGAAAGTTTAAGGTCGTTTGTAGCGTCGGGGTTAATGCTCGCTTCTTTGCATTCTCCTCGCAGATTCCGAACTCCCACGCCTCCACTCGATCTCTTTAGTCGAGACGCGCCACTCGCTGCGTTCTTTTCGTCTAATTGTACCGAGGGGTGTGAAAACATAACAAGATTTTAGTAAAGATTTGGCCCCAATTACGGCTGAGATCTTCGTTCCGCGATGGTTTCCCGCCGCACGAGTGAGATGAACAGGCTCGAAGGGCGCTCGAGTTCTGTAATTACCTCAGCCGTGCACCCCCAAACGAACTCGATTGCTTTGTGCATTTATTTTTTTTATTTTTTTAATACATATCTAGGCTTTCTGTTTTTGTGAATGGAGATGTTGAAGTTTGGACGTCTCCGTTGCTGTGGTTGAAGGCTCGTGAATCCGCGCTTGGTCTTAAATGTATTCCCGTATGGCGCAATTTGCTGCTGGATTTTTTTTTTCTTTTTTGCTAGCGTGCTTTCCCGACCTTTGTGTAAGAATAGCTTTTATGAATGGGTGTGTTTTTATTGTGCACTCCACTGGAAGTAGTAAAAAGAAGTCCTGACAGTAGCACTGCGCTGCCTGGGTGGAAAGCAATGCGTGTGGAGCTTTAATGTATCTGCTTTACTCTACGGATGTTAGGGAACTTTTATAACGGAGCAAGCAGAGCATTTTGGTTCAGATCTACGGTTTAGGCCCAACTCTAACCCACCAGTGTCGGGAGAAAATGTCCTGTGCCTGATGTAGAACCATGCATCGGGAATGGAAACATCCCTAACTAGAAGAAATGCTAATATGGGACTGAATTAAAAAAATAATAATAATGATAATGCAATCCTGGCAGAAATGGGAAAATAAAACTTGACTTTTTCTAGTTTAGTTCCATAGCTTTATAACAGTTATATTTGTACGTAATCACTGGAACCGAGAATATATAATAGTGTAATCCTAATTATAAGTAAATAGAACAGACTTTGACCCACTTCTGCTTTCATTTCTTCCAGTGTGTCCTTTGTCCCGTTTATCGATCGCCGCACAGGATTTCTTTATTCTATTTTTCTCTCAGCATGGGCCGCTTCCTAATGTTGTTCTGCACTTTGGTTTTCACTCACAAATCTCACCAGAATTCCCTTTTTTTTTTTTGGTCCCAGATCAGAGTTTGATTGCGCATTCACAATGGCCCAAACCAGGCAAACGGATCCTGATTTGTATCAAAAATGTATTTTGAAGAGCACAGAAAACTTTCTGATCAAAGCTAACGGCAGATGAAAAGAGAGAAAAGCAGAGCAAAATTATGAATATGTATCAAACGTCTCGCCGCCATACATTAAAGCTCCAATGCAGTAAGGGGCAGCGCTTTGAAAACAGCTCACGGATGTTTTAACAGCAAAAAGCAGGGCCGGCACAAGGCATAAACAGACTAAACAATTGTGTAGGGCCCCGACCATAAGGGATACCGTAAACAACACGTGATTTATTCCAATTTTTTTATGTATGAGTATTAGAATATACATGTAAATGCTGATGAATCCTGAGTCATATTTTCTTCTGCCTCAGATTTTTGAACGCTGTTTGTCAAATTTGGGCCACAACCAAAAGCTTGTTTGGGGCCATCATATGCCTTGACTTGGCCCTGCTAAAAAAATCTTGCTGGTTGCTCCAATTTGGATATTAGCAAGAGACTGTTCGAGTCTTGTCTACGGACTTTCCTGCAGATTGTTGTGTTTTTAGTTTTTGTCCATAGGTAGTGCACCTTAAAAAAAAAAAAAAGACACCCAGCTACTAAAACTAGAAAAGTAGATATCGTTGTTATTGATGTGGATAAATAAATTGGAAATCTTTTGACCTTTTCTGATTCGTTATAAAAATCGTTTTTTCTAAAGTAGCATGTTAAAGCTGCAATCATTTCATGGTAAAAAAAAACCCAACAAAAAACAGCATTGGGTTGTATTGTATTGTAATGAGACGTTTGCCCATTCAAAATAAATAAAAATCAATAGTTGTGAATTGTAAAGTGCTAAAAAACAACAGCCTTCATTTTTCCTCAACTCATGAATATCAAATCCCAGTCTATTTTTCTCCACTTTGGCACAAATAATTCCGTTGAGTTTGAAAGTTTAGCACCATGACAGAATCACAACATAATTAAAATCTTTGTCAGTTTAGCACAATACGAAACCTTGACGATTAAAACGACGCACAAACAAACACACACACACACACGGCGCGTTTGCTCTTGAGGAAAAAAAACGGAGCGCGGTGAAGGCGCCCGGGGGCTACCGTAGTGCGGAACGAATCGATGCCGTAAACAGTGTGTACAGTATGGGAACGTGTGATGAAAGTAGGCTGGAAATGACTGTGCACTTCTGGATCCTGCTCTTGTGTAACGTTCCTGTATTGCTAATTGAACTAACTGTCCATTTACACAATGTGTTTTTTTTTTTTCTTTTTCATGAGAAATCGTTACGAGAGCGTAGCCTGTCGATATTTCACTGTCAACGGTGGAGCGCTCCTTTACCAGTTAGCCGTTTGAGCTGTTGAAGTGTATTACGGTTAATACGAGGTTGTAATTGGCTGCACCTGCTGGAACGCTCCATTGCCGATAGTCATGTGAGAGATGGAGATGGAGAGAACGCGTGAGCGAGGTGAATAGCCAGAGGCGACTGGGGCAGAATAACCCGAGCCGTGTAAAGTGCGCTGTGCTATGATGATGATGAGCAATGGTATGTTCAGATATAGACGCTATTTGGAGAATGGCATTAAAGATGTAACTTCTGTGGTGGGCGGTGACGAGTGTCCGCTGCATGGGTGTTTTTTTGTTTTTTTTTTTTTTTTTGCCTGGAATGTTCGTAGTCTTGCATTCAGTCAATTACTGGAGTATGAAGTGCAAAAAAAAGAAGAAAAAAAAAAAAAAAGCACATGAAAACTAAATTCTAACCAACCCAAAGGACAGGACTCACTGGAATGGGAAAACATGGGGAAAAAATAGATACATGGGGGAAAATTTGAAAAAAAAATGGGAAACAATTGATTGGCACGCACTTAATTGACAATTTTGACAAACATGGTACAAATGGGACAGACGTGTTGGACAAGGTTATGCTTGGTGAAATGCGATTAAAACATTTTATAAACTATACATTTTTAGATAAGTCCAATTGTAAAACCACTGGTTCGTGGCGCAACGCACTTAAACATGTAAGAACATTGTTTAGCGTAGAATTCGGGGATTATTTTTGCGTAAAGAAAAGTGTTTAAATTGGGAAAAGATAAAAGCATGCTTACTGTGAGCCTCCGTCCTCCTTCACACCTCTCTCAAACCGTCGCTTGTCACTGCACTGCTTAAGATTGTCAGGTGCACATCATCTTAGGCAGGACGAAAGGATGCTTTGCAGTAGGTGTGAAGGAGGATGGTTTTGTTAAAAAAAAGAAAATCCAAATGACAAAAAGACAAGCTCACAAACGTTACCCGAGAAGCATTTGGCCGAAGCTGGCAGAGAACAATCGGATGTGAGCGTTCCAGATGGTGAGCCAAAATGTCTGGGTATCAAAAACAACCTTTAAAACCTTTGACATTTATGGATTTAACTTTTGCATAAAAAAAAATATACAGTATATTGATTTGGAGAAAAGGAGTATGTGTGTAATGAAATAGGCCCTAGAAGCAAGGTTGCATTTTATTTCCAAGTGCAAAAACTTACAGGTTGTAAAATAATTTGTTATTTTGAACTAAAAATCTCTGGACAGGAAGTTGACTTTTAGGATCAAGGCTTGGAGTACTTGTCCTCACTTTTAGCCAAAATACAGTCCTTGCTGTTTTTCAACTTTGGCAGATTTACAAAAATGTTGAAATGAAATGTTCTGTGCTTTACAAATATGAAAATACGCTAAAAGCCAGTCAATCCTCATTAACTAAGCTTGTCAAACTAGTGAGTAAATATGCACTCGTGAAAAGGTGCCTTGTTTAATTAAACTTCTTTAATTCAACTGACCTGAGTGTTCTTTTTTGAGTTCTGGAATATTTAGTGTGTGTAATAACAATAAAGTAATTATTCCAAGCAAATTGTCAGAGCTTCAGTCTTTCATCTTTCTTTGGTCTTGTGCATATTTAATTCTGCAAAAGTTGTACGCAAAAATATGATAATATTTTCAATTGTCAATTATTTTGCACAACAAAAGATATTATAAGTGAATTGTTTGAAGTCTTAGTAAGTGAATACAAGGTCAAACCATTTCAATTTGATACTACGATTTCAAGTTTTAATCTACTTTTTGATGATTGCAGTGTTTGATTTGTGATGATGCGTTCATGAATATGTAAAGACATTCAAACTAGTGGAAATGACTCAAATGAACATCAGCATTCCTGACCGAACACTGCAGGACTTTCTGGAGATGGAACGTCACCTGCACAATTCCATGGAAATAGAAAGTTATAACGTATTCTCCATGGGATAAGTTCTAAAAAAGTATTTACATCGCTTTATGACAGATTATTTGTACCATGCATTCAGCTTTTCAACAGGAACAATTATACTTGTACGAAAAAAAGGTTGCCAACATGTCAGCGGCGCACTTGCACAGGGGCCAGAACTTAAACTGACAACCAAAGCATAAGAAAGTCAGCGGGGGACACACAGAAAGAAAAGTGCTAAAGCTCTTACTCCGCTCGTCGTCTGGAGAGGTGGATTAGCCCGGACAAGCTGCTTCAAGAGGCTACCAGGAGAATAACGGCAAGAGCGATTGTGGTCAGCCAAAGGTGTAGCCGCTCGGAGGTTTCAATTATGCAGCAGAAGATGGGTGTCTACGCCAACAAGCGGCAAAGGGCATCAGCCGGGGGAAACGAGGAGAAACGGGGGGCAAAGCAATGTGTGCTGTTGGAGAAAGTGGATGGGTCATGCATGATGGTGGTCAGGAAGGCTGTCTAACCTGCAGTATCTGGATTTATCCATCTCAGAATATCGATACAGCATTATATTGTGACAGTCGTCTTGGCAATACGACGGCAATTGATTAAAGGAAGTGTCCAGAGATATTTTTTAAATCCTGTTAATATCTTATATCCTTGTGTCCCCCAATTTGGAGCCATGGCAGAAAAACATGCTTCAGAATCCACTTTCAACCCGTTTTCCCCGCTCTACTATTGCGCCATGATAGAGAAACAACAGTCAGTCGTCGAGTCCCAGACCGCTTCCACGTGGTTCTCATTAAACAACATGCCTAATTGGACAAAATTGGTTATCTCTCCCCGATGTTACTTTAAAGGCTCTCACTCGGCAAAACGCCTATTAAAATGCATAAGGCGATATCCTGTAGTCGCTTTTGATGCGAATTGCAGTTTTTCTGAAAATTGTAGCTATGGAAGTGCAAATTAGCATATTCTGACAGCTTTATGTACCAGAGAATGTATAGCTTTTTGACTAACATTTATTTCTACATTTTTAGTCCTGCGCACACAATTTTTAAGCATCCACTCGAACCTCTTCATCACATGTACTCGGTAAAAACAGTGTCCTCTCTGATGTAGTTGAGTGAAGTAGCTGTGATAACTTACTTTCTCTCTTCAGGCTGAGTACACCAGCCGAGGGAATTTGTCCTCGTTTATTTTTTTGCAGTGTTTTGTCTTTTTTTCAAACCTAAATTGAGACTTGACAACATCGCCCCTGTGAGCGGCGCCTGTTTACAACCACAGGGCTCAGCCGCAGCATCAATAATTTACACTTTAATAATTCATGACCTTTCTCTAAATTTTTCAATCAACTCTGTTTGGAAAAGTATCATTTTTTTTGTGTGTGAAACTTGTGAAATGTGTAGGCAATCTCTCATTCTAATTTCAAACCATTATTTGTCACTTGACTTTATGTATTTTTATGGCTGTTCAGATCGCTCGGATGTGTCTTTTTGAATACTCTCTCAAATCCCGGAGCTTTTAATCCATTAGTTGTCTTAAACTTTAATCAATTCGTGCTTTTATATTTCCATTACTCTCCAATGAAAAAGGATAATTATAGTACGTCAATGGAGAGCCCGGTCCGCAGTTCATTGAAAACCTCTATGGCTGTTCACAAAGACATGAAAGAAAGCAATTTGTGCTAAACAATTGTTGATTAGCATTTAAATACATGAGTAAATGGCCGTGTTTAGCTAATAGCTTCTACGGTTACTATGGTTCTCATTTACATGTTTAATATGCTGTTTATCTGAAATGGCAGCCTTATGGTGTGTATTTGCACAGCCACTTTTAGGACGGAACAAAAATATAATAACAACGATAATAATGATTTAAATGTGCGTACTCTTGAGCACGAAAAAATAATAATATCTACAATTTCATTTTTTCTCTTTTTGTTAGCATTGTCAACCATTTGATAAAAGGGAACTATCAAAGCGGGGCGTGTGAAACATAAAAGGAAAGGTGCAACCATCTTATTTTCAGTCAAATCAACATTTATGGGAACAATCAGGATTAGTCTGCTCACCAAACCCACCGATAAGCTTTAATACGCCCTTTGTAAGATTTCTGACTGGACCTTTTTTTACTTTCACCATATGTTGGATCATTACTTGGTCAATCTAATTTGTCGCCGTACTTACCAACTCCCGCTTTACTCCTCTTTTCGCCTACTCTTATGTACTTGAACTTTTGCATTATTATCTTTATATTTTCCCTTTTATATTTTGAGTCACTAAACCGCCGCCGCGCCAAACCGCTCCCCACCGTCTCTAACATGCGGTGGAGATAAAGCGTAGCGTGTCGTGAAAGATCCCACGGCGCTGAAGCCGGACACGCTTCCTGTGGTTTGGCAGAGTCTTAGCGCGCGCAGAGGAGCTCAAAGACGAGCGCAAGGACGAGCGCGCACCTTCTGCATATTTATATTGTACGTATTTAAAATGGACAAGGTCACTTTGGTTGCTCATTAAAATACAGTAAAAAGAAGTGGTATTGAGGAAAGATGTATTTGATATAGACTATTGCGCCAAGTATGTTTGCATTGCATCACCACTGTGCCTATGGAATGTTAAAGATGCACTGTGTCACATTCACATTGAACCCTGCCACCTCCACTGAGATGGCATTGCTTTGCCGGGAATGTTCCGTTCCACAGTACAGCATTCAATTGTCTATTTTCATGGAGACAAGCAGGTATCGCCACCAGGCCAAGTTACAGGTCTGGTCTGTGGCGAGGCGGCTCACTGTAAGAATGGACAGAATTCAATTTAATTCAATCTTTATGTCACGATCTACGTTAGGTCCACATAAAACGATCAAACGCAACTTAATACAATTCTACAGACTACATAAGCAGTTCATGAGGTTCAAGTCATTTTTCTAAATATAAGAACACCTATAATTAAATGCAATATAGAAAAAATAAAAACATCTAGTTTTTTGTTTTCCCTGTTTCAGATGGCAACTAAAGTACACAAAGTCGATCGTACCATCATGCAGAATCAGACAGCTGAGAACAATGAGCTGTGAACTACTAACAACAATAAAAGAAAATGGAATTCTGTTAACTGGACAAATGTTTTATAAGAGTGTATATGTTTCGCCACTCATCCAAGTAGTTTCTTCATTCCTGAAGGAATCTGGTGTCACTGATTTAATTATCTGTCTGAAAGGAGGCGTTAACTACTGTGAATAATGAGTGTGTTAGTTTCAGTGTAGTTAGCTCCTTCCTTCAGACAGATTAAAGGCACTGATTTACCTTAGTTACGAATCAGAACTGAAGAAACTACTTGTCTAATGAAAAAAAAAAGTGAAACTAGATGAGTTTTGGCAATGGATTTATTATAATAACTGGATAGGGTATTGCTAGCCCAAACATGTCGCTAGCGGCCCCAGTGGCCACTCCATTGGTACTGCAGCGAAAAAAATCGCGCGTCCCAGAAAGCTTTTTTTCCCAAGAGTGCAATGTAACGAAAAACTGATAAAACTGCTCGTGCTCAGCTGTCAGGGCAGCTACAGCTTGCAGAAATATCGGATATAGCGGCAATTTTTACCAATTCTTGGATCATTAACTTTTTCCCGGTTTGAAATTCTTCAGTTGTCTTTAAAACGCATTTTAAGCCATTATCTTCGGCTACACTCTAGCGCGCCGCTCTTACCCAGCTCTTGCGCTGATTGGTCAGAACAGTTACCGTCCAGACCAATCAGCGCGTGAAGGTGATGTGAACGAGCCGTAGTGCCATGAACGAGCCGCAGGCGTAAAACTATGGATCCATAAGTTTAATAACTGAACAAATCATGGAACTAATGACCACCATGGATCTGAGGGCCGTGGACCTGAGGGCCGTGGGCACAACAGCATTAGGCCAGACCATGAGCTAGACTTTATGGTAAACCCGATATTTTAATAGATCCATGGGTCAGCGGGCTCCCTCCTCGCTGCGTGCGCACCATGGAGCTACTAAAATAACGCCTATTATCAGGTCATTCACTTTTTTTTCAAGGGTTCAAAATCCTTTTTTTTTTCTTAAAACCAGTTTTTTATATTTCTCTTTATCTCGCACTGGCCTCTGCGCAGCTCTAGTAACTCTTCTGGGCCACGATGTCCAAAATGCTAAAGGCTCACTGGCGACATGCGCCAGTGAGCAGCTGCCATTGACCTGAATGGGCCGCCATCTTGAGCCCTGGGGGCTTGGTTTTGGCCCAGTGGTTGTGAGGTCATTTCCTAGTGTGATGTCATCAATCACAACCAGGAAGTACAATTATACACCTCATGTGAATACTGCCCTCGTGTCCTTGGGCAAGACACTTAACCCACCCCGCCCCCAGTGTCTGCGTACACTGGTGTGTGAATGGGTGAGTGGTTTTTGAGTGCCTTGAAGGTAGAAAAGCGCTATATAAATGTGACCATCTACCATTTTTTTTTTTTTCAAAATTCTAAATATATTTATCTTAACTGCATTTTAGTTCAACGAGTCGTCCAACTTGTCATAGGCCTTTTAAAACCTTTGTCCAGTTGACAGTATTACATTTTCCTTTCACAATGGAACGACCTGGACGACATAACACAGGGATAACACAGACAACAACAACAACTACAGCTTTCAGTCACATGATGCAATATTACTCGTTTACTGCATTTTGGTGCAATTCATCCACGATTGTAACCAAGCAATTTAGCTAGAACTTGCGCAATACAATGCATTCATGGATTTGCATTCGACCCATCGTTCACTCAATACCACGGGCCAAACCATCTGCGGCTCACTAATCAAAGACCCTTCTCCAAACTGTGTACATGTTTGCAGCTGACCAAAGGGAAACCAAACCTCTGCACAGAACGAAACACACAGGAACACAGAAAGAACCTGCAAATGTACCCAAAAACCCGGGAATAGAATTGAAAATGAGACATGTTTATAAAAATGACCGAATGACTGAAGCTTGAACTCTATTACAAGGACTTTAACCAACAACTTGACAATTAAAAGCTGGTACTTGACCTCGGAGGTAATTGCCTTGTTTTTTCTTTTTGGTGTAGTGCGCTTTAATGGCCGCTTCATGTTACTGCCCTCACACCCCATACCGCCCCCTCTCTTCCTCCGTCTCTCGCGCTCTCTTTCTTCGTGTGGTCTTCTTGTTCTCTGCCTTGCGTCACCAGTTCTCCTTCGCCTACTTGATGTAGTGTGCACCAGTGTCACCAGCACGCCGGCTAAACTGCGCTCCTTACGAGGTGTGTTCTGCTTTTTGTGACCGCGGCGACGCTTTCCATTCAAACATTTGACGCTCGTTGAATTTTTTTCATACCGTTTTCAAATAAACTCAAATAAACGTTCAAATAGAATAGCCAAAAGGTAAAATCTGCTATCTTTAAATGCAAAATTATTACAATAAAGTCTCCTAAATAATTACCCCATGACTTGTATTTATTTTCGTTATGCATGAAAAGCTATAAAGTTTTAAGTATGCTTTTTAGAAAATAATTTGTTTTGTTTTCAAGCAACAAAATGGATATAAATATGTATATAAATATATAAATGTATATAAAAATGATGAACATGAAATTATGTTATGTGATGGGCAAAAAAAAAAGTCAAAACAACCCAAAAAGAGGGAAAATGTTGACAAAAATAAGTCATTTGAATCCGCCTGCTCTGGTCTGCTGCAGGATATAAATTCTAAGCCCTCCGGCATTAATGTCCCCACCCGAACACAGCCATATTTCACCAAAAGTCCCGCAGTGTTTCTTTTAGTCCAGCGTGGTAGTTTATTAGCTGTGTCTGCTTTGATAGTTAGTGTCCACGCTTGATTATGGCTGAAAGGGAGTAGGCGGGGCACTGGGCCGGAGAGGAAGTCGGCCTAATGATATTAACAACATCCTTTATTGGGGAGCTACTGCTGAAGGAGAGAAGGAGAGAAGGCAGGAGGGCCGGGCCAGCAGAGGCGCGAGTTTGGAGGGTAAAAAGTAGTGCTGCAAGATAGTACGATAAAGAAAAGAAAAATCATAATTAGCATAATTACATAAGCTAACATCATTTTCTTTACAAACAACAGATGATCCTAAAACAATGCTAACTCTAGTTTTTTTTAAACAAACATTTCATTTCACAACGTTCGAAAAGGCAGGCTATTGTTGAATTAGTTTAGCAATTCATCTTTCAGTCTTCTCTCAAATGTTACTGCTATTTTAATATGTGAACTTTGAACTCCTATTATCAAAACAAAAATAATAAGAAAGGAATAGAAAATAAATCAAATAGAAGCATAATTGCAATACTTGTAAGAAATTGTTGCTATTTTTTCCCCCAAAATCGTTCAGCCCTGGTAAAAAGCAGAAGAAATTTAGCGGAGGGCTGGAAGGGTCGTAAAGTGTTGAGGTTTAGGTTGCGTTCACTTGCCCTGGTTTCGACCTGGTCCTAGACTTTTGGTCCTGCTCCTGGTCTAGTCTAGGTTTAGTTTGGGGTTCAGTCCCGGTTAAACGAGAGAATATCAAAATGCACTTCTCGTAGTTTGGAACTCGACCCGTCGTTTTGTCTCACTTAAAATAAACTTTACGTTCCACTGGTTCATTAAAATCTGGTCACTAAAATCTTTGTTTTTCAGCCATATTTTAGATGAAATGTCTTGCTCAATGACATAATGGCAGTGTGCACAATTCATGTTCGAAGTTTCTGAGAAGATTGATGGTTGGCTTTTCAGTGGTCTTTTTGTAAGTTCATGCAATCGGCGCGTTTACTGAACAAACCTTTAAAACAAATGACAACCATAGCATGCAGGGCTCTAGACTAGCCAGCAAAAAACACCATGATGAACTGATAATAATGACAATTGTGCAAGTTCCCATTTCATCGTATTCGAGCGCATTTGAAGCACGCGTATGGATATTCACGAGTCACAGAGCGGCCCCCGTCGCACAGCGGCTCAGAGGTCTGTCCGCGCCTCGCACCGGACCCTTCTGACCTCTCTCGCTCTCGCTCGTACACCAACTCGTCCATGTCCGTCTCCCGCTACGCTTCTGTCAACAACTCCCTGTTATCGTTTTGTGGCAGGAAAAAGAACCATTGTGACGCTTCTGTTCTACGCTATTTAATATGATTGAATCCCCAGAACTCGCGCTTCGCTTGAGGGCAGACTGAACCATCTTCTCACACGGGACACACACGGAGCCAGTGTAAAAGAGAGGGGGACAGAGGCACAGCACCCGCGTGGGACAACACTAGACTAACGAGCAATCAGAGATGTTTTGGGGGCGCTGCAGAGCGGGTGGAAGCGCGACTGAAAAGTTTAGAGTAGACGGTAGGTTACAAGCCACCCAGGTTTTGGAACAGTCTGACGTATAACTTTTTCACACGTGGCCCCTGTCTACAAAAGCGCTCAGCATTTTTAATTATTTTTCCACTCGCTCAGACACGACCGACTGATATTTTCAGTTGCACACGTTGCATATGCCGCTCGCAGTCTAGAGCCCTGGTATGCGTTTGATAGTGTTAACAGCGTTTACAGAAAACGACAAATAAAAATAAATCGCAAAAATATATCAGCATATTGAGGTTAGATCTGCTCAAAGTCCAAAAGTAAGACCTAAGAAGTGTTTTAAGAACTTCGCTGCTGTTGGAGTAGACAATGCAGTGGGAATAGTCGGATAAAAGCATTGCGATTCGCTGTGGGAATTCTTGAAATGGAACATCCCAAAGAAAAACAAAAAACAATGTAAGCTAACAATCTGGGCGTTTGCTTTGGACGGACAAAAAAAGTCAATAGACAGTGCCAGGAGAAAGAAGGAAAACAGAATGGAATTAGGCTAATCTTTGCACAAGGAACCTGACTGAAACAACATCCTCTCACTTTGTCTAAATACATCAAATACAATGCTATCCCCTGGTGCATTGGTTTAAAAGGAACCATGGAAAGAATAGCCTGGCAACCCCACTGTCTGGCTCCATGATGGGGGTCCGCTGGGGGATTAGGGAGTGTAAATAATGGTGTCAGACAGGCAGATGGGTGCAGGAACTACAGGAGCTTTGTTGTGATGCTGATTGGGCAAGTATTGTGCTTGAATAGGCCTTATTTCGAATTGGAATGGATGTCTTTTGAATGGAAAAACTTTGATTAAGGTGTAATTATTCTTCATTTAACCAGGATAGTCCCACTGGCTCTGTGTGATCTAGTGATGTCAAGATTTGGTTAATTAATACTCGTGATTATTCTGGTCGATATAATCATAAAAACAAAAAAATATATGATTGCGACAAGTGTTTTTATTTCGATCTTTAGTCCAAGAAATACATTTAAACTTAAAGTACTTTTTTTATTTGCTTGTTTCTGTCACATTTACTTTATTTTATCATTATTATTATTATTATTATTATTATTATTATTATTATTTTATCATCATCACCATTATCATTATTATTATTATTATTATTATTATTATTATTATATTTTTTCATTCAGCAATTGTTTCTTTTTCTTCATGAATCTGGTCACAAACTTGAGGAATGTGTTAGACAACGGAAATAAAATAAAATAAATATTCCACCGTTGGGCTCATGTTCTCAAGGATTGTATCATTAAATCATGATGGTTTTCTAACTATAATCATAACACCAACATTTTAATCCCTATTGTGAGCAAGATAAAAATAGACGTTTGCACTCCTGGTATCAAGATATCGACACCGGCAACATCCGACATCCAAATCGTCTAGTCGCCTCCCAGTGAATTGCGCAAAATAGGATGCACTGAGCTAATTATAGCCGGTGTCTTAGGAGCTATTCACCCAAGTTAAAAACGCTAACGCCTGGCGGAAAGTTCAACAAGTATATCTTCAGAGGAGCAGAATTGGAGCAAAGAATACAAATGAAACACAATTAGCAAGCCAAACAGCCCCAGTCTTTTAACCACACTTTAGCCTTAACTATGTATTAAGCTGATTTATGAAAGTTAAAGTTGTGTGAGTCTGGGTTGGATTATGATTTTAATGAATAATAATGTGCAAAACAATATTTTGCTTTGGTTTCCATTCTAGCGGTATTTTCTGGCGCTGCCTTGCCAGGACGCTCAAACTCCACCCTCTTTTAACTCCTCCTACTCCAGGAAGCACGCAGACTGGTTTCATTCATTGCTTAAAAAAATGGCAAAAAAATAAATAATATATAGCCTATGCTTTGTTTGTTGATAATTAAAATATATTAAAGTTTATGCATTACTGTTTGATCCTGCATTATTTTCTTGTTTACCTGGCACGTAATCTACATTTTAATTAAGTTTATTAATTGATTTGGGAGGCTTACAGCAGCACTAATTGGGTTCTAAATGACTCCTGCATTACAATGATACGCATCTTTTAAACGGAGGAAGATTATTTACTCTTCAGTGTCTGTTGTTATTAATGGGGAAAGTGACAGGTTTAAATAAGATATGGGAATTCTTTGCGATTGACAGTATATACTCGAGAATAAACAAGAGACATTAGCGAGACGGATAGACAACTTATTTGTGATTCGGGGGCACGGGGGGTTGATGGAGAGGACGAGACAAACTACCTTGAATAAAATGCAGGCTATTATCCGTGTGCTCGTCCACCTGGGAGAGAGAGGGAGAAAGAGGTGAATAAAACAGGCTTATTATTGAGAGAGATGGAACATTTGTAAACATATCGCTGAATACACTTATCAGAACATGTTTTTCCCTCTTCTACAAATGTCAAGAGATACTGGGATGTAATAATAAAAGCTGTGCGGCATGCGGTGGTCTGCTAATTTACTTTAGTTCGATGTCGTATAACACGTTGTCTTAGCTGGAAGGTATTAGGCACCAAAGATTGTAGGATTGTACTTATAATAATAATAATGCCACTGCCGCAACACTATGGCACCAGGCTTTCCCGGAGGAGGTGTGTGTCAGAGTTCATTTGCCTGTGGGACTGACACTTCATTGGTAGATGGTTGTCTTATGTGTTTATGTAGGTGACATTGAATTTAAATAATTGCTTCATGTGTTTCAAGGGTCTCGATCATTTGTTACATCATGTAGTTTGTGCCAACCCTGGTTCACTTTTAGCCACTTTGCCATGGTTTAGTCCTGTCTTTGTCCTGCCCTGGCTAAGTTTGGAATCCTGAACCTTTTTCAGAGGTTATACATGTGGTGAGAACAGTTGAAGAACCACTGGATTTTTTTGCCGTTTTCAGTTCTGATAGTGTCAACGACGACTGTTTTGAGATATTCACCAAAACCCATCTGTCACATTATAACCAACCTTCCACTGAAACCAACTCCAACCTTTGTGCTCTTGTTGCTATTCCACCATTATCTATCTGGAAGTCATACTGTATATCAGCTTCATCGCACAAACTATTGGCATGTTGATTAGATCCACACCGTATCTGGTATCAAATTCCATGCATGCGTCCCCTTTTATCGGGCACAATCAATCGACAGCGCACCACGTCCAATGGCTCATTCTCTACATGAAGACATAACTGTCCCCTTACACATAATCACACACACACACATAAGATGGCACCCAATTGTCCGCTCTCACTAATACACTGAGCAAGCTGTCACCTTGAGACGCCTCGCTCTGCAACAAAAGTGTCAAGGTGGGCTCTTTTTTTCTATTTACCTTGGCACAGACTCAAGCCTCAAACATTGTCCGTGTCGTTTGTATTGTTCGTATTTAATTCTAGCAATTAATTCATTTTATTGTGTCGTTGCATTTCTATATTCACTCAGATTGAAGCTCGCACATCCTTAAGAACATAGGGTTTCACAATGGCAATGAGAATCTAGGGTCGTTGCCATAGCGATTGACAATTTAAAACCAAATGTTATATCTTTTGAATGGAAATAAAAGTCCAACAGGAAAGTGAAACCCATGAATAGGTACATATTTAAAGAAAGTACAACTGATTGATAAAACTTATAATTAATTAAAATGATCAAAATGGCAAAAGTCCAGTTTTTAGTCTCCTTAGATTTTGTTCCTCTTTCTTTTGTGTTTTCTTACATTTGTGCTAATCCTGGTTTACTTTTCCTTTTAGTACTTTTCTGGATCCATAGATTAACCATGGTGTAGTCCTGCATAAATCCTGTCCTGGCCGGGTTTGGAAATTTAAATATCTACCTTTTTTTTATTTTATTTTTTTGTCACACAAATGTGCAAAAAAGAAAAAAGAAAAAAGAAAAAAAATCATTATTGGAATATTTTACTTTTTGTATTATATACTCTGAATTGGTATGTCCTTGTGGCCATTGCATCTTCCAGCCATAACCCCTGTCAGCCTGTCTCTTCCCTTGTGACTACAAACACATTCTCTTCTTCCTGTCGCTGTATGACACAATGCCAGCCACGCAGGCATTCACTAGCATAGGCTATAGGCCAACCTAACGTATGCATATAGTCTAGTGATTCAAAAATTGCAGAAACATGCACATCATATGACTCAATATGGTCTATATTGAGCATCTCGGCCACCTTAGCCAGCCATAGAATATAAGGACTATGTTGTAGAATATGCCTTTGCTGTGGTCTGAATGCAATGAGAGAAATGTTCTATATGCCTATTTATATGCACTGTAAAATTCTGTGCTTCTCTGAAATACATATAATTGGAATGACAGAATAAATACTTTCAGTGTTTGTAAAAGGAACGACATTATAAAGGCTAATACAGTTCCAAATGTAATGTATTTATTTCATCTCTAAATATACATAGAACACAGAACAGAAGACACAAACATGTAACATAGCCCCAAATGTCCTAATTGTTCTAAAGTGTGTCAAATTTGTCCTATTTCAAATTTAGTCTGGATGTAATTTATTGCTGGTTGAATTTGTGCCATCCATTTCTTTGTAATGGCTTTGTAATGGCTGCCAGCAGTATGTTCCAAAGGTATCCATTCACAGTGTTCATGGCAGGAGTTTTGAGGCCCAGATACATAGTTCTGAAGTCCAGTGAGATGCCATTGCCAAACATGATTCGTAGTGCTCCACTGATATATGTATTTTCAATGGCAGCATCCTCGTTAGCCTCCAAGCATTACAAACTACGGAAAAATCAGGGTTGTTTTGGCGACTGAAAACCACTCGACGACACGTGAGTCACACCTGAGCCTCGTTAGAATACATTACTGGGTGTTGAGTTTATTGACATAGCGATCAAGGCGGAAATTAGCATAAATGCAAACGATGCTAACATTGTGCTGGACAATACTGCACCAAGAAATGTAGCTGACCCCGACAGTTTGACAAGGACTTTTTTTTTTCCTCTCATCACACCAAGAGCCACAAATCAAACAGCCTTTGTCAACAAACTGCAAAATTTAACTTTTTATTTTGCTGCCTTGTTAAAAGGAATGAGAGAGTTTTTTTATCAGTAGCAGGTTGTGTGCGCAGCTATTCCAAACGCGTCACTATTGGAAGTGTCTATTACCGACTGCACTTTGTAAGAGTTTTCTATACAGTTTGATAATTGATGGTTGAATGGTGTGATAAGATGGCTTTGCGCAACCTGTATTCAAGGAGCAAAAAAAAAGAATAGCTCTTCAGCATAGTGGTGGGCGTGATTGACAAAACAGGTAAAACATAAAAAACGAATTCATATTTACAATGTTGACCTTCAATGCCTGGATGAAACCCAACCAGGCACGAGAAACAGGTTTTGATTTATTGTTTTTTATTGTTTTTATTGCATAATTATTGGATTCACAGTCCAATTGAAAAAAATAAAAATGTTGAGTGCGTTTGATCAAGAATGAATGAGTTTTATCGCCCTAAAATGGATTTAACGTAAATTAAAAGTCTTTATTTTGTTTACATCCTACTCTAATGTGTGTTTTTTATTTTCAATTGAACCCTTAATTCTTAGATTTGGAAAATAACTATGGTCTATTATGGACATTTAAGATAAAAAAGGCAGTTCTGTTTGGAATTGCTTGCAAATGAACATTGCTATAATCGCATTGGTACTGTCAATATGGCTCCCGCTTTGTTGAATAATGCAAAAGCTGCATCAAAACCCCTTTAGGTTATTACTTTCCCTATTGTTGCATTCATTATATGTTTGTGGAGCAGCCAGACCCAAAAACCAACAGACCCATCATCACAACGGAGCCCAGAGGCGAGCGTCACGCCAGCCTTCTGCCGTCCTCAGATTTGTTTTCTTCTTCCACATCCAACCTTTGCATGCCCCATCTGCGCGGCGACCATCGCTTGCACCCATTCACAGGCTGGGTTGACTTCCCAGAACCTCTTTGATTGTACGATGACGCTGTATTTATTCTCGTGGACACGGTGTCGGTTTTCTGATGTGTGCATTATTTGATATTTGAAGAAGTCTGGCTTGGGGTTTCTCAGCTTTGACAACACTTTTGCCCATCTCAGATTTGAACGGCAGTGAAACAACTGAGTGATCCACAGCTGGACGAGTTAATGGCAACATGTGGGAGAAGCGTGTGTGAGATGGTCCAAATTCTAAGCATCCAGATTGGATTGTAAATAATGTTATGCATTTAATTTGTAGAGCTAATAGTAGAACATAATTTTAATTGTTATGTCAAATTAACTAAGTAAAGAAATACATTAAATTGTTAGCTAGAAGAATTTATTACCTTCATAGTTAGAACAAATTTGAATCTGAATTATTCCCCTTGAAAAAATAACCTTCAATCAAATGGATGTAAACACAATCATTTTATTCACAAATGAGTATTCAAGAGTATAGACAGTTGAAAGAGAACTGTTTTAAATTAAGTACATTGAAAGAAATAAGGATTGTTATTCCAGTGTTTTCCCTTTCTAAATCTATAATCTAATTATATATATTGTCAGAAATTGTGTAAAAAAGTAGATGTCGAAAACAACTTGACATAACAAGACAAATGCAGTGAATTAATTAACACGTAACCCTATGAAACATTATTATTTGTAATTTTTACATGAATTTTTATATTCATATAATTAGACATCATTGTGATTCACATTAGCAGGTTTTAAATTCAAAGCCCTGAAGCAGAGTGACAGATGTGTCCGCCATATTGCACCAACAGCTCTCCGACCAACCACGGAACACGACTACACACTAGTTCAACCGTGAAACATACACTAGAGAATGGTGTCTTGCCTAAGGACACATCAGCAGTGGCAAGTACGAATTGTATCAGCCTTCCACAAAGTAGCTGGTCTTTTATATTAGTTTCAGTCGCCTAATTTCTTCTTGTTTTGAAGGACTTTTTGTGGACTTTTGCCTATTCCAAAAACGTATTTTTCAATCTAAACTGTGATACTCTCGCTATAACACCAGATTTCACCTTAAAGGCACTGTACCGGATCTTAACTGTTTTGAAACCTGAAAAACAGAACTTGTTCATTTTAAACTCTTTGCAGCTCCACTTGTATCGCTCACTTACCCAATGCATTCCCAGCATTCTAAATACCAACCGCAATGAGTCTATAAGCACTTTTCCCAAGTCGCTAACAAGCATTAGCATGCTAACGGTGCACTTCCCTTGCTACTCGGAGAATAAAACACTTTGGTACAGAGAAAACACTGTGGTCTTATTATTACCCAAATTGATGCTTTTACACTATATCTGTTATTACATGCACAAAAAGCGGTTCGTTTATTCATTTTGGTCACATATATTCAGACATTATTCCATATATGTAACCAAAAAATAGGGTAAATGAACCAGTTGTTTTTTCTCGTTTCAAAACAGTGAAAATCAGGTACAGCCCCTTTAACACACTGCCATTGTGCCCCCGGGGAAAGAAACGCGTGGTAAACCTAAACTTTGGTATAAGAAAAGATGATCACTACTATCAATAAATCAATCAAAACTACAGGTATGTTTGGACACCCCTGGTTTAAGCGTTCCAAAGTGGACTCTGCGAGGAAGTAGTTTCCACAGCGGTCCGTCTCGCTTCGGCTCCCGGCACACTTTTAGCAAGATGATTAGAGCACAGACTCAAGTGAAAACAAGATGGCATAGAAGCAGAAATGTAAACCGAAAATAACTTCGCACCAAACGCTGACTTCAACAGCCAACAGACTTAGCAAAACAAAGCTAGCGCACGTTAGCATCTGCTGTTTCCTGTTTATCGACACGCAGTTTGCATTATGATCGAAAAATATATATTTCCTGTGTACAATGCATCTTACTTTATCCAAACCGCAGTGTATGGCATAAAGATGGTGTAGAGAACTGAAATAAATGCAGAAAAACCTGAAGGTTGTTTCTTGTTTATGCTAGTTTTAGCCATGTCTCACTGTGCAACATACTTGGAATTACTAAACGTCTTTTTTGTGAACTGCTGAGATCGACCTCATGAATAAAACGTATAATTTAGGTACGATTTCATTTATTTAAGAAAACATTTGTTTGGTTGAACCGATCTGGGGGTCGAAACATGGCTTACTACTACTACTACAACTACTGCTAATAATACAGCTGTTCATCTTTTTACCTCCAGGCTATGATAAACACACACACACACACACTCACACGTTCATTACATAAGATCTCGCCGTTGTAACATGCCTGACCACTTTTCCCATTACGAGTTTTGAATGTGTGTGTGTGTGTGTGTGTGTGCGCGTGCATGAGAGCCGTGGATTAGTCTGCTGTGTGAAGGCATGTCCAAGAACCACCGGGTTTCCTGCCGCTTTCCTCGTCCCTCCGCTCCTCTCTCCTCTCTCTCCTCCCCCATGACAAATTCCTCGATTTCCCCACTACACATTCCTGATGCATTATTGGTCATGGATGTTATATGCTTCCACACTTTCAGTCTCTCACAATCTGGAATGGATTGAATTACTTGTGTGTGCAAGTCCCAAGAAGAAAGGAAAATAGAAAGGAAGCGAACTACAAGAGCTGAAGTTTTATCCCAAGTATTAGAAGTTTGTCAGGTTTCATTTTTGCATGCGGTGTTTAAATTTCACGGGTTTACTGTAATGAGGAACAAGGTTGTAAAAGTAAAATGTATGGTTGTTTGTCTAGTCAAGTAAATTTCAGATCGATAATCCAGAAATCTTAAATGGGCACAGACATCAATTACGAAGGAAATCAAGACAACATGTATTGACAAACCAGCATTACGACAATCCTACAACAAATGATTTCACGTTCTTGATTAAATGCTGAATTATGCTTGGCGAGATGGCCTAAATGTACAAAAAAAGAAACAAAAGAGCCCAACACACGTTTAAATCTGGGTTTGTGATGAGAAAAGATTGCTAACAAGTTCATTTAATACATTTTAGGGCCTTTAGGCTTGAGAAAACTATAACGCCAATAATATCCTGCCTTCTTGTATCTAAATGACTTGCCCTACTGGCGTTAAAAGTTCTTCAAAGTCTCTTCCGTAACCCGTTTACCCAATTGAGTCTCGAAACCGGAGGGAGAAGGCTGTCTTGCGTGGAGTAAGTTAAGTTTGCAGTGGCGACAGGGGAACTGACATTGCTGAAGGGGGACACATTGTCAAGGAACGTTAAAGAGGTTTTGCTCGAATATGAAATCCATATCGAAGCCCCTCGGACATGCTTAACCCAATCACTTGCGCGCCGTTAAGTGCGTGTCGTGTGATGCGATGATAGGAGGTTCAGGCTTCTGTATCAAATGACTTTTTAGTTCTTAGTTCAGTCTAAAGTTTAGTTTAAATCACAAATGTATGTATGCTCATAAGTACCTTTACTGTGACATCTCATCATGGTGTTTTAGAACAAAAGTCTTGTTTTCAGAATGTGGTGCCTTTATTCCACCCCAAAGACGTGATTGTTGTCAGACTTTAAGCCGTAAGATTAAACAAAAAAATTAAGTTTGTGGAGCCAGTCGTTAACAAATAACAATAAAAAGTCAACATTTGTGTCTCATACTGTGAATATTTCTTTCAAAAAAGATTTATATTCATGGGTTTCAGATTATTTGTGATCATTAATTTTATTTATTTTTTCAGTAAAAACTTATTTTAAAGATGCCGAGTGCAGAATTGTTTCCAGTTTCAGGTAAAAAAAAAAAAAAACACAGCTAAACTGCTTTTTGAAAATGACTTAAACTGTGCCTAAAATGAAAGGAAGCGTGTGTCAAAAAGTACCTGAACCAGAGTGGCGTTTTACATTGCACCAATATTGTGAACTTTCCCATAACTCCATGTATGGTTTTGTATGACTCATGTGTGTTTCAGTTAAATATATGGTTCAGAATAAGTGATGATTTCCATTGGAGTCTGTGTTATAACTCAAAACTCCTCACTGATGCATAAATCTGTTCGCTGGTGGCTCCCAAAGACAGAAAATAAAGAAAAAAACCTCCATATGGAACTTATCATAATGGCCATATTTCTCCATTACTAGAGGCAATTTGCTTTAATTGCATACTTAGACGTAATATGGTCTGAAACGCGGATGCTTTTTGCATACGAATTTAAATGAAATATGAGAGTGTCTATTAACAGCTACAATTATGATATAATAATCAGAAAATTGAGTTGTCAAAGCACAGAAGAGGCTTTGAGGGAGAAGTAACACAGTGGCTGGTTTCACCGCAGGCTCAAGCTTGTTGTGGATATCGGGATAAATTCTGTGTCTGTTGTTCATGTTTATACATGCAAACTGGACAAAAAGGCAGGGAATCTGGGATACTTTACAATTGGAATTCAGTTACATGTATTTAGGGCTGTGCAAATGATTACATTTGAATCAAGACATTTCTAATTGTGAGTCTGGTCAAAAGCCAGTTCTCTGTAAGTAAAAGTAGACTTTGGAGGAAGACATTGGATCTATTTTTATTTCAATTGTGCAGATTTAACGTTTCATAGTTGATGTTCAGAAAATGAATGCACATGAGTTAAGTTATATATTGTAAATGTATAATTGAATTACAGTAGATAATTGATAGCTAAGATTTCCTGGTAATATGTGTCAATAAACTGTATAGCAGTTGTTTACTCTGCTTCAAACTAATGAATATCTGTAAAAACACATTAAAAACCTACTAAATGTATCCTGCAACCGCATGTAAAAACCACAGCAATTAACAAACATATTACAGGACATTACTGACCATTTTATTGCCTGGTATTTGCCGTAAAATCGGTACTAGCAAACCTGAACGAGCCATAAATGATAAAAATGTAATTGTGAAGATCGTTGAATGCAGCCAAAAATAGGCTAGTATTAAAATGACTATGTGCATTTACAGTTGATTTTCTAGTCACTCTACAATCAGGCATTATTCATTCTTCCACCTTGTATTCTATGGTGGAAGGTGACAGTGCAGTTTTGTCACAGTTTGCTTCATTTCTCAGGTCATTGGTTTCAATTTCAATACATTTTTCACTCTCAGAACATTAAAAATGCATGTTTTGCTCCATGTTCTACTTTTAATTATTAATAAACATAACATTTCATTAAGTTACACCACAACTTCCACAACTAAGCGACTTCGCAGTGTTTAAGCAGAGTTTTAGCAGCGGTTTAGCAGAGTTTTAGCAGAGTTTCAATAGAGTTTTAGAAGAGTTTTAGCAGTTTTAAGCTGCTTTGGACCTGTTATCTACAAACGGAGCGCACTTACAAACAGTAATCATGCAAAGTGGGATGATGTACTGAAGGTAGAAACTGCAATAAATGCATTATTTTCAAATCTCCCTCAATAACTTCATTGAAAGTTGACTAATTTGAAGCCAACTATGGTGTGACGTGACCTGTTGGCAATTCAATTAAAAATACACAGTTTCTCTGATTACATTTTCAACCCTATATTCCATCTCAACTTAAACATTCCTTAAGGGAGCGATTTCCAAGTGCCGCTTTGACCTCAGCTTGCACCTCATCTCATTTGACTGGAGGCTATAATTTCACCCCAAATGTAATCTTTAATATACATTTACATCCATGGGAACTCCTGCTTAGTCAGAGTTCGTTGATTTATTTTTATCTCCGGCTTTGCAGCAATACCAAATGTCTTAAAGTGACGCTTACAGGCACAGTTAACCAGCGTGAATACAGAGACACCAAATGACTTGTAATCGCCACATTATCCACATTTCAGTAATAATGTTCGTCCCTGTTGGATAAAAAAATGTCTTGATGCAAGGATTATGTTAATATGCATTGTTATGAACAAAAGCCTGGAGAAACATAGGCTTCTCGGTGCAGGGAAAAAGACGCATTGACAGCATTGAAATACGGTATGTTACAACCCAACGTCAACAAAAGCTACAAAACAAAGCTAAGTGAACATTGCAGACGCTTAAGTACATTTGCATTTGTGTCATTGTTTGGGTTAGAGTTTATATTTAACAAAGGCTGTGTCAACGTTAAAATGGTCTACACAGCAGTTAAAACAAAGCAGTGCAATGTTACAACTGTGGCAGAAATTTTCAGAGAACAATAAGCGTCCAAGGCTTTGAAGCTTGAGTATCGCCACCGAACGAGCCCTAATGAAATGTGCCTATTTTTTAATCATTTTATATTACATGCAACAATGCTAGGTGTCTTTATTTGAAAAAAACTGAAACACGGATACAAATTTGAACCCACAACCTTCTTGCTGTGAGGTGTCAGCCCCTCAGCCACCGTGCTGCCATTACCTCTTTATAAATTGAAAGTGCCTCTCTGGATTCCCCCAAAACAGAACCCGCAACGGTCAAAAGTCACCATAAAGAAGCAGACTTGGCAACCTGACTTTAGAAATCTGCTTGTAGGGTTTGGTCAGCGTCCCGGTACATACAAAACAATATAATTACAAAGGCATATATTATTTCGGAGAAGGCAGTTGTGCTGTGGAAGTGTTCTTCCACAGAAGCAGATGATCTGTTGTAGGAAGTCATGATGAAGAAAGGGGGAAGCATTAGCAAGGCAAATATTTAAGTACAAGGTGCACTATGTAACTGAAGCAGATGACACCACCAACCCGAGGTGCAGGTCAGGTCTCGGGAGAGGTGAGCCCAGCCCGCTGTAAGAATGCATGCTTTTCATGGCATTTTTAGGACTAAGAAGACAGGTATAGTTAATACCATATTGTGCTACATTCCATGCAAAACAGATGGCCTATCCTCTGGCAGCAAAGGCACTTTTAAAGCAAAACAATAAATCAAAAATAATGAGCTATAGGAAAACTCATATTAGCGCCAGCACTTTGACTTTGTTAATGGCTCTTGTATGAAATCCATAGAGTGAGTCAAGTCAAATGAATGTTTCAAGGACAGTGTAAACTCAATGGGATTTGAAAAGGGCCAATTTCTCCAACATTCACCTGGCTATAAAGCGGATTAATCAATATGAATATGTTCTGGTGGTATAATGAAGAAACTGCTGCTCAAACATAATCCTTTATACACATTTACAAAGATGCAGTAATTACAGTTAATCATTATTAGAGTTAAACAACTCCAAAGCTGATTTAATGTGGTCCATCTCAAAATGTGTTCACTTGATGAGTTAGAAACAGAAATGTAATGTTATGTATTAGGTTTTTAATAGAATAATTATTATCCATGTCATCTGAATAAGAATCAGAATCAGAAAAGGTTTATTGCCATTGTCAATGTACAAAATTCACAAACATATGAACTCCTTTCGGCATTAAGGTGCGACATACAACGATGAACAATAATAAAAACATCAACATATATAAAATCAAAGAGTTAAAGTGACAGGTGTTTAAGAAGTGTTCATGAGTCCAACGTCAGAGGGAAAGAAACTGCTCGTGGCCGGAGGTTCAGAGGTCGGGATGGACCGTAGCCCCCTACCTGAGGGGAGCGGTTCAAATAGTCTCGTGTCCAGGGTGAGAAGGGTCAGCTGTGATCCGACCTGCTCGTCCCAGAGCCCTGGAGACGTACAGGTCCTGCAGAGATGGAAGTCTGCAGCCGATCACCTTCTCAGCAGAAGCGCACAATGCGCTGTAGTCTCTGTTTGTCCCTGGCTGTGGCTCCAGCGTACCACACGGTGATGGAGGAGGTGAGGGTGGACTCAATGATGGCTGTGTTGAACTGCACCATCATCTGCACTGGCAGCTTGGCTTTCCGCAGCTGCCGCAGGAAGTACATCCTCTGCTGGGCCTTCTTGATGAGGGAGCTGATGGTGGGCTCCCACTTGAGGTCCTGGATGATGGTGGTTAGGGGGGGGGCTGGGGAGCTGTGACTTTAGTGTCTAGTGTCGTCCGCGAACTTGATCAGTTTTACAGAGTTGTGGCTGGAGGTGCAGCAGTTTGTGTACAGGGAGAAGAGCAGAGGAGAAAGTACACAGCCCTGTGGAGGGACTGTGTTTATAGTGTGTCTGAGGCATTCTTCCCCAGCCGCACGCACTGCCTCCGATCTGTCAGGAAGTCAGTGATCCACCTGCTGGTGGAGTCAGGCACGCTGAACTGGGAGAGCTTGTCCTGGAGCAGATGTTAAAGGCAGAGCTGAAGTCCACAACCAGGATCCTGACATAGGTTCCCGGGGAGTCCAGATGCCGCAGGATGAAGTGGAGTGCCAGGTTGATGGCGGCGTCTACAGACCTGTTGGCTCTGTAGACAAACTGCAGGGGTCCAGCAGGGAGGAGGTGAAGGACTTGAGGTGCGGCAAGACCAGGTTTTCAAATGACTTCATGACGACAGATGTCAGTGCCACTGGCCTGTAGTCATTAAGTCCAGTGATCCGGGGCTTCTTGGGGACAGGGACTATGATGGACAGCTTGAAGCAGGCTGGGACGTGGCATGACTCCAAGGAGGTGTTAAAAATGTCAGTTCACCTGCACAGTGTCTTAAAGTGGGGAGAGACACTGTCTGGTCCAGCAGCTTTTTGGAGGTTGGATTTCCGAAATAGTCTGTTTACATCCTGTCACTGAACTGAGAGAGTGGTGGGGGAGGCAGTGGCAGTGGCAGTGGGGCCCCCGAACTTTCTGTGTTTAGTTTAGTCCGTTCCTGTCTGCGTCTCCAAATTCAGTTGTTGGAGGAATCAGAAGGAACCAGAAAAGGTTTATTGCCATTGTCGATGAACAGAATTCACAAACATAGGAACTTGTTTCGGCATTAAGCCACATTGAGCCGCACGTTCTTTCTTAACGTTGTGCCATTCACGTCTAACTGATACACAGAGCGTAGGCCGACTCTACAGCTATTGCAACTTCTGATCAAGATCTTCGCTCAACACCGTCGCTCGGCTCCCGATGCTCATTTCCAAATTGCTCCTGACAGCCAGCAGCACTAGTGACATTTTGAAGAACGGATCAAGCTCAAGGGCATTGCATAATTTCTGTATTATAAGAAACTAAAAAGTCCCACCTTGACTGGAACTTTCTGTCTTTCAATGTGCTCTAACAAAAATAAGTTTGATTCCTGTGTTTGAGACCACGAGCTGAGATGAAGATTACAGCCTTTAGCCTGCAATAGATTTTAGCGATAAAAGGAGTGAAGGACCATTTTCTCAGGCACAGAGTGATTTACTCTTTTTTTTCTGTGATGCTTCTGTTGTACATCTTTAAACGTACAGTGTATATATATGCCAGAATTTTTACTGAAAATGGGAATAATTTACAGTTTTCTTTAAAGTGTCTTGAAGTAGAAAGATTTGAAATGGTCTTAAAATAAAATAATAGAAGAATAAAATAATTTTGTTTTTCATATTACACCCAAGAAAATGTGTTTTAATGCAATGAACAATTTTAACAGTTTTTTTAAATGTTTTTTTAATATGATTTTGGGACAAGAAAAGATGCAATGTCGGGTCCAAAAAAACAAAAGATTTTGCCAGAATTTGTAATAATAATAATTATTTTGGCCTAATTATTTTAGAATGTCTCTCTCATTGTAGCGCTGCTTTTTTTAAACTATGACTTCAAAAAGAGGTGCAACTCAACAGCGCTTGACCCTTTTTTTGGTCCAAATCAAAGAAATCTCACAAAATCCGTTTCACCCTCTAGTTAAAATGACTTTACATTATTTATGTTTTTGCTTTCCATAATTGTGCTCCATATCCCTTTGTGTACGTGGTTGACTTCCGCCCTTAGTTAATCTTACGTGTCCATTAAATTTCAACTGCCTGATTAAATTGATGGCGTCATTTCGTGCGTCGTTACAGCGATAGCCTGAAGCGCGAACAATGCGGAGGGGAACGGCGAATGACTTTGAATAGAAATGGACTTCTATATTACACGTGTACGATCTGTCGACGTGTGAGTCCGCGGCGACGAGGACACAATGTATGATTGGTCATTAGTCGTCGTTTTGTGTACGTTTTGTGCGTCTCGGGAAATCATTCATGCGCGCTCGGGTGGTTAGATGATTCAGTGGTAAATCATATTTGGTCTGGTTCTCGTTTGCTCTTCATTTACAAAAGAAGACGTGAGCGTGTTTTTTTGGCATGGTCAGCTTGTTTGTGACGGTATTTGTCAAAGCCGCAATCTTGCAAACAATAGAAATGATGAGAAATGTTGCTGATGCTTTGGATTCAAAAAATGTATTTGATGAAGTAATGTGTCATTTTCATGCACATTCCGAATGAAGTGACGTTTTCTCCTGTTGTTGGGTCTATTTTTACTCCAGTATGTCCACTAGCATTATTATTGAGCTTAATGTAGACGATAAAAGTATTGTCAGATTAAAAATAAGAATGAAAAAAACATGTTATCTTCAGAGAAGAAAATCCAGGGATATTTCTGCTTTTGTGTGACCTGAACCCAGAATGTTTGTTATCAGGATAATAAACATATATTACTCTGCATATATTACCGTATATAATTACCCCTTTCAAGGTTCATGTTCATGTTCATCACCATATAATGCTACCCGTTTGCCACGTGCTAAGCTTTTAACTATAATGTACCTTCTTTATCAATGAGCATACACATGTTTGACTCATTTTGGCGTTTTTGCTGTGTTCAAAACTCTTGGTCAACTTTGTGATGTCATTTGGTGTCCATAAAAAGATGTACAATTCTGTAACTTTATTGCTCAGAAGAGGTGGAGTAGCCAAAAACTAAAATAAAAAGGTATTTGAGCGAATAGTAGTAAGTAGTTGTAAGTAGTTGTAAGACTCTGGACTCAACATCAGACAAAACATTTGATGAAATGTGGGATTTTTGAAAGAACAGACTACAAAAATGAGATCTCGTATCTGAAGGAGTGGTGCAAGAAACAGAAATGTTCAAATCATTCAATATCGTCAGCTTGAGCAGATATAACAAAGTATATTAGTCACCTCCGTTAACACCCAAGATATTTCACCTTTTTCCAGTATCTAAACTGAACAGAATTCATTTTCAGGTAATATTTTCTGTCTCTAGCCTTTCATCAACAATCAATATTACAGCTTAGGTGTTAATCAAATCAAATACCAGCAGCTTGCAAGGTGATTTTTTTTTCACGGAGTCGTCAGCACGTTGAAGACTTTGTAACCTTCTTATTAAAACTTCTCTGCACAGCTTCTAAATGTCATCTTCCTTTTTACGCTGACACCCGAAACTGTTCTAACCCAAATGTTAGATATAATATTCTCCAATATATAACTTTCACAGAACTTCACTTTGAGTTATCGTACACCCCTGTATAAAAAAAAAAAAGGACTTTCTCTAGAGCTATCTGGTGAATTAAGACGTATTTTCTGCAGTAAAAAGGCAGAGAGAGTGTAATATTGGGGCCTTGCTACATTTATCAGTCCCTCTCCATAAACGGATAGTGGATCTCTCCAATTAGAGCGGAGCGCCACCAAAAGAGCCACATAGATCAGTGAGCCCGCATTAGAGAGATTAGTGAAGGGGCCAGGGGCGGGCGAGCAGCGACAGTGATGGGCTATGAGAGAGAGAGAGAGAGAGAGAGTGAGAGAGAGAGAGAGAGATGAGGAGAGCAAGGTAAGAAGTCATTTAAAAAGGTCTACATAAGCCCTTTTCAGACGGCAGGAGTTTTACCTAGGGGCTGCGGGTAAATGGTAATAGTTAAGAATGCCTTCTGTGTTTCTTGTCTCATGCAAATTGTCCACGTCTGGGAAAATGTCTGTAATAATTCTCCCAAATTGTGCAGCTCGTGGTGGAAAAGAAAGCACACCTGGAGCTCAATGCCCAGAAGACAGTGGAGATGACTTCAGGAATGTCACAGCCCCCCAGCCCCCCAGCCCCCCCTCTCCATGACAGACTCCCCCATCAACCGTGGACTCCTTCCGCTTCCTGGGCACCACCATCATCCAGGACCTCAAGTGGAAAGCCCACCATCAGCTCCCGCATCAAGAAAGCCCAGCAGAGGCAGTTACTTCCTGCGGCAGCTGAGGAAAGCCAAGCTGCCAGTGCAGATGATTGGTTGCAGTTCTACACGGCCATCATTGGCATCCTCACCTCCTCCATCACCGTGTGGTACGCTGGAGCCACAGCCAGGGACAAACAGAGACTACAGCGCATTGTGCGTTCTGCTGAGAAGGTGATCGGCTGCAGGCTTCCATCTCTGCGGAGGTCGGATCACAGCTGACCCTTCTCACCCTGGACATGGACTATTTGAACCACTCCCCTCAGGCAGGAGGCTACGGTCCATCCGGAACAGAACCTCCCGCCACAAGAACAGTTTCTTTCCCTCTGCCGTTGGACTCATGAACACTTAACATCTGCCACTTTAACAATTATTCATCCAATACTGTTCACACACTATTATTATTTTATTACTCATTGTTTTATGTTGCGCCGGCGAGACAAGTTCCTATGTTTGCAAACTGTGTTCAATGACAATGACAATAAACCTTTTCTGATTCTGATTGCGGTGTAGTGTCCGAATCTGGCTCGATGATATACTGCATGTCCTTCCCCAGTCTCAGCCCCATTTCACCCTGCACTGTCCTGTTGAACACGGCATACGGGCCAAAAAAATTATTAATTTTTTTTTAAATAAAATAAAATTCACCCAAATTATACCTACTGTAATTCAGCAAACTCAGAGCACCTCAGGCAGATCTAGTCCAGTGTGAATGCTCATGTCTGTGATCTGGTCTGTTTGAGTCAGTTTGTCGAAGCTTAATCTATTCAAAATGTCCATTTTACATCAAAATATGACCTAATATGATTGATTTGCCACAGACCATTCTCAAATGTAAAGAGGTTTTAATAAAAAGTAAAAAAATAAAAAAAACACAAAACAAACTCCTGTGATCCTGTAAGTATAACCCAGTTGTTGTGGCAACCAGGTACCAAGCAGAATGGAGGCTCTCCTGGGAAAGTTGAAGTGCTTTTGGTGCACAGTTTGGATTGGGAGGTTGTGTCAGCGTGAATGGATTAACAGACAGCGGCTCAATAGGAAACATGATCACGTGGAGGTCATCCTGATCGACAACGTGGTGAGGCACGACGTGTCACGCTTCAGGTACATTACATCACGCTAAAAACAAACCTAAACTAGTTATTTTTATTGATTTTGTCTTTTTTTTTTTTAAGGTTAGATTATTTAAATTAGTTGTTTATTATATTATTATCAATTTATATATAATATTATAATTAAAAACATAGGGACCAGAGAGAAACAAATTAGATACAATTGAAAATAAGAATTTAGGAAAGTGAGCAACATGGATGAATTAAAAAAGTGCTTGTCATCTTTCCCCGTGTTTAGCGCAATAAAACACAGATGTCATGGGCTAATTTAAATGTTACAGGTAAAACTACTCCCGTTTGAATAGGGCTGAATAGATGGACTTGAGGCGTATGGAAACAACATATTGGCCTCTGGTAAACTATGATTTATTTAAAAGGTGCACTGTATGGAACTGTTCTGGATTTGGGTTTGTCATCTGCTTGTCTCCATGTCACAAGCCACAAAATACGTGTAATAATAATAATAATAATAAAGAATAAACACAAGACAGAGAAGATATATGCCATATGTTTCAGAAAGTGATTTTGTAATACTTTCATGTATTTGTATGTCAGACAGAATTGGAAAGGTTGTGTTTGACCCTCATTTACACCTTCCCAGTTGCTTATATCTGCACATTAAAGAGCTAATTCACAGTCTGAATTAAACTGTATTTCCTATGTATTTTTGCACAAGGAGCCGACAAAAAAAAGGCCTCACAAGGTTAATTAAACCTTTTGCGGTTTGCAGTTGTAAGTGCTGTCCACGTGCTACTTTTAAACCATGCACTAAGCTTGACAAAGAGCAGAAGAATGGGTCAAATGCAGAGGACAAATGTTCTCACTCTAACCTTAATCTAACCTTGACTAACATGCCTTATGAAACGTAAACCAATAAATGTTCCTTTATGTTTCTATAGTCCAGCTTTTATAGAATTAGCTTTGTCCAAAATACATCTCCATCATTTCTATAGACAATAGAGTGAGACTAAGCCGTGGCGACGGGGCCGGCAGATGGGCTAATGACCACAGGAAATATTACATCTGGCAGCGGCACATGGCATTAATGATAGCAGTGCTTCTGGGGCCCGGACGAGCGCGCCGCTTTGTGTGGGCGCGCGCATGTCTCCGGGCCAGTATTTATGGACGGACAAGTGGACAAGGCCATGTTTAAGTGCACTCCAAGGTCACCAAGGGCCCGTGATCAGTGCATAATGGGAAAGCGGGCGAAGAGGGCGTCTGGTCATATTAAGGGAGATAATTGCGTTGGAATAGGGCGCGGATCTATAGGTTCGATTCAATGACGAGTCGACTTTGGGATACTGGGCATGTTAAGTTTAAGAGAACAATAGATAGACCTGGAGAATATCATTTTTGTGTTAATTTTATTTCATTGCAGTTTGTCTTTTTTTTTTTTTTTGTCTTTTTTTTTTTTTTTTTTTTTTTACAAACGAAGCTCTCATTTGTTATTTTCCAAAAAGGAACGCACCACAGAGACCGCACAGTGCCACATTTCAAAGACGTTGCGTTGTAACTCTCCAGCAAAATGTATTGTTTTTTTACTTTGTTCATAACCTTGATCGTGCAACAAAGCTCCGCTGCACCTTCGCAAGAAAATAAGGCAATAACAACACATTTTGAAACACTTAAAATACCCATGTTAGACTAAAATGAATAAAGGGAATTTATTTTAAAAAATGTAAATGTTATACACTTAGAACAGTAAGTCAACACAATAATACTAATTACGTTAAAGAATGCCCTTGAAACACTCAGCAAGCAGCGTGTAGCAATGACACTTAAAGATAAGCCTAAACTCCAGTATTCCCTTCCTTATCCAACATTTCTATTGTCCACACTTTGTTAGCGTTTGATTGATGACTGGGTAAGCTTTGTTGCCACCTTTCAGACAAACTGGGATGTCAAGGTTTTCTGTCTTTACAGTTTTACCATCACAGCTGTGGGTTGAAGGCTTGTCTCTATTGATATTATTTTTAGTTGAATGCCGTACTATGGAACAAGCAAACAAGCAGGTGGTAGAACGGCTAACGTTTTATTGTTTTATCTAAATAAAAGTGTAGTTTTCTCACCACTTCTCTCTCGGGATGTCACGATTATTAGGTCAATCGATTATCGTGATTATTCAGGTCACAGTGTAATCGTAAGAACCAAAAAATAATAATCGTGACAATTTAAGAAGCAACATTAAGTGTTTTTTGTTAAATCTAAATGTAAATAACGTTTTTTATATGGCTGTTTTTGTCAGATTCAACCTTATTTTGTCTTTCAGAAACTCACATTTCATAAAGCCGGTCACAAACTTGAGGAACAGTAACAAGTTAGACAATGGAAATGAAAGAAAATGTAAGATTTCACTGTTGTTTAGTCACAGTCTCGATAATCATGAATAATAGTTAAATCGTTAAACTAAAATGTTATATCGTGACATCCCTACTTCTCTCATTTAAAAAATATATACTTTTTTATTTCTCATTTATGTACGTGTTTGTTTATTTAGTGTATGTTTGGTTCATCTTTAGGCCAATGTATTTCAAATTCATTACCATTCTAATGTATGATCTTAAACAGGAGGCCCTTGGGCTAAATCTTGCCCCTGAGATGATTTCTAGCGACCCATGTGATGATTTTATCCTCTTCTTTTCTTCCTCTATCTTTTTTGTTTTTTTTCACGCGTCGTCTTTATTAGACAAGACAGTGCAGCGTGAAGTGGAGCTGAGAGAGGGAAGGACAGTCAGCGCTGGAATCAAACTGACTTTTATGTTCCATCGATTTAGCCCATCATGAAGCTCTACCACTATGTGCAGTCTAATTCAAAGGTTTGAATTAGACTGCCCCCCATTCTTATCCAAAAGCATATTTACTTTAACAGTCTACATATGCAGCTCTTCATGCTTTAAGCCCCTTCAGCCTCCCGTCTACACCATCCGCTCTTGTCCGTCTTATCTTCTTGTCACGTGCCTCTATGAAATATTCTGCCCCGGTTCAATACTGCAAACACATAATTACAGAGCAGTGAAGCGTGACTCCAACATGGGGGCTTGTCCAATATCTGTTTAGAGCCAGTGAACGGTGGTAGATGGTTGCTTAGTGGATTACATCTTCATGCGCAGACCAGAGCATCCCCCAGTGAAATAGAGTGTCCTACAGTACATTTAGAGAGATAAGAGAAGAGCAGGGAGACGGGGGAGTGTGTGTGTGTATGTGGGGGGGTAGGATGGGTAAATGGACTGATGGATGGAGCATGTAGGAGCAGGCCGGGGATGAGGTTATTGGGCAGAGAGAGAGATGGAAATAAAGAGTGATGGGTTGTGTCCAGGAGGTTTTCCGTCGTGAAGGCTAACAGTGCGGTACTTCATGGTGTTGGTGTTTGTTTACAGCCCAAAAGTTTAAGAAAAAATATAATGGTAATTTGACTTAGTTTTACTTTCTTTCTTTTTACTTTATTGGCGCTTTGTTTTTATTGTTTTATTTTTTTTGTAACCTTTTATTTTTTTTATTAACACTTGCAAGTGACAGGGCAGTGACGAGGTGGAGTCGTAGTCAAATTATGTTTATTAATATTGTATTAGGATAAAAAAAATACATTTTATTTCTTTATTTGATAGGGAGAAAAGTGTAAATCAAATACACTACAGCATTTATAGCATTTATATAATTTGCAAGTAAAACCATCATGATAATTTGTGGGGGTTTTTTATTGGGAGAATATATTTTTTTATAAATGCACTTTTATGGTAAATACGCGTATATTCTTGTGGACACATGCATCTAATATGTCAAATGATTATAAATAAATCAATACATATTAATACATACAGCAAAAAGCCCACTGAAATGGCTCACATATTTTTTTCCCCCCAATAAATACACTCTTTTACTGCTGATTTAAACCCTCCATGCTGTGCCCCTTTGTTGTACTATTATACATTATGGCTAGGGACCTGAAACCAGGTATCACAAGTGTATTATAAATCAATATCTTCTCCTTGACATGTGCCTCATTATGTTTACGCCGCTCTGTAACATGATATACACTTTATGATTAAATTACAGGGCTTTTGACAGCATCACTAATGCTTTTTACCTGCTGTTCACCCACACCTCCTTGTTAGCATCTACTCTACGTGACTTCACCTGACTTTGGCCCTGCGTAGCTTTATTATGTATCATAGAGTGACTAGCGGTTATGGAGCACGCATTTATGGTTATTGCTGTATAGAGAAGGACAGGGGAACTTTGGGACAATCTCCATCATGACATGCCCTTGAAATGCTCGGGCCACTGTATAAACAACACGCAAAGCCTGACGTACACGGATCCATTCTTCCCTTCTTCTTTACGAGACCTCCCCATGTCCATCGCGGTAAATGAATGTCCAGTGGCTATGGTCGTTAATTAACATTTATGGCGCTGGAGATGACTGGTGGATCGTTAGGCTAGCTCACACGGCTCCCACGTCAGAGCGAGCGGAGTATAAAAATCCAATCGCAGACCCTGACACGCGGCCAAGGTAATGATGGTGGATAGTGATGTTGATTTGTTTTATATTATGAAGCTAAATGGCACGACCCTCGCAGGAACAATGGACCACCAATTTCACTCTAACAAAGCTGCCACTGCGGCATGTAGTGTCCACGATCTTTATTTGTTTTATATTAATTTACACTTAGAGAGGCTGTTAACATTTAGGATTTTGTTGTCTCATTTGGTTTCTTGTCTTAATCATAGAAATGTGAATAGTTCTGCATTTTACCACACATTTTAATTCTTAAAAATTCTTCATTTCGTTTGCACATTTTATAACAACAAAGTCTCCAAAGTGCTGCACAGAATACAAAACAAGCACGACTTCAATTAATGAAAATAAATAATTGCAGGAAGTTTTAGCTATTAATTATTATTACCAATGAATAATATTAAAGTAATTGTATTGGTTGTACTGATGGCGATTGAAGTCGCCTTGCAGGTTAGATCCTGTGCTCTGTATTATCACATATAGATTTGCTGTTCTCCTTTAGCAGGCTTGCTTCAACGTCAAGATTTCAACTAAGTAAGGGTTTTTTTATGTTAAGACAATCCTTCTTCCAGCCAGAGACCTTTTCAATTGTGACTCACTCGGCTGTTAATGGCCAATTGATCACCATTTGAATCACTTTTAAAGCCTATGTTTACAGCAAAGCGTCTTGCCCACTAACACAATGATAGTGCTGCTATGTGTGCAGTGAAGTTCAAACCATCAAGCCTGCAGTTTGCGGCCAAATACTAGAACAACATGACTTGTATACTGTACAAGAGGTCAGAGGTAAAAAAAAAAATGCATCCAATATCTAAAGACAAGAAAGTAGGACCTTGATATACGTTTTAAAATTAAACACCACAGTCTCACTCTGCATTTCTTAGTACCACCTATACGCTGAAATACCCACCACACTGTGCAGTACGTGTCCTCCATATCTCTATATAATGCACTCTATCATTCTGCCATAATACAATTGTCTTTATTCTCTCCCTCGACTCGGGCGCTCCAGGTGTAGGTTGTGCCACCTGAAGCGTTTGCACTGTTGAAACATTGATTAAAGGCAAAACACATCGAAACACACTGTACGAATAGCAACACTTCAGCCTGGAGCGAATGATAAATAAATAACAGACTTCCAACCTACACAAGTCAATGTAATGAACTAACCTTTTTATAGACTTGTGCGATGTAAAGGCAGGTACGTGATGTTATGTGAGAGATAACATTCTTTCCTATGGTGCAGCTGGATGAAATGGACGGGGTAATCACATCTTTTGTTAGATTATGGAATTTATATACTGCCTTTTTTAAGCCTTTTCTGGTGGAGGATCTGCCACCTACTTCCAAGGAGATACTATAGTTTTGCCTAGAATCTTCATGCAGACCATCAAGTGAGCTAAACAGGCAAAGCACTTTTAAAAGATGAAGCCTGGAAAATGCACGGCACTGAAATGAACGGGTACAGATTGCTGGTGTGCTCTTCAATTACCACCAGTCACACATGCCAATTAGTCCCAGAGCATTCACACTTAACCCTGCATTCCTGGAACACACAAGCCTAAAATCACACACTGGTGGGCGGTAATTCAGCTAAAGTACTTAAGACTACCTACATTAGTTCAAGAAGAAGGTTTTAGAACTGTAACCGGATAAACATCATTGACAAGGAACAGCTGACGAACAGTGGATAAAGCATGACAAACATGGCGGCAGGTGATGAACTTTTGTTTTTAACGGTTTGCAATCTCTTCAACACAAATAAAACCTGTCAGAGGAGCGTGTGTTTGCATCTAAACAAAGACAAGAAAAGCAAACATACATTTGAAGAAGAAAAGAGGGAAGGAGAGACGTTTTCATACCTTCTCTTACCATTCTGGATAACTGACGCAGTATTTCATTTTCAGCTCTGATAGAAAGCAGTTCTTTGGTTTCCGTGTTGGACCAATTCCCAGCCATTATGCGTTCAATAAAAGAAAAATAAAGTTATGTTGGATGGCTCCACTGTAGCCTGTAATCCGCTGCGCAGCGGTATCTTGTGTGAAGATACCGACTGTTAAAAACGTCAAGTAGAGAAACAGCGCAGTCAAATTTCTCAACCCTTATTTCACAAAAATAAATCTAAAAAGTTAAAGACACACAACAATCACACGTTATCACATAAATCAACACATGCCAGTCAGTCCCAATCCACACGAGCACCTGAACACCAGCCTCTCCCTTCTCCCCCTCTCCTCTGCCTGCACCTGTATCATGAACAGTGTGACAGCCCCGGATAAGCTCCTCCTTATCTCACCACCGCGAGCCAAGCCATCACCCACAAACCAACCTCAGGTCTCCTCACATATGGGCGCGTACCCACAGGCTTTCCCTTTTTCATGTCAACTCCAGGTGTCAGTTTGCTGGCTCTGGTCTGGCCCTCCTTGGTCCATCCTGGTTCATCTTCTATGAAACTCTTCTGAAAAGCAGTTGAACAAATGTGTTTGGGTCAAGTCCTGGGGGTTTGTTCTCTGCCTGCATGCATTGCTATGTTCCCTCCAGGCTTCAGCTCATCATTGATCTGACACTTGGCTTTGGGATCAATGTGTATGCTATTATTGGGCAATTTTTTGTGTCGTTTCCACTAGATTTTTTCTGGCTTTAGAGCGCTTGATCATAGCTCATTGACATATGGGGCCGTATTTTGAGACTTAGACCCCAGACTTAGTGTCAACGGGAGCCTTTTCCAGCGGCCGGTTCCAGGTTCTATTTTGCTGCCTTCACGACGTTAACGCTGGCGTAAAGAGGCTGGACTTGGCCGCTGGGGGCTGGAGTGGGATGGTGCCAGTCCATATATGGTGATAAAGTTTGTGGCATTCTAAAGCACCGCCTGTGTGGGTGATGTTTGCAGTCGTGCCTCATATCCAGGCAAAGAAAGAAGTGACCGATAACATTGGTTGATTTTCTGTTTTTCAATTTGCTCCCAAAATGGAAAATAAATAAATAAATAAATAAAATATAAACCTATCTATTGAAGTACAGCTTTGAAGCATTGTTACTTCATTTATTTCACCTGTATTTTTTTTTGCACAACACGGAGACCTTGCTTTCACCTTTGGGGTGCCTGGACTAAATCAAGACTAAACCAGGTCCAAAACCCAGTGGCGCTAAGCACCTTGTGATCCATAAACGAGGGCAGGCAGCAGGAGAACCATGGGAGCTGAACGGCGCATACACTGTGGTCAGTTCAGTCTCATCTTATGTGCAGATCTCGTGTTGTGCTGTCTGTCTGTGCCAGTTTTACGCAGATGGGGACAAGGATTTTTGGTGAATGTGATGTGACAGTGGGGATTTATCTGGTTTCCCAAATAGATGCTCCTCTCTAAGATGAGCACATGAATCTGTACGGTCCAGTCTGGCGGTGGAGGTGTCCTGCAAAGAGCTTTAAGAGCTGAGTTTCTAACGGCGCTGCGCTGTTCACATGAGTGGGAGAAAAATTGGACTGTATTAATGATTCTATAACTATATAATTTATTATGATTATCTCGCCCATAAAGGGATAGTAACACGACTCCAGTGCACTAGTTTTGAAGTTTATTAGTTACGATTCTGGCCATTCACAGAATGAACCACACCACGCCCTCAATTTTCTTCATTCCACCTCATATTTTGGTATGACCACACAATGCTAGATCAGAGTTCAAAGTGCATTGTTCAAGCATGTGAACAAAATGACCTCTTCTTGTTCTGCAGTTCTTGCAGCTTGTTCTCGTCGCATCGGCCGAGCAGAACTTTGTTCCTGCTGTGCTGTCAGACAACTGTCCTATGATTGGTTAGATTTTTAAAGTGGGCCTGGCTAATTGTAAATATATAAATTTTTTGCAAAATTGATATAAGAAAATACAATTTCATCCAAACTGTTGTTGGCAATCTCCAGAGCAACACCATAGCAACAGCTGTTTGAGTTCACAAAAGGCAGCGGAACTTGAAGTATGAAATGTCTGAGCCCATAAGAACTTACAGCTCTAGGTGCTTCTTTCCTCTTATGAAGTATGACTTGGCCTTTACTTTCTATATACATGTGCACTGCTCTGCATAATAAGATAAGAAAAATGTAATATCCACAACTCTGTTTTACCTCTAACTTATACTGTAATAGAGTAGTGTAATCCCAGTCTGTGCAGTGCCCTCTTTGTGCTGAATTAAAGCTTCATATCTTTCCTTTAAGCAGTTAGTCAGTCCAAACAAAATATTGGCCTCAATTGGAGATGTAAGGCAGAGAGCCGAGACACAAAAAGTGTAAATATTGGCCTGATTTATTGGCCAACCGATATGTCTCTGCAGCCATGCTTCAGTCAGTCAGCCCTAAGGCATCTGTGGCGGTCTCGGCATGCATTTGAATTGTTTGGTTCCAATTCAAATCAGCATTCCCAAAGTACACCTGAACATCTGAAAACTTTGACGGATAAACTCCCTCACACCGTACTTCCTTCCTCTTCCCCTCTATTTGTCACTAAATATTGAATGATGCGTCTTTGTCGATATGCCACAAGCCTTTACCTTTTAAAACTATTCATTAAAGTCATCCAAATCGCTTTACCTTCAATCTCGACTCTGCTCTCTGTCCCAGTGGCATAAAGTCAGACTTGTGTTGGCAACCTGTCAAAGGAGGCAACACAATTTAAATGAGATTTCCCCTTCAGAGTTGTCTTTGCTTTATTGCATCCTCCTCCTTTCCACCTCTCCACACCGCAGGGTACATTCAAATGTGTGCAGGAGAAGAAAAAAATGATAAAAGGTGTATTTTTGGGGTGCCTGAATCTTTATTGTGTTTTGTTTTATAATCTTCTGTCTCTAGAGTTTCATCCTTTGCAGACATTTATAGTCCTTGGTGCACAAAACAATACAGTCTGGGAAAATATTATGATTCAAAGAGGGAGGTAACAAATAGTGTTTTTTGAATGATTTTAAGATCTCACTTTTAACATCATCCGTTGCAAACCTTTCACAGAATAAAAATGGGAAGAGATAAGTGTCATTAAAAATAATTGCAGGCTTGAAGTTTAGTCTTTGTGCAGGCATTTTTCCAAAAGCCAAATAAATCTTACTGCAGTCAAAATATTATTCCATACCTCCTTGATAATATCCACTTGACAATTTTAATTTTAATTTTAATTTTAATTTGTATTTGTATTTGTATTTGTATTTGTATTTGTATTTGTATTTTTATTTTTATTTTTATTTTTATTTTTATTTTTATTTTTATTTTTATTTTTATTTTTATTTTTATTTTTATTGTAGATGATGGTGACAAGAAAAAATATTTGGTTGTTCACAGTCAGGGCTGCAACTAATGATTACCTTATATAGTAAATGTATACATTTGTACATGGCCTTTTTAGAATAATAGATGAATCATCAGAAAATGGAAGTCGGTAGAATCTATTCCAACCAAATTTTCAAAATAGAACATATTTATGGACAAAAACTAATATTTAATTTATAGTAGTTTGTTTTTGAAGGCGGCATATTGGGGAAAAAAAATGTTTACACCTGAAGTAGAAGTGGATTTGATCTTGAAAGCTGCTCTCTCCTGAGGTTCAGTAGCATTGGCAGCGAGTGGAGTGACACACGATGTGCCACAGCCTAAAGCGCAGCAGGTCTGACACAGAGTCCTCCAAACGGCACTCAGCCATTCTCTTCCTGCGGGGAGACACAAATATACACCTGTCGTTTAAGATGGGCGCATATGCACAGAAAGCCTAATTGAAGGGTTTATAATCAGTTTTACAATGACATTAGATCATAAATGTCATTTCGGGACTGAAGTGCGACAAAAAACAAATCAAAGTCGAGTTGATTTAATGTGGGACAGCGTTTCTCAAGCTGTGGTACATGGGCTCCTTCTGTTATAGTCTGCTTTATTTATCCAAACGCCTTTAAACAGCTTCATTTTTATGTGAGAGCTCTCAGACAGTCATTGAAATCATCACAGAAATGTTCATGTGTTGTCATTTTTATTTTTGTTTCATTATTAATGCATCATAGTTGGATTTTTTCCTGGTTTACAGCTGGTTTACGTCTAGTTTGGGTCTATGATTGTTCGGTTTATTATCGACCTAAAGATGTAAGAGCTACAAATAATGTAAAAAACATAACATTCTCAAAAGAACCTTCTAAGTGTTGCTGTAAGTTTGTCGTGTCCTTTTAATTAAAATGAACACTTGTGATTTTTAAACTTTCCGCTTGAAGGGCTTGTACCTGATTTTGAACCGTGAGTCAGGAGCATGTTTAAATTTGAACCCCATCCACTTAGTCCTCTCTGCCATTTTGAATATTGCACCAGAGAATCAAGTGTCAGGCAATTGTTTTCCCATGATTCTTAGCAAAACAATGGACAGAACTATTGGACGAAAAGTGGTGTCCTTGTCAGTTGTTTCTCTATTAGTTAAAACCCAGCACGATGCTTTGAAAAATAAATCAATTTAATTTCTCTCAATTATCTGCATTGACAATACACATCATAATACTTTATAAAGAGCATCTATCTTAATCAGAAGAAATGTGAACACATCCTTTAAAGGCGCTGAATAAAAAAATGTGTGTGATAAAGTACAATCTGTTTTGCCCCAGTACAGATATATCGTAAAAGCAGGTCTTAGAGTCAAAATGAGGCAAAGAATTAGATGCGCATCCTACCAAGAAGTGCGCTGTTAGGATGCGTATAGTTGTTAGCGTTACCATAACGGCAAAGTCTGCTCTGGGACGTGAAGTGCTTATAAACTCATCGCGGTTAATAACACGATGCTCTGAATACGTTTGGTAAGTGAGGAATACATTTGGACCACTGCAAACTGTCTCTCATTTATTGACCTGATTCCGCCCCGCCCACTTTTCCCTCTTCACGCCACAGGTCAGCACTTTCGTTGTAATCGCACTTCAGGACGAGCAAAAAGTGTCCAATGTTGATGTGGCCAACAAGTCAACAATGCACTGATTCCCTGGGCGGACCTGAAATCGACTTTTTAGTCTGTGTAGAACCTCTTTATTACTTGAGGTCGACAGCTCTATGTGAACTAATACAACCGGAAGAAGGATTACGTGGAATGGCGGTGCAAAGACGGACTTCTGGAATAAGGTGAATAGCTTGGTAAAACTAGGCACTGCACCTTTTAAGTCATATTTTACATAAATGCTTTTTATTTTGTTTCGTTTTGGTCTGCAAAAAAAAAAGAAAAAAAGAAAAGACAAACGAGCCAATAAGTCTCTTCTTCTTGTCATCTCTTCTTCTTCTACTGTGCAGTGTATCCTCATCTTTTGGTTTTTATTTTACTACTCACACATTTGCAAACAAGAAACTAATCAAGCGCCTTAATTTGCTTGAAAATAAAAGGTCGTTGCTGATACGTTTAGCTTGCTTGCGTGATTTAAAATACCATACTTTGCCTCCCATAGAGTTTATCTTATAAATATAAACGTATGTCACTCGAAACGGCGATGTGCCCCCGCCACGTTAGCTTAGCCCGCGGTATCCGCCCTGTATTGAATTTACTACAGGGCCGTCTTGCTTGGGTGAATGACAGGTGATTGGGTTAGGCCCCTGACCAATCGTTGACCCCGGCTCGTCTTGATGACCTCATTACCGGAGGTCGTGTGTCGGAGGGGATCGCCGGAGCTGCCTGGTTTGCGAGGTCATTCGCGCAAGGCACAATGGCACTCCCGGATTTCAGTACAGCTGCTGCGAGTCGCAACATGTCACCGCCGGGATGCAAGATTTATGAAGACCCGTTTTGTCGTCGCGTTCGGGCTATTTGTGAAGACGAGGACAGGTTACAGCTTAGCGACCTGCAACACGCACAAACAAATCTTACAGCATTTTGTGGTACGCCAACCACGCAAGTCGAGTCTGTTCTGAGTCTGTTTTATCCAAAGGTGAGCCCAGTGAGCATCGGAACGAGATTCACACTGTACTTGTTTGTATTGAGTTTGTTTGTAACGGGGCATTTATAGCAAAACGAAGGAAGGAATTGAACTTGTAACCTTCTTGCAATGAAGCAGAGGAGCTGATCTAGAGCCACTCCGAGTCCAAAGCGCACAGTATCTTACCGAAATCAGATGACAAAACAGAAATCTTACATACTTTAGGTTTGGAGGTGGACTACACGATGAAATATGGTATAACAACTGCAGAAAATGGCCATAAGCACAAAATCAATGGGAAAAAAACTAGTTTCCCGATATTAAATTGAAACTTTTAGTTGCAGTTGAAGGTGCACTACTTGTCACATTTCTGGTGAGGGGTCTGCCACCTACTTGTGTCCGTGGAGATGTTATTGCTTCGGCTGGAATGTTCCACGGTATGGCATTAGATTGATCTTGCATTTTTTTAAATTACATTTATTTTCATTATTTTTTTTACTTGAAAAAGAAGCAAAAAGATTATATTCCTCCCTCTCCACAGATCAGATCTGTAATTTGACCTGCTTGTCACCATGGAAATAGATACGATGTAAGCCATATTGTGTAACACTTCAGGTTCGTCCACCAGAAAAGTTACACATTGCACCTTTAAACTACATTATGTCACCCATTTTGTATGTTTGTGATTTAACAGATTTGGTGTTTTAATAACAATGATAATCACTTTGATTTGTAGACTATGAAATAATGCCAAACACATACAAAAAATGACTGCTAAACTAATTTAAAAATCAAACCAACTGGCGCACAACTGTATAACTATAAAAACTGTGTGACTTTTCATTCCGTTCCACAATAGACAACATCCAAAGTCATTTTAACATTTTGCCCAATAAGCTCATTTGCACATTACCGTTTCCAGTTCGATTCTCCACCATAAACATCCAGTTGTCCCTCTGCCCCCCTCCCAGCGGGTCACGTCGATTAAAAAGCTGTAAATCACACTTGCATCTCGTGTTATGTCTCCTGGAGCTCATTTGTTATACTGGAGGTGCAGGTTAGTCATTAAGAGTGCTGTAACTCGGAGCCCTGTGGGGGAATGTGCGATGTAGTCAAAGCACATGTGGCCCCAAACGTAACGTCAACGTCTAATATATTCGTCTCACACTTCATTTACATAAGAGACTAATGGTGCTCGGAGCGCAGCGAACACGCGACTTACCTTTACGCGTGCAGAAGAGCGAGCAGCGAGCGAATCTGTTTCATCGGCACTTTCCTATACGTGAAAGAGAAAACAAAGAGTTGTCAATGTCATCTTTTACGCAGTGTATTAGCTTGACCTGTAGCTTCTTGGCCTGGTCATGTTACCTAACTTTCTCCATGAAAATTGGGTGAAACATTCTTCGGCCAAGCAATAACATTTCTCAAAACAACAGCGCTAACTAATATTTCCGTCTACAACAAATCCACTGGTCTCTCCGGTCAGGTTCAGAGGCTTTAGAGTGATTAGCGTAAGTGGACTTTGCATCTTCTCTTGGGCTTCCTGGCGTAGTGTCCGTCATTAAAGGTGGATCAAAATCATGTTTAACTTTTCACCACAGCCCACACGCATTGCTCACTTACCTAATGCGTCCCTAACGTCCTAATTATTCACCTTTAAGGGTTTCTAAGCGCTTTTTCACAACTTTCAGAAACCAGAGTAGAGTTAGGCTAACAATCATTAGCATGCTAACAGTGCACTTCCTGTTTACGCGGAGAGTAAAACGCCCGGTAATTAGATGCAAAAAAGTGGACAATGAAGGCTGCTTTTACAAAATACTAGGGCCAAACAGACTTTCATTTATTACGTGAAAAAGCTCAGGTACAGCCCCTTTAATCACAAAGCCACGGTAATAGCCAATTTGCAATCATGTTCCCTGTATGTAAGTTAAAAAAACATATAATAATAATAATAATAATAATAATAATAATAATAATAATAATAATAATACATTTTATTTAAAAGCGCCTTTCAGAACACCCAAGGACACTGTACAAGAGAATAAAACAGCAGAATCTTTCAGAACACCCAAGGACACTGTACAAGAGAATAAAACAGCAGAATAAAACAACAAAATAAAACAACAGAATAAAACCCACAGTACAGAACTGGATGATGGTGTAGGAGTGACTGAGTACATACAGTATATACATTTAGATGATTATTATTCGAGCTTAGCAGTAAACCTGTACCATCAGTATCATCCCAGATTTGAAGCAGACAAACAACAAACTCAGCCACATTGTAGAAAGTGCATATTGTCAGTACCTTTATCTTCCGAAATACATACAAAGTGCCACAACGGTGCTCATATTTGGCCTCACTTTGGTATCGTTACTGCCCGTGCAAACCGCCCGAGTGAGTCCACGTTGAAGGAGTGACTCACGTATGCAGAGCAGTGATGTCAGATGACAGTTATGAAGAAGCTTATGGGCTTATGCACTGAAGTCTGTGCTTCCAGTGGACTCTCCGATAACCTCACAAATGTCATCCACGCAGTCCTAACGTCTATTTTCTCACTGTGCATTTGATTACACACAGTTATGGAAAATGGCAGGATCAGAGAATCAAGACTTTCCTCTGTGGAAAAGGTTTTTGAAGCTAGTGTTAAGAAATTATAGTATTTTGACAGTCATCCAGAAGTATTTTTCTTCTGATTGAGACTGAAAATGACATAGCAGTCGAAATATGTTGATTTCGTTGTCTAGATGACTGCGTTTGAAACCTGGACGAATGAGAATCAAACACAATCAAGGTGGGAAGGCTAAACAAAGACTAAACCCGGAACTAAACCTGGGATAGACTAGCACTAAACCAGGAATAGAACTGGACTAAGCCACGTCTACATCATGACTAAACTGGGCCCAAAGCAGAACCAAATGAGAAAAAGTGTGAACGCACCCGATATCTACAAAAGGGGCAAAACTTGTATGTTCCCAACTTTTTCCTACTTTACAACTTTACAACTTTACATTTATTTATACAATTTCTGGCCTCTGTTTACATCTGCTTAAAGTATGTTTTCAAATAAATTTTTAAGCTACCTAAATGATAAACCAACCTGAGTGTGATGCAGGTCAAGGGTCTATTTTGTGTCTTCAGAGTTGATGTTCAACACTTTGCCAACACACACCTGTAGTAATAGTAATACTTTTATGTCTCTGTCCCAAACCCAAATCAAATTAGTCAAGGAACCAGTGAATTCATGAGCAAATTATGCACCAGCCAAATGATAAGAGCAGTTTGAACTCATCGCTTTGAGCTGGTTGGCGACAGATTCCGACAATAGACAGAGATGAACTGTTTGGTTTTGGTTGTGAGCTGAAGTGAGTCCATGCCTTCTGCTTTAATCCTTTATGTCTGCTCTACAATAACAATGCAGAGGACAGATGTAGGAGAATACTACAATATGGAGCTGTTACATCAGATGGAGCCGGCTACAGCTTGATTTATCCCTCTGAACACAGCAGAGTCAAATGAATGAGTTAATGTGTTTTATTTTATTTATCTTTTATATACCATCTTCTACACAAATTAATACAAGTTGAGGGGATTTGCTCAAGATGGGAGGGGATTAAACATATTTCCCTAAAAGAGATTTAGCTTGTGAAAACACAGTCAAATTTTTTCGACCTTTTTTGGGAAAATAACTCAAAAGATTGTATACTATGATGGTATCATATGGCTGCTTAAAAAGTTAAGTTGGAACACTAATCATTATAAAACCATAATAATGATGATAATAATAATAATAATAATAATAATAATAATAATAATAATAATAATAATAATAATAATAAATACAATAAAAATACACACATATTTATTTTATTTATTTTATTTATTTTATTTATTTTATTTATTTTATTTATTTTATTTATTTTATTTATTTTATTTATTTTATTTATTTTATTTATTCTATTTATTTTATTTATTTCATTTATTTTATGTATTTTATGTATTTTATTTATTTTATTTATTTTATTATGTCATTACACATTAAACTACATTTGAAGTTTTATAAAAGCTTCCACATTGAACCGGTATCATGGTTTTATTGAACTGTCTTGCCCAGGGACACAATGCCAGTAGCAGTTTAGACAAGATTTGAACCGGCTACCTTCTGGTTGGTGGTCTGAAACACTACTTCTCTAGACAGTTTTCATATCACAAAACCCATTAGCCTAAAATACATGGATGTTAGAAGCTTGGGGTAAACACTATTAGCTGCAGGAGACTTACTTACACAGACTTTATTGATCTGTTGGATGAATTGCTTTGCCTTTTGACAAGACAAAGTCCTCAGTCTCAAATGGGATTAAGCATGATCTGACTGAAGTGTCATAGAATTCTCACACCAGATGGGACAAAGTGGTTCATCTGTGTGAAACAGGACATTTTACGTAAACAAATGATTGCAATTATGTGTATATAGCAGGTTGTGATTGGCTGACAGAGAGGCAATAAAATAACATTTCTGTCTGAAATATTGCTTTCTATGTTTCCTTGTAGATTTAGCGTTCATATTTTAATGCAATTCTCCTAAGGTGGAAAGAGTAGCCAAAACTACTCAAGTACGAGTAATGACCCTAACTTGTACTCAAGTAAGAGGGTTGTGTAACGTTGGGGTGGACTATGGTGGGAATTGAATCTACTCTGTAAATTTAACTAATAAAAAACCCAGACCCTCTATCAGGAAGGTTACATGGTGCACCTTTAAAAAATGCACACATTCAGTTTGTAAAACATAATTTATTATGATAAAGGTGATTCAAATTCATACATTTAACTATTATTTCATTGGTTATTTATAGACTTACAGCGGTAATCAGAATCTTTAATTTTGTCAAATCTGTTTCTTCAATAATATTACTCGAGTAAATATGTCAATGTCAATGTCAACTTTATTTATATCTAGCACATTTACAACAAAACCAGCCTCACATGCACAAATCATGGTACAACACAGATAAATACATATAATAAATTAACACAACGGATTAAAAATACAGTTGAAATTGTGTTAGAAGCCAATGTAAATATATATACAATATATAGTAAAAAAACTTCTCATCACTAACCTTATCTAATATGCGTGTCTCTATAAATCTTTCAGTCCGTAGATGATTCTGGCCGTAATATAACGCTGTGCTTTCTATTTGCTGCTGCGCCGAGACCAACCGGGATTTGTGAATTTGCTGATTTTCGGTTTTTATAGCTGTTAATATTTGTGTGTTTTTCACTAGTGTGTGTCATCTGGAGGGTTCAGGAACTGCTGAATTGGAAACCTACAGCTGGCCTGAAAAAATAACTGACATTAAAAAAAAAAAAAGGTGTGATTGTTCTATGTGTGGGAGAGCGAATAGAAAACACAGACAAAAGCAGGTAGGAGGGAGGTTGAACAATATGATACAGAACAAGGAACAATGAGGAAAGGTGATGAGACAAATAGGGCTTTAGCTTGCTGCTGTTAGGAAATATATTTTAAAAAAAATATGACGAAGATTGGGTTAGCAGAAAGTAGTTCATGATCAAAGGGATGTCGCAGTAATCCTGGTTACAAGGTTGTCTTCTCTCAGCGCTCAAAAAAGACTCAGTTTGAGTTAAAGCCTACATGTCTCGTTGTTTTTGAGACGCTTGACTCAGTTATTTCTTTAACCATTGTTTCTTGGATGTCATTTTGTGTTTCTGTACCTTTACGTCCCTGTTAATTACAACTTTATTTAAACAATTTTGACATCTCTGTTTTGTGTGTGCTTTCCAAATATAGAAAAGCATTATAATTAGAAAATCTGAAATAACAATTCCAAGATAATTAAAAATAATTGCATATACGTTTTAATGAAAAATATATTTGACTATTTTGTTGAGCTGCACTTATCATATATATTTTGTTGAGCTGCACTTATTATATATATATTTGATTGTACTTGAATTCACAATTGAAAAACTGAAAGCTAAAGGTACAGGTGTAATTTGTGTATGAATAAATAAATAAATCTTACATCTCACATTCAAAAGTGGCACATGCACCATCAACATGACAACAAGTTTTATGACATACCCTGAAGAAGACCTTTGTCTAAACGCGTTGGCGTTAATCTAATAAAACAAATCTGCATACATCAGAGTGCCTCTGTGAATAATGAATAAGAGTGAATAATCAGAAGGCAGTGGGCGGAGATAGGGAAAATCTTAATTTTCTGAGCTCTCAAACCTCAATGCTGAACAATACAGGATTACTGAAACATGCGTGAATCACTCAAATGACAACTTGAGTTAGCCAACAATGATTATTGATTGATAACTATATAATGTTACAGTAAAATTCTTTCTAAAGTGAATTTACTATAATATGTCTCCTTAACTAATCAATGAATCAAGCAATTGTACAACAACGCAAGGTCCGGTCCCTGTAGCCCCAGAGTGTTTAGTCCGTGACTCTGGCACCAGCAGGAGGCCGGTCCCTGAGCCCCACGTTAGTCCTGACTCTGGCACCAGCAGAGGCCGGTCCTGGCCCACGTTTAGTCCTGACTCTGGCCCAGCAGAGGCCGGTCCCTGAGCCCACGTTTAGTCCTGACTCTGGCACCAGCAGGAGGCCGGTCCCTGAGCCCCACGTTTAGTCCTGACTCTGGCACCAGCAGGAGGCCGGTCCCTGAGCCCCACGTTAGTCCTGACTCTGGCCAGCAGGAGCGCCGGTCCCTGAGCCCCACGTTTAGTCCTGACTCTGGCACCAGCAGGAGGCCGGTCCCTGAGCCCCACGTTTAGTTCTGACTCTGGCACCATTAGGGGGCCAGAGATGGTTCATGTGGCACTAAGATGTCCGAGAGGTCCTATTTCATGAAGAGATTTGTGCACAAGCAGAGCGTTTTTAAAGGCTGCTCTCTGAAATATCTTGCTTCTATAAAAGTAGTTTGTCTCACAGTGTCTGAGTCAGATGCCTCCTCTTCACTTTGGCAGCCTAATCCAGATCTCACATTAAGCGTGCTCGTGTTTTACCATACCAAAAACGGACTCCGCAAAAGACCCCACAACTTCTTGCAGCACATGGGCTTGGTATTTACCCCAAATATCACCACTTCCAATCAGCAGTGACAAATTTGACTCGTTGCACATGAGTAGCTAAAATTAACTTCACTTTTTGTTTGGCCTGTGGTGGGTGGTACCAAACCCCAGACTCCATTTCACTTTGATGTGTCAGAACGCATCGGCTGTTGTTTTGCCTGATTACGATCTTCCATCAACCTCCGTCCAACCAGATTCCATAATCGTTTTTCTCCCTGGCCCCACTTCAAAGGACAGGCTAATGATGATTGTAGCAAATGTGATTAGGCACCATTAAGACGGATTATTTGCTTTTCATTTATGCCATAGGATAACACAATTACCTTGGCAACGCTTCATGAGGATGTGTTGCTGGATGTATGTCAGCTACAATCGTTCCAGGAAGGTTTAGCGATGGTGTGACATGTTATCTTGAGGGCATCATGTCATTCTTCTAGTGTGAGATCTGCCGCCTGCTTTCCTCAACGGAAATGCTATTGCTAACCCTGGAATGTTCCACAGTATGGCATTAAACTAATCAAACGTGTTCAATTACAGGTGGCTACACAAATACGTTGAAAAACTTCTTAGTCCCTCCACATTTCTGACCTGTAACTTGGCCTTGGAGAAAGACAAGTTTAATGCCATACCGTGTAACATTCTAGGCAAAGCAATCAAATGTTTAGATTGCAACTTCAACGTGTAATTACAGGTAATGAAAAGGTAATTACACTGTAAAAAGCAAGTATCAACTGTTCTAAAAGTGAACCAGCTGTAATACAAATGTTCAAAATATATCAACTGGGCAGTAAAGGTAATAAAGGTGTACCAATTGTAATAAAAGCACAAAGTTGTATAATGCCCATGTATCGACTGTCACAAGGGTGTAATAAACTAGTAAAAGAGGATTATGTGAGCGAAACAAGCAGGAAAGACAGAAACAGGACGGGTCAGACTTACACAAGGAGAGGGAACACTGCAACTGTGGGGGGAGTGAGGGGGTCGCAATCTAAAGTGCAAACATTGCGTTACTCAGTAGTTTGAACAGGGTTTGTGAAAATAAATTCATGTAAGTACAAATGCTAATTTGTCCTCTGCATTTGACCCACCATTCGCCCGCGGCTAATTCAATTCATTTCAAATCATTCGTTATTAAGAACACATAGCGGTTCATAGAGTCTAACAAAGATCGCCAGTGTCTCCATATTTTCGAGGTAAATCTGACAGAGCTCGTCTCAGGACAAACTAGAGCCTGAATGATCTGGATTGACGGACTAATGGCTCGACACATAAAGGAATATATACAATATCTAATTGTAACAGCACAATTTACATACATTTCACTGGCACTACAAAACCTTGGAAACCTTTCAACAGTCATTATGCGCCACAGTCAAACTCTGCAAACTCCTTTTATTCATTGCACTTGACGGAGAAGATCGATTTTTTTATTATAATTCCAAATCCTTTTCTTTTTTTAATAATTCGAAGATGCACTATGTATCGTTTCCATGGAGGTGCTATTGCATTGCGACGAATTGTATCGCATTAAACATATTTTTCTCCCATTTGTTGAATTACAGGCGTTTTAATTGATCAAACATGCATCCCTACCCTCCACAGAGCTGACCTGTAACTTTTCCTTGCTGCGTATCGGCTCTCCTTCAATCGCAGACTCTAAAACATACACAGACGTCTGTTTGAACAAAAACAGTCGCATTATTGAACCACAATGTCAAAAAACCAGAAACAAAAACACTTCAGTCACCATATTTCAATTGTTTTTCTTCTATTGATAATCTATTTTAAAAGTCGTATCATAGAAATCATCTTTAGTGACTGCCCTAATTTAAAACAATATGCAATATGGTGACCCTCGTCCAGAAAAGTTGCACTGTGAAACCTTTGAACGATCCTCTCTTGATCAATTTCTCTCCAAGCTCTTCGTTGACACCGTCTCAAGAGAACATGCTCCAAAAGGTTAATGCATGTCAAGTCGTATTATCGTTCCAAGAATCCAATTGGTTATGAAGCAGTACTAATCATAGTTCTACCCTTGCACGTGTTACGAGTAGCAGATAAATGCGGCGGTATGTTGCTCGGTTCCTCGCCTGTTCCGCTGACATGTCCGTGGGCGGGGGAACAGCGGGAGGTTAGGAGCCAGATTCGACTTGGAGAGTAGGCTGCGAAATGTCAATGCCTGCAGAGAATGTGTTGAGTCACCGAGATCGATCAACATAACCATCCGCAGCCGCTCGGAGATGGGCTAAGCCTCTCGAGGTAATGCGCCATGAAAACGATATTTTTACAGTAATCTGACAACCCACTGACTCACCCAGAAGTTAATCTACTTGATGGTGTTTGCTGGTGGGGAGGAGGAGTAAATCAAACGACTTTGGTCGCCGGGTTACGGGTGGATGTTTTGAAGTTGAACTACTCTGATGTCAACACTGTTTTTTTCCAGGTTTTTTATGATGTTTAAGTTTTCGCCCTCCACAATTCTTGATTATGCGGTTGATTGTTGTGAGATTTGAGTTTGTGTTTTAGCCTTGGTTTAGTTTAACATGTCAAGGTTGATCAGCTGCAAAAACTTGGCAATTTCAACAAGAGCATTTTCCAATTGACTCATATCTAATGTTTGACTTTGCCAGATTAGATGGACAGGTCAAAATGCAGGTTGGTGCATTGTGTTTTGTCAGATCAGAATCAGAAAGTGTTTACTGCCATTGTCAATGAACAAAATTCACAAACATAGGAACTTGTCTCGGCGTTAAGGTGCAACATAAAACACTGAGCAATAATAAAAACAACAACATATATGAAATCAAAAGGGCATGCATTAAGAAACAATTTAAAATTAATATAGTATAAAATTAAAATAAAATAGGCATTACTATGTGCACAAGATTACAGTTAAATTTACAGTTTGAGTGCAGAAAGTGACAGTGCAGTGAGTGATGAAGAGTTGCAGTTAAAGTGACAGGTGTTTAAGAAGTGTCTCCAACAGCAGAGGGAAAGAAACTGTTCTTGTGGCGGGAGGTTCTGGTCCGGATGGCCCGTAGCCTCCTGCCTGAGGGGAGTGGTTCAAATAGTCCATGTCCAGGGTGAGAAGGGTCAACTGTGGTCCGACCTGCTCGTCCCAGAGCCCTGGAGACGTACAGGTCCTGCAGAGATGGAAGTCTGCAGCCGATCACCTTCTCAGCAGAACGCACAATGCGCTGAAGTCTCTTGTATCAGTTTGAAATCATATCATTGAGATGTTTTGTGCAATGTTTATGTCGTTTCTTAATTACCATCTTCACACTAATGTTAACATAGCTCAGTGTAAAATACTTGTCTTAGTAGTTAGTAGTACTAACAGCTGCATCTTCCAAAGGGGACGCTATCTTATAGACAAAAAAGCACGTTTTGAAAAACCATTCTATACCATTTCTACTTGCTCGTAAGCACAACTCTAGTTTCAGTATTAGCAAGCTTTTTTTTCCCCAAATTAGTTGTTGTTTTTCTGGACAATGATAAGTTATATATATATATATCTTTGGGTGCTACTGTTGAGTTATATAGGCACAGATTTTCCTCTCAACTTCTGTTAATCTTGCCATTTCATTGGTAATAACAGCACCTCACAATAGCAGTACATGCTTTTGACATTCCTGGATATTTCCCTTTGGATCCAAAAGAAACGCAGACACCATGACGCTCCTCGTAGTCACACTACCTCACTCAAAGCTTAACCCAATTTTACCCGGCTACGTCCTGCTCACTTTCATGTCTCGTAATGTACTTCTCTGAGGCCTTTACACCCCGAGCTAGACCACTTCATCAGGAGCATGACGCCACGACAGTAACAGGCGTTTTACTGCGCGGCAGATTTGGCTGATGTGCGTGGCACGTTAAGTTACCGTGACGTGAAGCGGAGTTAGTGCACTTTTGTGTGCGCGCCAGCAGACAGCAAGAGAGGAGCGTGTAATCGCCTCACCTGCCCATGCCGAGGACTGATGGGCAGGTGGGGAGAATGGAAACCAGATGGAGGGCCAGGCTTGGAAAATACACTGCGCAGATAACACATTGCCTATGGGCTGCATACATTAATCATTGGATATGGGGTTTTTGTACGGCTTGGCCAACTTTGAGTTTGAGCAAAAAAGAGAAAGGCCGGAGGCGTGTGCTGTCATGCTCCAAAAGTAAACTTCTTTAATATTTACGCAGAGTGCCAGTTGTTGTTTTTGATATATTTGGTATCATGAAAAGAATGGAAGAAGAAGGTGTTTTGCCTGTTTACATTTTAGTAGCATTGGTAACGTTGTAATCTAAAGGTACTTGAATACTTTACAACAATGTATTGAGGTGGAAATAGCATGGTGACTAGAAGTGCAATTAAGGTAGTTACATGGTTATTATTTTTCATGGGAACAGGACACAGCTGTCATTCTACTTTATTTCACGGCACAATTATTCTTTCCAATCCTAACCCGGAACACTGTAAATTACTATGTTTTATTTGTATGAATGAAACCCTTATCATTTCGGCTTACTGACTAAAATAAATCAATTAAAACTAAAGCTGTTTCCGAACCCTTTGGAGTAAACAAATGGCTGGCGTTTTTGTCAAGTTGACACTATAGTTTTAGTCTTTACTGTCTGATTTACTCAAATGTCAAGCGGTAGCATGCTATGCACAGGGGAAATTATTTTTTAAAATTTTGCCTAGCTTTTTATGAATTACATTTGTGAGTATAACTAGGAGCAAAGCTTATGTTGGAAGACTGATAGACAGTAGATTGAGTATTTGTTGTGCCTTGGCATTTTCCATTTCAAAGTTAGAGCCAGTATCACTAAACATGAGATTTAGGAACTTGTTATGACGTGAAAAAGTCCAGACAGAATGGCTATAAAAGGTCTTTTTAAATGTTAAAATGTAGTCTTCTGTTTTATTTGTTGGTTTGGTGTACAAACTGATCATGATCCTCCTTAATTGTTGATTTGACACAAAATATGAGGGTTAAAGCTTTATGTAATAATGAGCATAACATAAAGCGTGATTGTTCCTTTTATCCCACGGTTGACAAATGAGAATAAATGAAGACAAATGTGGGTGTTAAAGGATTTCAATATAAACAGGTCTGCAAAATGGATTTATACTAGTTACCATGGGACTTTTTAGGATGTTAGAGAGCAATCACACTAATCCTTTCTTTTTTTGTGTGTGTCTTTTCTAGGGTAGAAGAGGAGGTCTGCGCCAACATTTCATCTCATCAAAGGTGAGTTGTTCAAGAAAAAAAAAGTGTTCTGAGAAGCGTTGGAATCGATTGTTTTCTCTCACCACCATTTTTTGGGTTGAAAGATAACTGACAATTCTTTAGTCTATTAATGCGTGCTGGTGCTGCTGGTTGTTAAAGTTATTTATGTTTGACGTTTCCTCATCACAAAGCCAAACAGCTCACGTAGAGCAGGTATTATGCGTTTTCTGGTCATCTTTGCACTAGGTATGAAGCCTAATTCAACAACGGATGGAGATTATTATGAGGAACAATGTGTTTTAAATTTAGATTTAAACTGGATTTACCCACTTTTCAGCAGTTTTGAATTGTATTTTTTTGGGTTGCGATAGGTGTGTTTGCTTTCTCCACGGCAATACACAGATCAGGTTTCTAAAGTAAAATAAAAACTGTGTTCTCGTAATATGCCTCAGCTCCAAAAATCCCAGATGTTTTTTGTTTTTATGTTCTTGCAAAAATAAAGCTTGAGGCAATTTCTGTTATGTTCCAGAAAGTGTACTTGTTTAATATTCACAGTACTTGGAGGATATGTGGATTAACCTTTTGTTGATAATCACGCATTTAGATATTCATATTTTCCAAGCACAAAAGGTTTCGCTTGAAATCTGCTTGACACCATATATATATATATATATATGTATGCTATGCTAGGTTTTAGAAAGCAATTTAATTTGGTTTGATGTTATCAGACCCTCCAATGACAGGTGGAAGGTACATGTATTCTATTGCAATTGTTGTTTTGAATTATTAGAATATTGAGTGTATCGTCTAACATTAAAACTATTAAAAGTGACAGAAACATCTTAGGGCAATCTTCCAAACAAAGAGATATTCCCGCACTTTCGTGGTTAATTTGATGGTCCATTCATATGTTGCGATACATGAGCCCCCACCAAGACATTTACAGGCACGTTTTAGAACATTCAAAAATATTGTCCGAATATTGCTATCGAGATATGGCAAAACAAATAAAAAATACTGAGATATTAATTCCTGTCACTATCACCCACTCCATTTCCCATTAAAATCTCCAAACAGAAAATACTTTGCTTATCAGACACTTTGATATCAACTATATATAACGCTTCATACACTGTGAGTCTTCTCCTGTGGCTGTTGGATGGTGGTCTGGTCTCCGCTCTGTCAGTGGTATGTCTTGGGTTTATCTGGTCACCGCGGCGACGTGCATGTGTCAGCAGTGGGTCGTGTGAAGAGTGTGGGTGGCGGCAAGCGTTGAAAGGACCCCGGGAAGGTGGATAGGATTCCTCTGCGCAGAAATGCCAGCCATGCACACTCGCGTTCATGTCAACAGGCTGACACCCGCGCGTCAGGTATGCCCTCGGTCTCTGCTGATATTCTGTGTAGCCTCTGGGGTCTGCGGGAGGGGGACAGCGGCGCGCATGTCAACAGGACACAGGCCGAGGAGGGGGACACACACGGAGACATGTATCCAGATTCCAGTCCGCAGCCAAGCCTTCAGAATGGCAGCCCAGGAATCTAAAGTTACATACAAGGAAGTACAAGCTGCTGCTATGCTTTGAACAAGGTTGTGTGTATGTGTGTGTGTGTGTGTGTGTGTGTGTGTGTGTTTGTGTGTGTGAGAGAGAGAGAGGGAAAAGCAAGGATAGCACAGTCTGTATACAGAAAGAAATAAAAGGAAATGAATCAACACATCCAGATATTCCTAAACTATTTGTGGATTTTGGCTTCAATTTATTGGTGCCGTTTTCAGTACTTTTTACTATTCACCCAACAACATGTTCTGTTTATTTGTGTGCTTTTTCTTCTTTACTCTCAAACACATGGATGAAAAATTTAACATTCATTAGCTATTTTTATATGTCCTATTATTGTACTGTCCTTAACTGTATCTATTGGAGTGAAGCAGGTTACAGGTCAGATCTGTTTAACAAGTTTGAATTTACAGTGGAGACGCTGCAGTTTGTTTACTTCATTAGAACATATGAAAAAATAAATAAATAAAATGGACTCAAATTTTTGTTTAGTTTCATAAAAAGTATAATTCGCAGAAAAGTATGCAATATATGTGTACCGATGGATACAAATAAAAACTATTGTGGGTTCAACAAAATATTTGTCACGTAAAACCTTAAAACCTGGAATTTGTCTTCATCAAAAAGTGATGATATATGATATATATTACATACAAGATAATAGCGAATGTCTTTAAACCAGGCTTTGTCATATCACTCACATTTATCTTATAGGTTTTCATTTACAAAACCACCTTGATTTTTCATATTATTGTGATATTCTGTGGTTAATCCCAGTTCATCCTTTAAAATCACTTTATGTTCCTCTTTACTTCCGTCCTCATTCCAGAATTGAGAAACATTTCGTTTTTGATATAGTCAAGCCTTTTCCCTCTGGTTGTTATTTCAATGGACCACATTTGATAACACTTTGCATCCACACAGATCCTTAGCCATCCTTTCTACCCATGTTCTCTCGTATCCCCTCTGGGATTACATACAGCCTGTTAGAATGCTTTGAACACTAACCCTGAGTGTACACACTTTAACTCCCTGACACAAATCTCCAGCTGAGGTTTTCCGTCCCATTTATTTAATTGAACAGAACACGTCCGCGTCCTACCTTGATGCAGAATGACAGATGATATTTGCATACTGAATTAGCAAATGTAAATTGTTGCTCACTCAGCAGCTGGGCCAGATAAATTACCAGTGTTGAGGGCTTTGCTTAAGGGTAACTCGGCTCTAGTTGATGTGGGAGGGGCCACCATAACTCATTGGTTCCCCCCATATCCCCGTGGTGGTTAAAAGGATTGGAAGTGCAGAAAGCAGGCTTATAGCGGCTCAAAGCGACTGCTGACAAACAGGTGTAATGCAATGAAAATACAGGGAATGTCTTTTCACGGTAAGTGTAATTGAGTTGGAGTCGGAGAATTTATCCTCCCCACTGAGGCGTTTACTCTGATGCGAGGCGCACTTTGAGTCATTTTGCTGACAGAGGTAAACAAAGGTGGGAGTCGTAAATATGGTACATTAGGAACAACAAGAATAGGTGTGGGAGAAAAAGCAAAAAACAATACTTACTCCAAACGTTCTGCATTTGCTGTAGAATGTAAAGGGAAAATAGAAATATGTGTTTATTAAAGTAAAAGAGTGAAATGTAAATATCTAAATATTTTTTGAAAGGAGAGCCTAGTTACATTTTTACCTTAGTAAAGATCTTTGCAAGTCCCTGTGAAATATATATTTTTGGGACTTTTGAAGTGTCTATCGCCCCCCTCTGCTGTTTCTGGACTGAAAACCAACCTTAACGTCAACCAAAAACAACTACTCTGAGAATCCCTGCCTCTTTTATTTATTAATTTTTTTGGCAACTTTAATGATTTTGTGTGTGATTTTACTTTGCTTTATTTTTATACCACTGATGAATTGTCAACTAGTCTCATGGTTTGGTCCGACCTCAGTCATGGTGTGGACTTGGTTTGATCCCCTTTAGTCCTGTTATAGCCTTGCCTGAAGAGCCAAGACCACACACACAATATCTTACAGTTGTTTTGGTCTGGAATCATATCCTGTTTCCACAATTTCAAATGGGCATGATTGAAGGGCAGTTTGACCAATCAGAGACATGCATGGTCCGTCTGTACCTAACCCAACATGGCTGTTGAGAAACAGCACAGTTTTCTGCAGAATCAACAAGCGAAACACTAAACTCTTATGTCAATTAAATGGTTTTATTGCTGAAAGTTTTAGAAAAACAGTACTTTTAATGTTTAATATATTTATTGATTTTTTTTCATTAAACATACAACCAAGCAAAAACAATAGCATAAAAACACAAACCCCTGTGCCCGTTGTCAATCACACACACGTAGGGATATAGATAAACAAGAGCCGTCCAAAACAAACTGTATTTTTTCCAGTTTTAAATAAAACAACACATCTTTAATCCAGTGTGACCAGCAAAGTTGAGAAGTCAATGAGCCGCTGACCCCCGGCAGGCAATAGAAAAATAGTACTTTTGTAAGAAAACCTTGATGTTGTTATTATTTACATGAAAACTCAAAGTGTATGAAAATATAAATCTTCTACACCAAGGCTAAAAACAGAAAATTGGAAGAAAACAAATATTTTGAAAGTTTGAAACTTGTACAGTTGCAGAATTAGCTTATTCCCGCTAGTTCCACCTGTGCGCTTCATAATAGCTTTGACCTTCTTGACTTTTCCTATCTCTTCACAAACACTGTATCACGCCAACTGTAACAAACCTTTGACCTCGATTTTTGCACATTTGTTTTCCCAAATCCTCTCAGCTGTAAATTGTCTCAAAATTGGCTTATTCCAACCAATCTAGTCCATTTTGTGTCGTCCTAACATTCACCTTCACGTTCACTGAAGAGCCGTCTAATGCGCTGAGAATTACCTGAGTGCCCTGCCAAGTTCACTCATTATGTCAAAAACCACTATGTGTTTTCGCGCTGATTTAGAATATTCAATATTCTTCCGCTTTGGCCACAGCAACACTTTATAGACTTCATTAGCCATCAGTGGACATGGGCAGGTTTTTAATACAAACCCCCTTTAGTCTCCAGCGATGCACAAACATTCTCTGTGTGATGTAATTACAGACACTCAAGGGCCAATTCTATTTATGAAACAAGCGCATTGAAAAGAAAAAACAAGATGCATAGGGGTAAATGTTAAAAATAAAATGGTATTGCTATATGCCTGGAATGTTTTAAACTATGCTTTTATACATATCTGGGGAGATAAGCAGTTACAGGTCAGATCTGTGGAGAGGCAACTCACAGTGAGACTATTTTTTAGCAATGAAAACCCCTGTATTTGAAGATACTGTGGAATATACCAGGGAAAGCAAGAACATCACCTCCTATAATGTAGTAAAAGATAAATAACTGAAATAAAAGACCTCCTACTAATATTTGTAACCATGAAGAATATGTGCTGCTCAAATTTACATAAAAACAAATAAAATATGTATTTATAATTGCCACCCATAAATTGAAACTTTTCTGTTTAAAAAAAATAAAATTTAAGATGTATGTTATTTTGTAAACATGTAAGGAACTGATGCTCGGATGATTCATATCAGTAAATTTTTGGCTCATATTGTGTAGTTAAACTTTTCCATTTAATCAATCCTTTTAATGTATATGCTGCATAACCAAGTTTTCTTCAGTGCCAGGACCTGCAGTCTGTTCCCTTCTGTTTAATTATGTGTGAGAATAGATACAACTTTCATTTTGAAAGAAAGTTATTCATGTCTGTTTGTTTTGTCTGAACAATATACTTAATTGGTTGGTCTTGGAACCTGATTTGGCAATAATTATCTCAAATCCGCCAGTTGTGAGGCAGCTTATTGCCAATATAAAAGCTGGAATACCTGATGAAAGGAGGTATTTGATTATGTCTAACCTGTTGCTAGCTCTTATAAATGCTTTGGCACATGACTGGTTTTCACAGACGGGGGCGAGAAGCAGGAGGGACCACTGACGCACAGCCAATCAGCTCTCATCCCTCACAGAGGGCAACGCACACAGCTCAATGTTGGTTTGTAGGGGTCTGACAGACCAACCGTAAGCAAGATAAATCCTGTGAACTCTTTTTAACCATTTATAATTTTGTTAATAAACATGAGCTGAAACAAATAGTGGACTGAAAATCTTCAATAGTTAGAAGTATCTGCAATAATCCATTTCCCCTAACCTGACCTAACCTGGCCCATGCCGGATTGATATGTGTATCACTCTGAACTGAGTTCTACACAATATCAATCTCGCCAAAAGCAATCGGTAAAAGATGTGACGTCATGACGAATATTTGAATCTGATTAGTCAAAGCGTCACAACAAGCCGAGAAATCAAATTGAAATTCAGTCAGAGAAAATCACATTTTCCGCCCCGTCCTCAAATACACAAAACACTTCTATGGGCATGTTTTTAAAAAACAAAATGGTCCGTAAATCTGCTTAAATGTGTTGTTTTTGTGTTGTTGGTCAGCCACTCAGTCGGCCGGGCTCAAACCTAACAGCGCGTTTGTATGAGTTTGTGAAACAAAAATTGCGAGAATTCATTTGGCTGGCCTGGTTACATTACCCCAAACATTTGCAACCATATATTTTATATATTGCAATCGAAAATGTTTTACCTAAGTACTTCGTTTACAAAATGCTTTATGAGGTGAAGTCCTGCAAAGATATATAAACTGATTTTATAAGCACAAACATTTCCAAGACCACATAAATGCAGATTTGATTCAGGGTGAGCAGAACCCACCCAAGCGCTGCTAGCCCCATTTCACATCGCTGCCCTGGCATTGTTGACATTGGACTGATAAAACGGGTAATATCTTTGCATCAGTGTCACCTTCACCCTCATTCTCTTCACTTCTATTTCTATCCAGGCTTTTGTTGTCATTCCAGATGCAGCCGATGCATGCACAATGACAGGGCAATATTAAAATCAGCGCCACTTGCGTTGACCTAGAATGGCTGACAGGAACGCAATAAGCCAAGCAATCGTGTTAGCCCGGGCCTTCTTCTGCCCAAGCTGACAAGACATTATTTCCAGTAACGTTGCATTTTGGAAGACAGCTGAAGACAATGTACTAAGGGAGCCTGGTTTGTAAAGCCCCAGCACTGACATGACAGGACAGCACTGTGGTCCTAAGTATTCCTGACGGGCGAATTTGGACCGTTGCACCAAATGTTGAAGCTGAAAAACGTATCCAAGTTGACAAGTCCCCCTTTGCCAACATCCCAATCGCTGGAAGTGACAATTCGCAAGGGTTTCGGGTGGTGACAACCTGCTTGCTATTCCGTGCCCATGTTAGCTTAGCCGTAGGGTCACATTGACAAGTAAAGTCTCAGAAATGTAGGAAACTTGAGCCTATCTTTCCGGCAAACATTGGTGACAGTGGGTGTTTGTGTGCGCCCATTGATAGGGATTAGAGGAGGAGGGAAGGGGGAGGAGTGAGCAATGTCCTGCAAAAATACCATGAATTGCAATGGCTTGAATTCCTAAAATTAATCTTGTTAAGTAGACAAGGTTGGATGCGTTACCTGGACTGGAATGCCAATCTGGTTTGATATATTTTTAGTCTTCATTTTTAAGAACAACCAAATGTTAGTAAAGTAAGAATGTTCAAGAGAAAAAGTAAAACATTTGATGGATAATGTTGCGTAAATACAAGAAAAACATGTTAAAGCAGAACTAAGTAACATTTTCACATTATTGAACGTCTTTGTAAGTCCCTGAGATGGTTTAATATGCATTTAAGAGTCCGTCGTCGCCCCCTGCTGTCTCTTACCCCAACCTTGCAACATTTGCCGACGTCGACCCAAAGATAACTCGACTGAGAAACCCTGGCTCTTTTTTGACATATGGCAATGTGAAATGTTTTTGTATGTGATTATACAATATTAAATAAATAAATATGGTAAAGAAAGAAAGAAAAAAAAAAATCTATTTTCTGACCATGTATTTTCACAAGGGAGCTGCAGGGGGAGCTCTATCGCCAGGGCTCCTTAGTTCTGCTTTAAGATCAGTCTCTCTACTTAAAAAAGTAAACAAACAGAACATTCATGCATTCCCAGCATCCTAATTATTCACCGCGATAAATTTACAAAGGTCAGTGGAGTGGAGTTTTGTCGTCACGGTTATGCTAACAAAAACTAGCATCCTAACAGTGCGCTTCCTGGTTCACAATCGTATAAAAAAACTGTATAATTTGATGCAGACAATACACAGCTCTTTTTTTCACCTTTAGAGCTGCTTTTACAATATCTCTACAGGGGCAAACCAAATTTAACTTTTAGTATGTGAAACAAAAAAACAGATAAAGCCCCTTTTAACAATTCTCAAATCAACGCAAATGAAACAGAATAATGGGAACTTCTTTTCATTTTGAAGTCATGTTGAAGTGTGGAGCCGGCGGCGAGACTAGTGTTCCGTTTTCCAAAGCCCTAACCATAACTAAATTAACTGTTCATAAATATAACCCTAAGCTTAACCTTACCCTGATTGTGAAATAATAATACATTGTCAAAAACATTGCTAAAAAAAACAACAAAAGCTCAGCACGTGGACAAAAATGCCGGACATGTAGAAGAGCCCCAGTTGATGGGGGTTAAGCTAGGCCAGCAAGTCACAATGGAAGATCATTTAAATGTGAAAAAAGGATGGATCAGGGACGTTTGCGAGGAGGATAGTGGAGGCTTTGGGCACCATTGTTATGCTAGGCCCTGTCATTCATCGCTCTTTCTATCTCTATTACAAATCCCCCACTCACGGGCCGTATCACCTCCTGGCTGTTACATTTGGCGACAAAATCTCTCTTGATTTTATCCGTCCTTATCCATGTCTCGCTCCTCGGGTGTTCTTGCACTGCTGCTAATGTATTTCTCACTCTATTTCTTTTACCATTTTTAAGAATGCCCATTTCAGGAAGTATAAGACGATGCATTCATGGCACACAATTCTGACTTGGGGGAAGAGAATTTGAACACTTTATAGCATGAACGAAGACTTATATTGAACATATTGTTTGTGAAGGATGGTTCATGCTTAATAACTTATTTAATAACCCAACTCTTAACTCTAAGTTAGTAGTTACTGACCCTGAACCTTCTTAATAAACAATTTGTTTATTATAAAATCTTTGTTCATGCTTTACTAAGGCTAAAAAGGTGTAGTTTATGAAGTAAGAATGTAACTTAAGTCAATAGATTTGTTGCAGTTAGTTCATTGTGCTCCTTGACTTGAAGGTTGCTGGTAAAAATCTGCTCTTGTGTCCTTTGGCAAAACACTCATCTCAAGTCAAACCAAACGCGTCTGTTGATGAATCTAAATCACAGTTTTGTTACGGCAACCCCTGATAAATAAGGAAGCATGCAAAAAATACAAAATAATCGATTTAATGAAAAACTTGATGTTTATATATATATATATATATATATATATATATATATATATATATATAACTATTATTTATATTATATGTATAGTGGATTTTTATATATATATATATATATATATATATATATATATATATATATATAATCTATATTTCTCTACTAAATGAATGTATTTATTGGGACAGTAGACACACCAGCCTATAGTCTGTTGTCACAAGGGGCTGGGTTCACAAAAGGGCCAACAATAAAACCAATACATTTCATATGCACAAGAATACGTTGCCCATAGTCCCCGTCTCTGCACAATCCAAATGACTGCACTATCCACTCAGAGCGGTTTCTAGCTATAGACAACAGCGCACATGTATGTGTGTGTGCGTGCTTGTTTGTGTGTGCGTGTGTATATGTGTGTGTTAATAGCAAGTAGTTGATCATTATTTACTTTTTAACTTTTATTTGTTCATTTAAATATAGGGGATATGGAAGACAAGGTTTCAAATTTAGCCAATGGCTTTCGGATGGAAGTGGAAGGATCTAGAGTTCTAAAACAGTGTCCAGATGACTAACTCTGAAACCTTTTCCACTGCTGTACACATGAGGGATTAAATTGACTCAATACGGGGAGTATGTTTGCGATCTGAAATCATGAATCTCTTATGGCTCATCAAATAGAAACGCCCCTGCCCTGTAGTCTGGCTTTGATTTCACTTTGTTCCATCTTGTCCCGACATCTCCCCCTGTATCTCCCCCCTGTATCTCTCCCCTGTTTCTACCTCCTTCTCCCCAGTGCCCTGTGTTATTGGCCAAGCTACAGCCTGCATGTGGTCAAATGTAGTCCACTTGCTAATGTAGCCACTCTTCCAAACAGCCATATTGATTGTAATCTTCCTCTCCCCCCACTGCCCCACTCTCTCTGTGCCGGTGTCTCGGGGTCTGTCATGCTCCCAACCAGCACCCCCCTCCTCCCCCATTTTCAGTCTGTATAGCGGCTCTAATTGCGATCAATTAGGAAACTTCAGAAGGCTGAAATCGGAGCTGTGACAAGGGGCATCCGCTGAGCTGGCAGAGGGAGAGTCGGGGCGGGGAGCGTAGAAGATAACATGGAAGGCTAGGTCGGACTTGGTATGGGGAGATGAGCTAATGCTAACGGGTGATTGATGTGGTCACAGCAGCTGAAAGGCATGTCGTTTTTCAGGCCAGGCATCGATTCCTTACGGGCTCTTGTTAGCTCGTGCACGGAGCCTGGCACTGGCGATGCAACGTCAAACGCTTGTATTCCCATATGGGGGGCACGCAGTTATTACAAGCCCACACATTTGATCTGGAAATATTTGCATACACAAGTAAGTGAGGCCAGTATAGGTCAAACTGTCAATGCTTTTGGATTCGTTTTCTTATCCTTTCCTCAGGTAGACCACATTCTACAAGAAAATAATGATAATAATAATAAAAGAAAAGGAAACTTAAACATGGATCTGCACACAAATGAGATGCGCAGAATCAAACAGAGAAAACTTTGTACGGATCGTGCGGCTGCCGACAGGGGAAATCGGCGGTGTCTGTCGGAAATCCCGCTCGTTTCTACACGGGTCTGCAAAAATGTCTAAACTTGGCACCGCAAAGCCTTGCAAATGTGTCATATGAACCTAGCTTTACTTAATGACATATTTTTGCAAAGTAACTGGTAACACATACTCATGTTACTGTAATTGAGTCGATTTTTTGAGTACTTTTTCAGTATATTTTTTAATTACTGATAATTCATGGAGTACGAGTCTACCCAAGCAGTTGCTACATTTAAAATCATAGTTACTGAGTCCCAATGATCCAAAACACGGCTGTCTTTTACAGAAGTACACAGTTTCAGTACACTTTCCGCCACTGGTTATAAGTTAAGTATTATTAACCTTTATTTAACCAGGTAAGAACCCGTTGATATCGAAAGCTCTTTTTTAAGGCGGACCTGGACATAGTAAAGATATAACAGCACACCGAATTATTAAACTTTACCCATTAAAAATACATTTAGAAACGAGAAACAAAATCTACATTTAAAAGCTTTTTTTCTTTCTTTTTTTTTCTTTTAAAGAGTCGAACATAATATTATAAACATATAATATATTTTAAAATCGAACATAAACTTGTGATTGAGACCATTTCACACAATCTTAACTCTGTCTAAAGTATCCATTTTATGTAATATGCAAAACTCACTATCTTTCTTTTTGATTTTTTTTTTAATAGCTTACCAATTTAGCCACCAAACTATTACAATTTCAAAACCAAAGCCTTAACGTCAAACTTGCTACTTACTTTAGATTGTAAATTGGGTTATTAACCACTACTGTTACTTAATCGTGATGCTTTACAACTATGCATAACTGATCAAAAGTGTTGCCACAGCCGCTAAATATCTGCTGGTCCGTACACCACCCCAAAGTGCTGAAAACAAGTCATATTTTCAGGCTCGCTAACCCACATCGCTACATTTTTTAGTTTCTTCTTTGCGGACAAGCGACTTCACATTCTAGGGGTTTTGTTAAGTGTTTTTGCTTGTAATACATCGCAGCTGAGAGAGTGCTGCCTAGGGCACACAGACCCTTTTATCTTGTCACTCTTAATGCATTGCGTGCGTGTGTGTGTGTGTGTGTGTGTGTTGTGTGTGTGTGTGCGAAAGAGAGAGGATGGAGAGACTGAGAGAGAGCGAGGAGAGAAGAAAGAAGATGGGAAGATCAATACTAAGCCGTCAGGAGGTTCTGCTACTCCCAACGAGCAAAGGAACAGGACACCAGGAAGCAAGTGAAGCGAGTGGACGTAATAAGAGAGGGAGAGGAGGAGGAGGAGGAGGACGAGAGGAGGCGAGAGTGAGGAGGAGGAGGAGGAGAGGAGAGACAGTGGACGAGCTCGGAATAAGATAAGGAAGATGAAGATATGGCCAGCAAATTACAAATGCATGGAGCTCATCACCAGTTATAAATTAACCAGATGGGATGAGGTGGAGGTGACGGCGACGGAGTGTATCTAAGGATTTATGCGGACGAGACGCTGATATTTAGTTTGGTCTCATTTTGTTTGTCCACTTGTCTTGACCACGCGTGCAATTCATTCTCTGCTCTATTTTAAGGGCGAATGTAACTTTTCTGGTCAGGGTCGGCAAAACGATGGAGCGTTTCGGTATCAGTGCGAATCGATGAGCTTTAAGTGGATGGATGTTTACAGTCAACAAGAGACATTAACTATGCGAAATCTTGTCCAGTTGATATCGACAGCTACAATTGTTCATGTTAGGAAAAGCTAGATGGAGGAAACGATTCAAGCCTCGTTGACGGGATGCCAGATTTCTTAATGAAAACGTTTTGCAACACAATTGGAACTGAAAGAAATCCCTTCCCTCCCTTTCGAAAACGCGCGACATTTTCTAACAGAAGGAAAGTGGAATCAAATATCCGATTAGTTGGTAGTTTGGATGCTGATAAATGGACAATGAGGGCCGATGTACGAACTTTAAAACAAAAGAGGAACATTTGCCGAATGACGTTACAAGTATGCAGAACAGACGAGTTTGAGTTTTGGAGAGAAATGACTCTTGCACTGATCAGGAACACCATTTTACCATAACTAAAAGCGCATGAATCACATTTAAGAATCCAAATCTGCTTCTTTTTTTTCTGATTAATAACTTTATGAGTTATTTCCTTCCAGTTCAGTTTCTTCATGCACAGGATGTCTCTCAAGCCGCGACTCGCTTCCACACTTCTGAAGTACCTAAGCAGTGTATTATCATCCATCAAATGAAAAGATATGAACTCTTCTCACCAGATCTGGAGCTGCTCATGACAAGCATAATGAATGTTAAGCTGGATAAACCTTTACCTGCACAAGGCGCTAAATCATTAATCTCCTCATCCTTCAAGTCATTTTTGTACCCTTTTTTTTTTTTTTAATCTTTCAATAGTCTTTTCAATCGTTACTGAAAACTCCTTTGTGTCTTTTAGAATCTAGAGAAATAAGTCTATTTATAGTTATCAGCCTTGACCACACCCTTGACATTTGTATTTTATTTTATTGTATTCACCTTATTTTTTTATACTTTATTTTATTATAGTTTATATTTTATTTACTATTATTATTCATTGTTGTATGTTGCACCTATTCCCAAAGCAATTTGGGGAATTTTTTCACTGGCAATGGCGATAAAACGTAGTCTTTTATGTCAAATTAGAATTTTTTGGCATGTTTTTTTTAGTTACATTTTACCAGAACTCCATTTTTGCTTTTTGCCATAAATAGTAGTATATTTCTTATTAATATATGACTGATTTCTTTTTTATATTAGTTTTACTGTTTTACATATTTATTTTGTCTGTATTATCTTTAGTTTTATTTGTTTCAATTGTGTGGATATTTTTAAAATGTATTTAATGTATTTAATGTATTTAATTTATTTAATTTATTTAATGTTTATTTAATGTTTATTTAATTTATTTAATTTATTTAATGTATTTAATGTATTTAATGTATTTAATTTATTTATTTAATTGATTTAATTAATTTAATTTTTTTAATTTTTTAAATTTTTTTAATTTTTTTTAGAGGTTTTCATTTTATTTACACCAGATGCCCATCCTGCCTCCTCGTTCTTCAAATCTATTATTTTTATATACTTTTCACCCTGGCAATGCTACTTTTCTTTTTCACGAAACTCAATATTTAAAAATGTATAACAAAGACATCTCGTTATGACTTTTCCACAGAAATCAGATTAATATGAGATTTATCTGGTTATTATCAAACCCCATCAGCAGTACATCTCCGCTCGCCGTGATTTAAGACCCTAATGGGCCCTGGGAATTATATTATTTAAATGTGGAATGAAGATGGGAAATAATACGCCATTATTATTAAATGTACTGAATAGAAAATGAGGAATTTCAATTGTGTGTTTCGTCACAGTCACAGAATAATGAGCCAGAGTCTTTAATTAAAAATGTCCTATTAGCCATAACACAATTTTTCACAATGAAGGAAGAGGAAGTCATCGCATCTCTTTGGAATAGATCATATGTGGTGTGGAGCTTTAAACTTTTAAGCTCTGATATTATGCACATTTTCTTTTAGAATCGTCCTCAGAAATATACCTTCGAGTAATCTTGCATATTTCGTTTTGGTTCCCTCTCCACACGTCAAAACGCTGGCCCTCTCTGTTTTTTTGGGTTTTTTTTTTAGCTCCTCCGTGTTTTTAAAGTCCGTACATCTTCAGCATGTCATTGCAGAGCTTAACGTTTCCACACGATGCAGCTTAGCAACTTTCACGCTCGCTTAACCTTTCGTTGTGTCTGCAGATGTGATCTTTTCTTGATAAAATGTACAACGTGAGAAGGAATAAAGACGGCGGCAACATTTTGGGCTCCGAATATTTTCTAAAACTTGTTGTGCCTTTTGAGTTGGTTTATCACACTCTGACTTCAGACTATTCACAGGCTAGGAACTTGCTTTGGTGTTACGGTGCAACATACAACAATAAACAATAATGAAAGCAAGATATATCAAACAAGGCATACATTAAAAAACGAATTAAATTTACTAGTAAGATGAAAATAGACGTAAGTATAGACACAATATGTACAGTTAAATGTGCAGATGTAGTGCAGAAAGTGCAATGCGTGGTTGTTGATTTAATTCAATTAAAATAGTTAAAGTGACAGTTTGTTTTCTTTCACACGTATAGGGGATTATCATTCTTCGATCGTTTTATGAAATCAAACTTTCTGAATGGAAAAAATAATGCAATGCACATTGTCACATAAACAACCAAATACAAAAGTACTTTTACTTAAAAGGGAATTACTCATTGTTGCTGCCTACAATTCCCACAATTATATTGTTACCGGAATAATCACGATTATTGATTTACCAAATAATCTTAGCCCCCCCTTCGGACGTGACTTTTTTATTTTTTATTGTTATTGTTACTTTAATTTTTTACGTGAAACTAATCGGAGCATTTTCCCTTGAACTTGAACACTCTCCTTGTTTTTACGCTATGCTGATGCCAAAGGCTTGGTACGGCTCTCCATCTCTTATTGAATATGAAAACTATAATTTTTACTATGAAAACATAATTGTGCATTTAAAAAAAACAAAAAACTCTTTTCTCTGCCCTAACACAACATCTTGACAGTCTGCTACTTTGGAAACACTTTGAGCTCCTAAGTGCTCTAATATTAGCCCTTCTCCTTGATAAACACCGGCAGAATCATTTATCCGGAGACTAGGACCACGCTTTGTAACCTGCGCGCCTGGCTCTGTCTCAAGGTTAGGGCTCCCGGGGGAGTGGGAAGCGGGGATCGGGTTACACTAATGCACGATGTCGGCTGGATGACATATGCGCCCAGCTCCACACACCTCCACATACTTCCACCCCCGTCTCACCCTGCCAGATGATAGCCTTGTGCAGGTCCCCGACACGGCCTTGGCCTTGTCTGGTTGTGCCTCCGTAACCCTGGATCACTGTGCCAAAACCGCATGTCACTAAAATAAACTCAACATACGGGCAATTGGAGAAGCATGTACATGACAGAACAGCCGATAAAAAAAAATAAAAAATCTCTCTCTCTCGTTTTCTCTTTTTTGCTCTAGTTTTTAAATGTTTTATTACATTTGTTTCCGGTTGTTTCCGGTATAGCAAAAAACACATACTTTGAAGACGTACAACTACAGTAGGTGGCGGTAATGTAACACGTTATGGATACCAACCGCCATAAAACACCAAATAAGAAGAAGATTACAAGCTCTTTTTCTCTCTCTTTTTTCTCTCTCTCTTTCTCTCTCCTATTTTTATTTATTTTTTTATATTATTTGTTTCCGGTATAGCGAAAAACACATACTTTGAAGACGTACAACTACAGTAGGTGGCCGTAATGTAACACGTTATGGATACCAACCGCCATAAAACACCAAATAAGAAGAAGATTACAAGTTCTTTCTCTCTCTCTTTTTTCTCGCTTTCTCTCTTCTTTTTTATTTATTTTTATATTATTTGTTTACGGTATAGCAAAAAACATATACTTTGAAGACGTACAACTAGGTGGGGGTAATGTAACATGTTATGGATACCAACCGCCATAAAACACAGAAGAAGAAGAAGAAGAGATTGATGTCATAACTCGTTGATAAAAATGATCAGGTTTATGGCGGCACAATGCAACACAAAAATATCAAACGTTTTCTTTCTTCCCACACCATTTTGAGCTAATATTTTCTTTTTTAAAATTATTTATATTAACTGGGGAACATAAACGCATGGCCGACGTTCAAATGTTAGTGTGATCATGCGTTTTGCTTACTTTTTTCACATACAGTAAAGCGTAAATAGGTTGTTTTCCTTCCCGCAACAAATTTAATTATTGTATTAACTAAAAGTGAAAATCATATGCTATGTCATGAGCTCGAAGTTAATTCAACATGACACAAAATAATCTGACAGAAATGTTTTTTTATAGGAAAATGTTGGGGAAAAAAATTGTTATTCCTTTTTTTTTCAGTCTAAAATAGCATTATATATTATACAATATATTTGCTTTGATTCCGACCATCTGTACGTTTTATGCACATACTGACACCAAGTTTATTTAGATTTTATTAGTAGATTCTTAATGTATGCATGCTTTATTTGACCGTATATACTCTTCTTCTTCTTCTTCACCTTAACGCAGAAACAAGTTCCTATGTTGGTGAGTTTTGTTCACTGACAATAAACCTTTTTTTGATTCTGATTGTGTCAAAAAGTACGTTAATTTATCGCAATCACTTTCGATATCGTCCTACTGAGGTTCAGCTTTTGTGTATTTTCTTTCCTCTCGCTGTCTGTTCCATCTCTTGGTCTCTGCAAACCAATCATTGTTAGTCTCCCTGTTGCAAATAAGCAATGAGTCGGTGACCCTCTGGTTTATGGGTAAAACTTAGCACCCGTTCTGTATTACTGTTACTCAAGCAATACTCGTTTACATTTCACTAACCCAATTCCTCCAACCGTTTGCAGTGTATTTGGCAAAGTCCACAGCAAGAAGAACAAACCAAGTCTTTGGGCACGATCGCTTTAGGAAACCCATTTGCATTTAAACTCGGTCAATGATCTCATGAATCAGGTCATAAATATTTCACAAGGTTTTTTTAGTGCGAGCCATTCAAAGGTGATGGGATTTATATTGATTTATGCTAGTTTGCTCATATTGGTCAAGATACTGTAGCCTCAGATAATCTTTAGCGGGACAATTTCGCTTTGTCTACATTTTGACTAAATAACATTACATTTCGAAATCGGTTTGAAGTACCCCACGCCGCCACCGGCAATTACCCGAAATGCGTGCCGTGTTGACGATTACAACCCACTAATTTTGTGAAAATGATTGATCTTTGGTAAACATTTTTCGGTACGGAAATGGCTGGAAACAGTTTGAGGGGTGGGATTAAAAGAAATCAACAAAATCCCGAATGTCGCTCAGATCCTACAATTGGAAAATCGGAGTTAGAGATGCCCGCCTCTTTTCGTTCTGCGCCGTTCCATCGATTAGCGATCAATTATTCAAGCCACAGCCGGCTCGACCGTGCAGAGATAATACAAGATGTTTAAAAGATTATGAGCAAAGAAAGTCGCGAACATGTGCAAAAGAAACAAAACGGAACTAAACAAAAAATAGAAATAAGAGGGCAGGAACTATGTAAGATTAAAATAAAAAAAAATAAAAATCTCAATGGAGGTGTTGTGTGGCATTAAACGTACGCAGGGGGCGCCATTAGGCCAAGTTAAAAAGTTACAAGCCAGGTCTGTGGACGGTGAATCCACTCACAGCAACAACGACAACAAAATTATAGTATGTTGTTTTTGTTGTTTTGTTTTTTCAATCCAAACGTTTACTTCTTGGCTTATTATCAACTTTTCTGTGACTCCATATTCCAAAACGTTTGAAAGTTAATCGTTCGATCGTAACTAATCGATTATAGGAATAAACGTCAACTAATTCAGTAATGGAATAATCCTTAACGAGGAAATACATGCCATGAGCGGAATAAAGACGTTTTATGACACAAATTGAGCCGCGATTGCCTGAAAAAGACTGAAAATGTGTAAATTCAGTGTATTTGGTGAAAACACTCTTTTGTCGGCGAATGTCGGGTCAAATTCCGTGAAAATCTGTATTCTAAACAACCTTTTACATTAATCGCAAGAATAATCGCTAGACTAATCGATTGGCAAAATGATCAGCCCTAGCATACTTACGCCTCTTGCAACATATTTCAATTCAATTTATTGTTCTAACTCCCAAAATCACAACAGCAGTCGACTCGATGGGCGTTTCTAGCAGACAGTTAAGAGAATCAAACAATGAAATAGTCTGTCCCAGAGCGTCCCCCTTGTCCTCAGACCCTCCTTCTCGGCGAGGAAAAAAAACAACAAGAAAAACCCCCAAAAAGTAGAAGCCTCTGGGGGGGAGAACCACAGTGAAGGAGAGATCTCACTCCCAACAGGTTTCAGATCGTTCCATTTGCAGAGAGAGAAACTGTGCAGTCAGAAGCACTCAGGAGGAGAGAGAGAGGAGGGGGGGGGGGGCTCGTCCAGCACAGAGAGGGTCTTACGCGCTGAAACTTTTCCCCACGTCTGTATACTTTCTCTTCTGTGCTTTCTGTTTCTGCCTTGGGGAAGCTCCTCCAAAACACTTCCACTTTCACAACACTCGGCGGACGCAGGAAACCGCGGCAGAAAAACATCCTTACGAGATGCGGCGCCGGCGGAGGGTCCCATACGGGGGAGTTTACATCGCTCGCCCCTCCATCGACCTATAATATCGAGGAGCAAATGGTCTTGTTCTCTCCCTGAATGACTTCGCCTCCCTCTCGCTCTTCTTTCACTACTTCCACTCCCTTTTTTTGTCTTTTCATTCATCCCTCTTGGCTCCATCTCTCATCTCTTTCCCTCTATTCCTCGACCACCTCGATCTCTCTCTTACAAGTTTCTCCCGTCCTCTCTCTCCCTCTTCCCCTAACTCTCTTTCTCCTTCTACCTTTCTCTGTCTTCCTGTTTTCTCCTCTTCTTTTCTTTTCCTCACTGTCTCGTTCTCCCTCCAGCCATCTTCTTTCCTTCTCCATCTCCTCCCCCTTCCTTCCCTCTATACCTCACCCACCTCTCTCTCTGCTCGCTCACTCTTTCTCCCTCCACTTTCTCTCTCCGCTCCTCTTCTCCCCTGTTCTCCCTCTGTCTGCCCTCCTTTCCCTCTCACACCCCTCTTCCTCTATCCCTCACCCAGCTTTCTCTCTCTTTCACTCTTTCACTGTTTGCCCTTAATCTCTCTTTCTCCTTCTACCTTTCTCTCCCCATCCCCCCCTCTCGCTATTTCTCTGTCTCTCTTCCCCTGTCTTTGCTCTTGTTCTCCTTTCTTCTCTCCCTCTGTCCTGCATCAATTTATCCCTGTCTCGTTCCTTTTCCTCTCCTCTCATCTCTCCGTCTATTGTCCCCAATCTCGCTCCCTCACACTCGTTTGCTTCCACTTACTCTCTCTCCATCTTCCTACCTCTCCATTCTCTCCTTCCCTCTCTTTTTCTCCCTCTGTAGTGAGTAAGAGAGCTTTATTGTGCAGGCGGGAGGAGGAAATGCAGACGCAGCAGAGGACAGGACATCCATTGATCCGAGTATAGACTTAGCTCCCCCACGTAGCCTCCCTCCCTCCATCCATCCCTCCCCTCTCTCTCTCTCTCTCTCTCCACCTCCCTCTCTCCCTGCTGTTATCTGCCCCTGCTTCTCCCTGTAATGTACGAGCAGTTTTTACAACACGTTATTATCAGTGACACACTCCAGGCCGTCTCTCCACAGCACTAACTCTTCGTCCCGTCCCGCTCATGTTTCGAGTGGTCCATCCCTCTTTAAGTTCCACATCAGCGTACCCTTTCCAGATCTGCAGGTTTTTGACTTGCACTGCACTTTGCCGAAGGTAGGAAAAAGTTCAGTCAGTGAGGAATTATACGGTCCGTGAAGTACTATGGGTAATAATAACAATAGCTGTTAAACATAATGCATTGGTCTTATTATATAGCGCTTTTCGCCTTTCTATACGGACGGAGGTGAGGCGGCCTGTGCCATTGTTCAGGATCAGGTGGTTTTTCTATATAGTTTGGAATATTTTAAGGGCCAGCCATTTTGTTTTGTTTTGTTTTGTTTTGTTTTGTTTTATTTTATTTTATTTTTATTTTTATTTATTTTTAATTTTTATTATTATTTTTTTTATTATTTTATTATTTTTAATTTAAGAATGTGCAATACAATATATTATTTGTATTGTATTAAAATCACTTTTTGATCTCAAAAAACCATCTGCAAGAGCTGTATTATTTGGCACAAAATGTAATCATTGTTCGGACCCGTTAAATGTCTACTGTGACCTGATTCCAGGTTTTGGAAACATTTGCAGATTTCACACCTTCATTCAATTATATTTATCGATCAAAATGCATCTCTCCCTGCAGCTTCTGAACCCGGGACACTGCTCATTCCCAGCCTCCTCCACCTCCATTCACCTCACCCCTGCTTTCGTCTCTCTCACCCCTCCCCCGAACTTCCTGCCATTGACTGCGTTTTATATGAGAGCCATGTGCGGCCGGCGGCCTAAGGACATCTCGCCCGGACGGGGAAGGTGCTGACATGAACCTGCGCGCGCTTGTGTGTGTGTGTATGTGTGAGTGTGTTTGATTTGCTGACTTGTGCGTGCCTGTTGAGAGGAGGTGGTGACACGTGTGATCGCCGTGCGGTTCTCCCACTGACAAAGCGTTACCTTTGAAGAGGCCAGAAGGGCAAAGGCATTAAGGAGATGTGAAGAGAGGGATGGGGAGAGACGGGAATGAATGTTGAGGGATCTGAGCGCAGGGAATGGTGTGTTCATGTGGGACGGTTTATGAAGTGATGTCCTGACCCGTCTTGGATAAGGTTATGGTGCACTCTATTGTCCCTGTAGGAAAATGTGCCCTCTGTGGTTTGCTCTTCAGTGCTGAGTGGATAGAGGCGTGTCACAGTCAGCGTTGGGTGTAACTTTTTCCCATTTCCCATTTCTTTTGTTGGTTTTACGCCCTTTAAACCAGTTCAAACAACTCATTTGCTGTCAACGTCTCCTGAAATTAAACCAGATCTTGTACTTAGCAGGAGGATTAGCCTCTTCAGCTGAGTAATGAGTAAGCTCTACAATAACCTACTTGGTGTAGGAATTAGGGATGGTTAACCCAGCGGCAAGTTGGCCACTGTCCACGGTGTACCCCGCCTAAGGCCCAAAGGCACCGGGTTAGGCTCGAGTCACCTCGAACGGGAACAAGCGGTAGAAAATGAATGAATGAACTATCGGTATTGAAGTATCGATACATCTATACCGACTCATTGGAATTTGGGCATTGATACTGCTATGCAAATATTGATACGATTAGCATATGACTTGGCATAAGACTAGGCATTTTAGACACGTAAGGTCAATTTTTTTCATTCGTTTTTGTCAAACTCTCTGTCCTTTAGAGCCTATTTGAGACACCTTCAAACATAAGGTTAGACCAGTATTGAGTATTAGAATAAAAGTACTTGGTATCGCCCATCACTAACATGAACGCCCTTTTTAACCTGTCCAAGGACTGCGGGAAACATAGCACAACCATCTTTCCTGATAAATAAACTAATACACTAGGACTTTTGCGCTATACACTATCTTTGCAGGGATTGGCGCTGTTTTTAGTAGATTTTGTTATAGGTCCAGATGAGAAAACTGGTTCCTATGTATTATTTTGGTATTTCAAAGCCTTATTTCTATACTGTATGTTTGCACCAAATCACATTCATATGTTTGTGAATTTTTGTGCACTGACAACGGTGTTGAAGCTTGTTCTGAATCTGATAATTGAATCTATACTCAGAGATAGAAAGCTTTTGTAGCCACAGCTTCTCTGAGGTAGATTGACGTAAAGCAAGGTTTTCAAGTGCCCAGGAACACAATGACAAAATGGAAATAAGAAAGGAACATTTTGAAACCATTATGAAAAAACTGTAAATGAATACAACTGCTACATAAAGCTACTTAAATTCAGGTTATGTCGTAATCTTTTTTGGCAGTAAGAGGTTCAACTGACAAACCAAAAGATGCATTGTGTTCTGTGTCGGACCGTTCTCGCCTCAGTCACTGTTTGCCTCTCGGGGGGAAGGGCAGCGCTCTGAAATGGCACATTCTTGGAAGACGACGAGTTTGAAAAGCTGCGGTCATTGCTTTAAGTGTTTTCTAAGCACCCTCCTTCACTACGGAAAGACACGCCACTGATGAGCTGCTCCTGTCAAGTAACGCACACTACAGAGGACAGGGTCAAAGCAAAGTGGTCCAAATCTGGCACTTTGTCCAAATCTCTTTAATAAAACTAAATCTCAAGTGTTAAAACTCCATTACCTGAGAAAAGTTCTTGTCTTAACCTTCCAATGTCAACACAATGACTTTAGCTCGCTTCTTAAATGAAACAAATTGTGCAGCGAAACATGATTAGCAAAGGTGAACATAAAGTCAATATTTAATCCTATATCTTTCAATACTGGGTCAAACTGTCAAGAGCAGTGCCAAACAGTGGTCAGTATTACCTAAAAGGAGGATTATACGGTTAATGATTTTAACTTGTTGCAAAGTTGTTTCAAAGTTTGCCTTGGTATTTTATTTTATTTTTTTTACAAATTGTTTATTAAGTTGGCCTTGGTTTCGTTTTAATTTCTGTAAAATGCTCAATGCTACATATCAGAAATGTTTTGCTTCAAGTAGCATTCTGGCTGTAATGCAACGTGGAATGGGTAATATCTTGAAGCTTTAAATGATTCATTAGTTAACATTTTTGTGATAGGTATGTATTTTTGTGAAAGTGATTTTTGTGATATAAATTTTTGTGATAGTAATTTTTGTGATAGTATTTTTTTTTGTGATAGTATTTTGTGATAGTATTTTTATAATAGTATTTTTTGTGAAAGTAATTTTTTGTGATAGTAATTTTTGTGGAAGTAATTTTTTGTGATAGTAATTTGTGTGGAAGTAATTTTTTGTGATAGTAATTTTTTGTGATAGTAATTTTGTGATAGTAATTTTTGTGATAGTAATTTGTGATAGTAATTTTTGTGATAGTAATTTTTGTGATAGTAATTTGTGTGAAAGTAATTTTTTGTGATAGTAATTTTGTGATAGTAATTTTTGTGTAATAGTAAATTTTTGTGATCGCTGTTTTTTTGTGATATATTTTGTGATAGTATTTTTATAATAGTATTTTTGTGAATTCTGTTTTGTGAAGAGTAATTTTTGTGATCTTAATTTTTTGTGAAGAGTAATTCTTTGTGATAGTAATTTTTGTAGATAGTAAATTTTTTATTATTAGTAATTTTATGATAGTAATTTGTTGATTAGTAATTTTTTTTTTTACATGTGTTAAGTTGTGAAGTATTGGTAGATTGCTGTAGATTTGTAAGTAATTTTTTGATTATCAATTTGTGATATAGTAATTTTTGTGATCGTTTTTTTTTGTGATAGTATTTTGTGATAGTATTTTTATAATAGTATTTTTTGTGATAGTAATTTTTGTGAAGAGTAATTTTTTGTGATAGTAATTTTTGTGATAGTAATTTTTTGTGATAGTATTTTTTGTCATAGTAATTTTTGTGATAGTAATTTTTGTGATAGTAATGTTTGTGATAGTAATTTGTGTGAAAGTAATTTTTTGTGATAGTAATTTTTTGTGATAGTAATTTTGTGATAGTAATTTTTGTAATAGTAATGTTTTTGTGATAGTAATTTTTGTGATGTATTCTATTCTTCAAAAACGTAAAACATAAAAAAAAAAAATTACAAATATTTTACCACTGCTTGAATTTCATCTTGTTTATACTATGAGAATAAATAAACTAAACACTAAATTCGACAAAATTCCAATGGTAGAAGCTACTCGGATAAGTGGAGGAACATATTCACTCTCAATAAAAGTTTTTTTTTTTTTCCTGTTGACAGAATAACATTTTCTTTTGCTATGAATTCCAAGAAATACTGAAAAAGAAACTACATTTTAAACAAAAGTTGGTACTTGTTTCTTATCACAATCTATGAGCCGCCCTCTTTCCCATCCACCTCAACAGATGCTCGTGCTTTATTTCTAAGCAGCGCGCCTCACTTTGCGGCTCTGATGAAGTCGGTGCGTCTGAACCTGAGCGCTCCGTTTGAAGCTCCATAGGCATATTTGTGAGATGAAAGCCCCCACCTCAATACGCTCCTTTGTTGTCTGCAACACTAGACACTTTGACAATAACATGAACTCAAAGAAACAGAAGTTATGCGAAAATCAAAGAGAAGTTTGATCATTTTTGTTTGAGTAAATGTTATTGCTGGAGGATTGAACATAAAATTTGTGTTATTATTTTGTCACAGGAGTGGTTCTTTTTTGGGAATACAATGCAAGTTTCCCCCCCCCCCAGCTACATACTCCTGACCAAGAATGTACAATTTAAGCTATGTAATGCTAACCTGACATGTTAGCTTTTAACCATGGCGCTATATTGCTCTCTCATCAAAAACCTACCCGTTCTTAAAAAATGTGTCAGTCTCCCTCAAAATGCTCTCTTCCGCATCATCAAAAGTGGTAAGTACCGTCAGTTTAAAATACAACTACTTATTATATGACTCATGTAACAAAATCAATGCTAACAGCTATTGTTTTTCCATATCTTTGAACGGTTCCAATCCTAGGCCTGTTACGATTACACATTTTGAGTACAATACTGCATATCGCTACAGAAAAATATAAACAATAATATTAAAACTACGCATAACAATTAGTGTCAGCCAGGAAAACCACATTAAACTCTTTTCTAAATGTATAGTAAAAAACACGAGGTACAACCAATGACAAAGCAGAAACACTATACGATAAGTGCATATATTATAGTAAATCACGTCGGACTAATGTTGTTGAATTATTTAAAGTTGACGGGATGTGTGTCAGTTCTTGCCAATTAGTAAATGCAAGTTGGATCAAATATGGCATTAGTGACTACTTATAATGTGAACAGCCATACGCCGAGCAGTGCTGGAGCTAAATGTGCCTGATATGGGCCCATGGGGAAAAGACAGGACGACGCCATCTGGATACAAACACTACAAGTGGCACCTGTCCAGATTTGTGGGCGATCTCTGGAGGTGTGGATGAATAGTGTTCGGGTCTGGAACGATGTCTTAGCTAAAGGACGCTAGTGTGGTTTTAATAAGATAAACAAGTTGCGTAGCGTTGACAGTGTTTCCAACTTAACTCATGGATGAACTTGAGTTTACTAGTATATTACCAATTTTAACGACCATATTTTCTTGTTTTAATGATATTTATGCCAACAGAAACATTGTTAAGGATGTCAAGTGTACGTTTTCCAAGGCAAGCCAATCCAACTTTATTTGTTGAGCCCATTTTACCAACACAAAGTACTAAACAAGCACAAGTAAAAATATGTTAAAAAAAAGAAAAAAAAAAAAAAAAAAAACCTACAGACCAAAAAAATAAAAAAAATAAAAACAGTTTAAAATATACAAAATCATTAAAGATGGTCAGAGGACCACACAATTCTCATGCCGGGTTAAATGCCTGTGCATATTCCAAATACTCCACCGCCTTCCTTTTTCATTTATGCATTTTTCTATCTGAAATCATTCCAAGTTCTCCTTGTGAGAAACTGGTCTAGACTTTTTGTACCAGTGTGCCTGGAAACACTATTGTGCCGTGAGGTATTGCCAGGTGTGCCTTTGAAAAAAAATAAAAATAATAATTACAATTTGAGTTAACAGATTCCAACAATCATTGAATGTAATGATTTTCCACTTTGGAGCGCCCCGAGCAAACCTCTGAACGAGAAAAACACAAAAATGACCACTATTACAGAATCCTTAGTCCCAGACAGTAACATAGACATCATTTATATTTACAGCTAAAGTCTGCTAGGAAACACGGTCTAGATTCAGTGTTAAATGTTGACTAAACGGTTCTGTTGGAGGGTTCGCTGCTTGTTCGTATTCATGGAGATGTTACAGCTTTGCCTGGAAATCATCTAAGTTCAGAAAAGTTAGTGCACCTGTAGTACCAATAAGTTTCTTTCACATTGCAGAACGTGTAACTATAATGTAAAGGCCAAGCTACATGTCAGACCTATCGAGAGGCAAGCTTGATCACAACAAGAGTGCGTGAATGTCTTTGGAAATAAAAAATCTATCGAACGAATGCAAGGTAAATACGTTTGTGGAAAGCAATAACATCTCCATGGAGACGAGCAGATAGCAGACCCCTCAGTAGCAAAATAATTGTGCAAACTTTTAAAATATCATTAAGTCAGTCTTTCTAATCTCTTCCAGTCAGATTTGAGTGTGTTTTTAATAGATTTTTAATTGCATATTTCTATTCCCCTGCTGTTTGTGATGCGCCATTGCAGTTTCCTGTTAGAGGGACAAATAAAGGTTCTCTTATCTTTTGTTTTTGCCCAAAAAGAAATCGGACCACACACTGAAAATCCAGAAACTTACACAATTTTTACCCGGACCCCAAATAGCATTCTCTTCCCATCCCTAATATTTGTACCATCCCTAATATTTGGTGTCCCATTTGTTCATCTATAACATGGACGATAATACCAAAAGTTTTGATCGCCCATGCCGCGTTCCCAGCTTTAGGATTCCAGAAGTTTCACCAATGTATGACAACGTGTCTAGTTAAGAGTGATTGATGCCGCGAGCCTTCTCTGCTGTTAAAGAGAAGACAAGGAAGAGAGAGAGGAGAGGAGCGCGGAGAGAAGTGATGCGCGTCGGATTGGAAGTCGCCTGCTGGCATCTGATTTCAGGAGCGGTGATTAAAAACACATTATGACGAGCACAACATCTGCCGGAGCATTCAGAGCATCAGAGGAGCATTAGTGTAGTGGCACAAACGCCCAGGATTCAGACAGACGAGATGAAAGGTTCACTACGGCAACAGCTAAATCCACTTTAAACAATAAACAGACAAAAAGCCAAATTAGCAGGGAATTAAACTCACATCTTCTGACTTGAACGAGCCACGAGCAATTTGTCAGAGTTTTATGGAGTCTTCTGATCAGGAGTTGAAATGTGGTTGCGCATAAACAGGAGAACGAGCCTATTTTTTTTAATGTGAGAGGGTTTGTACTCGTGAAGAAGCCTGTCTCAGTCTTTTTTTATATATTTCAAATGGAAAGTCAACATTTTTAGATAAAAATACTGTCACAGTCAATATTTAGCAAGGGCCACCGTTCCTTTACGATTTTTTTTTTTTTTCTTACTGTGTTGGTGGACGCGAGTGGGTTTGGATTTCACTCAACCTTTTTCTTTCACCAGTGCTATTGCCATCAAATATTTGTCATTTGTATCAGTATTAAAAAAAAATCTGTGCTTTTCAATACATGTAATGTAAATCAAATATATATCAAATGGGTTTAGAATTCACATTAAAACAGACGAAGATGGATTTTCTTTGCTGATTCCAGTACCCAGTATTTGTCTTGTTGTTGTTGTCAATAACCCTTATTTACCGGGAATGTTATCGGAAAGCACTGGATTTTCATAGTTTGTGAGGTTTGGAGGCTCATCCCAACTCGAAAAACAGCATTTTGTTTCCAAACACTGAAAGGGTCCATAGTAAGGCCCATCAAAGTATGTTAAGTTTTGGTCAAATTAAAAATGAACTTTTCACTTAAAAAAAACAAACCCAAATACATCTACAATATTGAACTGATACCGATATCTAGAGCAACCTCCAATGTCACTGATACAATATTAGCCTCTGCAATAGAACAACACAGCAGCATATTCAGACACGTATTATGTTTGATGCACTCAACATCAAACACCTCATAGAACACATGTCAAAGAATACTTCACGATCACAGTGTGCATTCAAATGAGTGGAATCCCGAGGTCCGATGTAGCCTGCACAGAAAGGTGATTACATGGCAAGTAAACAATGACAAATGGCATCAATTTTGTTTGATGGCAGAGCCCAAATCGCAGCATCTGTTCTGGCACTGGTAGTGCTGGCTCCACTGTGCCCAACACGCTCCAGCGAGCATCTGTGGGCAGGAGGACTTTAAAACAAGGTGACCAGCTCAGATGATCAAAGGGTGAGGAAAATGCACAGACGATAATCTATGCACACAACAACTGGTACCATTGTCAGACATGTTTACATCTACATCTCGCCTCATCGAGGTGCAGCCCTGGGCATTCTCCTCTCAACCTAAATATGCACAATAAACTAATCCTCCAGTGGTATCTAGAGGACAAATGTACCAATGGACAATGAAATGTACACTTTGCAAATGAACAAATACAAGCATGATACATTTATTTGAAACACGATGCATTTTATAGAAACAAAAGTGCATTAAACAGACCAGAAAAAACAGATGGACAACCCAGCTAAAGAAAAAAGTTAGACTGAGGGCAAGGGAAAGAAGTATAGAAGTGTTCCACATGAAACATTACAGGTAAGAAAAAAGTATAAAAAAGCTAGGTGTTTCCTTTAATCAAGTGAATATGAATTGATTAATGATCGATTAATTTGACCCTCCCTGCGTGTTTGTGTGCAAGGTGGTTGCAGCGCTGCCATGTGTGCGCGAGAAAGAGATATATTTGCTTCAAGTAACAGATTCACATTAATCACGGATCGGAAGTCGTTTGGGAGCGGTTTGGGCTCATTTATTAAAATCAATGCCTGCAGTCAGATGCGGAGCGCTGCGGACGTGGGTCTGCGGAAAGAAACCCGCAAGGAGTCTATTTTTTCATGAGCACACCGCAGCGGTCTGGAATGACATACAGGTTATACAACAAGTACTTCTGGGTGTTGTTGCAGGAAGACATGTGAACCTGAACTCCTTTTAGTCAGAAACACACCACACTCCATAGTTGGCATAGTAAATTGCTTAAAATAAGTATTTAATCCGTTTGCGATACTCTCTCTTATTAAATACTGTCTAACTGCCTGGTCACAACCATCACCCCCTTCAAACCACTTGAATCATTAAACAAAAGAACAAGAAAAACTCGTGATAGGAAACCAATTCATCACCCTCACGCTGCAATATTTAAGAAGCGCAGGCTCCTGAGCTGGGACAACAAGATTAAATACACAATTCTCTGTCTTAACTTCAAAGTCATTAACGCCGTGGAACACTATTCCCATCAGCATCAAAGAAAGCAACATCATACATTATTTTTTTAAACTAATTGAACAAAATGGCTAATTGGAAACCAGCACCGCTCTCACTGACACTTTTGCTCTTGTTGTGGTTGTGATGTCTTGTCTCCAGTTCATGTTCTGCCTTGTTCTAAGCTGTATGTTTTCTGATTGTTGCTTGCCTTTCGCCTCTGTTGTCTAGCTGGACGAGCATGTAAATGTTAGAGACAAAATGTGTTCAAAAAGCTGTGAATGAAATTGGTTGTAAATACTTTGTACATACATTGTTTTATAATTTGTCTTTATTAGGGAGACAGTGTAATCGGTCTGGGACTACACGGATGAAAGTGAGCCTGTGGCTAGATCTGTTGCATTTGATTAATGCACACTGTCCCTATTAAATATATGAATAAATAAATGAATAAGTGCTGAGCCTGGCCCATGTTGAGCGTCAACGATGTAAATATAGCGTTAAATGCAGTCATGACGAAGACATGAATAGTCAACTATTTTACATGTTTTAAATTAAAAACATTTCCTTTCCATAGCCTTTCTTCCAGATTTCCTCCTAAAATTGTGGAATCCTTGTTCACATTATATTTTGTTGACCGACCTGTTTTCTCATTCCAGACAGACATTTCAGACAAAACCCGGCTGCTAATAAAAAAAATGGGTTATATAATAGGATACATTTCAGATTCACAACCTGAGAAGTGGGGACAACGCTCCCGGCTCCAAAACTATAATAAAAAAAAGAGAGTTTTCCACGGAGAACATGCAGACCCTGGGACATATGTTCATTTTGTAAGTGTGCGTATCTATTGTTTTGTGATGTCTGCCGGCGTGAATATCGCACCCACAGTGATAATTGAGATTAAGTCTATCCAAAAGCTTTATTTAAACATGCAAGTAACACAGGAAATGTGGGCGGTTGAAAATCATTACCACATGGCTTAAAATGAACATATGTGGATTTGTATTATTAGACATTGTCTCAACTTGCCAGAAAAATGAGAGTTGTCTTGGAAATAATTTGTTGTCTCAAAGATTTGAAGTATCTGTTGATTGTGAAGAAATGCAATTTTTTTTTTAATATAAATCCACAGCTGCCCACACAAATGAGGCTTCCTTTCCGTGCCTAAAGCCTCTTACATTAGAAGTAGAGGTAACAGTGCGCAATGCGACTGGCCTGGACTGATAAAAGTGGAATAGGAAGGTATTTTATATGTGGAGAGGCTGTGGCTCAGTGGTAACTGTAGCGTCTGAAGGTTGTTGTTGTTGTTGTTGTGTCTTTGGGCAAGGCGCTTCTTGAATGTGTCCTCACTGATTGTTGGTTGAAATGGCCCTTGCCACAAATTTGGAGCCATGTCTCCATCATTCAGCTTCAGGGCAGCTTGGATGACAGAGGAGCGTTTTAAAAATGCTATACAGAGCGTTCTCGGTATCTTAGGTCGCTGTGCAAAATTTCAGCTACAGTCGCCAACGTGTCATAGTGAGGGCTGTGGTCTGGCGCTTATGAAAACACCCCATTAACATCAACGTGAAGCACAACAAATTCAGGGTGAGTCATTAATGGGCTTTACCAGATGTTGTTCATGTAAACCGATTGTCGTATTGATGAATTCAGCAGGCGATATCGAAATATCTCTATATCCAAGGCATCCCCCCCCCCCTTTCCCAACTTTCTACTCGGTGATAAGCAGCACATTTACATAAAACGACTGAACAATAATGAGTCTTACCAACACAAGGCAGTAGTTTGTCTGGCAGAGCTAATTGAATCGGACATGCACTCGGACAAAGCTGTACAAACGAAATGCACGCTTTGGCCTCTGAGTCGTGGCTTCGCTCTGCACTGTAAACGCAGCCGCTCATCTGTGTTAGCCGTAGCCCACTTCCAAGCTAATTAGTTTGGCCCAGTGGTACTCTCCCCATCTTCCCAGGCCCCGAGTGTGGGAAGGGGGGCGCACCGGCGAGGCTAATCCCATCGGCTGCTTGTTCTACACCAATGCCCCACACATCCCAAAAGACTTTTCAGACTCTCGTTTCTCCCTGTCAATTTTGGGTTTCGTCCTTCTTCCTTTGTGTTACTAACCTTTGAAGTTGTACATTGACTCGTCACTATTGTCACGTTTTGGGTTTCCATTCAAAAAGTTATTGTTCTAGCAAGTCGGACCAGCAATTAACGTTTATGACAAAGGACACACCGATTGGGGTAAAAGAGTGTTACAAAAGATCCTTCTAGTTTTGACTTAGCTTTTATCGGTTGACCTATTTTAGCAGGACAGCAGAGTTCAAGAACGTTTAATTAGAGGAAAGTCAATGGGCTCTGACAGCGAGGCATTTTGCATTTCTAACAACAATGGTTAACCCTTTCGTTCACAGTAAGAAATTCCTGGGTCGTATCTTTTCTTGGTGACTTTCCTCTGATGCTACAGTTCAAACATGAACAATAGACTCCAGCTAGGCTCTCCTGACCAAGGCTTTAGTTGCCTTGAATATGAAAACAATGGCAGCTAGTTGCTAAGTTGCTAAGCTGCGTAGAGAAGACAATTTGACCACTGAATGATCAGAACAAGTCTGTGAATGTGTATGGACCTTAGAGTTAAGTGTTTCTTTTAGTACTGATGCTTGCTGAAATGAGTAGCTGGCTTCCATTCTAGTTTTAGTATCGATTAGTATCTGATTATCGATACTTTTGACAACCCTACTGATCGGTTTTCAATACAGTTTTATATTGTCTTATAAAAAAAAAGAAAAATCAATATTATTTTCCTGAACATAACCAGTACAGACTTTTAATAAATGTCTGAATCTTGATTTTGTTTAAAATGTGATCAATTGAAAAGCCCGACATTGTAAATTGCCATGGCCCAATCGAAATGTTAGTTTTCTCATATCATTATAAGCCAGGGACTCCACCAGGCCAAGTTACAGGTCCGATCTGTGGAGAGAAGTCCATGCTCGCTTGCATAATTTCAACAACTGTATTGGATTGTATTATTAACTACAAATGTAATGCACACGCACCAGAAAAGTAACACAAAACCCTATCAAACGTAAATTCTTCCAAAAACAGTCTCTTTGACCTTGATACAGACAATGCACAAGTCAAAAGTCAACTTCCCTTACTCATCCTCCGTCCATTTTGCCTTCTTTCCAACACAAACCTCTTCTTCCTCTTTTCCCTCCTCTGTGTTTGTCCGACCATGCACCTCGGCTCCCCCTGCTCCTCCTCTGAGCAGCCTAATGAAAGTCTGTGGCGTCGCTCTAATCCCCTGGCTCTGTGCTAGCGCTGCCTTTGTTGGTCAAATGTGGCTAATTCCCCAGTCTCAGTCCACAGCACAGGAGCCTCTTACCTCTGCCAAAGACGCACACACAAACATACTCACGCCTCCCCCACCCCCCACCCCCCACCCCCCAGCCTCGTGCAACCTCCACTAAAAATGTGAAAGCGCAGAATACTTGATAAACTATAAAAGCGAGGGTGCATCGATATTGGTTTGTTGCAGGAGGAAGCAAATGGACTAAGAGGAAAAGTACACAGCACAGTGAGGATTCCACCTGTTTTATGGATTTATGTTGGGAAAATAATGGCTTTTATGAGATGGTAATGGTGTTTTCAGCCACTAATGACGTAGGGCAGGTTCAGCACTCTCCTGGGTGAATACTGTCCTTGTGTTCTGGAGCAAGACAGTTGATCATTGCCAGTCGCGTTATAGAACAAGTGATTGGTTGCATCCTTGAGTTAAAAAAAAAAAATCTCTTTTTTGAATCACAATGATTCAAAATGCACAATACAATGTTTGTTTTGCCTCACGAGATTATGGATTGGATTCTTGTGTTCGTGTTTTATATCCTTGGGTAAAGAAATGAATTTGTCAATAATTTAGGTCATTCTGGTAAACCATCGTTGTTGTATCAATAGATTGTATTTACATTTCTACACACATTTATTATTTTCTCTGTTATGTTTTGTTCAAGGTAAAGCGCAGGATTAAAACTTTTGAATGCGCCACACAAAGGCAAAACTGTGTGCAAGTTTCTGGTTAAAAATGTATGATTACAAAAACAGTGGAAAATATGTGATGCATATTAGTATCATGTACACAGCATGATTTATAGGCTACATACGGTGTCTCGTAATTGTAGCTTCTAAAGAAACTAGTTATTGATTTGAAAATGCAGTTTTTATTACTCTCTGGTAATGACCAAATCTGAGACAAGGACTTCGAGCACGAGTTGGATGCGTGTCTTTGGAAATATGGAATAATATTTATGGGGAAAAACAGATTTCATTAAATGTTTTCATCTTCATCCCATTCGAACTTCAAGTCATTCGTATGTAATGCAACGACTTTAAAATTTAAAGTCAGGATCTTGTTGCAAATGTATAGAAAGGTAAAATGTATTTTTTTTTTTTACATGATCAAGGTTATTTTTATCAGAAACCATAACTCAGAATACATTCAATCAACATTAGCATGCTATAATTCTCCATTGTAACGCCATTGAACTTGCCTTCTCACCTCTTCCACCGTCTTCTCGCTCACAAAACACCCACGCACTGGTTATAGCTAATAATTTGATCTTTTCCCTCTTCACCTCGCAGTGACTAAATGTTTTTCAGCCCAGAATTCGACCTGACGTGACCCCGCACCACCCAGTCGAGCTAACGGTTAGTATTGATGCACTCGTAGCAATTGTTCCTATTACACGAGTGAAAATGTTTTAGTCAATGATACATGATGATATTGAGAGCGCTGTCAGAAATATGTGCACATGATGAATTAAGTGTGGGTGCGTTGTGTGTTTCCAATATTGATTTTTGTCCCCCTGCTGTCTATACTGTACCGTCTCCCTGTTTATGCCGCTGGCAGCGTAGTGTGACTGAGGATGTAATGTGTTGGGAAATTAAGAATAGATTTTTGTGACTATAGATATATTTTGTGTACCTTTAAGACTGTACATTTAGTGATTACATTACATATAATAAGCTTAGAAATGTGTGAATGAAGTTGACATTGGTGCAGCAGTTAAGTTTTTGTCATCTGAGCATGAGATCACAGGTGAAATATATGTGTATCAATGTATCGCTGTGTGCGTTATAGCGTTCAACTGATTTTCTGTCGAAAGTATTGTATTGACACTATTTAAAAGGTTGTGGTTAAAACCTTCATTGTTTCCTTTGTATATTGATCGTATTTAAAGCCTCACTGCGTCACATCCCAGCCAATACATAGACTAGTATAAACAAGTAAAAGATGGACAAGTACAGAATTTATAGTTGTTTTAGTGTTCGAAAAATGCATCCTTACTAGGGGTGTGCTAAAAAAATGAAACAACAACAAAACAACAACTATATATCGGCTATATATCGGAGTATTTATTGTTATATTTGACAAAATATAAATGAATATATTAATATAAAATATAAATATTACGTTACAATGTTGTTGCTTGTTAGAGAAATGAAACCTGTTTATGCAACGCATTTGACATATTCACTGTGATGATTAAAATGGGTGGATTTCAAAAGAATTCGAATGTTACGAGCACTATATCGATTATTGCCTTTGTCGTATCGTGAGCCATGTTTCGAGTTTTGTACCAAATTGTGCTGGACAATAATCATGATGGGTTTCATATTTTTGAGCAATAAAAACGTGCCTTATTTGGCTTATTATTTGGCTGAAATGTTCCGAAGTGGGGCTTTAACTGTTTGACGGCATTGCTCATAACATTCTAGCTACTTGCAAAGCCCCACATACAAAAGGGTAAAAGCTCAGGCAAACTTGTGCATGGTTTTATGTTTACTTTCTAATGGAGACGTGGATGTTACACCATTCTGACAGTGTTTGTAATATTTGGCAGTCATTAGATTGCCTGTTTACGGAGAAAGTGCAATAAATCACGGCAAAATGTTTATGGCTGTTTATCAACAACTAGGCGGTGCGGGCTGGGACCTTGCACAGTTTCAGTCGCGAGTGACACATAGAACGCTTCAGCCTGAATTAAACGGCACGGAAATCACAGCCGAAAAACCAAGGCTAGCAAGACTGCGCGCAACGTTAAGATAAATGACGGGGGGAGCTAATGTATATAGCTTACAGGCATTTCTGTCGGATGTATATGCCGGCTAACACACACACAGCGTTGGGTTTAATATTGTAAGCAGTTTGTTTCAAAGGCAAGTGAAGAACATTTTTACATTGCAGTGACTTTGGTTTGTGTGTGATATTGCAAAACATGTAAATCGTTTGGGTAAGTGTCAACATTAGGCCAGTAAATGCATACTTTTACAGTAAACATGGTTAGAAAGTGGGGCATTACTATAGTTTGATTCATGAGCTTGCATTACAGTTCTAAATTCCTCTATCTATTTGTCATTTCTAGTGCAAACTTCTTCTGTTTCAATACTTCATACAGGTTTTTAATAAATATAGGTTAGAGTGACAAAACTTGCCCAAAAACCCAAGAACCGTCTGTCGCATCAAACTTTCCACTGCATTTTAATAGTTTAAAATCCCAAAATAGTGACTGTAGTCCTGCTGCTACAAATGGACAATTTTTTATTTTTTTTACTGGAGAGAACTCTTAAAAAGCCAACCCGCTCTGCAGTAATGCACTGTAGAACACCAAGGTAACAGCCATTTTCTGGCATAGGCAAACTGTGCATAGGGCCCCACCAACAACAAAGGGAGCCCTAAAAGCTGAAGTTCCATATACATTGGTTTGGTAATTTTGCTTTACCATGTGCGTTCAACAGAGGTGGTCAAGGTACTGCGTTTCATTAATTGCAGGGTGGACGTAGAAGACTTGAAAACTTCACCCAAACTTTTAAACGCATGGAAACCAGCTAATGCTTCCAGAGGCAGCTCGTTGTTTACCGCCGTTCAATCGAAGCCATCCCAATATTTTGCATGCATAGTTACGCCACATGATACCAAAAAGTCATTTACAGATGTGGCGTGTGTGACAAAGGATGATAAATCATAATCTGGAAACCATCTACGACTGGATGTGTATATTTAATTTCCAAATTATAGAAATGTAGTCCTTGTCAGCCGGGAAACAAGCTGCTTCAAAAACACATCACATTGACTGAAAACCTATTTAGCGCAGCAAGAAAAAATGTTGACCTTCCCGTATCCCAATTTGGCAAGGGCGGTATATTAAATCCTCGTTTGAGTTTGATTCTTTGTTTGAAGGCATTGGCAGTTTGTTGTACATTGCCGTCATAAATGCTCCAAACAATACTGAACAGATGCACCTAAATTGCTTGCTTTCTTATCTGATGGAGGGTATATTTTCAGGCAGTAATTCCTTTCCCAAATCAGTGAAACAACAAATTATTTACGCCACAATTCTATGAACTACATGCCCCTTTGCCAATATCAATATAGCTTTGTTGCAACGCTATGGGAAATTCGAATGATTTCCTTCCACGGAACGATTTGAGTGCATGCTTGAATTGCAATCACGCTTAGATAAATAATATCTCAAACATCAGAATATTATATTAGGACTTTGGTTTGCGAACGTGTACCTGGGAGCGAATGTAGAAGCTGTTCTCTCTCTTTGTGCGAAGTTACACATGCAAAAGTCAGCCAAAGGTGAAAGTCAGTTCTGCCAGGGAGATTTTCAGCTTACAATATCTGCAGGGAAGTGCCTGTCTTATTCACAACGATGAGGGCTGGAACTGTGGTGAAAAAGTTTTGTACGTGTGGAGAGAAACCCCAGGGCTTCAAACAGACTTTTACATTCTACTGCATAAAGAGGCAGACGTTTTCGGTGTACAGTTTATGATCAGCGATTGGGTACTAAGAGTCATCAAGCAGCATCTATGCATTGGATATAGATAATTCAAGCAGGAGAATCTTAAAAAGCCATAAAACAAGTGAGGTGTGAGGAATATTTTGACACTTTGGTATTGGGTGAAGGAAAAGCTGTCAATCATGTAACTGATTTGAGAGTTCACGCTTCACTGTGATAAGTTAAATCCACCTTGTGCGCCTTGTGTTTGACATCACTAAGATAACATCCAATGGCACTTTGTGTTTGTTTTAGTCATCGACCCCTTAGAATGAAAGGGTTCTATCTGTGTTCTGGTTAGAGCTGAGGTATAAAGGTCTAAAGTTCTGACCACTCATAGAGCATAATGGAACGGGGACGTTTTTTCCCCCCTCATTTAAACCTATAAAATGCACCACACCTTACAAACTCTTAGTTAAATGTATTTTGAAACAATAAGATTTGACACATACTTCATTTAGAACCATGTCAATTTAAGGGGACGTCACTGTAACCAGCGTTACTAGAAAAGAGTAATAGTGAGGGGAAGAGTTGGAGACGCTGAAGAAGCTATTGGTTCTGCTGCTGCGCAAACAAGGCAGAAAAGGGGGCCGACACATAGTTGAAATGGCGAGATGGTGGTAAGAGAGATTGCATATATTTTTGATGTGAGGTCAATTGCTTTGTTCCTACAGCAAAACATGTCTTGCTTCTCTAAATTGATCTAGGTTTGACTCCTGGGCGTGGCGCAAGTTCTAGCCCTGCCTGGGGGGGGGGTTACCTTCTGGTACACTGGTTTTCCCCATCAACCTAAAAGAACATGTCATTCGCTAATCATCCTCCAGCTAGATTCTCCCGATCATGAACTTTTTCGCACTGTATGAACCTTTTGTCTGTTCCTGGTACTTTTTAGTTTGAAAGTACGACACTATAGAAATGGCGCTGTTAAAGTGAATCAGACACACTTTCAGCTACCTTTGCTTTATGAACGAGAACAGGGGAGACCGGGTGGTTCCTCTGACTAAATGAAGACTGTGGGATTATAGGGACTTAGTTCTTAGTACAGTTATGTGCGGAAAGCTCCCTACAGCTTTTGACTTGAAAAACGGCCACGCGCTGCTCCTGAACCGAGCAGTGTCAAAAGAATGGTCAAATGCAGAGGACAAATTTACCTATGAGGACAATAAAGAAGCAACTCTGATAAATATAATGCCTTCGTCACCAAAAGTCAATATCCCATGTGTTTATGTTTTCTCTAGAAAATCCACACATTTGCAAGTCCTGGCTTCCACTCAAACAAGAAATGTTGACAGTTCTGATTCTACAGCAGCAAAGTAGTCACTGAGGTGGTGAAGAGAAAAGACCAAGGAAAGACAAGAGATTTGCTCAGGAGGATTCCCGATGACAAGTATGGATCAAACGCATGCAGGGGAGCAGCGGGGGACAGCAGACAGGCTAAGCATCCGGACGGGAGAGGGGTGAAAGGTGTCCCCTCCCTCCCTTGGCAACCGCGCTCCAGATACACTGACTAATCCCATAGAAGCTTGCGTGAAATGGGCTTCCCTGCTCCGTATGCCTCCTGCCTGCAGAGAAAAAGCGCGCTCGAATCAAGCGGGGAAAATGACGGTGGAGTACGGTGCTAATCCACCCGTCGGCGCACAGATTTGAGACTAACTCCCATCACTTATCAGGGAAGTTGGGCGGGGGATGTGGGGGTGGGAGGTGGAGGGGGTAAGGAGGGGGTAAGAAGGCGGAAACGTTCACAGCAAAGTCACTCAATACTTTCTATCCTGTATTTACTTAACCTGGTGAGCAATGGTGCTTGAGAAACTGGGGCAACAGAGTGAAATCAAAGAATTTCTCACATTGCAGTTATAGAGCTGTACAGTATAGTCGCAGTAGTGATGCGTGGATCAATACCAAATATTGATATTGATACTGACTGAGGTATCAAAAAGTATGGATTTCCATAACATAACACATTTTTTTCCTCCCTCCTCGATAAAACTGATAATTAATGTAGAAGATGGGAACAAAAGAACAAGACAACAACCATTTTTGACAATTTTTCTAAATCGAGATTTACTGAACTCTTCGTCCCTTTTGCATCCTCAGGGAAGTGGCTCAAAGTCGGCAGTTTGAACCCCACTTGGGTTACGGCAAGCCCTTATGTCCTTGGGCAAAACACTTTAGACACACTTAAACGGTACAGACGCATACAAATAGAAACTCTCCCACTGCCTATTTGGATGTTGAAAAAAGGGCTATACAAATTGAAATATTGTTCTTATTTTTCTCCCGTTTACCACATACGTTGAATTGAGTGTGATTTTGAAACGAGTCTAGTGAAAGTTTGTTTGTTAGTTTGTTAGGCCTGTTTTTGAGGCGGGACCACCATACAACACGGTTAACAGTTCAAAAAGATGGCACAGCACAATATGGACTCTTTGCGATAACGGCCTACTTTGTTATAAATGAACTAAATCTCAGTCTAGATAACACTTCTCACTCTTGGCAATGGCTAGCCTTTTTCCTATGCTAGTCGTCTTCTCCCGTCACTTAGCTCTCTTTGTCAGCACACTTAGTTAATACCCCTCTATCTCCAAGCGAACTGTAAAGCCAATTTATCTGCGCGAGCGAAGCTGTGAACTCTGTTACTGCTGCCAGTTCACAAAGAGAAAGACATCCAAAGCAGTTCCTTAGATAAGGCAGTTAGCAACCTATCTGCGAGAGGATGTTCCAAAAGGACATTAGGAAAATTCTTCCAAGATAACGGAAGATTTTGAACACAAAGTTTGATGCCAATTAAATGTGCCGGACTAACTTTCAGGCAGGTTTTTGCATTGCCCTATTTCTCTAATTAAAATGCAGCTATCAAAGTCATATGTAAACTGTAGGGGGTAATTACGCATGCATGCTGCTTATTGCATTATTAATCGCATTTACCCAAGCTTCATACGTTTTTGCGCAATTCACAGATGAAATACGAAAGGCAGGTTAAGAGGGAAATTTTTTGCTTTGATGTTAATAGACTTGTTATGTATCCACAAGTTGGGCCGCAGCATGCTGTGCCATCGGAAAGTTAAATGCAACAAAAATGAACTGTAATTTAATCAGGTTCGAAACTGTGTGGTGAAAATATGTCAGTCAAAAAGTACATGCGCTTTGGTTCAAGTGCAGTGAACTTTTTATTTTGAGAACATTTTACTTTGAACATGCTATTTTGGTCTAGGAAGGAATTTGAATCTGGCTCCGAAAAAGCAGTGGTTTGATGCTGGCAGAATCTGAGGGGGCTGATTAAAAAACAAAAATAAATACAATGTCATGTCAGGGATCTTTATTTTGATAGAAACCAAGTTTTTAGCCCTGGTAAACAATAGTAACAACTAGAAACCACTGCTAATTTCCTAGAATTGTCTTTTCTTTTAACCAGGAAGTACTTTCTCTTACAAGAGTCCTGGTCCAGGTACAGTAGCATCAAACCCAAGCAGCACAGTACAGAATATCACAAGATATTAAATTGTAATAACATGTTGTCTTTCAAGGAAAAACAGTTTTCAGTCATCACACTTTTTACAATTTGGTTGAATTTATCAAGTGACACTGAATATTTCATCTTATGATCTTGAAAATATCCTCTTAGCTTTACCGCTAACAGTGTATGAACTGGAAGCTCTCCCAAGCTCATATTGATCTTTTTAATTTCATTCTTTTTGCATTCCATAGATGTACAGAACGGACACAAAGACAACGTTTAGAGATGATTGAGAACATAAACATGTTTCAAATTGTATTTTACCATCTAGGTTGGCTGACCTATTGTTCTTTCTTATGGCCAGGGGCCCGCTTTTGGGACCCAAGCAAAATTACAACAGAGGGTTCTCCAACAAGATTATACAAAACAAAAACACAAACGATTGTATGTTATTGATGCAGGGTAAAACCAATTAAAAGGGTCTCACAACACCATTCTTTTTTGTGGCCAAATTGTGAAACTTCAGTCCAGAAAGTCAACTGTTAAAGAAACCCCATTATTGTATTGACTTAAGAGCCATTTCCTCTCTGGGGGGCCGTTTCATTGACCAGGGGGCCCCAAGAAGTCCTTGCATAGGGACTAGCAAAGCCTTTGCACATGATGATTAATAAAAACTTTCTAACCTTGTATTGCCTCTTTTTCTATCAGCACTTCTTCATTCTTTTCAAAGTTTCTCTTTCGGAATCCTTCTTAAAATAATGTGCCAATCTAAAGCTCGTTTGCCGGACAAGGCCACTAAAGTTTATATACTTCAAACTTGGAACACAGTTTGCTTTCTTCTTCTGGTGCCGTATGTTGTAGGAGAGATGTGGAAGCTAATTGACCTTGCAGAAGTGACTAAACGAAGAGTGGATGGGGCATATTGTGCACTAGCTGAGCCCAGCGGTGCACCACGAGGCTCATCCGCTAACTCATTATTATCAGCCATCTGCTAAATGCAACCACTCCTCTGTCAGACATATTGCAAACGTCTGACGCTATTTGTTTAGTTTTTCCCCCTCTACTTTTTTCTTACATGAGTGCACTTGCTCACTAAACCGTAGTGAACTGTTCTGTAACTTGAAATAGCATATAATTTGGTAACGTACTGGATGTTTGATTATATACTATACGAGCTGTGGGGTTTGGATGTTTTCTCTGTGTCTGGCTAAGGTTAAACACACACATTTCCTCTTCTAGTACTCCTGAACAGGCGTTTGATTCAAAGTTGACACAATACGATCTATTTATTGAGATGTTGACCAATTGGCTTCGACTGATGGATCAAATGCAGAGCCCTTCCCCTTTTACTACTGAAGTATCAGTTTTTTTGCTGCTTTGACATGGAGTTCAAAAGTCTAGCCCCCTTTGAAGTTCACCATGGGTCAGGACGTAATGTTCTCATTTGTTTCTCGCCATAGGGTTATAGAAAAACTCAAGTATTGAGAGTTTAAAGGCATGGCGAAGGCTCAGCAGCTTTGTGGTAGTTAATGTCCATAATAGTTGTTTTTAGTCCAAAAAGCACATGTAAAACTTAACATTTGGGAAAACATTTTAATAACTTAACGGTTTAAAATGTTCAAAGACATGTTTTAAATAAAACTGTGCTCATTACTTGCCACATAGCTGATAAACCCTGAGCAAGCTTTCAAGCATTTAACACACTTTAAAAAAAAAAAAAATCCCTATGGGAAAGATGAATGGAAAATGTCGAAATCACTACCAGTGTATACTCCATATTATAATACCTAAATATAGAAAGACCTTTAGGCATATATACTGACAGCCAGTGTTTTGCACTAGCGTGTGCACAGTTTTATTCCGTGTATAAATATTCCTTAGAGCCAAACGCCATTTACCTAATTTTATTTAAACCACATTAAAATTCCAATTAATTCTAAATAACAATTCTCTTTACTTTCTATTGACTCCACCATACCATTACCATAACCTTCTGCCAACCCAAATAAAGACTTGTTTCCAGCCCTCTCATTGGTAAACAGCTTACGGTATAATGCTCTCATATTCCACATGATTCAACCCGGGTTCATTTCATTGGATAGATTAGAACATATGGTTAGCATGACTGGGGCGACCGTATTAGTGAGCTATGACTTCCATTATGCCACCTTTATGGAGTCAGTTTGCAGTTAGATCTATCTGCTTCTGCAGGCGAATGGGCGCTGTGAGATGGCGAGGTGTGACACATGGACCAGAGCAGTGCAATGTCTGTTATGAAAAAGGCATTTGAGTGTAGTAGAATAAATCATTGCTAAATGTCTATTAAAGACATTAGTGGTGCTTTGTCAACAATGCATTTTATTGTGTTCACTCTCTTCTTTCTTTATTATAATTTTTATATAATATAATATATATATATATATATATATATATATATATATATATATATATATATATATATATATATATATATATATATATATATATATATATATATAATATATTTCTTAAAATTGTTTTAATTAATTTGGATCGGCCAGAAAGAATACTTGAAAATGTAATTAGTCTTAAAAAATAAAAAGAATAAAAACAATATGTATTTAGTCACAGAATACTGAATATGTGCATTAAAATATATTTGGTAACATAATCATACAATTACATGCACAAACCTTAAAATGTTAAAGTAGTAGGAGATATTTGCAAGGTTATAAGTGTGTTAAAAAATATTTTATACTGTTTAAAACACTTCCAGATCCAGCGAGTAAACCACACTTCACATTTACACTTTGTTATGCTTCACCGCACTTCTGTCCAATGTTGACTGCCTGAGTAGAGCCTATTGTATTTCCCACACAATGTCTTTGAACAGTAGCACAGTGGGGAAAGTTAAACGGGGTAAAAAACAAACAAATTGAAACCAAAAGTCAAATTGCTAGCAAGAAGCACATTTTAATTGTACTGAGATTTGGAGGACTCTTAGACGGCATCAGGGTCCATCTCCGGGGCCCTTGACAGAGAATATCGGAGTTTGTGTGATTGTTCAGCGATTACAGCTAAGTGCAGTTTTCTCAAAGACCCATTTGTTTTGATAAAGCCTCATCCCGTCTTTTTCTCATGAGGGAGGTGAAGATAGAGAAGGGACTACAAGAAGAGGGCATTCTGTTTGTATTACATCTCCAGCTATGAATGATTAAATTGTTTCATCACCTAGCCCGTGTATATGTACACATTTAAATGGGCTGGTAAACCTTGTCCTGTGAGTCGAAATGGAACACATATTCTTTATATTTACATTAACTCATATTCATATATATATGTTGTAACATGAGATATTTACACAGACGGATGGTACACAGTCGTGCACTGTTCCCCATCCTAATTAGCTGTACTTGGCCAAAGCCGCCCTCACCTGTGCAGCCTGCAGTCAGACTTTCCCATCACAAACAAGCTCTCATTGTTATGCCTGCCTGATATTTATCCGGACACTCCCTGGAGACTTTGCTTACTTACCAAAAACCTCTGCAGTTTTGAGATCCACTTGAGAGTAGTTTGATTTGTGAAAACTTTAATGAGACTTGACTGGACGGACGTTTGGAGGCCTGGAATAGTCTTGGAAAGTTGAAAACAAACACACATAGTTAACTCCTAATAGTGTGGAACGCCGGGCCATTATCATTCATTTAAGTGCTTACATAAAAGGAACATGGCGGCTGATTATCATTGGCGCTAACCTGCATTAGTCTCCGGTCACTGCCCGGCTTGATTCGACTACAATGGCTGCCTCTGTCCCCTCGTGGGATTTCACATTGAGAGCCCAATCGCTTAGAGACACTCGGAGTGACTGAGCTAAAGCTATGATCTGGAACAAAGCTATCAAAAGGGTGAGTAATGGAATTCTATATAAGGAGGTGGAGATATAAGGAAAATTACGCTTTTTTTAGCAGTGTCAAATGCGGTTAATAGCAGCCCACAGCACATCAGCACATAGAGCAGTAATAAGAAGTCATAGGGCCACTAATTGAAATTCACCCCAAAGTGTGATCTTTGCGATTCCCCAGAGATAGTTAATATTTATATAAAGGATGCATTTTGTTCATGCACACCACTAAATGTCTGTGAATGTGATCAGAAATGCACAGTTCCAATTACTGCTCAAATGTGTCAACAAGAGTGTTAAGAATGTCAAACCCACCTCTAACCCATATATCAGAGACTACTTTGAACAAGCATCAAATCATTTCCTTAGTATCAAAATCTAGTTTGAAACTGATAAAACTAAGTACTTTGTATGCTAGTTAACCACAGGGTCAAAGTTTAAATTTAAATAAAACATATAAGCAACGTTTCTGCTCTCAGAGATCTCAGAGTTTGACACGCTTCTCCATTCAAAATTGACATTTGCAAAACAGCTCACCCCAAATTCTAAACCAGTTTTGGCTCAGCAAAATTAAATTTTTCATTTGCTTGATAAATCTTTTGCCAAAAACAAGTCTTACCATCACCACTCTCAGACATTTGTCTGGTGTTTTTCATGTGCTCTTTCATTCATTTGACACTGCAGCTCAGAAGTCTTTGGTCGCATTCACAACACAAACTGAAGTGCACCAAAGTTGCAATATTGTCTCGTTGTCTGAGCTTTCTGGGTTCGTGTTCACAATACACTTTTGTCAATTGAATCAAAACGGATTTGTTTTCTCGTCAGGAGAACAGGTGAGTGACGGGTGAGTACGAGGCGGACTGAATGCCCTGTATCGCTCGGAATGCCCAGGGATTGTTGTTTTGTAAACGCAAGCTGCATGGGTAAATGTGATTTCGGAGCTTATTATTGGCTGAATACAGGCAACTTTTCCCATATTAAAACCAGTTTAAGCGTTATTTTTTATGTTTGGTTCCATTTAGGTTTAGGTTATTTTTGTAATTATAATCACTGGAAACTGCAATATATTTTTGCATGATTTTCAGTAATTATAATAAAACCGGACTTTGACCTGCTCCTGTTACTTTCCCGTCTTTCTGCATGTCATTTGTCCCGTTATCGACCTCACACAGGAGTTTGTTTTGATCCTGAGCCTCACGTGTCTCAGCGTGGCTCACTTCATGGTCACGCCCTCTGGTTTTGTTCCACCCTCTGGTCCGTTTGCGTTCACATTTCAGACGAATCACGCCAGAGTTCGTTTCAATTGGGCTGAGACCCACCTTTCCAACCGGACCAGAGTTTGCTTCTTTGGTCCAGATCAAAGTTTGATTGTGCGTTCATAATTACCCAAACAAACCATGGAAAACTCATAACGAGAACCTTGGAATGTCATCCCATACAGCTTCATCATAACAATAACCAACTACAAATGCAGTATAAGAAAAAGTACAGAAAAATAAACAGACAGCAACATGTAAGTTCATCCTTTTGTTACTTTTCTTTTTGCAAGGGCATCCAGAGACTTTGAATACTCTGCCTGCATGCATCTGTCCTTCAGGATGTAGTATTATATGCCTTTATAACAAAAACATCATTATTGTTCAACGTAAATAAATCCCTGCATCGCTTCAGCTGCTTTCTCTCTCTTTTCTTCTTTTTTCTCTCTCTCTCTTTCTCTATCTCTCATATCTTTTTTTTCTTTTTACGGTATATCGTGAGCCGTACAACTACAGTAGGTGGCTGTAAATGCACCTTTCGGCTGCCAACCGCCATTAAAAGCAACACAACAACAACAACAACAACAACAACAAACTGTTTCAGAGCTTACTTCTATATTCACTCCCATTAACTAAGTGCAGATGCTATTGAACGAGTGACCTAGCTGTTATCATCTCTATTCAATGAGCGGTTGTGAATGCAGCTTTGATCGAATTTAGCTAAGAAATGACATGGTATTATGTGGTCTATATGGAGCTAATGTTTATGCTTGGAGGTTCCAAGACAGCACAGAATCAAGTAATATTAAATCAATTCAAACGCATTACATTGGACTTATGAACATAAAAATATCTTCACACAATCTCCTCTCATCTGAAATATTTATTCAGAACAAATATAAACAAATACAACATATTCATCAAATAAAATAATAATAGTAAAGGAAACTGTTTAAATGTTTAAATTATATATCTATATATCATTGTGTGCTATGCTTGGTTTCACTTTTTCCTGTTATGGATTCCATTTTGAGAACTTGTCGTAATTCTAGGTGTCATCTACTGTAGATAAAGTGATGAATGGATGGATTTTTGACCTTTACTGTGACAACAATCACCCTGAGATCAAACCAGCACCAAATCAGGATAAGTGTGAATGCATACATCAAAACTGGGAATAAAATCATCATTCAAATCTGGTTTAAGCCAGGACTAACCTGGTAAACCGGGATCAAACCAAGACAAGTGTGAATCCACCTTCTGAAACCCATGATTTACCAACTATGAACAAAATAACTTCCACAGCACCAATACAGCACAAAAGGGGGTGAAATGGAACTGCAAACATTGCGTTCTCTATATTCCTATTGTCTATTCTCTTATTCATATTTTTCCCCAACCATGTTCCAAAACAGTAATGAAAAGCACTGGATAAATCTATCCAGCTCTCAGTCTCACCTACTTTGCGCCTTTCCTCTTGCAGTTGTTAGCGCCGCCTACACCCATTTGCACCCCTCCACCTCCTTTACCAAACACGTATGTTCTCAACGCGCAACCAAGTCCCTTTTCACCTTGAAATGTGCCGTGCTTCTGTCTGGTCTTTTCCTCCTTAAAATATTACCTTTGCGAAGGGTGTTGGGTTCGGGCAATCAATAGATCACTCAAGCTGCAAATGTATTATCTTACAAAGGATGGAGAGGGGAAAAAAAGGCAACTTAAGGAGGAGTGATGAGGAGGGAAGTGAGGCATTATGGGTAAATATGGTGCTGGTGCTAGATGAGCTGATGAAATTGTAAGACGGGGGGGGGGGGGAAGAGGAAGCGGGAGGTGAGACTTAGGAAATGGTTCTGAAAAACATTTGCATCGAGGCATTAAGAAGATGGGCAGAAAGGGGGGAATTAAGACATCAAATTTAAAAGAGATTGGAATAAACAGCAAGTGTATGAGAGTAGGCATGTAGAAGATATCCAATCTAGCTTCAGAGAGGAGAAGTCCAATTAGAATTTTCTTGATGAACTGTGGAGTATGCAAATAAAACGCAGTGTTATGCAGCAACACTCAATCAGGCCAAGGGAGAAATAGAGTTTGAGTTATTAAACTGTTGAGTAGTACTTACTGGAAAGGGGGGACGCCGGGACAATGTGCTGCACTTACTTTTCTCACCCAATGAATAGCAATGATTGATATTGAAAGAGGAATTCATAAAAGGAACTTAATATGGACGCAATTGGATGGATTTCCAGGGCGAGGTCAGGGCCCAGGGGTTATCATCATTTTGGAAAGTTTTGCCATCATTTTGCCATAAAAAAGCTTCAAACGAGTTGTTCGAGATGTAGAATATACAACAGTAGAGCAATCACACTATCGCAACATCAAAAATACTGCTTATTGACTGGAAGGTTAAGGTACACTTTAGTTTCTCCGTAGGGAAATACAGTATGTCCTCTGCGTTTGACCCATCCTTCAGTGCCGAGGGAGGAACCTGTCAGGAGCAAGGTGTCCATCTCCAGATCTTGAGCTAGTCTAGGTCAGGACTTTTGATTCTACCTATGCAGCATGTGTCTAAAGGAGAAACACGCAAACTCAGAACGGAAAGGCTCAGGAGTCAAACAGATTTTCTTGCTTTGAGACCCTGACCATAATCGTGCAAGCTGTTCTGCCTAAAATACTTTGTTTTGTTGCAGGAGCATCAATATCCTCTGCTTTATTTCAGTCTAACCAACTTTCAATTGGTAGTGGTAAAGTTGTTAATCTTATACTGTGACTATGAATCAGAATCAGAATCAGAAAGAGTTTATTGCCATTGTCAATGAACAAAATTCAAAAACATAGGAACTTGTCTCGGCCTTAAGGTGCAACATAAAACACTGAGTAATAATAAAACAACATATATTCAATCAAAAAAGGGCATGCATTAGGAAACAATTTAAAATTACTATACAATAAAAATAAAAATAGGCATTTCTATGTACACAAGTTTACAGTTATGTTTAAAGTTGTAGTGCAGAAAGTGACAGTGCAGTGAGTGGTTGAATATTGCAGTTAAAGTGACAGGTGTTTTGAAGTGTTCATGAGTCCAACAGCAGAGGGAAAGAAAACTATTCTTATGGCGGGAGGTTCTGGTCCGGATGGACTGTAGCCTCCTGCCTAAGGGGAGTGGTTCAAACAGACCATGTCCAGGGTGAGAAGGGTCAGCTGTGATCCGACCTGCTCGTCCCAGAGCCCTGGAGACGTACAGGTCCTGCAGAGATGGAAGTCTGCAGCCGATCACCTTCTCAGCAGAACGCACAATGCGCTGTAGTCTCTGTTTGTCCCTGGCTGTGACTCCAGCGTACCACACGGTAATGGAGGAGGTGAGGATGGACTCAATGATGGCCGTGTAGAACTGCACCATCATCTGCGCTGGCAGCTTGGCTTTCCTCAGCTGCCGCAGAAAGTACATCCTCTGCTGGGCCTTCTTGATGAGGGAGCTGATGGAGGGCTCCCACTTGAGGTCCTGGGTGATGGTGGTGCCCAGGAAGCGGAAGGAGTCCACGGTGGTGATGGGGGAGTCTGTCATGATGAGGGGGGGCTGGGGGGCTGTGGCTTTCCTGAAGTCCACGATCATCTCCACTGTCTTCTGGGCGTTGAACTCCAGATTGTTACCGCTGCACCAGGACACCAGCCGGTCCACCTCCCTCCTGTAGACGGACTCATCCCCGTCCGAGATGAGCCCGATGAGGGTGGTGTCGTCCGCAAACTTGATGAGTTTTACGGAGTCGTGGCTGGAGGTGCAGCAGTTTGTGTACAGGGAGAAGAGCAGAGGAGAAAGTACACAGCCCTGTGGAGCTCCTGTGCTGATAGTCCGAGTGTCTGAGACATTCTTCCCCAGCCGCACGCACTGCCTCCGATCCGTCAGGAAGTCAGTGATCCACCTGCAGGTGGAGTCAGGCACGTTGAGCTGGGAGAGCTTGTCCTGGAGCAGAGCAGGGAGGATGGTGTTGAACGCAGAGCTGAAGTCCACAAACAGGATCCTGGCGTAGGTTCCCGGGGAGTCCAGATGCTGCAGGATGAAGTGGAGTGCCAGGTTGATGGTGTCGTCCACAGACCTGTTGGCTCTGTAGGCGAACTGCAGGGGGTCCAGCAGGGAGGAGGTGAAGGACTTGAGGTGGGGCAGGACCAGGCGTTCAAATGACTTCATGACTACAGACGTCAGCGCCACAGGCCTGTAGTCATTAAGTCCAGTGATCCGGGGCTTCTTGGGGACAGGGACAATGATGGCAGACTTGAAGCAGGCTGGGACATGGCATGACCCCAGGGAGGTGTTAAAAATGTCTGTGAAGACGGGGGTTAACTCTCGTGCGCAATGTCTTAATGTAGCGGCAGAGACGCCGTCTGGTCCAGCAGCTTTTCGGGGGTTGGATTTCCGAAATAGCCTGTGAACATCCTGTTCCTGAACTGAGAGGGTGGTGGGGGAGGTGGGGGGTGACCAGGTTTGGGTTGGCGGAGGTGGCCACCGTGGGGGAGGGGGTGGTCACATCAAACCTGGAGTAGAAGGTGTTAAGTTGCTCAGCCAGTTTTCGATTGTCTGCAGCAGGGGGGGCTCGGGGCTTGTGGTTGGTGAGGAGCCGGAGCCCCCTCCACACGGAGGCGGGGTTGTTGTCAGAGAACTGCTGCTTCAGACGCGTATTGTACTGTGATCTCGCTCGAGAAACCTCTTTGCTAAATCCATACTTTGCGTCTTTGTAGCGCCCCCTGTCACCAGCCCTGTGCGCTGCCTCCTTCTGCTGCCTTAACTGCCTCAGTTTTGGAGTGAACCAGGGTTTGTCATTGTTGAAAGTGACTTTGGTTTGTGTTGGTATGATGCTGTCCTCACAGAATCGAATGTATGACGTCACAGTGTCCGTGTACTCATCCAAACTCTCTGTGGCAGCTCTGAAGACCTCCCAGTCTGTAATGTCCAAACACGCACGTAGCTCCTCCACTGCCTCATTGGTCCACTTCTTAGAGGTCCTCACTGCAGGTTTTGAGAGCTTCAGCCTCTGCCTGTACGTGGGGATCAGGTGAACCATGGCGTGATCTGAGAAGCCGAGAGCAGCGCGAGCCACGGCGCGGAAGGCGTTACTGACTGTTGTGTAACAATGATCCAGCGTGCTCTGCTCTCTGGTCGGGACTTTAATAAACTGTTTCCCTTGTTAAAATCACCCAGGATAATACACAAGGAGTCCGGGAAGGTCCGCTCCACACTCAGAATCTGGTCCGCGAGCGCGCGCGCTGTGCCACGTGCACGCTTGCGCTCGGTGGGATGTAAACAACAGCCAGAATGAATGAGGCGAACTCACGTGGCGAGTAGAATGGTTTGCAGTTAATGAAAAGATATTCCAGATCAGGAGAGCAGTGTTTGGAGATCACGGTCACATCTGAAGACCAGGCGTTGTTGATGTAAAAACAGACTCCTCCGCCGCGTGTTTTACCCCCGGAGAGACCCTTATGACGATCCGCACGAAAGAGGCAAAACCCCTCGAGCTGCACGGCGCCGTCCGGGATCGGCTCACTGAGCCACGTCTCCGTGAAGCACAAAACAGGAGATGAAGAAAAGTCTCTGTTTCGTCTCATCAGCAGCGCCAGTTCGTCCATTTTGTTGGAGAGTGAGCGGACGTTGGAGAGGAAAATCCCAGGTAAGGGCGTCCGTGTACCGCGTCTCCTGAGCCGTACGAGGACCCCCGCACGTTTTCCTCGCCTGCGGCGTCTCACTCTTTTAGCCAAAAGAAGGGCTAATTCAGCAGCAGAAACTAAAAAAACTGGAACTAGGTCCGTAGGAGTTGTAACATGGTGGTTCAATCCCAGCTCACAGGACTCCCAAGAACAGACTGACTGCCATGTTTTTGTCAGGAGTTGGGAATAAAGGCGTTTAAGTATAAAAAGCGTTACTAACAGCGTTATTTTTTTTTACAGTAACAGGTAAACTAATTAATTACTGATATAGTAACACGGCTCGATATCTTTCCAGTCGCAGCAGCAGTTGTTGAGCCGGCAACTTGGTCTGGCGAAGTGAAGCGGGATTAAAAACAGTGAGTGGCTAAAAAAATAGATCGACTGTAAATGTGACCAATCAGAAGCAGGGCGTCAGGTGACACTTCTTTGGTTTAGCATCTTGAGCAGGACACGTGACATGCTCTTTGCAAAACACACGTGAAAATCGGCAGCATACGAGTGGATTCTATGGCTGTATAATTGTTCATTTGCGACGGGATGGAAGTTAAAACAGAAGCGAACACTTGCGTTTTGAGTTTACAGATAAAACAGCTAAAAAAGACGTAAGCCAGCCAATAGTGCATACAGCCGTCTTTTTTCTCGTAAGTGCAGTTGTTTTAATGTCTATATGGCCGCCTCACCTCAGGGTTTATTATTGTCCACTCCACACTGAAACCCGTCTGCATAATTTGAGCATTGAAACCTTAACCTTCTCACTGTGAGTAGATGATCCTTTCCACTGCACCCCACTATGTTGGGGCATTTTTATATACACATTAATACTTCCCGTGTCAGTCTGGTGTTCTCGCTGTCTCTGGTCAGCATTTCCATCAGCAGGAGGCAGTAATCATGTCACCAGCCCCCTTCTGTCACTCATCCCCATCCAGCCATAAACACAGAGCGGCAAACACATGACTGCAGGCCCTCCGATCAATACACTCTCATTTCACACCTTGTGCAACCGAAGTTCTTGTCTGCACCAGCAAGCCCGCACAATGGACAGATTTAGACAGTCAACCAAGGACCGACCGGTGGAGCGCCTGACAGAGGTGTAAAGTGGAGGTAGAGCTTGACGGATATATGTTTGGAGGAGAAAATTGAGTTTGAAAAAAAGACAAATTCCCTTCACATTGAAACAAATCGGTAAATGTATTTTCTGTTTTATGAATCCAGTGTGATGGGATGAGAACGGGGGACGGTCGCTTCAAGTGTTGTCAATGTGATTGGTCTTGCGTTACGGCGTGCGGTGGTGTACAATAAAGGAAGCTGTCGATTTCTAATCTTGGAGCACGGAATATTACAAGCCAATGCCAAAATTAAATCCAAAAAGCTTTGGATTTTGAAAATGTTGTTTGACCCAGGAGAGAAATCAACACTGGAGTGCACTGACGTTAGATGGAAAAAGGATTAGGTTTCAGCTCGGACCATGCTTACAGCTAAATTGTTATGTGTATCTTACCCCAATGCAATATCAGACAGGTTCTAGCAGCTCAAACAACTTACCATCAACATCAAAACTGATTGTATCCAGTGAACAAATATTACCAGAGGGAACATATTCAATTAAGCGCATGCTTATTTTGTTGTTAAAATAAGGAATAAACACTCTTCACAGTACTGATTCATATCTTTTTAATGACACAACAACACTGTAGGCTCAGACGGGAATTGAACTATCCACCCACTTGTTCATATTTAAAAAACTAAGCCCCAAAGTATAGGAATTTTTGCTATTATGCCTCTAAACTCTTTGTAGACCTTGGTGCTGTGGGCCATTGCGAGTATGTTCGATATCGTACCATGTCTTTATGAATGCTCACCCTTGTTCATTGTGTGATTTGTCAGTTAAACTGATTTTATTGTCTGATGCTGCTCACATGAATTGATGAATAAAGTTGTCTGCATCTGTCTGACAACGCCGCTGCCACCTCCAAAACTACTGTATATCAGTTGTGTTTAATCTTCTCCTTTGCCACTATCAAGACCATGTTAGAAGTATTCAAACCTAAACCCATCTTTTAAACCTCAGATCTTCCAACACTCGATATTGTAACCGACAAACCTTCGCGCTATCATGAAGGCTGCAATTACCATCATAATTTGTCCTCACGCAACCTTTCTGCTTCCCCGGCGTGCATCCAATTGTGCTTATGCCCCTCGCGTTAGTGGGCCTCCTCAAATCGGCTCCACCCGTCAAGGCTGCAGACTTTACCGATCGATATTTATGTGTGTGCGCACGTAATGGACTCGAATCCGTCAGCCATTGTCAGTCATCTCACACGGCTGAAATTGGAGCTAAAGTTGGGCTCCGAAATAGCTGTTCCTCCATCGGTTTATGCGAAGACGAGATGGGCAAGGGCTTGATTAACAGCCGAACGTGCATCACCTCACTCCCGGCCACCTCCGAACGATAAAAGGCATTAGAGCTGCGTTGTTGTGCGCCAGTTTGTCATTCCTTTGTGCGGGATAACTACGCCACCAGATTACTCCTGTTCCATCATTATTCATCCTTTTATGTGCTCGTTTTTCCTACAGCACCGCAGCGTAACTCATCTTTCATGAACTAAAAAATCTGCATCTGTATATTTCAAGGCGATTTGGAACTCGATTTTGCGTGGTTGTCGTGCAATCTAGTTTACACTCTGCATCATTGTGTTATGCACAAAATATTGGTTCCCACTGGCGATAAATGCAAAGCTCGTCTTGAGTGTTAGTGAATTATTACACCAGTTTTCTGGGGAAAGCATCCTATTTTCTATATTCAGTAATAGTTCTTGTGCTACAAATAACAAAGATGGAGAATATGTTTATGTAAAAGGGAAATGAATACTGGCTCGTTTGTGATGGCTCATTTTGTTGGAGGTCTAGAACAATCTACGCATTTTATTTTTTTGGGTGGCTAATGCTATTTAGCTCTTAGAAAATGCACTATTACCGGTACTTCAACTTTAACTCATGTTCAAATAGATTTTAAATGGAGACCTAGCAAAAATAAGGAAACTATTTTGGAAATATTTTGGAAATATTTTGGAAATTATTTTGGAATATTTTGGAAATATTTGGAAATATTTTGGAATATTTTGGAAATATTTTGGAAATATTTGAAGGGGGTTTAATATTCAGGCAATATTCATTTTTTTTATCCAGCAATAAAAAATTCAACTTGATTTCGATACAAAGACTCGATAATACGATAATAAATGATCCTTTTATGCAATTAAACTTTAACTTTTGTATTACCATGTGATTTTTTTTTCAAGTTCTTATTCTATTGACTATTCCAGGTCAAAACTGTGGCTCAAAGAGATTTAAAATGGGACTATACACAATTGCTTTATAAGTTCTAAACAAGGACAAACCCAAAAGAAAAAAGTGGATTGAAAATTCTTAACTTGAGCAAATGTTTGAACTAGAGGAATCTGTGTACAACCCGCAGTAGATCAAATTCATTTTAAAATGCTTCAGAAATGTCAACATTTATCCATTCAGTTTTGTTTTTGTATAATAATACCTGTTCCAGTATCTAGTTTCAATTTTTGTTTTGGTATTGATCAGTGTCTGGGTATCGGTTTTCTATCGACAATGCTACTGTTTTGGTGCTGATAAAGTGTGCGGGTGACTCATCTTGATCATAAATGGCGACTAAAGAAAGAAAAAACATGCCGCCATTTTATGTACAATTTAACTCAGTTTGTCAAGTCTTTCCAAACATTTTTCCCACATGCAGAATTTCAGCTCATAACACACAATCCCTTTTACATTTTCTGCTTTGTGCAACTTCAAGACCTCCTCGATCTCAACGTTTGACGGCGCAGCACATTGGCCCACTTGTCCAAAAGCTAGGTCACTGTTTGTGTTTGACGATGGAAACCATAAACAAAACCGTGCCGTTTTTCCATCGCTGTTTGTCTTCTCCAGCTGTTACGTTTTGCAGTTTATTTTGCTTCGCTGAAAGACCACAACCTTCCAAGCTGCGTTGATGGGCTATTTCTCCGCATAAGTCATTTAGATGCAACCTGGGCCCGGCCAATCCTGCATAATGTATTGCAAGGCTAATAAACAATGAAAGGGCAGGTTAGGAGAGAAAGCGCTTGAAGGTTGAGAAGTGGCTGAATCCTAACGCTAATGTCAAGACCTCTGCAGTGATCAAACCGGTCATTAATGCGCAGAATTTGCCATGCTAGGAACATTAGCAGCCCGGTCCCGTGATTAATGGTCTATCCTTTTCGTTTTAAAAAGGGGATCCAAATTAAAACTTGTTATTTATTTTGTGGCTTGAAAAGGGACATTGCACATTCATGTTTAGTTTGGTTAATTTGTTTATTCATCAGGGACAATGCACATAGAAAAATATACCTACAATTAAGAGGAAAGTTGTTTTTGCCCCCTGCCGTGTAAATTTAGACGTGGCGGACTTAGCTAATTTGAATCGGTAGAACATTTAATAACTTTTACTGACAGTTATTGAGTGCAGAATCCAAACAAAAACGATTAAAAAAAACGAGTTCATGTGTTTGCTAAAGATTTTAAATAAAATGGTGAATATCAGACAAATCTGATTTCCAGCTCCATTTTCTTAAGTTCTCTATTAAAACTTGTGGTGAAAACCTGATCAAACTTTTGGGAGCTTAGCTATAATTTGTGTTGGTTTTTCCAAAATAGTTTTAACATAAAATTGAAACAAGGTAATTATGCAGCTGTTAGCTTTTGTGCAAATGGTAAGTGCCAATTAACTGCTAAGAGTGTTTTTTTAGAACGTTTTCTAACAGGGTTCTGATGCTACTCACGTGTTTTCGAGTGGTTTTCAGTCGCCCTCATTATAACGGGCCTCGCCTTTCATATTGTATTCTATTTGGTGGCTATCGTTTTCTCCCCCATTGAAACTGCAATAGGGTCAAACTTCCGTCCACGATCAGCCTTTGAAATGCAGAAGGGGCTCTTGACTTGAATAGACATATAGAAAAACAGGTGTTCCTTTCTGTTGTTTTGCACTTTGATTGAATTCTCATCTCCTTTCTCCGCATGAGTAATGACCCATATGAAAAGAGCCACTTTGAAATTACGCACTCATTTGGCTAACACTTGCAATAAATAAATACATTCGTCAATGGGTGTAATCTTGTGCCGGACAGCTCCAACTAATTTCCAAGAGATAATAAGAATTCTGATGATTGCCTTAGAAGCACAGGGAAATTAAACTATGTCATTTCACCCTCAGGTACTATTGACTTCAGCAATCTTAGCCACATTTCGTACACAATTTATTCTTGGTTAGAATTATTCTTGCTGTTGGTGGCCGGCGGCAATCTCACGACAGCAGATGGAGTGTCAGTGCTTTGCTCAAGGGCATTTGGGGATATGTTTAGCTCAGCCATTTTCAACGTCACACAGTAATTTAGATGAGGGAGGCCTACATAAACCATGGTCTGTCATTGCGCTGTCTTCCTACTCGTAGCGCCATCTGCAGTCCAACTTCTTCAGAACTGTATCCCAGAAATATGAGAACGTTGGTACGCCCCCTCATCTCAATTTGCTGTCTGGTGGGCGTGTTTCCGGATCTCAATGGCCTCCCTGATCTAACCTTAGCATTGTCCCAGTCCAATGTGGTGGTTCTCCCGCTTGCAGTGGTCGGAAATGGCGGACTTGAACTGCCGTTGTTCTGCTTGTTGTTGTATGGCTAACGAGCATTATTTACATTTATCGGGGCATACCAACTTTCGAGGATATTTTTCTGAAGAAGTCAGACTGCAGATAGCACTGTCGTCCTACTGCTCAAATTAAGACATCAAATAAAGACAGCGCCAAAATCTGTTTAAATCAGCTGACCAGACACATCACAGCAACAACAGCGACATTTCAGAGGATGTCAGCCCTGGGGTACTGTACCGTTTGCATCCTGTTTGACTTAAAGTACTGGGCCTGACTTCAAGTGTTTTGTTGGCGAAATCTTAGGCCCATTTCACTCGTTTTAGCGCTCACTGGAGCACACTGTTCGGCTCCAGGTCTCCGCCGGTCTTTGGTTTGACGCTCGTAAACTTCAGTGGCAGATCATTCAACGGCTGAAGTTGACAAGTGCCATGTAATGTCCTTTGCGTAATCTAAAAGCGTGTTTGGTCAAAACAGACCGTGTGATTAATCAGCGTCAGACTGTGACATATCCCTAAGCAAAAATCATTTTGACAATGAAATGGGAAACTGATTTTTTTCTTTTTCTTTTTCCTTCAGCTTTTTCTATGTAGAGTGTTGTTTCTCTCACAGATCAGAGGGTGGTGATGGTTCTGTGTGTCTCCATCACTCTCAGCACCACTGCAGGCAGGAGCAGTACCAGGTAACAGTATTATCACACCGTGAAGCATTCACATGGGCAGGTTCTGACAGCTCCAGCACACTCTGTACACTCGTACACTCGTGTTGTAACATATAACTGAAGTGATGACGGTTGAATAATTGAGCACGTATGTTAAAGGAGAGTATGCAAATCATGTGTATTATGTTTTCTTTAATACCCACCATGCGTTCATCTCCAATAACTATGATACACGTAACCAACAATGTTGCATGACCAGTTTGGCTCAATTTCTTTTTTAGTCCAAAACTTCCGCAGGTCTGTCAGCATTGTCTATCACCAATATTTTTTGTGATGACATTTGCAGTGACGGAAATCAAGGAAGTCAATTGAGGCGTTTCTGTTATTGAATTGTTTTAGATTTAAAATGAACAAAATGTCAAATAATAACAGTAGTGTTATATAACTTCAAAATGATTATTAATAAACAATTCACATTTCAAAGTAGATTATGGAAAAACTGCTACATTATGGATAAAATGCACCACGGAAGATGTTTTAGTCAAGCAGTCGGAGGGTTGAAGATGCTGAGTTTACAGCTGCTCATTGTTGGCACAGAGGAAGATCAAAGAGGAGATTAATGGAAGTAGGAAAGAGGAGTTAGATGAAGGTCAAGGTTTATGTACATTATATAAGAGTGAGATCCAGAAGAATCAAACTGAAAAGAACAATATATCACTATGGCTTTGATGTTATGATACTTCTAACGGCCTGAACAGCCGATAAAAGGGAATACGTTTGGATGCATCTGGTCAAGAGACGGTTGCCATGGTGATTCTAATGGTTTGGCTGAAATCAAGGGTGAAAAGATTGCACATCCTCAAGACCTGGAGGCCTCATGCTCAAACATGTGAGTAAGTGTCAGTTTTTGTGAAACTGAAAAGTCTCTTCAAACAGGTTTTTATTTAAGTCAGAAATGTTTGAGTACACAGAGTTCACGTTCCTTTGAAGATGTACAGAAGTTACTAACTGTTACTTCAAACTAACAATATTGAATTTTGACTTAAAAACTGGAACTATCATTTTACTATATTGCTATTCGACCACTTTAATTACTTTTCCTACAGCTTCACTTGAAAATCATGTGATATCTCAATAACCTATTGGCCTGTAATGTTTTTTCCTGATCACAACCAACTTTTATTGTATGGTTGGAAAAATATAGCAGAAATATGGAGATTTTTTTCTTTTTGATATCTCTAAATATCCCACCCCAATCTGTGTGAGTGATACCAGGGCATCATAGAATTTGATTATACACTGTTTTCATTTTACTTACGTTGCCATTCCTAATTCATCTCTGTAATTTAGTTGTAACTGAATGGAAAGAATTCAAGCCACGACATCAACCCATAACATATTCATGGCGTTTGATCTCTTGTTGAAACGGCAGGAAGAAGCAGGGGAAAAAGACTGTATTTATATTAGTTTGGGAGGTGGTTGCTAATAAATTAACTGGTCAAATGCATTATTCATCTATGGTTTTCAATATTTTTGGAAAATTCTTATACCGGATTGAAAAACAAGTTATTGAGGCCAGCAATTCTTTCTCACAACAAATTGTAAAAAATATGTTTCATGAATTCTCCAGAACCAATTGTATTCACTGTCATTCAAAACAAACTAAAACTGTCACAGATGTCACTGGCTTTGTGTCTGTAATTGTGACTAAATGAATTGTGTTAAATGTCACAGGTTTTGACTGTGAGAGCGTGTGAGAGAGAGAGAATTAAATGGAGAACAGGGAACAATTAACTTTGTCGCCATGGAAACCTTAACCCACATCTGCAGTCATGGCAGTAAAGGATGCACATAAAATATGTTAAGAATCATGACGAATCTGGCGGCCTGATGTATGTATCAATGCACGTCAGTTTTAGAAAGCAGATGACTTGGTGTAATTATTTAACTATGGCTAAGAACTTGCCCACCAACTGAAGAGTTAGTGGTTCAAACATCATCCAAAAACATACAATAGGCACATTAGGGATGAGCAAGACCTGTGCAGATGCGATCTCTTCCAGCGTAACATGACAAATACTGCAACTGGCTACACAGAATTGATAAACAATTTACATATAAATTGAGATTTCAAGTTACACTTCAAAATTTCTCAGTAAATAAGTGTTGTCCTAACAAGTCCTAAAGTTGTAAGGAGAGGCAGGAGGCAGTTTATTCACCATCAGTCCTGGACCCTACGACTTGAATACTCAACACGTGGCACTAGTATTTGCTATTCAAGTCTCACTATGATTCCACACACAGAAAACCAGCCCGGAGACAAGCTTGATGAGATACAATGAGAAGTGATACATGCCATTTCTGTGAGACGAGTTGACCAAGGAAACTGATAATGTTCGAGAAAGACACATTCTTTAACAGTGGGATGACGCCCGTCATGGATAGGTGTCCTTGTTAAACCTCTACACAAAATGGAAAATTCAACAACAATCTGCGCTTTGAATATTCCACATTATATGGCGTTAAACTTACCTATCCTGGAGCCTGGAAATAACTCCTCAAGCCCGAGGACAGAAAGGTGGCCTCAGATCACGCAGTGTCAAGGGGAAACGACTGATCTCGCATTTCTTTTAAGTGTAGCACTGAATAAAATGAAATAAAACTTTTTGAATGCTCCTGTCTCCCTCACACACCACGGACTGTCACACACATAACCAGAGCTAAAAACAATGAGCTCGCGATAAGATTTAAGCTTGATTGTATAAAAAAGGTTCAGTTGTAGTAATATGGACACTGTTTGAGGAAAACAAAACGTTTCGACTTTCATCCAAGAGTCATTCTCATCCAAGAGTCATTCTCATTCTGCTGATCTAGTCTGAGAAGTCAGATACTTATGTTCTGAGTAAGCCCTGCCCACTGGGTGAACCTCCTGATAATAGCCGGTCCTGTTTTTGATTACACTATGAGTTTCACCTGAAACCAATATTCTTTGTTTACCCTAACGGCCCTGTAATGGGCCATCGGAATCCTAATGTTATCTGACTGCAACCCCCTCATCACTGAGTATCCGAATGGCCAGGGCTGATGCCGCCCTATGGCTTCAAAATACTGCTGTACACTACCGGAAGATTGAACCTTAAACCTCCATTCTCTTGTTTAACAAATCCTCTAGTGGGCACTTCTTGGGTCCTGATCACTCCCAGCTTCTGCTGTAGTGGATGGTTAGAGTCAAAGCCAATTGACACACAGTCCATGTGTGTGGGTTTCCTATATACATCTATCTAGAGCTTCCCATCCTCTCTCCTGATAGTGGAACAATCAAAAAAGGCTAAGCGGTTCTCCTTAGTCTCTTGTAAATCTGATATTCGGGTCCACCGCATTTATATGTTCTGGAAGGTGGAAAAACTTGCCCGGAATGCCTATGGTTTCCCCGCTTGGGCTCTAACCAAAGTTAAAAGAGCTAAAAAAACTGGACAAAAAGAACAAAAAGGAAACAGAACCAAGAAGACATGGGGTAACTTTCTCTCATGTCTCTGGACTGTCTGGAAAAACGACAAAGGATTTTTAGACAGCTGTTGATTTTAAACCAGGCAACACTTTAAGACAAAAACTGGTTCATCCTAAGGACAAGATCTTCTTCTTTGGTAGTGTTTTATGACGGTTGGTATCCATAGGGTTACATTACCGCCATTCTTTAGACTTCACTCTTTAGACTCCATTCTTTAGACTTCACTCTTTAGACATTAGACTTTAGAACCACCAAAACATGACAGCGGCTGGGGAATTTCTCTGCTCTGATACTCATTTAGTGTGTTTTCTATTTCTGCCCGATTTAAATATTTTGTTCCAAGATACTTTTCTGCAGCTTTAGCAATGATCCTGATCCTTTCAGTTTTCTTTTGAGTTTGAGCAGTGCAGTTACTAACATCCACCATAAAGAGTACCAAATCATTCCAATCCACAACCACGGTATTCTCAGTCATCTTTGAACCTCACACTGACTGGGAGCAACACTGGCATCTCTCTCACTATATCTACTTTGCCCCTCTTTCCTTGACACTTTCTTGACTGCCTCCACTTAGGATATACCTTGAGAGACTTTTATTTTTTGCACCTCCACATCCCTTTTGCTATAATCACATCCCCTGTAGGCAGAGCTATGTTCTCCACCACAGTTACAAACATTTCAGTTTTGCTCCTTCGTCACATTTCCCATACTCGTGATCTCCAGCACATCTACCACACCTTTGCTTCCCTTTGCAAACTGCTGCTACAGGACCAAAACGCTGGCACTTGGTGCTTACTTGGCCTTACTCCATAGCTCATGAATCCAATGAACACTTTACTACGCAAACATTTTCCATCAACATGACTGACAGGCTGTCATCTTCCTCCAGACCGGGTCGTTTTCAGTCGCCTGGCATCCTCAACCTTAGCTCCAGTCAACTTCTTTATTTCATCCTCAATCACCTTCGTAGGGATGCCTGTAAAGCTTTTCCATCCAGCTTTTGAATCTTAATTGCCTTCATTTGCTGAGTCTTTACCATGGTCTTTACACACAACCAGCAACGATCCATTTCTAAGAGCTGTCGCACGTTTGATTCCACTTAACGCCTTCCCTAGGCTCACCGTTAATGTTAATGGGCACGGCTTATTCAAAGTAGAATAAGTATCCGAGTTCTCAGACTAGAGCCACAGATTGAGAATGACTCTTGGATGAGAGTCGAAACAGTGTTCATTTGACTACAACTGAACCTTTTTCTACAACGGAACAGTCCTGAACGAATGATGGATGCTTTTTCTGTCACATTTGGACCATCTGTGATATGTAAAAGTCGACGGATGAAATGTCGGGTGCCGTAGGGCCGTCCGCCCTCAGCCACCTGTTCACCGCCTTGCTTTTCTTAAACAAGCCATTTAATTAACTTTGCCAACAAGAAAAAGTTACACTCTCCACCTTTAGATAACAGATTTAACTTTGAATATAATATAAATATTGATTTGTGAATGCCACCAGTGTCAAAAGCATAAGTCAGGACACACTGGGCTCAGCGACTGGGCTAGCGACTCTATATTACCTGCTTGTTGTGTAAGATATGTTTGGTTTTCTGTCAGTGTACTACCCATAATGGTTAAAGAATATAATGTTCTACCTGATAAATTGATTGAGTGGGAAGGGCTGTGGAATATAATAATATTGTTGGAGGCTTAATCTGATTCAAGTCAAGAATGAAAGAAAAAATGGCAAACTAATGACTAATTTTCTGTGTTACCGTAAACATGTTTCTAATGACTGCATTTGCTTGCTGCTCACAGCAAAACCGTAGGCCTAGTCATTTATTCATTTACATTTTTCCAAGAATGGAAGTTTGTATTCTGAAAGTGGTGGGACACACAAACACAATCATGTTTATACTCATGAAAAAACAACAGCATTTGTTTTACAGTTAAAGGGCAATAGGGGGCGATGTTGTCCCATCGAAACTGCGCTTGAATGTAGGTGTAATGACTGGGGTCAACTGCATTCTGATGGGAATAAAGTCAAATGTCAAACGGGACATTCATTTTCTATGCACATATGATTAAAATGACTGCATAAGCCTAAATCATGCACATTTTATTATTTAGATCGTCAGAAATAGTGGCGTGGCATCAAGTGTTGGAAAACTGCACAAGAATAAAAGATATAACTTTTTAAATTGTTATATCCGTATCTGTATTGGCCACATGACTATCAGCTCTATTCTTGTTACACAGTTACACAATCTCTAAGCATCTGATATATAGTTTGAAAAAAGAAAAAGAATCTCCTAAAGGCTATTCTAATGAACTGTCATCACTGATACTGGCAAAGCTTTAATTATTACTAGAACACAAACAAAATTAAATCTTGCTAATTTATGCACGTATCCACGGCCTGGGGTCTGAGTTCATTAATTATGTTTCCTTCTTTCCTATGGACTGGACTGTTCCTCTAACGACGTGACAACGTGAAGGAGTGTTGTAGCGCTATCTGCTGGGCAAACTGAGTAAAGCAACAACATAATGAGAATGTAGTTTCGGCTTATAGAGAAGAGTAGGGGCAATATTAAGGGACAACAGTTTCAGTTCAGTGAGTTGAATTCGGAATCAATTCCAATTTGGCAATTGTTTTGTTTGACTTTAAATTCAACGTCAACTTCCCGTCCCTCAGATAAACAAAATTGCACTTCAAATACGACTATGCACTTGCTGACAGCTTAAAATGTTCAACCAAACATAAAATAAGTTAAAAATAATATTGGCCAATAGTGTTAGTGCCAGTGGTGTAGTTGTAGCAGGAGAGAAGGGAGGACATGCAGCAAATTGTCGAAGTCAGGAATCAAACTCATGACGCTGCGGCCTGCTGCATTTGGAGCCTGGCATATGTGCGCTGTGCCATAACCACACGACCGCCGGGCAGCAACTACTGTATTGTTTTACACTACATTCGTCTTGTCCAATAAAGACTTCAGGTCAGAAAACCATAATGATCATGTAATCGTCATTAAAACTTTGAACCATTGGTGAAAAAGACATGTTTCGCACTTAAATGTTGGTCCGTTTAGCAGCTTCTCACTCTTGGTTGAACAATGACCAGAGAACAACTGTCTGGGATACAACAGGACGTTCATTAAAGTTTGCCTGATGCCTTTTACAACATAAAGTATAGTTTAATTTAATCCTAAAAATAACTTTAACAACACAATGATACTTTTGTTTCGTAAAGTACCTTTAATCTAAACTTTCCAATACAAACTACTCAAGTTTTTGATTTATGCAGGGAAGTTGGTCCCAGAAAAACAACCTGATAAACCTGATTAATAATAATAATTATTTTTGTTGTTGCAAAAGTGCACTGGACTGGAAATCATTAACATTTTTCATTCTGTCCTCTCTGTTCGACTGCACTTGTTTGGCCTCTATTTCTCTAAGCATATTTCTGCATGTTTACCGCTGTGTTTCTCTCCTGTGTCAGTCTCCGCCTCTCTGTTTTGGTCCATACTTTTTCCTTTTACTGTGTCCCATAAAATCATCCACAATGCACCTCTTCACATGCAGCAGTTTTATTGCCTGGAAACATTATGTTGTTAAAATCACTAAAGGGTTTTCCTTCAGTCTTGTTGTTCTAAAATGTGATGATGTTTTTTGATGAAACAGGACTTCAAATCAATGAGTGATTTTTTGTAGTTTTGGTGTGTCCTTTAAAATAATCAAAGCTGAATTAGGAAAGATTTTTTAAATGGGACGTATTACACATTCTTGTGGCTCTAATTGGCTTTGAAACACTCTTTAGGTCACTGGCCTATTTCACGTTTTCTAACCTAAAATAAAATCGACATTTGGAGAACACAATTTGCAAACGTTTCCAATGAGCTATTTAGGAGATGAGTGCTCTCTGCAGTTAAAAGTGAGAATGAACTATGAAAAAATATTTGTTATTTGGAGCGCTCAGATATGACAACCTTGTAAACAGGAACACTTAAACAACCATGAATGACGCTAAGTAAGAGTCCAGGTCTGTTTTGGAGGAGGATAGGGTCAACATGGGGTTAACAAGTTACAACATTAAACACATTTTGAATATGTGTACTTCAAAGGTTTTATGTAAACTAAAATGCCAAAACAAAATGCTAAAAACCCTATAACTTTACTGTCTTTAATGATGTTTTCTTCCAAAAATACACCTGGAGTTCATACAGGAGTATTTGATGTCTTTATAATTTGCAATTTATTGTGTTTTTTCACTTTACTCATGCCAGAGCACATGTGAATATCCATTCTTAGAAAATCAAACACAAAATGCAAAACAAAAAAGGAAAAGAAATAAGTTAATAAATAAATAATATGTAAATATAAATAAATATAAATATATTAACAGAAGGATAATAAATAATTATACTAATTTAATTAGAAAAGAAAGAGAGAGAACAAAACAGCAATATTCAAACACACATGGACATTTTTATCATTAGGTTGTGATTTAGGTCACAACTCCTCCTACAGTTTGTGCTTATACACTAAGACTCATTATGTTAATTTAAAATGCTCAATCAGTCTAGTGTCAAACACCGAAAGTGACAGCTATTGATTTTAGACAAAATATAGACACATATAAACTGCGTCATGCCTCAATGTGAACATGGCATTTTGCATGATCAGAAATCCCATCTGATTTCATAGTTTCTGTTTCACATACTACGTACTATTTTAGGTTGTAAACAAATGAAAAAATGGACAAAAAAATATCTATGCTGCTGATTTAGCTTTTCAAATTGCTTCCCAACGTTTTTCCAGCAGAGGGCACCAGACACGTGACAAGTGTTCTGAGGGAAATTGAAAAATAAATGACTGAAAAAATACACACATTTTATACATGTATTATTTCAAAACCCAAATAGCTATAAAGACATAAAACTGCCGTTTTCCTCATCTAAAACACAATTATGTATTAACATTTTCCTCTGTCCGTTACACATGTGAGGAGTTGCATTTTTCCATTCCATGTATTTCCCTTCACTATTATAGAATATAGGAAACATTATGAAGTCACTTAGCTGTCAAAACAAGAGCTTGAAGTATCCACAACTAGCCTCACAAACATGTACACTTGATGACATGATCCATGATTCCATATGGCACCCAAATAAATACTTTGCCTTTTCCCCAAACCACATTTTTCTCTAAAACAAGCTCCTATTGATCAGAAAACGTGAATGCACCCTCGCTGTAACTCCATTGACTCATCATTTCCCTCTGTGCACTTAGACAGTCTCGGATTTAATTTGACCTTTTTAAATAACATGTGAGTTATAACAAAATGTATTTATTTATGAATAGTTTGTACCAGTACTGACCTCTGCTGTTGGCCGGTGAGCAAAGCAATGGAACAGTTTAAGGCAATTTACAAGTTTTTTATGAAGAGGTTTAGATCATGAAAGACGATTAAATGTGACCTTTAAGAAGCAACTGTCTCCTAGTTTCTACTCAGTGTAAATTTGAAATGTTAAATATTATGTAATGATGACCTTTTCAGCTTTCAATCATGTTATTACTTTGTTTCCTAGTCAAAAAGAAAGAAACTGCATTTTGTTTAATTGCCACCTTTTTCAGTAATCCCACCATCCCTCTGAACTTCATGGATAAACAAAAGAAACAGGCTAATCCATGAAGCTCCTCCATGTTTTGAAAGTCCTCAGACATTCACCAGATCATTTCAGTAGTCATATTTCATTATACTGAATATCATTTTATTTTTATTTTTTTAAGGGCAACAGCAGAAACGATCAATTATCGAGTGAGAGAGCTTTAACAGAAAAAATATATATATTCATATGTTTAATAAACTATAGTGTTTGCTATGTCCAAGATATTTCAAAAGATGAAAGTATAATTTCATATGACTTTCTATCATTTGAAGTTAAACCACGGCCCTGGCAGTGGATGTTACACAACGGCACCACCTAGTGTCAGTTTCTACTTGTCCTGCAGCACTAATAATTTAACATGGTTAGTTTAGTGTAAGTTGTACAAACCAGTACATGTTGGGCCAAGAAATCTGTGTCAGATATATAGCATTTATTAATGGGCAAATGTCTCAAAACGTTTCTGTATTTGTATTATACATTGTTTGCTGTTGTACCAACAACTGTTCACGTTTATTATTATTATTATGAATAACAATTAAAGCAATTGTTTTATTACAATAAACACGACTGCTCACAACAAAACAGTGCAACACCATATCTCAGAAAGTACCGTAACTGAACCAAAAATAAAATAACTTATTCAAATTGAAAAGGAGGTGATTCATATTTATAAGTACATGTATATCCACAGTAGCCCTCCATATGAAATCAGGCAAAAATATTTGTTCTTTCCTTTAGCTCAACACTAGCACCAAGGAGGCGTGAGGAGCAGTGATGAGAAGGAGCTGACGATGCGTTTGGTCTGAATCCTCCTGACCAGGGAACAACAGCTGAGAAAGAAAAACTACAACGCCCAGAAAACGGAATACAAAAAGCCCTGAGCTAATATTTACGAGAATTAGTTCAACCTTTTTATATTTGCAATCAATGTTTCCATCACAACAACATAAATGACTTAAGTGACTGAATGTGAATGAGTGAAATGACTGGTTTTGTCAAATAAAGAGCTGCACTAAACCTGCACATTGAGATCTTTGAAAAGTTGAAACATGAAGCACCTCTGCGATGCAAACACATGCACAGAGCACATTTAAATACACATTTTCCAGACCCACCATCAGCAGCAGAGCCTTTGAGACAGAAAGAGCAAATATTACACAGCAGCTTTGTCTGCGGTGCAGGAGCTTTGTGCTCTCGGCAGACTGTGCTAATTCGATTTTTGTTTAGTTTCTTTAGACAAATACAGCGAAGGCACTGTAGTATTCTATAAAGTTTGCTTTATGCAGATAAACGTCGGTCTATTGCGTAAAGTCTGACTGTGGTAGCAAAACTTTGAATTCCTACAAACTCATGGTACAGAGATCGGCTGTGTTCGGAAACATTCAGGGTGATCTGCGCAGTGGATTTTGGGACGCGTCATAGCACTTTAGCGCTGGTTAGGAACCTCCTGAGGTTCCTCTAGTAAAGGAGCTATGACAGGACGCACAATGTATCTTTACTCCCTACTGACTTCACTGATCAATTCAGAGGGCCCTTGTCATGGCTGACGATGACACACGTCCGGGTCAGTGTGAAAGAAAGGAGCTTCCTAGGCTTATTTGACCAATTCTGATGGCCTAGCTCAACAGAGAGGCAGTAGCTGTATCCTGTCTTTTGAATATTCTGTTATGCCACTGTATTAATGTGGTCTTCTTCACAAGGAATATCTGCAGGTTGATACTCTACAGCACGGCACCATTGCCTAAGATTAACAGCAGGATCTTATGATAGTTCCTGAGTGTATTAGAGTCCATCTTGACACATAGTAGTTACCTCCCTTTTTGGGGCTTTTTGGGGAGATTGCAAAGCTCAACAAAGATGTACTCATTGACAAGAGTCCAGCCACTGTGCAAGAGAACCAGCTGAACCAGAGGCACAACACTTATACTGTCCACTCTTGGCAGTACGTCCACTTTTCCTTTAGACCGCCGGTAGCGGCTGGTGGTCAAGCGTGACTTGTACCTGCATACGCTACCACGTTGCTGGTCATAAGGCAAAAGGTTCTGCTAGCAGTGATAGTGCGGGCCTGTTGGTCACTGAGGCGGTTTCCTGTTTGAGTTCCCAGATCCACCATATAATCAGCCTGGCTGTCAACTTTGTCCATCCCAGGAATATTGCTCTCATCCACGAGCTGAACGAACAGAAAATATGTTATAAAATAATGTACTTTTGTTCTAAACAAAAGGCTGGTTGTTCAAAGATACTTGCAGTTCATCTGAAGGAGAAGGTGCCAGGTCTTTGTATCAGCAGCGTGGACCCGTCTCATCTCAGGGGCGTGAGAGCTGGTCGGGGGAGGCTGAGGAGCTCAGTTTCAGCCATTGACCGTAAAATAATCCTTTTACAGTCTATGGTTTCAGCCTGTAGTTTGCAGACACTGTCCCCTGCTGTAGTGAGTGCACAATGTACCAATAGGAGCATGTTCCACATGGATCAGACACAAACGGGTGTGGCCTGAGCCTCTACATTTTCTTTTTTAATTGCAGATATACACAGTGCACAGGGTGAATTATGCCGAAAGGTGACTAGTTTGTGTGAAGAAGCCAAGAGTCCTCAATTCACCTCAGGGTCAAGTGGAGCCGAGGGACCCGCCGATGGCCTGCTCCACTGGTCCAGACCCACAGTCCTGGTCCTGGGTCAAGACTTCACGCAGGTGATGTAAGACTCACGCCTCACAAAGACTGCATTGTGCGTCTGCTCCTCTTCACGTCTGCACACGGCTGCGGTTGGGTTTCACAAAAATACCTCCAAAATATGTTTAAGGTCAAAGAGTTCTTAAGGGCCGCGTGCAAATGCTGTGATTGGAGTGCACTGGACTGAGACTGCACCGGGGGTCAGAGGTCATGGAGGTGGAGAGGGGCTGGACTTTTCAAATGATTTTTAACAAAGAAGTAAATAGTCCTCTTTGTCTGAGTACACTCAGTCAACCTCAACGTCAAAATATCTGGCAAACTTATGCTGGAGTGGCATACAATTGGTGTGTAACAAAAGATGTTATTTCATAGGGTTCACTCAAATGTGTAGTTGAATATTTATATTTAAAGGGAGGATATGTAGAATGCGCTCACTGGTTTGATAAAGTTGACGCAAACAGGCCAAGTTATAGATCAGATCTGTGGATCAGTGAGAATGCATGTTTTTTTCCAGGAGCTACAAGAAAAGTTACATTATAGGCAATATATTGGTTCCAGTATCATTATCGGCCAATATTGACCCATTTTAGTCCTATTGCCATGCTCTTTTAGACAATATTGTGATGGTGGTCCGCCAGTCTGTGTCATTCTCAGTTCATCCTCAGTGACAGAATCCTCAGTGATCAGAATTGACCTTTTGAACAGGATTTTGAGTAAAGACGGACATAGAAGCTAATTTAGGCTTAAAATATGGCCTTATGTTGACACAATCATGCCACAAATTATTTTATATCCCAGATAAATACATTTGGGTATTTTTTTAATTGATTTTTCTATCTAAATAATGCAATCGGAAAATCTCGGTTATCGGCAGCAGCAGGCCAAATATTGCATATCTGCTCCAAAAAATCCATATCGGTCTCTCCCTATAGTGCAGTTTTTATCTGAATATAAAGGGTTAGTAAGCGTAGTACCAAAAAGATAGTCCCAGACATGGGAGAGCAAACTCCCACAGTAAGGCCCCACAGTCAAAAATCAGGAAATGATGCCATTACTTAGCGTACTTGTTGCCTCGGCATCTCATGGATAGCAGATTGGAAATGCTCATATTTACAAGCGTGATTTTTTGGGCATAGAGACAGCACTGTAAATTGCATTACACTTTATTCACCCTGAAAACACATTCAAAAAACCTCCTGTTTTTCTAAGGTGAGAAAGTGACTGAATTCAAGTGTAAACTGAAATGAAACAGGCAAGTGGGAACAGAGTTGTGTTCATGTTAAGTAATATTTGGCAAAAATATTTAATTTATCAGCCACTAATTCGTCTAGAAGTTTTTTATGTTGGATTTGATATTAAACATTATTTCTTTGTCTAGACAGAACAAGTGACCTGTGACTAATCGCATTTTAATTGGTTTAAAGATATTTGGCTCAGCTGCGTCATAACAGAATTTAGGTGACAAATGTTGGAAAAACTAAATAATCTAAAAACCTGGACAGGGTTGATCTATTGTTTGGGTTAATCTGGTGCTAATCTTCAATGGATACGATTTCATCAAAGATTTTATGTAACAATTGGGAGATCCAATTTGGGGCAAATATTAGCTGTGCCAAAAGGGGATTTGGTTGTCTGTGCTTCTGTGAAATGAACAAAGGTTTCATCTTGGGAAATGGCTAAGTGGTCAGAGCGTGTCCTATCCAAAACAAAGATAGGCCATTCAATTCCAGCTCAGACCAAGAGCATACTGTTCTGCACAATTCACTCACCGTGTCTGTGGATGATGTGTGAGCGAGTGATTGTGCAGATTGGCAGCCAGCTGGACTGAATAATGCCAGTGTAGCTCTTTGAGAGTCTTGTAAATTGGGTAAGGCACAATGCAAATCTCAGGTATTATTATCAATAATAATAATAATAATAATAATAATAATAATAATAATAATAATCATCACTATTCTTATTCTTATTATTAATAAGAATAATAATGAATAATAATAATGTATTATTATTATTATTATTATTATTATTATTATTATTATTATTATCATTATTATTAGTCAGCCAACTACACATGCACTTCCATCGGCGACCCACCACAAACTCATTGTCTTTATGCCATCCATTAGACTTGAGACTGTATTACCGCACTGCCAACTCTATCGCACTCACCTGCTCTCCGTATCTTCCAATTCATCGCCTAAAACTCTTTCAAAACTCTATTCAACTGCACCTGTATTAATCCTCTTCTCCAGTAATGGACAGACCGCTTTTAGATTCCATCCAGCTTCTCTTCAGAGAGTCCTCCACTATCAGCTCCTCTTCTCTTGTGCCACTCAGCTGACATCTTCATTTTCAGCCAGGCTTTACGTTGAGATCCAGACCATCTTTGCTCATTTTAAATCTAATTGATCCATCATCGATCCATCATCGATCCATCATCGATCCATCATCATCGCTCATTATCACAATAAACATTCTCTCATATTCCATTTGTTGTGGCGTAGGTCCTTGCAAGTGAATGATTATTTTTTGTGTTTTTTTGTGATTTGAATTGATATTTCTTCAATTCACTTGAAATGATTCTTGTATTCTGAACAAAGATCACCCGGGGCGCTGTTTTATGTCCCTGAGTTCCAATCGAGCTCAAAGACAGGAGGATAAACCCATCAGTGAAACGCATGGTCCATTCATTCGGATTGAGCGATCCACAGTTATTTGAGAGGAAATTACTTTTGCTGTTGAGAGACACGCTAACAATGATCCTGTATTCCTTGTAGAAGCAATAACACTCTGCACCTCATGACATAACCAAGCATGCACCTGTGGAGACGTTATGTGGAAATTTGAAAACACAACATGACCCTTCACAGCTCCTGTAGTTGGAGGCCCAACAAGTCACCAAACACACTTGAAAACCAATTAAATAGGCACATTTTTCTGTTTTTACTAAGTCGGCTGTAACTTCGGTGATGTGGAAAATACAGGATCAACTTGAACTAATATTCACCTTGTTCATGAGCTGGAAAAAGATGGACCCAGAAATATTTACACTTAACTTTATTTACTCCCAAAGGCTTATGTGTTTTTACAGCCTAATCAAAGAGGTCAAAAAAAGAAGGGAAACAGCTTATTAAAATGTCCCAAAAGTACTCTGTCTTACTTTTTTTGGTGGTTAAATAAAATATGGCATTAAACATGTTTAGCTCGTATTTATTCAGTTACTGTTGTTATTATTGCTAAAAATACTTGACCTTATTGCGTCACCTACTTGTTTCAATGGTGTTTACGATATAGACATCAAACTGGAAACTTTTGGGTTAGTGGGCGATGGATTTGAACTCAACAGATGACGTGTATCTTTGGGTATGTGTATCAAGTCAAACTACATTAACACAAACATCTGAAATTACAAGCCGATCATATAAACAAAATCATGCAACTTGATCTATGCAGAATGTTTCTGGTCCTCTTCTTCTTTGACATGACAAACAATATACTCTCTGATGTACAGCATGAACAAACCTCTCATGGAATCAAATGTTCAAATGTCTGCAGAACGTGGCACATCTTTAGGATTTGTTAAGACACTAATGAATTACTGGTTATGTGTAAATGGTCAGACAGGAGAGAGATGTATACAGCCTAACTTTGTTTGCTTAGCTGCAGCTCCCAAACCAAGCCATTAGCGACAGCAGGGGGCGATGACAGACACTTCAAACAAATGTACCCCAAAAATACATATTTACTATCCATCACAGGCACTTACAAACATATCTAATCGCTCTCTTTTTGTAGTTACTAAGCCTGAATCCTTCAAACTGTTTGTTCATTATGAATTTACTTTTTGTTCATTAATTAAGATGTAGTTAAAATAAAGTGGTGTCAAATTATCCAGAAACATCATTAAAGATGTAAAATATTATGAAAATTGTTTTTTTTGTCAAATAATATTCTATTTCACCCTTCTCTTATATCTGTAATCATTATACCGGTAATCATTAACCTCTAAATGGGACAAGCAGGTGATGTAACCATGACAATTTATAGGTCCGCTCTGTGGAGAAGAGACACTGCTCACAGTACGAATTATTACCACAGTTTTATTGGTACTAATTGTACACATTGTTGCAGTTGTATAAGAGTAGCAGTCGCAGTAATGTGTAGGAATCAATGGTAGTATCGATATTGAAGTATCAATATAGGTATTGATACCATAATGCTCATATCAATACTAATTAAAACATTAGACATGTTGGAGTCATTTCACACAGTATGTGTGTGCGTGTATGTGTGTGTATGCAGCAATTGTGCCATTTTCAAGTTATTTTTCAGGAATGAAAGTTAACTTTTTACTCATTCAAACATGTTCAGAAAAGCTGTCAGATCTTTCTCTTTCATGAAGCCCACATCAAGCATCAAACCGGAGGGTGAATTTCCAAAACAGGACTGGGACGACCGGCTTTGGTTTGGGTGGAGCTATGTGTATTTTGGAATTACTTTCAGCTAAAAATTACTTGAAAAGGTAAATAAAACCCAAATTGATGTGATCTCATTGGTTGGGTAAATCTGGTACATTCACAAGCACAGAACCAAAAATTGTCATCGAGCGCTACAAATTACACTTTTTTAAAAGCTTGAATAAAATGTTAAGGCTAGAAAATATTTGACCGTCCATTGTAACTGAAAAATAAATTAACTATAATTTAATTTTTACATAAAAAAATCTAAATTTATGCCCAAACGCCAGAAGCTGGAAGAGACCTATCAGTAACGTAACGCAGTGCAAAGCACGGCTGCGAAAGCGCACATCGAACACTCGCTTCCAAACTCTCACTAACGCACACGTCCACTCATGCACGTACCGTGCAGACTGATTGGTTGTGGGAAAATGTAACATTATCTTTGTAAACGGGTGAAGCCCGAGCGCACTAAACGTGCTAAGTCGCCCACTAATACGTTCCCTTACTCATGCACGTTCCGTGCATTTAAACATGTAACGCACAAAAGTGCCCGTCAGTGACCAGGGACCCACACCATGACGAAGGAAAGAGCGAGCACTTTCTTCTTTCTTCTTCTTCTTCGGACCAACCCCCCTATTTTTCACCCAGTGAACACTGACGAAAAGTCAGGAAAATATGCACAACTATAAAAATTGTGCCTCTCAACATCTCCTTTTTCTAAAATTAAAAGATTTGGTGCGTCAGTGCCCCCAATGTATCAATGTACTGTCGGCACTGTCATCCGTGGTGTAATTAATAGAGCTGTTGACACAAATTGACTAGTGTGGGAGTTATTCCCACACTAGTCACACACTGGAATTACTCAGAACTCATTTTAACATTTTTATTTCAGTTGAATTGCAATTACAATTGGCCGTCAAATTGAGTTCTAGTGTTGACAAACAGAAAACACAGCTGTTCCCTACTGTCCCCTCTGTGCTTGATTACTCTGTGTGAGCTGATTTACCTGTGTCTGTGTCTTCACATCTGGTTCATCTGCACCTGAACTTGTACTTAACGAGTGAGTTGAGATATTTACACAGAAATATGGCCTGTGGTAGTGACGCACACGTTGTCTTTTGACCTGTGGGTCAGGTCTGACCAAGAAAGTCTCATTTCAATGTGGCAGGTTCTAAACTGCAGACCGCCGTGGACAGCTTGCGCTTCCTGCTAGAGTGCCCCCTAGTGGCCATTAGCCAGTAAAAATCTATAAATTAGACGTACTGTTGTATGGGCCGCAGGGTTCAAAGTGTGGGAGAAAAGTAGTGGCTTAAAGTTTGAAAAGTACAATACTTTTTTTTAACTTTTACGAACCCCTCCTAGGGTTTTAGCCCGATTAACCTAAACTTTGGTGAGACCTATCTTCAGGAGTGGGGCACCAAAAGTGATCAGAAATGTTCTTTAAACACTACGGTCTCTATGCAGCAGAGCTGCAAACTTTGCCTGACGCAAATTTAATATATTTGACCTCCAGTGACCTCCATTCTGGGAATTTAAACATTCTGATGGCAGAGCATTTTAAAGGGTCTATAGTCTATTTACACAGACAAGTTAAGTGTTCTGCAGTGTGTGTTAGCGTTGTTTGGACTCCCAGTGTTAAACTTGAGGCACATCCCTGTCCACACTGCATTTATACAAAGTACAGCCTTTCCTCTGCTGCCACTCGGAATCTCTCCTAAACAACTGTCCCTGTGTGAGCTCCATCCTGATGTGTGGAGTGAACCAAACATCCCCTACATGTGGTTATGAAGTCACAGGCTGCTTGAGTGCATGGTTTGTGCGGACAGGAGCTGGTTTGGCACCACCAAACCAGGGGTTCAAATGTGCATAGAAACACAACAAATAAAGCGCAGGAAAAAAGGAGAAAATGTATTAAGCAGGTTTTAAAAAATTGCTTGGCATCTACATTTTACAGTGTCACCAAACCAATTCTGTCGCTTACTTTGAGACACAACGGCAGTGCTAGGACAACGTTAACATGAAAGAAATTATGATCGCTGAGACTTTTTTTTTTTACCCGGCAGGTTTCTTCTTAAAGGGTCCACGTTACGCAATATTCTAATTTGTCTCCTAATCAGAAATATACCTGGAGTTTTATTTGCCTCATGTTCGAATAATTTGCATATTCAGTCCCTCTATTCCAGTGGGGAACCTGAAAGGCACTGTGCTGCGGGTTTGAGAGATGACTTTGAGAATATTATTTAAAAATCATGACAATGTGTTTAATCTATTTCTTGACTGATAACAGTGCATTTTTGTGACATTAGGTCAATAAACTAATCCAAAAAAATCCAATGACTCCTAATTTTAAATATTTTGCCGTGGGAAGGGTCTGGGGCTTAAGAGAGGAGCAATATCAAGTCAGTCTGTAGCTGGTTGCAGTCAGGGCAACATCAGCACACTGCGAGTTCGTCCGTCCTTACCTGTAAATATAAGCTCTTTTTGGCACTTTTATAAATAGCACTGTTTGCACTTTTGGATGTTGGGTCAATAAACACTTTACACCTGTTTTTTCTGATTTGACCATCGTATCCAGGAAACGATCCAGCAACATATTCACCTTATTCCAGAAATCCATCCATCCGGCCGCCGACATACAACGTAATCCTTCTTCTGGTTGTATTAGTTCACATCAGTGTTGAGTAGCATTACATTTAAAAGTAAGATGTTACGTTACCTCGTTTAGGCCTGCAGTTTATTTAAATCAAACCCACCACATCGCTGTTACCCTACATTTATTCCTCAGTTACAAAATAGTGGTTATAACGAAGGAGAAGGAGTTTTTCAAAACGTGCATCTGAAAGTTTATTTCTGTTTGGCGTGGGGACAAGAGTGGGGACCGGTTACTAATTAGAAAAAGTATCTTGGAGAGTACTAGATTACATGGGTGCACAAAACTAACCCGTTACGTTCCTCGTTAATCTAAAAAAGTAATTTAAGTACTCTAACCTGTTACCCCCAACTCTGGTAGGGGTGCCGACCTCGAGAGAAAATACACAGTCTAAAAAGCCATCTTCAGGGTGGCCAGGGAATCGGTGCTTTGTTGACTTGTTGATCATATTTATACTTTTATATATATATATTTAAGACTTTTCCCCCGTTCTCCATTTAAAAGAATGAAGTTCCCGCTCAACTGGAAGTGTGATAACAACGCAAATGCCGATCCGTGACAAAAAGAGGAAAAAGTGGGCGTAATAAGGTCAATACCTAGAATCAGAATCTTTTGTTTTCTATAATCCAAGTAAGAATAGAAACAGAAAAGAACAGAAAACATAGAATTCCTCAAACATGCATGAGTCATTTAAAATACAACTTTGAGTAAGTGATGAGGGAACACTGTTATAACAAAAGCTCATTTAAGTTGATTTGACATGATATGTCCCCTTTAATGTATTTATTCTGATTAAACATCTTAACGCACACTTTGATGGTCCGTGTGGTAATAACTACACCATGGTTCTCTTGTCCAAAAGAGCTCGTTAAAGTTTGACATGGGCCAAACCACAGGCTGCAGATTACAAGTGTCTGGATTACAGGCTGCAGACAAGGACTGAGTCCGGGCTCAAAGTCCAGCATTATTAAGTGACAGAGGTGCACCATTCTACAGCAGGACCAGGAGCGTTCAGTCAGCCACTTCAAAGGCAGTCTGCACCTCTTATATATACTGCCAACGGTCTAAACAAAAGGGTTTTAGACATGAGGAAGTTAAAGGTGCACTATGTGTGGTTTTTTGAGTGGACGGTCTGCCAATTGCCCTTTGCTTCCTTTAGAATATCAGAATGGCATTAACCATCTCCATGGAGACAAGTAGATGATCCCAATAGAAATTCAACACTTCATACTAAAGGCACAAATATTCACCCATTTGTATTTTAACCCTGAAAAAAAATAAAAATCTACAGACACTAGGACACAACAATATCTTGTAATGCTTGTATACAGGACCAAACCGACAACCCTAAAATAATCTCTGCGCACTTTTTCACATTTTTTAAAACAAATTTATTTCCGGAAAGTGCATAAAATAAGTAGTGTTTTAGGGGAGAGTGCATATTTGGAAGGGCATCTGACATATAACTAGTTCCAAACCACTTTGCAAACATTGATATGTGCAAAACGAAGCATTTGCTGAAGCCGTTTTGTATTTGAATTTAAAGAACAATGAGATGAATTGTTGTGTTGTAGTAGCCAATAGTAACAATGACCTAATAACACAAACACTCATGTGATAAATGATAACTTATGGTGATTTGTCATGCAGTAAATATTTTCTCATATCTTTGTGCATCTGTTTTTAATATGATTTTGGCTTCTGGCTGTAGACCCCAATGTTTGTGTGGTTTCCCTGTCTGTGAATATCTGCTGTACTGCTGTGACCTAAATATGCAGACGCTTTGACTGTAATGGTTTATTTAGAATTTTTGGGTATATGATTTTATGGCGACATCGAGAGATAATGGATGGTTCTGAAACTGGAAATAGATGTTCAACATGCTGTGGTAGAACCAACGGCCCAAGACATGGATTCTAAACTATAGCTCAAATTAGGTCCAATGAAGAGGACTTTCCACTTGAATGAATGCAGTGATATTCATAAATGTAACACAGTGGAGCTGTTTGTTTCCAATTGTTTCCAATTTTCCTGTCTCTGGGTTCTCTACTTTACCATTTCTACCTGCACACGGTTGATCCTTCAGTGAGGTAAACCTGACCAAGATTCTGGCTAAGATCTAGTGACCAGCAGCAACTTCTCAGCAGCATCAAAGAGAAGGTCAAATTATTCTACTATTGGGTCCAAAGTGATCACGCACTCGGAGGTTGTTGAGGATTATTCTTCTATAACATCCCCAAAGACTCTAACCTTGCCAGCAAGATCAATTCTTGCGTTCTCTTGAGAATCCATCTTATTAGGCTGATTCGTTTGAAGTCCACACCAGTGGTAAACAGGCCAATCACATGGCATTTACAGGACTGGAACCAATCACAGAGCAGCATTGTGGTTTGGGCTGAAGTCAAAACAAACATGGTGGCGCTGACGGCCGCACTTTGTGTGCATTTGTGAACCCTGGATTTAACACAATTTAGATGTTTCTACTTCTGCCACTGTTGTGGCGCTTCGACCAATCAGCGTGAAGGTTTTTTTTAACGTCCTGACCAAGCCCCGCGGGGACAAGATGGCGGTCCATTCAAGTCAATGGCTCATTGGCGCATGTCGCCAAAAAAATCTCTTTCTTCTGCATTACTTCCTGGTTGTGGAACTAGCTCTGGGCCTTTCCCATGATGTTTTCTGTGACGGACGCCGACAGCAGATTTCCGTACACTGTTCACCGTGATGTCAAAATGTAAATTTGAGGATTTTAGAAAGAAATTCCTTCTATTTTATTTTTAGACTAAAAAGAATTGAACACTGTCGGTAATTTTACAAGCCGAACTCTTTGAATGGTCTGGGCCGTGAGGCTGCTGTACAGTGGAACGGCCACTACTCAATTTGGATCGCGGGCAGAGGGGGGCGTGTCTTATCCAGTTAATATAAGACATCCATGGTCCTGACGGCTTTCAGCGAGAGCCTTTCCAGATTGATTCATGTGAAGAACTCAATTCAGCTTGAGACACAGATCAATCTGCCATGAGTGCCTGTTTGTCTCCAAGAATGGCTTACCACCACCAGGAGGGACCAGTGGACTCCAACTGATCAGTCCAGACTGTGCAGTGAGCAAATTGTTTCAGGTATTAGTTTACATAATATACTACCACGTCACTTTGGGGATAATGGTAATAAACGTTAGTAGCCTACTTGGCAGACTTAACGTTAGCCTATACCCTTCATCTGACCTACATTTTCCGTATTTTAGGATCAGACAGTCATTGTGAACACTATGTTTTGTGTCAAAGAGCCACTATATCACTTTTTTGGTAGAGGTTCCACCACTTGCTTGTCTTAATCATCAAATACTATTACTTTACCTGGAATATTACACACATATGGTAGTTACATGTCAAATCTGTGGAGAATGCATTCTGCTCACAAAAATATATATATATATATATTTTTTTTTTAGCCCATTTTAGTCTTGAAGTAGACTTAATTTGGTCTTTTTCCAGTCCATTTTTAGTCCTCTTCAGGTCCAGGTTTCGTTTCGGGTGCTAGTCTGAATACAGATGTGGCAAAAGTGTGAATGTACCGTAAAGTACATTGCGGCCCCTGAACATTGTACTCCTCTGAATTGCTTAAGTGATTACTATATACCTATATACCACCACTATAAAACTCACAGTGTGTTTAACAATAACTCTGCTAACAGCCGGTGTTTCATGTTTTTTTAGTATGTGTGAGCTGCTGCCTCTGTGTGCCCACTGTGTATTCAGGCCTTTGTACAATGTCTTTGGTAAGAAACACAGACTCTGCCCTTTCTTCTCTCCTCTCTGCTTTCTCCGCTCTTCTTTCTCTTTCCCTCCACTGTCTCTTTCTCTTTCTATCATCGCCTCTCTCACACTCTTTTTTTCTCTCTTGCTTCTCTTGCTTCTCTCTCATGAATCCTTTAGGCACGTGACTCTCACACGGATCACAGACCAAAGCAAGGATCCAAGCGTATCACTCTGGGAGTATGTAAGGACACGGCCCCTTTTCTCAAACAAAACATTTGCTCTTTCAATTAGGGCTGTCGCGGTAACCACAATATTGTAGTACCGTGGTATGATCACTAAAACCACAAAAGGGCTCAAGCGACCACGGCAACCGCATTTTATATTTTGATAAAGTTTCACGCACAATTCAACTGTTTAATTATGAACTATTTAATGATTTCACACCATCTGCCTTTAAGAAAACTTTCCCTGTGTTCGGCCTTTAGACTCGGCTTGAGTCTCGAGCAGACGGGCGTTTTGCCATGCCTTTAAATGAAGCTCGCCAACGAGTCAATAGCTACGCAGCACACACGTAACAGCGCAGGTGTTCACAACTTGAGCATTCTGCACAAAACCGAACAACGTTTCAACATAAACCATTGACCACAAGAGTTGCCCTTATATCCACCCGAAAACACAAAGTCTGCGTGCGTGTCCACGTCACAGTCTGTGGTCCGCGTTGAAGACATGATCAACACTTGGCTCAAAGGTTGTAAATGTGGCGGGGTATAAATTCAGTGAGAAAATGCAGCCAAAGCAAAAAAAACTATCCAATCTGCCTTAATCCTCCTCCATAAACTTAACATGAGAATCAGCTGTGAGCTGATGCCAGGCGCTTTTCAAGATGCCTTTTTGCATAATATTGGCCATTAATGTACACACGCACGCTGTCACTTATGCCTGCGGTTAGATTTGTTGCTATAATTCAAGTACAACCTCAATTTACATGCATTATTATGGGCCTATGGGCCAAACTGCATATACCGCAAACCGCAGCGTTGAGGCACACAAAGTTACCGCAAGGGAAAATGTTTAACCGCGACAGCCCTACTTTCAATGGAATTTGATCTTTCTCCTTAATAATGTAAAGCCTAACGCAACATAAACATCAGGCCCACAAGAGTGGGTTGAGACATTCAGTTCATTGTCAGCGTCAGGAATCACTCTGCCCACAGATTTTAACAGAAAGTTTTGGATTTTCTAAAAACGTGCAGGCGCTTACGGTGGGTGGGTGAGGAGAGGAGGGTCTGCTTAACGTCCCGTGTTTTACATGTCCCCAGTATAAGGAGACTACTAGACAGCGCTTGAGTGCATGGAGCCACAGTAAACCTCAGAGGCCGGACTGTGTAGGAAAGTATGCAGTAAAAAGCCTTTATGGAACACCGGTGAAGGAGAGAGGTGTGTCAACAACTACAGTATAGAATAGAAGGTGCACGATACAAACCTTTGTCAGCCTTGGCCGGTAGAAATATCAACCACGCATTTGTTTCGAATTGACTTGCAAAGTGATTTGTAAGAAGTTATTATAATCCGATAACGTCAATGAAAACCTTTTTTTAATTGTCTTAACAGTTAATCAACATTCCTCATTGTCAGCCAATACATTTTTCTATTGTTCCGCTCAAGCAGTTTGCATAAATAGTCTCTCTTGTCATTTAGCTTATTGCAGCAACACTTTGCCCCATTTCCCCCACAACAGCAGCACTATAGGCCTCCTCAGCCTCTGCATACTCCCCTCATGATGTATCTCTGCTATCTCTGCTATCGCGTCGCCAAAATGTATCCATTAAACAACTATGTTCACTTCAGTCACTTTCCGTCTTTAGTCTCTCTGAGTTGAATTCCCAGTTGTTTTAAACGGTCCCAGGACACCGCAGCACGGACTCTGCCTCCACCTCAACATTGTACTTTGCGGTCTGCCTGTTCCTGTCTGGTTTTCCTCCTGAAACTTGGACAGTCCCATTTTGACACCCGTCCCGTCGTCTGGGGTTCTTTGGCTTGTGAATTACTGCTCACTTTGTAGCTCCCAACCACATTAAAGCACATTGTTTTCCACCCGGGACCTGGCAAGCTCAGCTGCAAAACTTGGCAACCCATCAACCTAAGACTTTTGGTGGTATGTCTTCTCACAATGTGTCCCCTGTTGCACCGTGTCATGTGGGCTGGGTGCTTGAAGAAAAAGAAGGTTGTACGTGTGAACAAGAGTTAAGTTATCTTTTCATAACGTGGTGTAGATTTAACATGGATGTTTGCCAAAGTCAAGCACAGTGTTTACATGGATTCTAAAGCTATAAATCGACTGTACAGGTTCATGAAAGCGTACAGTATGAGGAGAAATGAAAGAGACTGACTAAATGTTCTTAAAAACATTTCGGCAGTTGTGTTTATTTTTCTTCATCATATTATGCTAATGCCTTGGATTTACGTTGTGCCTTTCCAGATACTGAAAAGCACTTTATCTTTCTTATTCTGACAGAAACTTGTCTGCCAATCCGACCACCACCAATCAGTCACAAACTGCATTCATGCTTAAACAAGGTGGGTGAAATGCTTTGCCCAAGGACAGTGTGCATAAACTTTGGAGCTGGGATCAAACCGCCAACCACTGGCTTTCTGCACAATCACTCTAACTACAAGGTGCAGTAGTTTTGAGCAAATTAACCATAAAATCTCTTTGTCAAAAACCAAGCTGATGTGTTTATTTTTTTTTATTCATTTTTATTTTTATGCTTGAGTAATTCTGGATGCTGTGATTGCGCCCTTCATGAGAGCTGACCTCCTCCATCACAAATCCAGAGGAATCCTATGAAGTATATTTGTTTCCTTTCAGCATTCTCACCATGGTTGATTAATGGAAGTACTTGACTACACATTATTCACAACACAACTGTGAGCTGCAAAATTGAGTATGCGCAACTGCATTAAAACACCGTCAGACTAGCCCATGCTTGCCGACAGTTTTTTCCCCCCCTCTACTGTATTTCTTTTGCACGTGCACCATGGAGCGACTTCACCTTTGGGGTCAACGGGCTGAATGTTTTTGGAGACTTGTTAAACAGAAGCGGTGCAGAGACCAGCTGCTCGTCAGGGGTTCCCTCCCTCGCCTCTGATATTTATACTGGCTACTCCCTCGGGCTATAATCGCGGTCTGTTTAACTACAACGTCCAGTGTAAGTGTTTATCCGATCCTAGTCCCAACATGAAACGGGCCAGAGCATGGACAAGCGCGCTGGGTATTTTGGGTCTAGCGTGGTCGCCTTCTAATCAAAGCATCAAAAGTGGCCTATTCTTAAACTGGGCAGTTACATTACACAGAGGGAGGAAGCAAACCGCAGCAGATATTGTGCTGAGCTGGTGATGAGAGAGGCTTTTTGGAGCAGCTGTGCAAAGCATTGGGCAAAAGCACAATGTTTGAATGTTTGATTTCAAAACAAGTGTGTGTTTTAAATGTAGTTTTTGTCAAATGCGCGGATGGAGTTGGTTATTATTGTAGGCATGTATTTTGGATTTCATAGAACTATAATTGTGCCTATTTTAGTCCCACTGATACACTACTGTGCTTTCTTCATAATAGTGTTATCAAAAAATATGCATACCAAGATGTAGATACTCATTGAATCAAGTAAGAGTACTGAAAAGCAATACATAAATCACATACAAATTTGGACCTTTTATTGAATGGTTTTAGACTTGTCTTGATAAATGGCAGAACTAGTATAGGACCTCAAATTATTATGGTAATATTTGAGAAACTGTATTTAAAATTAAATTCTATTGCATACAAATGTTGTTTTTCCTTAATTGATTTTCTAACAAGATCAAGTAAAGCTTTTTAATGACTATCAAAAGTGTCATGACATCACCATCCACCAGGTCCAGGAACACCTTGCATTTAAACATTTTTTCTCTTCATTATTACTTCAAGTCAACAATTTCATGATTTCAGTATTTAACCTTTTTGCCTGTAATAACAATATCTCCAATTGTATTCACTGCTGACTGCATAAAACGGCAGGTATTTATATTGTAGGCGTTTTATTGTCTAGTCAAGGCTTTGTGATAAATTGAGGAAGTTATTTTTTAAATACTTTTTTGGACCATAGGCTGGACCACACTGTTTAGCATGAAAGAGAGAAGAAAGAACATTCAGCAAATTGTCGGAGTCGGCCACCGATCTGCACTGAATCATGTTTTATTGTACAAGAAAACATTTGCAATGCATTACACATTTTATGTCATTAGAATAAATGTCTCTGTATCCACAGCACAAAACACTTGCGCACCCGGCCTTTGGTGTTCATATAGCTCCTGCTTGTTTTTAAAGACCGTACACCTTCACCAAACCTAATCTAATCGTTTTATTGTTCAGATTTACCACACACATAATTTAGGAATTATGGTGTAAACTACCATTGTTTTAATATTGCTACAAAATGTTTACAGTCCTTTGGTATTTTCAAAATACATAAAAAGCTTAATAACGCGCAATATTGAAGCTTTAAGAATACAATTTGAGCCTGTTGCTGTTCTTGCCCGAAAGTGTTTCTAGCCCAAACATCTCATTACTTTAGATGTTTTGGTTTTATGCAGAACGCCTCTCAAACAGGGCTGGACCACATTGTACTCTGAGACCTGCTCGTTCTTTCTCTGCCTGAGCTGCGTCCACAGGGGTCCTCCATTAGAGGCCGCGTGTCCCGCCCAGAGAAGCCCTAATCTGAGAAACACGCCCGTCAAATGCTATCCTAAATCCTGGTTGCCTTGGACGACCGTGGGGAATGCCTGCGTGTGACAAAGGACGATTAGCGGCTGATTTGTCCATATACTGACATTTGTGGGCTTTAGGTGTTGTGTAGTGAATTCTTTGGTTTGTGCTGCGACCACAAAAGGGTCCCAAAGGTCTTCTTAGCTCACGGTTCACACAGGATTTCTGACTCAATCTGACCAATCCAGACCAGATGGTTGTGAGTCTGTGGTTTTATATACTCTCATGTCACTGCTCTAAATTTCTCAAAACATGCTTCAGACACTGTTGGTTGTGTGGTAAATTTAACTATTGATTTTTCACATAAACCTTTCATAACAAATTCTCTTGGGTTCTACCTGGGGTTTTAAAACTGCGACATGATTTAAAAGGGTTCTTGAAAAGGTGTAGAGATAAAAATGAATAAATAATGGGCTTAAGATCAGCGCAAAATGGGATGAGGGGCATGATGTTCCTCACCTTGGAACTACAATAAAGAATTTGAAAGAAATTAAGTTGTTACAAGCTATCATTAGCTTGCCTGGCAAGTTCAGAATAATATCTGTGAGTGTTTTCTATACAGAAGGATATCAATCGCTGGTCATTTCCAGGCAATACCTTTAGCTGTAGTAGACAAGGCAATTTGAGCTCTGAATGACAGTATGGACTTTAAAAACATAAAGGAGCACTTCTGGATTACCACCAAATGTTTAGTGGTGGGAAATACTAAAACAGAACACATGGCTAGGTATTTGGTGTTAAAAAAAACATTATAGCATGTTTATATTATTTTAAAACGGTCTACTCAGAAAAAAATATTACTTCTAAGTGACAACATTTTATTACACAACAAGTCTGAAGGTGCTTTTTGAAAATGTGCCCCAGCGCTGTAACATGATCACATAAACACTTGTTTATGTGATCGCTGAACTGGCCCTTTGTGTGCTAATAATGACTGTGTTAGCGGCTCAGACTCCAATCTGCTTTAGCATTGCCACAGTAGCTGAGCATGCTGATTTTATCACTAATCCACTGATAATGGTCAACTTAAACTGGTTTGGGACTTCCTGTAATGGGAAGCCGAGCGGGATAATCACCAGACTAAAGGAAAACATCTAAACCACTTCATCTCAGTAATGTGGCACTTTGATACCACTTACAAAGGGAAATGATTTTGTTTGAATGATAAGGGATCAGCATTCATTTTTTTTTCATCACAAAATCTGCAAAAACATTTCCGAAATAACAATCCAATTGAATTTATCACCTTGTTGTTTAAATGTGAATGTACAAACACAATATGACATAATTCTTGCTTTTTGTTGCATTCTGCCATGCGGCATCTAAATCTGCACTTAAGTGAACATAGACACTGAGGGCTGGTTGGATTATATGTTTTGCCCATGGGCATAATGGCAGAAGGAAAGAGTGAACCTGACTACTTAAACTACCAGACCAGGGCTATTCTATTTTGCAATTCAGTCAACCCCCACAAAGTTCCCCGCCGACCACAACAAAGAAGAAAAAGTGGTATTGTTGCAGCTGAAGAAAATCATTTTGTAATTTAGAAGAAGTAAAAAAAACAAAAAAAACACAATTTTACAATCTAATCCAAGCACATTTTGTACTGGTCTTTAAAATCTTGGTTAACCTTTACCTTTACCTTGACAAAATTGTGATTTTGCAGATTTATTTTTGCTTCTTGGCCACTCAGGACTCTCAAACACTCGCACCACCCACGGTTCATACCCAGTGGTCAGAGCCGCAGATGCGATCACAGGGGGAGCTAAAGCCTGCACATTTCTATTGGCCTATAATTACATCCAAGAGGTGTATACTTTTATCCAAGTGCAGTGGTTGTAGTATAGTAGTATGTTTATGTATTTCATATCCAAGTTAAATTTGTACTTTAATTAGAATAATACTGGAAAGACTCCAGAAGACAAAGAAAATATAGACATCACATTTTTATTCTTCTAAACGATGTGATTTGGAGGTAATGTTTTTGAAGGTGGTGAAACGACTCAAATCAATACAACTAAACCAGGAATTTTTACAGGCATCAATTTAACTTTAGTGTCGGGCCTGAAACATTTGGAAACGCCTGTTTTAGACTCTGGTAGCTGACAGTAGGTACTTGGCCCAAAGACGTAAAGGTAATGTGGAGTGAAGGCTATCCACAGGTTGTTAAGGGCACTCATGCTAAAGCTAACATGTACACACTGGGGCCCTTCTCTTATGTGGTTTATGGCTCACAGTAAAAGAGAAATACAGCCCTCAGACTGAACTAGAGCAGGAGGTGTAGCATATTCAGGACAGCACAGTTAGAGGTATTTTGCTTTGTAATATTTAGACCAGGATAGACTTAGGAGGGCTGTACCAAATTTGTTCATGTAATAAAAGGAACATTTGTTTTGCCCCAGTACAGATGTTTTTTGTAAAAGCAGCTCTAAAGGTTTAAACTTAATCAATTTCAAGGAGAGGGTGGTTCATCCAATAAAACAGTTCATCCAGGCAGATGAGGAGTTTACGAGATGTCCACCTCTCAGCAGTTGTCGGTATAACAGAGATAAGTGGAACTGATGCGGTTATGGTGACCTGCTCCGGGGGCAGTGTTGAGTGATGCACTGCTCTGAGGAGCGAGGACAGGACCAAGTCAGGCTTATGGGCTTAGACTAGAGTGTGGATGTCTTTATGTCAGCCGGGCAATGTCAAACAGCTGTGACCTAACTGTATGTAAGGGCCTTAAAACTCCTGCCATGGACACAATAAATTGATATCGTTGGAGCCTACTGGAAAAAGGGCTTTTAGAAAAAAAATGATGACACAAGCTACGCCGTCAATTAAGGATAACTGACATATGGAACATGAGAAAAAAGAAAGAAAAAAAATAAATCACATTTGGACTTAATTTGAAAGTGTACAAATTTGACCAACTTTGGACTAAACGAGGGTTTTATTTTGGACATTGTGTGACTTAATTTTCTTTTATTTGAATGTCTTAACAATTTTTTATTTATATTTTGTTCTCCCTGGTCTTGTTTTGTTTCTAGTTTTTGGTGTTCTAAAAAAGAAAAAGGATGAAGTAGAAAGAGTTTCAAATTTGTGATCTGGACAATGTTTTTCAAAATGAAGACGTTTCGATCAAAAGTCATTTTCAGTCAGACTGATTGATTGATTGATTGTCCAGATGACTACCTTTGAAACTTTATCTATATGGACCACTCCTGGAGAGTCAGGGATGGCACAGACTATGAGGCAGAAGATGAATACATTTCAAGAAGTCACACATTTCCAATCCTTATTTTGCAGTAACGCATAATTGATAATGGACGCCTGCTGATCCAAAGATGTACCGTAGTCGTGAACCAGGTCCGGTCCAGGTGATTGGCCAATCAGAGAAACGTGTGGTCAAAATACACGCCGCTTAATGCAAGTTAGTGAAAAGAATAGTTTAAAATGGAATGATGACAATTGAAAAACAGCATGAACATCTGTCACAAGGATCAACAAAGGATCTATGTCATTAGAGACACGCTGCAAATAAACAGCTGTGGTTACTGCTCTGACAGGAACATTATTTAGGCTACTTTTTTATTAATAAACCTAACTTTTAATGACAAAAAACAATATCATAATTAAATATTATCAAATATAATTCTTGTCTTCTTGTCAAATCTGATGTAGGCTACCAGGTTAGGATTTTCCCTGTATTTTTATTCTTTTCAGTATAATTAAAAGTCTCTTAAAAGTTAGCATAGGCCGCTAAATCCAATCACAACATATTTTTAGCAAGATCAAGCTTTTCTTTCGTTCCCTCAAACCACTTCCAGTCTTTTTTTATGCCGCTGCTCTTTGGAGAAACTATGACCTCAAACATGCAGCATATATACATTCAAACCCAAGTTTAACAAATGACTTCCTCCTTTCATGGGTTGCTATCAAAGTCCCCCTTTCAATTAGCTGGTCTTGTAAAATCTACAAACACATTTGAGTGTAATTTAGTCAGACACATTTGGACAATAAAAAAGGTAAACAGCAGAGGTTACTGCGGTTTACTTTTTGAAGGCGTGCACACTGCTTGGTGGTCACTATATGGATATGAACTGTTGGCTAAATTAGAGCAAGTTGGTTCTCATTATGTGGTGGGCGACTTCAATGTAAGTCGATGGAATTTCCAAATAACTAGGTGGAAAGAGGCTATAAATACGGTACATGGCGAAGGACAGGCTGAACTGAAAGCAAAGGGGCTAAGGGCATAGGCTTGAGAACATGCAGCAGCTATAGCACAGCCTACGCAGATGTTAGTTACACCTGTAAACTGTCTGAAAATGGGAGTGTTATAATGCAGATATAATGCTTGCAATAATAAAGGAATAAAGTTGATCTTGTTCTCAGTATTTCTGCTCACTTGGTTAAATATAAAAGACCTGAAGAAACCTGTAGCTAGATTTGTTTTTTCTTCTCATTTACACACTCAAAGTTGTATTCAGAGAGATTTTCTTCAACCAGAAGTCAGTGGACTAGTTTCTTTTTCTTTTTAAGTCGTTTTAGAGCATTTAAAATGTCCAAAATATAAACTAATGACCCGCAAGTGTCATAGATAATAATATATGAAATAACTATAAAATAGTGCTTGTTCACTGGTTCAACCTTGTCATTTTCAGGTCTACCAAGCTGACATTAGGGAAGTAGGTCATATTGTCTGTAGATGTGGAGACGCTTCAGCTTCACAACTGTCCACCCCAAAACAAAAATTAAATCTCAATTGACGCTTTATTTTTACAATATTTAAAATTCAGTGCTGTATCTTCAATGTATAATTTTGGGTTTCATGATAGAGAAAGTCCTCAACATAAATGATATGTCTCAAACTGTTTATTACATCCAGTCCATTTTGCATTTAACCTCATTGAAACGGTTCAAAATCATAAATTACACATGTCAGATGGGGCTCCCTTTAAATTAAATTGTCGTAACATGCACTTACAATCAAAATATCCCAGGGGACAGACCAGAGTAGATCATGTTGGCTTGAGACAGATGTATATCCAATCATTTAAAACTACAAATCACAGTCTGAAATATAAAGAAATAACATTGGCTTTGCTTTACATTTGTATAATGTTAAATGTCTTGCTACATTAAGGTACCAACATAATCAACCATAGAGCTCCTCGTGTGGTTGAAATAACTACAAATTCTGTTGTTTCTGAAGATTTATCAATCGTCAATCACCTGCATTTCAAACACCGTTAAAAAAGAGCTCCCACAAGAAATATGTGTGGATGAACCATGGAAAGGTGATTGTAATGAACTTGTGTGTGAATTATTTTAGAAATACCTTTTTCTATTTCACAGCAGGTACTGACTGGTAATAAAGGTGTTCAGGGCTGGAGCTTTTGAGTTTTTGCTTACTGCACATCTTTTTCAGGTTGAGGGAAACACATCCTGAGAAAACCCATCCAGACACAAGAAGAACATGCATCAGAGTTGTTTCCCATCAAGGAATCAAACTCAAATCTTTTTTCTGTGTACTGATTACACATATTCTTTATCATATCACTGATATGGGTTAGTTTTTATTTTGCAAGCAATTTTCAATCTGTCCTTGTATTTACATTAGTCTTTTTTAATGCATATTGATTTTGGAATAGTAATGCGATTTTATGGTTCATGACTGCTGAAGAAATTCATCAACACAGGGGCATTATTCACCCAAACCTCTTCATTAAGAGGATTTTAACATTGGCCTGTAACCCGATACAACTCTAATATACCTCTCATTCCACCTTTATGAAGCATGCATGTTTGATTAGGCCACGAATCCAGGACAGAGCTGCATATTGTCCATGCGTAGGTCCACATAAGGAGACCAGTGTTCAGAATAAGCCTGCACTTTTGGAGCAGCAGTCTGTAAGTTGGTCCAGGAATGTGAGTCATTAGCTCTGTAATCGCAAGCTTAGGAAATCTGCAGGGAAATGGGACTTGTCCTCTGTGTGGAGGACTGACCCTGCTGGTGTGTGCAGATAGGGCATTTTGGGGATACATATATCTATATATAGCTCTTCTCTGAGCCCTTGGGATTTCTCCAGTTTCTCGTGTTCCTTTTTCCTGATGTTGCCATCACTTGGTATCGCCAAGTCAACCACAACGGCTTTCCTCTGCTGTTTATCCACCACCACAATGTCTGGTTGTCTGGTTTGCCATTACCATTCTGTAAGTCTGTATCTGGAAGTCCCACAGGATCTTGGCTCGGTCATTCTCCACCACCTTTGGAGGTGTTTCCTTTGACCTTGGGGTTTCCAGACCATACTCTGCACAGATGTTCCTGTACACTATGCCAGCCACTTGGTTATGTCGCTCCATGTATGCTTTCCCTGCCAGCATCTTGCACCCTGCAGTTATGTGCTGGATTGTCTTAGGAGCCCCTTTGCACAACCTACACCTTTGTCTGCTGTGGTAGATCTGGGCCGCTATTGCTCTGGTGCTCAGGGCCTGTTCCTGTGCAGCCATGATGAGTGCCTCTGTGCTGTCCTTCAGACCGGCCCGGTCTTGCCATCATCGGTAGGATTTCGTTGATATTATCCACTTCAGTTATGTTCCGGTGGTACATCCCATGTAGGGGCTTGTCCTCCCATGATGGTCCCTATTCCAGCACCTCATCCTCTGTTCCCCATTGCCTGAGACATTCACTGAGCGCGTCATCTGTTGGGGCCTTGTCCTTGATGTACTTGTGGATCTTGGACTAGTGAGCTCTCTAGCGCTGACTAGTCCACGGCCTCCTTCCTTACTGCTAGTGTTCAGTCTCAGGGTGATGGATTTTGGGTGGAACCCTCCACGCATGGCAAGCAGCTTTTGAGTCTTAACATCTGTGGTCTGTATCGCTTCCTTTGTCCACCTTATTATTCCTGCAGGGTATCTGATCACTGGCAGGGTGTAGCTGTTTATTGCCCGGGACTTGTTCTTGCCGTTGAGCTGGCTTCTTAGAGCTTGCCTTTACTCATTGTAGGTATTTGGCTGTTGCTTGCGGTATTCCAAGGTACATGTAGCCATCCTCAATGTCTGCTCGTTGATTATTTGGCTGAGAGGGTTCAGACTTATGCAGAACTATTGATGTTGTACATCTCCAAGCATTTAGTGATCCACGTCTGTGGCATTGAGTCATATGCTTTCTTGTAATCAATCCAGGCAGTACACAGATTGGTGTGTCGGGTTCTGCAGTCTTGAGCGACTGTTCTGTCAACCAGGAGTTGATGTTTGGCTCCTCAGGTGTCTTTGCCGATGCCCTTCTGTGCTTTGCTCATGTATTGATGCATGTGCCCAGTTATCTTAGCCGCAATGATGCCTGACATGAGCTTCCATGTTGTGGAGAGACAGGTTATTGGCCGATAGTTGGATGGGACTGCACCCTTGGAGGGATCCTTCAGGATCAGGATTATATGCCCTTTGGTTAGCCATTCAGGGTGAGTCCCTGAGTTTCTTTAACCAGTATACGTGAAACATATCAGGGCCGGTTCTGTTCAATTTTTCATACCTGAGACTCTTGGATGTCTGCCACTGTGATGGTAACTGGGTTCTGTTCAGGGAGGTCGCTTTGGTCCTCTCTTAGGTCCATCAGCCACTGTGCTTCGCTGTTATGTGTTGCCTCCTTTCCCCATATATTTTCCCAGTACCTTTCAGTTTCCAGCCTTGGTGGGTCTGCTCTGCTGTTTTTACCCTGCCATTGAGCGTACACTTTCGCGGGTTGAGTTGCGAACAGCTGGTTTATTTGTCTGGCTTCATTGTCTCTTGTGTACCTCTTTAGACGGCTGGCCAAGGCTTGAATGTTTATTCTGTTTTTATACTGTTTTTTCACCGTAGCCCCTCAAGGCAACTGATTTTGGGCATTGCAAAAATAAATTGAATTGACTTGAAATTGAATTTGAATTGAATTTGAGCCTTTGTTTGGCAGTTTCAAATGCTTCAGGGTTGGGAATCTGGTTGTACTTCTTGGGTATCTGTTTTTTCATTGCACCTCTCTCAGCCTCTGTCAGTTGGCTCACTTCTCTCCGCGCTTGCTTGATGTCAGTCTCTAACCTTCGTTTCCATGGTGGGTATTGCTTCTCATGGCTGCCATGGTTGCTCTTATAGCCAAGCATATCTAGGATCACTGCTGCTGAGGTATATATCAGCTCATTGGTTTCAGTGATGGTTGTGGTAGGGATCGCACTCAACGCTGTATTCACATCGTCCAGGAGACTTTCTGATGGCATTTCACCTTATGACGCCGTCATAAGGGATGTCGGGGTTGCCTTGCATTCATTCTCACCATGATCTTATCTTTCAGGTCAGTTGCTGCCTCATTGATCGCACTTATTGGGGCTTCCTACCCAATATCTGGTTGTTGGGAGTTGTCTTTATTTCCCCTCTGACCTGGCAGCCTGATGCCCCCTTGCAGTGTTGTACTTCTCAAGCTGTGAGATATATATATATATATATATTTTTTTTACTGTAGTAATTTTAAATTGTTTCTTAATGGATTGAATATATGTTGCCAGTCTGTCTAATAGGAATACACTTTTTTATGACACAGTTGAACTATTAAACTCCTATTACTATTAAACATGATGCAAAATGTTCTTTTTCAAGCTAATTATCATGTTGTAACATTGTTCCCTCATAAAAATCAAACCTGGAGATCATTTACTCTTGTGACGTTAATCCTATTTACAAACTCCTCTCCTCGGAGTGTCTCAGAAAACACTCCATTTAAATTTTCCACAGATTGTCACATCATACAAACCCAGATACAGCCCTATAGCAAAAACTGTACTGTTTTCTAACAGATTAGTACTACAAATACAATACAGCTACAAGTACTTGACCTTTTTCCCTGACTTTGAAAAGCATACTATTGCAGTACTAACATTGCAAAGCGTACACTAGTCGAATATCCAAAGATAGTCAAAATGTGATGTTTTTAAGAACTAGGGGTTCAGTGTACTGCTCTGCTCCAGTGTTTTGGTGCTCTGTAGCCTTGTCAACCCAAATGGAGGCTCCACCCACTGTACACTGTGGAATCATCTTCATGTCTGGATGAAGTATTGCATATGACTGACTTAAGAAGTAAGTTTATACCAGCAGAACTTCATTATGTTTGAGAATGAGTAAATTAAATTATTATGTCATATCCAGGTAAAGGGTCAATATGTAGATGTTATTGCAAACAAATTAGAGTTAGAGAAATTTAAAAACTTGAAATTCATTTGAAGAGACATCTTCAGTGTTCCACAGTATTGTTGGGGTTCAGACAACATCACAGCTCAGGTCAGCAATATCTAATACAAATAAAGGAGCGACAAAAATTATTATCGTTAAAATGTAGATTTCCTTTGTAATCCAAGTTAATTAGTTTAGTCACTAATATAAATCATCAGATCAAACATTTGTTAATTTACCTTTGCATTGTTATAAAGTTATCAATGGGAAAATCTGTCTCTTTCCCCCACGCAGACATCATCACATTCTAGAATATGAAAACAGCCAATAGGAGTCAACTCTCTTTCTTGCATTAACACAATTATATTCAGTTTAGTCTTTATTTGTCAGGGACCATGCACAAAATCATTAATCTTACAAGAGAAAATATGATCTGCACCAGATTTAGCTACAGCTACTTTCCTTCTTCAGTCCCTGGGCAGGTGAATACAACATTCACATTTCATTACAATTACAGTAACAGTAACAGCTCATTATAACATAAGTTCTTCGAGCATGGTCTAATGGTCTAATTGACCAACAGGAAAAACAGTCAGTCATGAATGGAATAATCACAGCAAAGAAATAGATCAAAGCGGCCTCGACTGTTAAACTGTTGTGTGTGCTTTAAAGAAGAGATATTGTATTTGATTGAATTGCAATCAAATACTTTTTGAAAGACAGTGTTAGCTTTATACCATCTCCTTGGAGACAAGAAGATGATGCCACTATACATGCATTTCAGACTGATGAGAGAATGGGACCATTGCAATAGCGATGAATAAAAATACCATATCTTTTGAAAAGTCTGAAAAGTCTCTTGCATGACACAGGAAGCTGAAAGTATGAATAGTCCAAGTTTCAAGTCAGATCTGTGGAGAGTTGAGTCCCCTCACGGTAAGAATGTTTTTCCTTAAAGACATTTCACATAGTCCTAAACATGTAGTCCTGCGTAATTCCAAAGTATTTATTTGGTAACATAAACTTCACCGCTCACATACATCTACCTCCCCTGTCTTTTTGCTGTACTGTACCAATGCCATAGCCACTTATTGTATAAAATGTTATAATACACTTAGACTCATCTCATCTTATCTTATCTTATAAACATGTTCAGCATTCAATACAATTTGGCTTTCGCAGCAATCATTCCACCAAAGCTGCCTGCTGCTACCAAAGCTTACCTGGACAGAGGGGTGCAGTGGGTGTTTCTAAACTTAAAAAAAGGACACTGTAAACCACTGTGTCCTCCTGTCCAAGCTTTCTCATTACAATCTCTCCATTCAAGTATTGCAATGGTTAAAATCATACATCTCAGATCGGATGCGGTGTGTGAGAACTAATAATGCTATCTCCTCTTTGAAGCCCTGCATAACAGCGGACCCACAGGGGTCAATTTTGGGACCCTTGTTGTTCAGCATTTACATCAATGACCTCCCGGATGTGTGCACAGATTTAGATATCTCATGTACATGGCTGATACTGTTATCTGTATGCATGGAAGGGATATGCAGCAAGTGGCCATCATTTTAACTTCTGCTATGGATAAAATCAGTAATTGGCTTCCATCCTCTTGCCTAACACTATAAAAGACAGTTGTTATGTAATTTACCCAAACAAACAAAATTAAAGATATACCATCTCCTAATATCTATGTTAATGGAGGCAAGATGAATATTGTAACTGACACTAAATCAATCTCCCTCCAAAGCTTTTATTTGTTTTACATCTTAGTAAAGTTTGTCCCATATCCGAGCAGCCATCTCCTCCTGCCCCAGAGTGCTTGTGCAGGCGGGGCAGGACACCGAGCCAGCGCCCACAGAAAGAGTCCATTCTTCCAGCATCCCGGGACACTCCAGCCCAGCTCCAGATCTGGTTTCTGAGCTGCTTTTGTCCCAAATACAAGGAGGCAGAGGACAGAGAATAAATTTGGAAGTAACTCAACACCCTCATGTTTTTGTACAAGTACCACACAGACTGAAGTACAATTATATTTACTTGAATGATGGTTTATATTGACAAAAATCTCAATATTTGTGTATTCCAATGGAAATATTCAGAAAATAATATGGGAATCTATCAAAAGAGTTCAAAACATGTAAATTAGTTGATTTGATTTTCAAATTTTGCATAAAACATGCACGGTGGCAGAGCTGTTAGAGCTCCTGCCTCCCAAGAAGGAAATAATGGGTTCGATTCCTGGGTGAACATCACATCACATCACATGATCTCTCTGGGTTGAGTTTGCATGTCCTCCCCGTGTTACCGTGGGTTCTCTCCGGGTTCTCTGGCTTCCTCCCACCGTCCAGAGACATGCATGTGTTAGGTAAATTGGCAACTGTAAATTGGCCCTAGTGAGTGAGTGTTGAGAGTGAATGTGTGTCACTGTCTCTGTGTTAGCCCTGCGACAAGTTGGCCACTGTCCAGGGTGTACCCTGCCTAAGGCCCAAAAGGCACTGGGATAGGCTCCAGTCACCTCCATGACCCCAATGGTAACAAGCGGTAGAAAATGAATGCATAAAACAAAGAAATGTCTAAAACATACATGGTATTTCCATCGAGACAAGCAAGGGGCACCACTAGGCCAAGTTACAAGTCAGATCTCACAGTAAGAATGCATGTTTTTAAAAGAAATGTTTGCGGTGGAAAAAAACACTTGTAATTGAAAAAATGGCAACATGATGTAATTTCACTATCATGCAGGTGGAACATTCCAGAAAAAAGCAATAAGATGCTCCGATGGAGACAAACAGGGAGCAGTTCCGTAGTTTTTTTCTTTGACTTTACTTTTCTCCCACATCTTTGAAGCCTGCAGCCCACACAACGGTGCGTATTAATTTATAGATTTTTACTGGCTAACGGCCACCAGGGGCAACTCTAGGCAGGAAGTGCATAGAGTGCTCCCTGAGAGCACTCTTATATTCAGCAGAGATATTTATCTAATGAGAATGTGAATCTAGATGTGGCGAAACCGCGAAGAGACACGTGGACCGCCGTACAAATGACTATACGGTGGTCTGCAGTTTATAAACCCTGCCGCATTGAAATTAGATTGTTTTGGCCCGACCTGACCCACGGGTCATAAGACAACCCGTACATCCTAGCTGTGGACCATCTTTCGTGTAAATTATCTCATGTTACAACGTAACAGCTCACTTGCCAAGTACAAGCTCAGGAGCGAGATTCTAACCAGGATGTGAAGACAACGAGACACAGGTAAATCAGCTCACACAGAGTTATTCAAAGTCAGAGGGACGACACTAGAGACAGCTCAAGACGTCTTCCTACTGGTGCCGATTAAACTTCCAAAATAGCTGTGAATGTTTTATTACAATCCAACTCAAGATATTACTGAGAAATTAGTTTCTAATTGGGGCGTGCGCCATATTGATACAGCGGCCTGCATTTTACTAACCGCCCGCACTGAAATGAGAATTCCACTACCGTGACCATACCATCTTCAAGTTGCAACGTGGGCACCTACGGCATATTGACAGGTGTGGCCCATATATGTACAATTTATTTTTTCTTTGTACATTTCGTTGGTGCAGTATTTATTCAGGAGCGCTCAATAGCCCGAAAATTACGGTATATCTTTAAACACAAATGTGCAGAAATATCACTGTATACCGTTATTTGAAAGATAACAAATATTCTCATTTTGCAACCATTTCTGATTATTATTTACTAATTACACACAATAGACTGGACATTCTATTCATTTTTTTTACTCAGGGGTTTCATCTGAGACCGGGGAATTATATTGCAGGAAATTGTCAAAAGCTGGTGGTAGCCCACATGGAGCGCACGTCTGCCACCCACCCAACCACTTATAATAACTCCAAACAAACAAACAAACAAACAAAACAAAAGTAGTATTGTCCATTTTTTCTGTCTGTATTTTCGCTGTGTTTGCCATAGATTTTGACGAGACTATAGTTGCACACATTTTTATTAGAACAACTTGATTTTATGCAGTTTGTGGAGAATAAATGTCACGCCTAATTAATATATAAGCAAACATTTTTGAACAGTCATTTTTATGAGGAACAAAGTCTAACTTAGTTATACCAATGTATAGTCCAGGTTATGGGGGGGTACCACCGTATTAATGGGAAACTCTGCTTTCCCATCTAAAGAACATATGTTGCCACATCTGTCTTGGGGAAAACTGAAAGAGATAAAGCTGCCATTTTGCAGCGACAACCTCTCCGGCTACCACTTAAAAAGCCATTTGGACATTTATGTGCGCAATCGCAGGTCAACAACATTCACACTAGAAGTCTTGCAGTTTGCTGTTGAGTAAAACCCATTGGCAAACAGAAAAAGTTACTATTGGCCAGAACAAATGAGCTTCCGCTGACCTCGTTGGACAATGTCAAGTGAACAAGCTGTGTTATGCAAGACTATGTTATGCATCTGAAAACACAAGTGTCTTTATTATGGGCCGTTTACTCTGAGGTCTCCTGCTCAAGTGTAGTGTCTGTGTGAAAGTCAGTCTGTGCCTCAGCTATCTCTAATATTTCACAGGCCGGTGAGGAGAGAAGAGAGAAGAAAAAGAGAGAAGCGGAAAGAGATCATTATCTACTTGTGAATTATATGATATTTAGCCAGGATCACGGCCCGGAGTACCTAGCTCGAGGATTAGCTGACCAACCATTGAAATCAATTACACTTCACTTTTCCCTGTGTTTAATTTATGAAAGTTTAGCTTACATTTTGTCCATAGGAGAGATTCATGAAAAGACAACTTGAGATGGAAGGGGGATTTCAGCAATCTACGCTCAGAAAGACGGGATTTTCACTTCAGTGTGCCAGTTTGAAAGAACTTTGTGTTTGTATGTATGTGCACCTTAACAGTCAGAATTTGACTTAAAGTCTTTATACGCAAAGACACAGGTGAACAATTACATATAAATCAAGAGCGGTGTCACAGGTACAAAAGGTGCAGTTGCAAATACACTGTAACATCTCAATCAACTTGGATAGCTACAAACACTTCTTTTGGAAAAAAATCTCTAACGTCCACATAGACGTTGGGCAAAAAAATCTATATATAGATATATTTTGAACACAAATCTTGATATTCAAATTTTGTAGAATTCAATCCCCAAACAAGCTTTCACATGGTTTGGGAAGTGAAACTGAAACTTGAATTCTTCTTCCAATTCTGATGCCAGCCCTTCTAACACGTTGAGTAAAACAACACTAAATCAACAGAGCCAAACTACATATTCTTTACCCTTCTCCAGTCCATAGGGATTACCAGGATGTCCCATAAAGCAAGAAGGCGTCGTCGTCGGAGGCGATTAAAAGCTTCTTGTGTCCTTGGTTCCTTTCTCTCTCATCTCCTCCAGTACGCTTAATGACTGGTGTATCTGTTGAATAGTGTCTGCTGTTGTCTTCTACAACAGGCCCTCCCACTGTGCTACTGTAACCCATCGCCAGTCTAATGGAAGGATGAAGGCAAACCACATATACACTATTGTTATTTTGGACTGTTAGTACAATCTTGTGTGGATGGAAGAGGGTGTGCTGTAACAGCCCTTGAGTGGGAAACACTAAAGTGAATAGAAACCTATGTAGGACATAAAAATAGCCTTCAGCATGTCTCCACGGACATTATTTGCCTAATATATTCCAAGATATGCATTAAATGTATCAAACTCATATGGCGACAAGCAGGTATGCCATCATGCTATAAATTACAAGTCAGATATGTGGAGATGATGTCACAGCAAGATGCATGTTTTAAAGTATTGAATACATACAAATAGTTAATGAATAGATAAAAAGATAATTAATACCATACTGTGAAACATTTCAGCAAAAGCAAAAAAACATCTCCATGGAGACAAGCAGCTAGCAGACTCCTTCACCAGAAGAAAAGTTACAAAGGCAGTGCACCTTTACGCACATATTCAGTATTCAGTCCTGACATATCACTCATTCATTCATTTTCTACCGCCTTGTTCCTTTAGGGTCGCAGGCTACCGGAGCCCTATCCCAGTGCCTTTGGGCCTCAGGCGGGTACACCCTGGACAGGGCCAGCTCGTCGCCAAGGTTAACACAGAGACATAGACACACAGACAACCATTCACTCTCACACTCATTCACTAGGGCCAATTTACAGTTGCCAATTTACCTAACACATGCATGTCTTTGGATGGTGGGAGGAAGCCGGAGAACCCGGAGAGAACCCACTGTAACACGGGGAGAACATGCAGACTCCACCCAGAGAGATCATAAGAGAGTCCTGACATAATTTAATTTAATTTATTCAGTGACACTCTTCACTTATCCACTTGCAGGTATTGTTTTAGCCACATTTAACTGCTTTACTTCTCAGTGCACAAGCAGAAGATACGTCCTTGCGGCATCTGCTGGCAACAGGGTTGTTTTTATGGAAACCAGGAATTGGTTTAAGGTGTTTTCTATCTTTTGCCACCGAACACTTCAGTGTCAGAACAGATAATTTACCAAAGCAGGCCAAAAAAGATGAAATTCCAGCCAAATTGTTCCTCTACCTCTTCAGCACTCCACCTTTCAATAACAACCCATCAAGGGAAAAATACTTTCTGTGGTTAACCCAAATAATGAACGATTGCATCTAAACTTGAGCACGTGTAAAGACAACACAGATTTTTGGCACATTTCACAAAGCCATATAAAGAGCCAGTATACCCCAGGTGTTATAAAGGCTTGTTTTGGAAATGTTTTGTCCCAGTATTCACGGGCCTTCGGGTGTGAATGGAAAAACAAACAGAAAACATCTCTGACACGTCCTGGTTATTAGCTTTCTATGCATAGCTCCCATACCACACGCTACAAACGAAGGACAGCTGACTGGTTTTCCACTCACGCTCAAAGCAATGATAAATGGGATTTTAATTATGTTTACTTTAGCGGAAAGAAACCAGAAATCTATTATAAGTGATTAATTATGCTTCTGAGTTTTCTGGAATCTCCAAACAGTAGTAGTAGTAGTAGTAGTAGTAGTAGTAGTAGTATTTCCTGAGATACAGTTTATTACACAGTAGCATGTAGGCTATGGGATATCAATAGGATGAATTAGTTGTTACAGTCACAAATCACAAATTGCAAAATAGAAGAATTTTGGAAGCAACAATATCAGTTTGCAAACCAGGAAATAATGCTGCTGTTAGCATTGTTGTTTTGGTCATACATGAAATGATGCACATGTGTAGGACTTTCCCCCCCTTAAGTTAAGGTTAAGGTGCCACTTTCCAACATTAATTGGAAGTTGCGTTCACCAGGTGCAGTCACCCCCAAGGTCAGGGAGCATCCCTCATCTCAGTCAGGAATTTGGTCTTCACAGAAGCATTTTTGACCAAAACAACTGCATTATTCATGATCTAAATTTGCCTTTGTACCAATAATCTCTCAAGCCTATCATAAAAATGGCCCATGAATTATCTTGTCTTTCCAGCATATCCACCACAGCTCAACCCCAGTCTCCTCAGCCTCTACAACTCCTCTTCATTACCACTAGGGTTATAAGCTGATGGTGTTTCCTCAACTGTCTTACATGCATCTGCACTCCCATCATAGAGGAGCCATTTGCACCAGGACACAAACCCACGGCCCAGAGGAAAGATGAGACAGTGACCCCGAACCTCCACCAGGGGCCCATGAGACTACACAAGCAAATTCCTTTTTATGCTAGCTGCAAAAGTTTTTAGCCCCATGTTAGATTACTCTCTTCTCAGTATAGCAGCATGTGGAGACATTGTACCCTCTAATTTGGTTTATATCCCTTGCATGTACTTTATTTTTGTTATACTACCTGAAATACCAAGGTTAAAGCTGGGTACGTGACTTTTTCCATTTAAGTAAGTTAATTTTGTCTTTTCCCCCAAAGAACATATTGTAAAAGCAGCAGTTTGTGACAAAACCAGAGCGGCGTACTGACTGCATCTAATAATAAGCTGTACGTAGGGTTTGCCAGGTTTGACTGTGGTTTGGCAGTCCACCCTTTCTCTTCACCACATTCATGGGTTTCCGTCATCTGACTTATTTGTTGTCATTGCATGCTGATAGATAGCGATGAAAAATAGCGCATAGAATTAAAAAAAGGTTTTCTACTTCAAGAAGACAGAAGTTATGGGTTTTGATCCTTATCTACTACAACGAGTTGTTGATAACACTTTCCACAACAAACTTTTATAGACATTTACATCTAACCTCATCCACAAGCCCTCTCAGCACCGGACAAGCCTTCAAAGCTTTCAAGAGCAAGTACTCTGATCCTAAAATATAACACTCCGACAGTTGGAAATTAGGCTCCTTAAAGCTGCAAGTAGGCTAACGTTTATTAGCATAGCCACGTAATAATATGTAAATTAGCACTCGCCATCTGCAAACTACCTACTCCAGATGACAGTAATCACTCTCTTTGTGGATGTTACAGAAGATAAATCCTTTGTTTTGAGACTTTTTTACACAGCCCACAGCGCAGCATGAGGCTTTTGTCCTGAAGATGGCAGTGGCAACGAATGTGCGATGTCCCTTTGGACCCATGAATAAAAAAAAGCAGTTCTCAAGCTGTGCATGACTGAACAACCATTGAACAATTGTGAATGTGAAAGTTAGTTAGATAAATTAAAATACTTTGTTACTTTTGCAGTTTGAAAATTAAGTAATGCAGATTTAAAACCAATGCCTAATTTGGACATTTAAGCTATCATAAAACAGCTGTGATCTTGATTTACACTATTATAGCCTACTTCATCCATCTGGGCCTCGATTTCACCATAACACATACATGATCCAATACACCACAAAGACCAAGGCTTGATGAAATATACCATTACAAGTCTGAAATGTGTGAGTTTTGGGGAGTGTAACTGTGGCTAGCTGTAATATTTTTTTTCCAATGGTGCAAAGTCTAACTAGCCGATTAGAGGCGCTAAAGAAAGCTACTGTAACTCTGGGTTTAGAGGGCCTTTGTCCATTCACAGTAGTGGTCTGTGTTAGACAGAGAACTTCAAGGCTAAACGGGCATATCCTTTTTACTGCAGGCCACTGTTTGTAGAGCTATTAGAGGTGTTAGAGGTAATTGGGCAGTGCCTTTTAAAAGGTCTGGTCTATCATTATTTGAGGAGTGTGCTTGGAGAATAATCACCAATGGAACGCTTGACCGGAAGACTGACAGTTTGAGCCTGTGGTTTAGGTTTAGACGAGGAGGAATGGTTGGACAATAGATGCAAAAAATAAAAATAGGATAAACATTACAAAGTTAATGAATGTTGATAAAAAGTTACAATAATGTGGCTGGTACTGACAGTGACAGAAAGGGCTTCTGTTCAATAACAAAATTAAAGCAATAGGCTATTTCCACTTACTACTGTTGATAAGTGCCATTCAATAAGAATATGGTGAAAATAAAAGATGTCATAACATCTCTGCGTCCACCTCAATCAAACAGTATAATTCAGACAAGAGTAAGGCAGTCGAAGTATCTTGCTAAAGGACACAGAACAGTAAAACGGTGCCAGTAGTAAGGAGCACTCTGCTTTGGTTTTTAACTATATACTCTGTCCTCTATCTTTGGAAAAAAAATTAAGTCTTCTGTGTCCAGTTTTTTTGTATTTTTTTTTTTATCACAGCCTATATGCTATTGACACTGGCTACAGTCCCACTCTGACACAGTCTGTAGTCTGCTGTGGCAGAGCAGCTGCTGGTATTTTGACTTCCAGTCCTCAATGTTTTCACATAATAGCTTATTAAACTCACGCTGGCCTGTCAGGGTCCAAAACAGAACAGTGATGACAGACTTCTTGGATTTCTAAAGTAAATGTCAGCGGGCTCTTCAGCCAATTAATAAAATGTCATCCATGGAGAAAGTCCAAACGGTTTTCTGCATGCAAACACATTTTTTGATGACTCATTTGTTTTATAATTTATAGGCATTTTCAATTTCTTTGTTGGCTTTTCTCATTTGCCACAGAAAGTATATCCTCTGCTGGGCCTTCTTGGTGAGGGAGTTGAGTGTGGGCTCCCACGTGAGGAGTTATGGTGGTGCCGAGGAAGCGGAATGAGTCCACGGTGGTGATGGGGGAATCTGTTAGGGCGAGGGGGGGCTGTGACAGTTCCGAAGTCCACGATCATATCCATTGTCTTCTGGGCATTGAGATCCAGATTGTTACTACCAGCCGGTCCACCTCCCTCCTGTAGACGGACTCATCCCCGTCCGAGATGAGCCCGATAAGGGTGGTGTCATCCGCAAACTTGTTCTGTTTTACGGAGTCGTGGCTGGAGGTGGAGCAGTTTGTGTACAGGAAGAAGAGCAGAGGAAAAAGTACACAGCCCTGTGGAGCCCTGTCCTGATAGTCTGAGTGTCTGAGAAATTTTCCCCCAGCCACACGCTCCTTCTCCGATCCGTCAGTGATTCACCTGCAGGTGGAGTCGGGCACGTTGACCTGGGAGAGCTTGTCCTGGAGCAGAGAAGGGAGGATGGTGTTGAATGCAGAGCTGAAGTCCACAAACAGGATCCCTCTACACACAGAAGCAGGGTTGCTGTCAGAGAACTGCTGCCCCAGACAGGTTTTGTACTGTGATCTAGCTCTCGACACCTCCCAACTAAATCCATACTTTGCAGCTTTTTAGCGCTCTCTGTCACCAGCCCTGTGCACTACTTCCTTCTGCTTTAAGGCCTTAACTGCGTTAGGTTTGGTGTGAATCAGGGCTTGTCATTGTTATAACTCACCCTGGCGCATGTTGGTAAAATTATGTCTTCACAGAATCGAATGTACGACGTCACCGTGTCCGTGTAATCATCCAAACTATCCGTGCCAGCTCTGAAAACCTCCCGGTCTGTAATGTCCGGACACGTGCATAGCTCCTCCACTGCCTTGCTGGCCCACTTCTTAGAGGTCCTCACGACAGGTTTGGAGAGCTTCAGCTTTTGTCTGTACGTGGGGATCAGGTGAACCATGGCGTGATCTGAAGAGCCCACAGCCAGGTGAGCCACGGCGCAAAAAGGCGTTATTGAGAGTTGTGTAACAAGTGATCCAGTGTGTTCTGCTCTCTGGTCGGGACTTTAATAAGCTGTCTGTACTTTGGTAGTTCATGGCTCAGATTTCCTCTGTAATAAACCCCAAGGATGATAAACAAGGAATCCGGAAAGTTCTGCTCCACAGTATCTGATCAGCGAGCATGGTGGAATATAGACCATGGCCAGAATGAATGAGATGAACTCACGAGGAAAGTATAATGGTTTCCAGTTAATGAAGAGATATTCCAGAGCAGGAGACCAGTGTTTGGAGATCACCTCACGTCAGAACACCAGACGTTGTTGATGAAGACAAACGCCTCCGCCTTTTGTTTATCAGCGGTCTATCGGTCTATTGTCTTGTCTATTGATGCAAAACAGCTGGTCAGCTCTCCACAGATCTTACCTGTAACTTGTCCTGGTGGCGCCACAAACGTGTCTCCATGTAGATTGACACATTTAATGCCATACTGGGCAACATTTTTTTTCAAAACAATAACATCTCCATGGGGACAATCAGGTGGTGAACACTCCAACAGAAAAGTGCGGCTTAAATATATATATAGTATATATCAATGGGAACGTGGTGTAAACAATATACAGCTTTGTTTGCAAAAAGACATCCAAAGGATCACAATGCTGTTTAGAAATTAAACCTGGAACCTCTTTGCTCAGATCTTTGGTATTTTTTGCCTTTTACACTTTCCTTGGATGTACCCATGGTTGTGTTCCGTTTTGCTCTGACAGTCCTGCTGTGCTTTGGAACCGGGGCTCGTGCCAGACCAATATTTACTGTGTGCAAAGTTTGACCTTGAGTGCAAAGGTCACATGGGGTCAAGCTTTGGGGCAAACGTCTCTGCTACATTCCACATGTTTCCCCTCCACACATACTTACTCTGTTTAGAGCCCTGGATGAGTCTGGTTATGTCTAAAGGAGATGTTGACGACTTAAACCCAGTGGGTTTACATTAACTTTTTTATGGGACTTGCTTAGTCATATTTTCAGGCTGAGTTATTTGCAAAATTTTTAATTTTATTTTTTATTTACTTCCTGTCTATAGCATACTTTTATTGTTACAGTGGGAATTTGCACTCTGTATTTGACCCATCCTTCAATGCAGCTGGTCAGATGCAGTGAGAAAGGCGGCAATTTCAGGGGCCGTTCTCCAGGGTTCGAATATCCACCCCGAACCCCTCATTCACCTTGCACTCTGATTAGTTGACTCTATAGTACCTCATTCAGGGGTCATTGGGTTAAAAAAAAGTCTGCTGCTCTGACAAAAAAATTACTTCTGACATAAATATTGTTAATAATCCGCGCACATATAGTTTTTATGGACTACAACTATTCATACAAGTGTATTTCATAGTAAATACTAATACAAAACTAACTAGATTATTCTGCTTTTCTATCAATATCTTAACAATAAGGTCAACTCAATAAGGTAAGCTAATGGTAACAGTTTATTCATAATCACGGATGACCAGTACATGAAAACAACTCTTCAATCTTCTTTTCTTTCAGTCCTATTGTGTCCAGTTAAAGACCTGTGCATTGTAGGAAATTTTGAGTGCACTTCTTTTTTCATCTGCTGGACGTTCGGACAGCTCTAAAAACGGCACGAGACCATTTTAATGGCATTTTTAGGGAATAGTGTGAATATTCTGAAACAGCCTGGATTTTGAGCTTGATTACGAGAACCTAAATGGAGAATTAACCTATTGTGAAGGTTTTGAGTAGAGAGAACCAGTAGACATTGGTAAAACACTCGGATCTCTCCTTCACTGTGGAACTTCTCCAGGTTTCTACTTTTTCCCTAAGAGGTTTAGTAGTTTTTCCTGGCCGAAATTCTGTTTTTATTCTGTTTTTCACTGTTGCCCCTCGAGGCAACCGCTGTTGTGATTTGAGGCGTTACAAAAATAAATAGAATCTAATTTAATTGAACTGAGTAATGAACGCCTGAGCACTATGCCACCATGACATCTTGTGCAAGTGCTCTTTCATCCAGGTCAAGTTTTTTTTCTAACTTTTGTCTCTTAGCAAGAAAGTTGTCATTGATTCCAAGATCCAGTTCTCATGCATCCTTCAAACATCCAGAAATGCATTAGATTTAACTGCAGATTTGACAAAGGGAAATTGACAAATTGAAAAGGAAAAAATATAGTCAACATTTTAACAACTATTTATTGTCTTTTTGAAGTAGGTAACAAAATAATCACTATGAATAAAAACATCAGTATTTGTACAGCTCAAAGACGAGAAAACTAATTGTACAAAAACAATGGCAACACACACAAAACATAAGAAAATTTAAAACCGAACAGAGCATCCTCATGTCAGCGTGCAAACCTTTATACATAAAAACACCAGCCTTACGTGCCTCCAAATTCTGATAAATTATTTAAATAGCAAAATCTACACTCACTCTCTATCACAAGTCATTCACTCACATCTAACACGAAAGACCAATAACTTACCAGCTAAAACCACATGAAGCATTCTGATATGGGGAAGTCTAAAAATATGAAATGTTTGACTATTTACAGCTTACAGTAACACTACAATGTAAAAGTACTTAAGTTGTTTTGTTGGATCAAATTGTACAACGGCATTGAGGTAATATTTGTACATCATTTTTGTGTTTATCAATCTGAAAAAGGCACACTTTACACTTAATAATAGCCTACTATTTAAAGGACAGCAGTAGACATCAGGGCTGCATAAAATATTGCTATATCAGCAATGTAAATATGTCTAAACCAGTCCCAATTTAGCGTTGATGAGGCAGCAGTGGTGCAGGATGTTCTCGTTGCTATTCACCTATTAACCAGAAATTCAGTGGTTGGAATATCGCACTATTGCCACAAATGTTGTCCTAACCCTGTTGACACGTCAATCCCCTTTCCTATGCATAAATGTGTGGTTGTGGTGGTGAATAAATGAATGGTGCAATAAATTGTAAAGCTAATTAAAAAGCACCATATATGACTGATGAGTTGTAATCCTTATTGTAAATTTGGTCCTTAAGTTTGGATTTTGATAACAGTACTATTTGGTGAATCTGCTTTGATAAAAATGTGTATCAAAATGTCTCTAAAACATAATCATAATATTGTTGTTGACTATTGTATATATTTTCTTCGTGCAGCCCTAGTACACGTCCCTCTGCTGTACCTTTGACTTGTATTGGAGATATTTATAGTTCCGTAAACTGCCTACATTGTAGACAAGAGTCAATAAATTACATGTATTTACAAAAATTTTAAATCCTCATGGTGAGGATATTGACAAATGTTTAAAGGAGGAGCACTGGCTTTAAGTCAGCTAACCATACAGTTTTATAATATTTATGTTCTTTAAAAAATTTCACCTGAGAATTGACAGGCTAACCAAAAACATATGTATAGGGTACTGTGCGAAAGTTTTAGGTTTGTAAAATAAACACAAACAAATCCTAAATACAAACTGAGAAATTATTGTTATTGGAATCTTAGGTAATGCACTTGTAGGCTATGTATAATACAAAAGATATTGGTCCATTTTAGTTTTGACTGCAATAAAAATGAAATACTTTTAAATGAAATACTAGTTAATTTTGTATCTTCTGGCCCTACGCATTTGGATGATGATGGTTTAAACATATATCACAATCTCTTTACTAAAATTATTACAAAAACATTTTTACTTTCAAATTTCAATCAAACAATTGCACGCCCCTCGTACTAAAACTTTTGCACAGTACTGTATATTCAAAATCACTTAATAGTTCATCTTATTGGCAAATGCTTTTAACCACTTTCATGAGCTCATTCAAACCCCAACTTTCAAAAAAAAAAAAAAAAAAAATCATAGTAAGATAAATGTTTTTTTGAAACATCCTTAAACGTTCTCAAACTCTACAATTAAAACACAAGAATATTTTTTTTCTCTTTGGGAAATCCAGTCTGAAAGAATATAAAAGTCACAGAGAAAAACAGATTTGAAGTTGAGAAGTGCATAGTTGTTGAGGGAGCATTCAACCCGGAGATGAATGGGTTAAGATGCCCTCCAAAATGTAGATACATGTTTTTAACTCTCTTTGCCACACCGGCGAAAGAGGGACTAGCAGTTTGGTCCGAACCAGCTCCAATGCCACCCTGTCCACTCCGAGTGTGCGTGCCGCAGGAAACAAATACAAATAGAATTGTGGCAGGGGTAAAACAGGCCCCTGGACTTTGCATCAACAAAAGTTCCAAATTTGTACAAAAGAAGGTGCATTCTTCAGAGCTAACCTGCGCCCGGCGTTTATGCATCTGGTGGTAAGAGAATAAACAATGACAAGAATTAAAACTGGTAGAGGTGTGGTTTCAACAACATTCAAAACCAAAATCATCACAATATTCACCTAATAGGTTTTGCTATTTTGTGGGGATGTAGGTGAAAAAGAAAAGTAACTTTCCAAGCATTCATAAGTTATTTTCCTTACCTCTGCACTCATACTTGAGGTCTGAGAAGTAAACCATCTCTTGTGAAAATACGAAGAGTCCTAGTCTACCTCCGGCATACGTCTTGTCGTAGATACTGCCCGAATCAGCCATGATCTTCTTTCCTTCATACATTACAACTCTACTCTCACCAAAAAACAAAAAAATTATTGAATATGTTTTTATGGACGAGTACATGAACATATCTGCGATAAATTAGTCACACATTGCCCACCTGATATGTCCTGTTCTTGGTCTGTGGATCAGATGCCACCTGTAAGCGGTAAAGTCCTTCCAGCCAACATTCTTTGGGTCGTGCCACAAAGTACGGACCTAAAAAAAGAGAAAAAACCTATAAAAACTCAGAACACTTATGTGCTTGAGTTTTGTCATTTTAAGAATAAACTAAAATCGCCCTTTTGTCAGCTTGTTGTGCTCGGCATAATAATCCATTTAAAAAAACATTAAGAATAATAAATGAATTGGAAAGTAAATTTTGTGGAAAAAAAAACAATACAAAGCTTATTATAATACCTATTCAAAAAAAGTCATACTGCTGTAATGTTACCCCAGTTAAAGCATAATCACATTGAGATTATGGTTTAAAAAAGAAATGGGTTGATGTAATCCCTCATCCGTTTCAAAGGTCAAGTCAACTGTTTTAATTTAACATAACCTCAATTTGCACCAGCTTCATTCTCACCTGCCCTGGTGTGTTGCCTGTGTGCCAGAGGGCATTCCTCAGGTGCTCCCCGGGACCTGTGGTGGAGTTGACCACTTTGATGGACAGTCCAGAGTAGCCCTGGGCCTTGGTGGGCTTGTTGGACCAGTACGTCTGGGTGATCTGCTTCCACATGACCACATAAAACCTGGAGCTGGACTGGTACCCGAACACGAAGCCTGCGTAGTCATCGTCCCTCTCTGTGTTAATGAAGAACGTCCCGCTAAAGTCCACTGAGTTGAACTCGTGGTAACCTGGAGAGAGTAGGGATTAAGTTCTAGTGCAAAGACTGTTATGGCCATTCACATGTAGTTTTTTGGTTTGGGGGCTTTTTGTCGGATCACACAATGATTCTAAAACAAATTGTAAATAAATTTGTAGAACTGATTTCAGAGTGATACACATATCAGTCGAGCCAGGTTACTGCTTTTCTCTGCTTTTACTGCTACAGTAGGTTCATAAAGTTGATGAAGACTAATGAATGACAAAACCAAAAGTAGTTGATGTTGAACCTACCGACAGCGATGCCAGGATCACAGTTGACAGTTTGGACCAGCTCCTTGCCCTGGTGCCGGACCACCCAGTTGGGGTCAATCTGAGAGGTGCCTTTGGGGTCCAGAGGAACCATCTGGAACTTTCTGAAGTCCGTCTCACTGATGTCAAAGTTCTCTGGACATACGTCGTAGATGTCCGGCACGTTGTCCTGGTCGAAATCGTCTTTGCAGGCATCTCCACGGCCATCACCTGGGACAACAAAAGTTCAAATTTCATGAAAGAACTTGACAGAACTCTTCCTACTCTTACTGCTCCTGATTGGTATTTTTTTTGCAGTCAGTATATCTTTTATCCAATCACTGTCACAATCAGTGTCTAAACTTTCTCCTGTTTACTTCCCATAACAAAGGAAATGCCTCCTCTTTTCATTTAAATATGCCCCGTGTTCAGTTGTTCTTCTTACCGTCTGAGTCGAGCTGGTCGGGGTTAAAGGCCAGCCTACAGTTGTCCTTGTCATCAGGGATACCATCGTTGTCGTCGTCATGGTCGCAGGCGTCTCCCTTGCCGTCCTTGTCGTGGTCGGCCTGGTTGGCGTTGGGGATGTACGGGCAATTGTCCAGGTTGTTCTGGTGGCCGTCCTCGTCGATGTCCTGGTTACTGTCACATTTGTCCCCAACGCGATCGTCGTCTGAGTCCACCTGTAAAAGCAGTGCAAGGGATAAAATAAAATGCTGACTAAATAGTTTCAATATAGTAGGTTCCAGTTATATCCTTTGTACATTTAAACTGTAGAATAGTTGATTTCCCATGAAAGTTTTAAGTGTTCTACTGAGTGATTGACTCATATTACAAATTGTAAGGGAGACATGGGCGATAAATTGTCTACAAGATGATATTGAAATTGTTATCAAAACATATTTAAATGTATTATTTATTATTACTACTTATTTTTCTATTATACACACACACACACACACACACACACATATATAGTATAATTAATAAAAAAAAAAAAAAATAAAAAAAAAAATATATATATATATATATATATATATATAAGATTCAAATAGTGGTTAAGGTTCAAATAGTGTATAAAAAGTGAACGGACTGTACAATGAACCTTTAGGGTTACAGTCCGTTCACTTTTGATACACTATTTGAACCTTAACCACCAAATTTACAGACACATTCCAGCACATTTCTGATGTATTGCGTTGCATGGAATAAATACATTTTTAAAATCTAACGTTTTGTGTGAAATGTCAGCAACTTCTAAGATCACATTTTTAAACTACAGCTTATCAGAAGAAAGTCTTCAGTTCTTGAATTCAATCCTTTAATTTAAAGGCCATGAGTCTAGATTCTTCCCCGCTCCCCCCTCCTTAACCTAACTCTGCCCCGTTGTTCATCACATTCCTATCCCCCAGTGTAGCATGGCACAGGTGGACTGAGCCAACCTTGTGCGCTCCGCTAATATACCCACCCCGGGGCCAGCCAACGTCAAAGGGTCCATTGAAAAGGCCCCTTGCCCCCCACCACGCCTTATTGAGCCCATCTGCCCTGCAGCTCTTTACATGGCGTGAGGAAGCGAAAAGAGAGATATATGCAGGGCCATAGAGAGCGGTGAAAGGGGATTATGGCTGGTGGCTGAGGTGGAAGTAAAGGGCTCGTCTGGGTCCACACACCTGATCAGGATTATGCTCCAGAGGGCAGTTGTCGCACATGTCTCCCACACCGTCCAAGTCCGTGTCGCGCTGGTCTAAGTTGTATACATACGGGCAGTTGTCCTTCTCGTTCAAGATTCCTGTGGACAGAAACTTCATCATAACCAAAAAGCTCAAGTACACTCAAAACATTCTAGTGAGATTCCTTGTGGTGTACAGCGTTACAGAGGTTTGAAATATCTTTTGGTCTTTCTTCTCACCGTCTCCGTCGATGTCCACAGCACAGGCGTCTCCCTCCCCGTTGTTGTCCGTGTCGGTCTGGTCGGGGTTACTGTTGTAGGGGCAATTATCGCAGCGGTCTCCCACGTCGTCCCTGTCATAGTCGTACTGACGAGGGTTGTAGATGAACGGGCAGTTGTCCTGTTGCCGAGATAGCAACGAAATGTTACCACTGGGTCACATTAACTGTTACAGATCTAGAGGTGGATGTTCTTTTCATGGAATTGAAACCAAATGCCTTTTATGGAGGAACACTTTTCCAATGCATTTTAGCTGTGGGTGGATTTTTCTCACTTACCCTATCATCAGGAATACCATCGTTGTCATCATCGTCGTCACAAGCGTCTCCAATTCCGTCCTTATCGTAGTCTTCTTGTCCAGAGTTGGGAAGGTTAGGGCAGTTATCCTAAAACAAAACATCCCATAAACATTTCTATAATTGATACCATTGCTTTGCTAAAGTTAATCCACATATTTCCAAGTCATAACTGCTATGCAAACTAGCCATATCAACAGAGCATAGCACCAGCTGTTAAAAAAGCCACAAGAACGCCTTGAGAACCACCGCTTCAGTTTACAGACGCTGCTCATACCTTCTTGCAGTGGTAAGTGGCGTTCTCCACACACACCAGGTCAGCATTGGGCCACCCGTCCAGATCCGTGTCCTCTCCACAGATGTGTCCGTTACCCGCGTACCCAGGCTTGCACTCGCAGCGGAACATGGGGTCTGCGAAGTGTCCCAAGTAGTTACAGCGCGCGTTCTTGTTACAGTCATGGCTTCCATCCATGCAGGGGTTCCGAGGAGTGCAGACCTACAGGAGAAATGGTTAAAAACACAAATTATATAAAAACATATCATGGGATGGGTTGAAGCATTTTATAGTAAGATGTAAGAAGATATTGAGTGTCTTAAAAGTTGTTCGATATGATATTAGAAATGTTGGCAAGCACAAGGATTTAAGATGAATAAGTAGTAATGTAACAATATCAAATACATTTGTATCATGGTCATTATGAGGTTAATTATTGTTATGCTAAGATTTGTACATTAATAAAACAAAAATAAACAATTGCCGTAGAGATTTCGGTTGGACGATATATCGGCCAATATTCAGTTTTGTTCAACCTGCTGCATAAAGCTTTATTTAAACACTTTATTGTGAAGAGATACATGACTACACTGCTCTCTTATTGGTTTGTGGTCAAAAACAGGGCTGTTGGTGAGTTAGTAGTAAATTTAACTGAAAATAGTCATATTGGTCCAAAAATATCGGAAGAGCTTTTCAGCCATTGTCTTCTCTGGACTCTAAACTATTGCTATTGGCATCTGTCATGTACTGTATTGACATGAACAATATGTGATGACCATGGAACTACAGATTCAGAGTCTGTTGTGTTCAATAAAAAGCGACTAAAGAGATTGCATCATAGCCTGATTCAATTCAGAGTGAATACTTAATTAAGTAATAAGGTGAGCTCACAACAGCATCAGCCATGAAAAAAACAACAACAATAACAACATATTGGTCGATCTCTAGTTCCCACTGAATACATTGTTTTTTTTCTGTTGTTTTATTATTTCTCAGTGTTTTATGTTGCACCTTAATGCCGAGACAAGTTCCTATGTTTGTGAATTTTGCTCATTGACAATGACAATAAACTCTTTCTGATTCTGATTCTGATAGTACCTATTTGTGATGGCTAGACAGCAGATTAAAATAGTCTCAAAATGTGTGGCTATTATATTGTGTTCCTGGAATTCAATGATGAAGCATCTGTCAAAAGTGCACAAAGGGATTAAAAGTTTGGAACTGGAAGCAGGTGCCAAGCTTCTACATGTCACATTTCATAACAAGGTGTATGCACAAAGCAAAGCAAAACAAACTTAACTAATAACTACAGCTGTCTTGCAACTCATCCGTATCCACAGACAACCATTAATATCTCCCCAATCACTGTTTACGCCGCTTAGACAAATCCTATTGCCTTTGTAGTTAGCTTTATGTGCACACAGGGCTGTCCTCACCTGTTTATTAGCCGCAGCATATTCCACGCCTTTGCCAAACGGCTGGGGTCCAGAGTAGCGAGGAGGGCAGGGCAGACAGTTGTACCCAGGTTCGGTGTTCTCGCAGCGGTGTACGCCATTAAATTCGAAGCAGGCATCTGGAACCTCCTTACACTATTCATGAGGGGAAAAGAATAAATGTTAAGTAACTGGAAAGGTAAGTTGAGTATTCTGGATGTGGAATGTGCAGGTTCTCAAAGTTTTTTGCTGCAACTTTGGACTTGAGGTGGGGTTTACCAAAACAGTTTCAATAAAAGAATATATAAAGTAAATTGATCCAGGAGGACATTTACAACCTTGTTCCCGCTGCACATGACCTGTATGTCAGTTTCAGCCAATCCTAGCCAGCTACTTTTGCTTCTCAACCAATAGCCTATTGAGCCAGTAAAATAAATGTACTCTCTCCACTCCTACATAACCTTCCCCTGCTCCATCTCCATCGCAGCAGCAAAACCTTCAGCCTCCCCAATGTTTCAGTCTCCTTCCCTTTTTCACCCTTTGTCTCTCTGTGTGGTAGAGAAAGATCAATATTTACACTTTGCCGTATCAGTTATCTGCATTAAATCTCCAGCATTGGCCGATATTTGGTTTGGGCCGACTAACTGCTTAAAGCTTTATTTCACATTACACACATTAGTGCAAAGAGGTCACGGAAAACAAAATGAGATTACACTGCGCCATTATAGTAGTAAACAGGGTTGTGGATGACTCAAAATTATTTGTATTGATAATATGTTTTTATTATTTTATTGCTATACTTTGTGTATAAAAAAAAATCATATATTATGGACAAATGGTTCAAATTGACCCAACAAACCCCCAAAAGTATTGCCAGGGCTTAAACATCTGCAGCTGATATTGTGCCAATAGATATCGTGCCGTGAGGATCACACCAGAATAATATCATGCCATGAGATTTGCATAATGTTACATCCCTAATCGATCGATCTCCAGAGTGTTTAGTTTTTGTTTTGTTTGAAGGCCAAGATAAACTAACTAATCACTATTGCAAGAGTAGTGCTAAAGGTAATATCATTTCACAGATTCACCAATGCTAAAATGTTAATATCATTACCTCATCAATATCTTTACATTTGATGCCATTTCCAGTGTAGCCAATGGGGCATTTCCCACACTTCCAGGTTCCGTCGGGAAAGCTGGTGCATTTAGCTCCAGCAAAGCAAGGGTTGGACAGACAGCCATCTGAAATATGCAGTAAATAAAGTTGAATTAATTGCCCAATGTACACTGCAAAAATGGACTTCGACAAACATGATCTTGTTGTTAAAAATATTGAAAGTCTTACCAATAGGGCAGGATTTCTTATTGCACATCTGAGTGTCCTTAGGCTCTCCGACACACTCTTTGCCGCCATATTTGGGAGGTGGGTTGTTGCACAGGCGCTTTCGGGTCTGTACTCCTCCCCCACAGGTGAGTGAACAGGCATCCCACGGCGACCAGGGACCCCAACCTCCATTGACTGAAGATACAACAAAGCTGAAGTTAAGTCATTGTTCAAGCATGAAAAGAGATGTATCGTCACATAAACTGTATAATGTATTCACTTGGGCACGGAGACTTCTGGCACTTCTCAGTCTGACGCCCCTCTCCCACGCACTCCTTGCCCCCTAGCTGAGGAGTGGGGGAATTGCAGAGGCGAATGCGAGTGATGACGCCAGCCCCGCAGGTGACTGAGCAAGACGACCAGGGCGACCAATGACTCCAGCTGCCATCCTGCTTGACTGTAAGATACAAAAAGTACTCTGTTATTATGCAAAACAAGTTACTACGTCTTTTACTATTATTATCTATAACAATTATCTCTCAAGCTATTCATGTAAATGCACTCTTTTTCCCACAAACATCCTACAGTTTTATCTATGTGCCTCAAACTCCCCCACCACAGTAAAACCATCAGCCAAACTATTGGGTTGATACAGTATTTTACCCTAGATGTCTTTCCTGTTTGAAGTCTATTTGTTTCAGTATAACTTTTCAGATTTTATCGTTGGGTTTAGTAATATAAATGATTGTGATTATTCATTGATTAAGCCTATAATCCTATATACATGTAGTGTTAACCTACATCTCTTGTCACACGCTTGGAGGTAGCAGTCTCGGGTCTGGACAGAGGTGCCCTCACAGTTGTTATTGATACGATCGCAGGACCGTCCTCTCTGCTGGATGCCCTGTCCACATGATACCGAACAATGTGTCCATTCAGACCAGGGAGACCAGCCGTCCTCTGCATAGTCACTCGCTGGATGTGAGAGAGAGAGAAAGAGAGAGGAAAGTTAATCTACACATACTGTAAGGCTAATGGTGTGGATTTAGCTGTGACTCGGCACTTGCAGAAAAAAGGCTATTATTGAATAACACTGTGGGTGTACAATGTGCAGAATAAGGTGTATTAAACAGAATAAATATACAATATAAAAGAGGACTTAAACTTTTCTCAGTAGCTTGAGTACCAGCAAAAACCTACAATGCACCAGTTGGACCTGGAACAGTTTGTGATCTAGTGGTTGAAATGTCAAAAAGAAAAAAAATACAGTAACACTGGAAATAACATATCCTGTTTTTTTCGTTGGATTAGCCATTCAGACCTGGTTCGTCTAGTATTACACTGGTTAAGATTTAGAATTTGTTTCGTCCTTGTTTTAATCATGGAATCCTGTTTTAGTCCTGCACCCACAAGCTGGAATGACAGTTCTCAACACCTTAGAATGGCGTTGATTTAGCTGTGCGGCAGTGGACAGACATTGCACTATGCTTACTATAAGTCCAGAATAGTGGAGCCACTGTCCTTCTGAACCAGCGAATGCCACAATGAATGAATGAAGTTTTCTTTAGGGGGAAACAGATTGTGAAAACATGACCCTGGGGTGTATAATGACTCTAAAAGTGTGTGAGGGTATTTAGATTTTAAGCCTGGGAAAAAACCTGGCCAAAAGTTTGAAGGTATGAGAAATATGTCATTGAGTCATTATGTCTCACATTAAACAGCAAAGGCAATTTTCCATTTTACCAATTTTGGTCAATTACGTTCAATTTAGTTTTAAGATGTTTGGTGAACAAAGGCTCAGTGTTTCGAAAGTCACTTTAAATTTAAAGTACATAAAAATAATATTTGCTGTGCATTTTATGTAGCAACATGTTGAATTATGTTTTCCAACTTTTAAAACTAAATCTGGTTTTGTTGAAGTAAGAGTAATTTAACGAAGCTTATTGTTCAGTTTTAGGTTTACAATGGTTCACACTGGCTTTAGAACTGGTTTAGACCTGGTTTAGTCCTAAATTAGACCAGTTTAAGAAATGGGTCTTTGGTCAGCCCTCAGTCAAGCCTGCTTTACGGCTGGACTTAAGTAATTCAGGTTTTTGTCACAGTAAAGTGAGTCCTTCCACAATTGTTAAGTATGATATTTGTAACGGCAGTATGACTCACGTGTGCCACAGCGGGGGCAGCACTCTCCATCAGGAACTGTTGCGTTGGCGCATGGGATCAGGGGGCAGGAGATCTTACGACACACAGTAGCTGAATTCTGGAACAAACACAGCAGGATTAGCATAAACAGGGCATTAGTGAAACTTAATTATCTACAATATAACAACTGCAATATTTTCAACCGGTTTACGATTTCCACCTGGTTTAAAGCGAATTTACAACATACGGTTTTATGAGGTTTGATTTAGAACTCGTTTACACCTGGTTTAGTCCTAATGTAGTCTTTATTACCTTCATTCATTCATTCATTCATACATACTGGAATAGCACTGTGAACAATTCAAGCAGTAAAAACTACACAAGCACAAGGATTGGAAATTCTCTGATGAGGTTTGAACCAGCCACTCTACTGTTGCTATGCAGTCACACTCAACCTACTAAGCCACAGCCTGAAATCATTTTAATATACAGCAATCCGTCTTCATCTTGTCCTTCTTCCTACTGCTTTATTCACACTATTATTCTTGTAAAGTATAGTAAAATAATGTGTGCAGACAATGTCCCTGATTCAATTCAAACACCTGATCTCCAATATCTTCGGCTACGTTTGTTCCATCCTGGTCCACTCATCTTTTTTTCCATGTACGTGCAACCAGCTCATTACACCTCCTCTCCTCACATGCCAGGAGTCGAAAAGAGCCAAACGCGGCCAGAGGAGAGACTTCTTCCAAACAACCACCTGCTTTGAGTCCACTTAGCCAGGAATGAGGGACGCATAAAGGGCTTTAGTGTGGAGCTGCACCAGGCTCATGTTGCCGGCTCAACCTGTGTGGTTCTCTGCATGGATAACAAGTGCCTCTAAGTATGCAAAACCTCTTGGATCTAATCACCAACGGATAATAGGGAAACAGGAGTAGTTTGTATGTCCAGAATAAAGAGTACATCTGGATATAAAGCCCTCAGGAAAACGCAGGGAGATTCTTGGCAAACTATCTGGGCCTGAACTATCCACCCTTCCACTTTGTACACAGAGGTGCCTAATGACCCCATCTGTCTTGTGTCTGTACACAACATACTCATTGCAACACAAATTACGGTGCCAAAGACGCCCAGAAAAGGTGTGTCTGTCAATAAAGACATTGTCTGGTCACTGCCCCCAAGCCTTTGTGGAGGTGGTTGTGGTAGTTGTGGAAGTAGTTGTCTGTGTTTTTTCTGGTGGTGATTGTGGTGTTGTTTTTGATGGTAGCTGTAGGGTTGGTTGTGGCAGTTGTGGTTGTTGTGTTATGTTGTGGTTGGGGTGGTAGTTGTTGTGGTGGTGGTTGTAGAGGTAGGTGTTGTGGTAGGTGTTGTGGTTTTAGTGGTGGTGGTTGTTCTGGTGGTGGTTGCAGAGGTGGTGGCTGTGGTTGTGCTGGTCGTTGCTATGTTATGTAGTGGGTTGGGGTGGTAGTTGTGGTGGTGGTGGTGCTGGTGGTGGTTGTGGTGTGTAGTGATGGCGGTTGTTGTTCTGGTGGTGGTTGCAGAGGTGGTGGCTGTGGTTGCGCTGGTGGTTGCTGTATTATGTAGTGGTTGGGGTGTTAGTTGTTGTTGTGGTGGTGTGGTTGTGGTTGTAGTGATGGCGGTTGTTGTTCTGGTGGTGGTTGCAGAGGTGGTGGCTGTGGTTGTGCTGTGGTTGCTGTATTATGTAGTGGTTGGGGTGTAGTTTTGTGTGTGGTGGTGGTGGTTGTGGTTGTAGTGATGGCGGTTGTTGTTCTGTGGTGGTGGTTGCAGAAGATGTTGGTTGTTGCTGTGGTGTGGTGTGTGGTTGTTGGCCGTTGCTTAGTGCGTGGTTTGTGGCTCACCTGACAAGTGCACTCGGTACAGTCGTCCACAGTCCACTCGTCTTTGTTCTTGCGCACAATGCCGTTGTGGATGCAGACGCCGCTGTGGATCCCAATGCGATTGTTGATCAGCCTGTTCTCGTCAGTCTGAAGAAAGAAAACAAGACCACTCAGTCCAAATGGCTAGCCACATATGCCCTGGGGCAGATGGACACAGATATGGCAGATATTATACGCCACATTCACTGGGAGATGTCTTGCCCATAGTCAATAGTGACGTCAACCTTTGAGTTGGTGGGCAATAATGAGTTGGTATGCACATGTCAGTCCTTGCATATGAGGATTATCTTCCACTCGACTAATTAAAGCCTCACCCAAACATTTGCTTCTTACCAGTCTGCGCAGTTCATTGGAGAGCTCCTTCACCACCACACCAAGGCCCTTCAGCTCCTTGAACATACTGATGAGGTCCTCACAGGAGAAGCCACAAACCATCTGCAGGTCTACAACACACACATACTTCTTCAGAAAAATGTACATATTTATTACACAAATTAGTATTGTCAAGATACTAGGTAAAATATAAAACATGATTTTGATACTAAGGAATAGGCTCAATACCAAAATGATAATAAAATACAACAATACTTTCGTTATGTTACTATGTGATCTTATCCTAGGTCTGATAAAAAACAACAACAACAAAACAACACAATGCTAAAACTGTTTAGTTTCTAATTTTAGTATCAATTAGTATCTTATGTTCACTACTTTTGACAACCCTAACACAAAAATCCTTATCATCAATATTTACCTTTTGTCTTATGTCCGGTGAACTCAGTCCTAATGGCAGACGATCCATTGATGTTTTCCAAAAGCAAAGTGTCACTTGACAGCGCTGAAAATTAAAGGAAAATCTGAATTTTATTTTTATTTATTTTCAAAGTCGTGTCCTTTTTACCGAGCAAGGGAACATGATCAGGGATGAGAATTTCCAAATCTCAAGATAGTATCATTGAGCCAAAAACATCACAATGCAATTTAACGTGATAGTTGGGACAAATTGAAAAAAATCTTACAGGTTTATCAATGCAGCTTTTGTAAGAGATTAGAGATATAAGAGATTAGGAGGACCGTTATCTTTCTTAGGTAAAATCACTGTTTACTTTTACCATCCTTCCGTCACAAACTGAAGCTGAAGTTAATAATTCAATAATATATAAATTGATCCCTCATTCGTCCAGGAGTGTTCCATTGTAGACACTTTTCCCAAAACTTTTCTAAAACAATATATACCATAATAAAGTGACCTTTTTGATATATTAGATGTGGCTTTTGACTCTTGGGGCTGGGACATAGTAAAAGTGGCTTGTAACCTGCTCTAAACTTCTTTCTAGAGGCATTATCATTGATCTATTAAATATTATCTACAAGAACATGATCAGTTTAACTAACACAGCACATTCCTTATACAACCACAGCCCTTTGAGACAGTATCATGGTGCATTCCTTTGTCATAAGTATTACCCAGCCTTTGAGGGAGTGTAATGGGAAAATCCTCTGTGTGTTTTTGATAAAGACTTGGATCAGACTTGTGGATACAAAAAAGATGCATTGAGACTCAGATTACTCACCGTTCTGGCAGCCTTTGTTGCGAAGAATGGCATCCAAAGTTGTGCCAAAGACGAACCGCACATTTTGGAGGACCCCCTACAAAAGACAGACAGCTTTATCAGAGTAAGTTAAGAGTTGTTGTAAGGTAATGTGGCTTGCTGTCATTTGAAATGATGGCAATACAAACTTGCCAAACGCATTCAACACTGTAGTATTTATGTCGTTGTGTCATTGTTATTTTTAATATAATGGCATTTACACTTCATCTAAGAACTAAAATGTTAGATATCCAAGCGTTGCTGCCTCTGTACTTAAGCGTAACATGATTTCTTCCAGTGTGTTCTTCACAAGAGCATGTTTCAAACCTGGATGAATGGAAAGTTATCTGGCGGAAAGTTTTTGCTCAATTCAGAAGAGAACTATTTGATTTCTTGCCATCTTTTGCATGTTTTTTTGTAAGTAGGCTGCTTTTCAAATCAACATTACAGCCTGCTAACGTCTCCGCTGCAGCAGCACGACCATCACCCTCCTCAACCTCTCCATCACTTTCCCCTCAGCACCACCTCGTGAGATATTTACCCTTCCATGGTAACAATAGCTCAAAGCATCAACTAAATACATTTAATGACCCTCCCAAAAATCTGCCCACATGCAAAATATCATTGAATAGCGCTGGTAACAAAATTATTCTTGTTTGAAAATATTAAAATTGTAATAGCATTTTTGAAAGTCATTATGCATATTTTAGTTTATCTGCACATATATTTAATTGTTAGATCGGTTCAAACTGTAGTGGAGCAACAATAATGATTTATCCGTTTAGCCAAGGGAAAATTCTTCATAGCAGAGGAAGTTACAATGCCTAACGTAAAGATGGGAACGAGGCCTCTACTCTGACAATGTTCAAAGTAAAAACAGTTTTGTTTAGCTCTATGACTGAAAGGATTTTATCTGTTCTGTAAAGCACTTCAAATTACTTTTGGACAAATTGTGCTCAACAAATAAACTTGCCCTGGCTTCCTTGTCCACTTTGGTATCGTTATTGGTAATATACAGAAGTGGAAGCAGCAGAAAAGAGAAATACACAACAATGGACAAGTTATAACAAATCCTATTTGAATATGTTCCCTTTCAGCTCCACTCACCATAAACCTGTCCTTCACTGCGCCCTTCCCGATCCTCAGCTGTGCGCTGTTGGGCGTATCCTGCGTCAGGATGCTCTGAATGGGTGCGTCCAACTCTGCCGTGTTCACATCCACGCACCCCACGTACAACTGCGCTCTGTCCTCCTGCACAAACAGCGTGATGTTCTTCCAGTGGCCTGTGGCCAAATCTACATCTTCTATGGACACCACTTGCTGCTTGTTTTCGGTGGATAAAACGATGTCCAGAGTATTTGCTTTTCCGTTGGATATTATCTCAAAAACCGGTCCGGATCCATCTTTCTTCTCCACCGTTAACAAGCTTCCTCTGGTTCGTTTGAATTGCTTAAAGTTGAGCAGAAGTAGGAAGCCTCGCTCAGCGTGGATGGTGTCAATGAGGTCCCTAAAAGCAGGTTCGGGGACCGGAGGGATTAGGTCCGGATTGAGGATCTTGTAGGCCGGGCTGTACGGGTCGTCCCCCTTCACCAAAGTGACCCCATGGTTCTTCTTTGGGACTTGGACCAGCTCGAAAAGGTCGTACACGCTGTCATTGTCGTCTCGGGTTTCTGGGGATAAAGAGTAAAGTTAAAGGAAACACTTGAGACTTTTGTGATGATGAAGTCCTTCGCTTAGTTCATAAATGGTCAAGTCTTGGTTTAGCCCTGGAATAACCCTCACTTTAGTCCTGTGGCATTAATCTCAATTTATGCTTAGTTATGTCTTGTTATAGACTTTGTTCAGACCTTGCTAAGTCTGGATTTAGTACCAATTTTTTTTTTTTTTTTTTTTTGAAGGATTCTTAAAGATTCTTAGTACAATTTCCATTGCTCAACATAAATTAATGAAACATAACATAGCATATTAACCACACTGATTAAAAAAATTATACATGCATAGTTTTATCAAAAGGGGAAACTTTATTTAATTTTTATTTCTTTAGTGGTAAAAATAGATAACATAAGTATCACTTAAGAAAGTATATCTATATTTTCACTAAATACTGTCTACAGCCCTCAGTGGCCACCGTGTTGCTACAGCCCTGCAAAACACTGCGTCTCTTCATTAGATCTCTAAGTCTTGCTCAATGTAGCAGAATGTTAAACATTTACTCTGGACAACAATATAAAATTCAATACACCATATTTTTTCCCCCCCACAAAAAATAAATTAAGGATTGACAAAAGAGTAGACTCACCTGCGACCATGGCACAGTCACAGGTCCATAACATCAAGAGCAAAAGTATCACCATCAGTTTCATTTTGATCTGCTGTCTGCAAGCCAAATGAAAGGTGATAAATGCGTGCACTAAAATTAGACTAAAAAATAAGATTAAATACAACAATGAACAAACGTTTTTACAAATCACATAAGCATCACATACCAATATTAGAAATTATAGAACTATATATAATATTCAGAATAACATACATAAACTGTGTAAAAAAATCTACATTACTTGACACTCACCTGCTCACGAAACAGGAGACCAAAAGTAAAATAAATAAAATCCCTTAAATTGACATAGAAATCCAATAATAATCCCATTTTGATGAGTAGTTCCCAAAGCGATTACAGTCTTGGTTGCAAACTTGTGCCTCCTGCTACGCGCGGCTAAAAACGTCTCTTTTTAAGTAAGGACAAAGTGCAAGGCCATTTAAATAGTTTGATGCCATTCCTAAGAAGTGGTCTCGTCCAATCAGCGCGCAGAAGGGAGAGGGACGGGCTAGAGGAGAGGGAGAGAGAGAAGAGGAAGGAGTGAGAGGAGGAGTGTTTGGGGACATAGGCGCACGCTTCTTCTCCTCCCTGCCCGTGCGTGACGGGTCCTTTTTTAATGAAGTAGTGTGTTTCCTCTCGCGGTGTGTCGGTTCATCGTCCATCAGCCCACATGCTGGCGTTTCCACCTCACACCGTGCCCCCCAAGACGCATTCAGCAGTGAGGAGGGCACCGCACCGAGGCGGGATGCCTTGACCGCAGCGGTTCAAGGGACTGCATCGTGGCCAATACTATTCCAATAGTAAAACAGACAAAAGTCAAGTTGTAAAGCCAAAATGTACCTAAGTGAGAGTAACATTATTTTAAAGTAATGCTACTCTCACTAAACTAGTAAGAGTAGCAGTAGAAGTAAAAAGTAGTCCCCACAGCAACGTAATTACACACAGTGGGAAGAGTAACCAAAACCTTTACTCAAGTAAGAGTACCATTACTTTGATATTCGAGTAGAGGTAAAAGTAAGGTGTCAGAGAAAACTGCTGTGAGTGAACTTAACTGAGTCCCAGCCACCTCTTGAATAAGCCTTTTAATTGACTGTTTGGGTGTTTGCCAGATATGTGTCCAACATACATAAACTAAAAAAAACAACAACAACAACAACAACAACAACAACAACAACAGGTAACGTAGATTTATATGTTTGTTGCAATAAAAGAGTTGCATTGCTGGAGTTGTCTCTCTGGATGGGAGATGCTGAGGCCGAGCTGTGTCACTACCCTCAGCAGCCGCTAGGGGCCAACGTGATCCACAGCAGCAGAGCCCATGAGCTGCTGCAAGTTCATACAAGGGAATCAGTTGAGCTTGTGAATGGTTGCCTATGAAGAAATGCATGGCAAGGGTGGACTACTATTACTATTGCTAGCACAGACGAGATTTTTTTATCATGATTTTTAGTACCCTTTCATACAATGTTTCAATTGGTTTTAAAGATGTTTTACGCGCCTGTAACCAGCTTGTTAAACAATATTGAAGGTGTGGGACAATCATGGCATTTAGGTATGTATTTGAGGCCTCAATATTCAACGAGTTTCAAATATGTGTGAAATTCATCAAGTTGAACTCCAGTGTGTCTCCTAGTTTTTTAATATGACTTTTAAAATTAAGTTTACATTTAAACATTTAAACTTAATTTACATTCCTGATATTCTGTCCATTTACTAAAATTGTATGTGCTTGGAGGGCTTTAAGTTTGTTTGAAAATAACACTGAGATGGTTTTACTGATGTTTAAAATAAGCCAAGAATTCAGAAGCCACTCCCATAGATGTGGCTTTAAACGGCACATAACATTGTTCACCCAAACACACTGATGCCGGTCACTCAAATAAGACCTGCTAATAAGATATGCTCCTGGTTACATCTCCAAATTAAAAATGTGCTAACAACAAATGAACAAATGAGTCAAAAGCGTGCTTTTAAAGTTTCCCTTCAAACTCTACATCTGGACTAAAGAATGCCACATGCCTTTGATAGGATTTACAATCATTTGACTTAAGTGTTGCATAAAACAGCCTGGACTTGTCTTAATCCCCATAATAGTCTAAAGGTTCCTCTCTCGCTGCAGTTTACGCGCTGTGGAACTGCACTGCACTAGAATCAATTAAGTATTTAGGCTTGGCTTCAAATTGAGCAGTGAACCATCAAAACAGACCTATTTATTTGAGTTAAAAATAGGGAAAGGGAAGGCCATGTGCCGTAGTAAATACTTTTATTATTGGCAAATACAAAGGTTCAAATAAAACACCCATCAAAGCAGAGTGAATGTGGCATTTTGTATAAACACGTGGTGCACTTTGTCAATGTCAATATAAGTGAGCTGTGTAAAGAGCAGTGAATGTCTTACTGCTACTGAATCAAAGAATGAACTGTGCACTACGTAACTTTTATGGTGGCGAGTCCATTAATGTCGCGCAGTATGGCATTAAACGTGTCTCACTCCAAGATGACAAACAAAGTGACGCCACCAGGCAAAGTCACAAGTCATATCTGTGGAGAGTTGACAGTAAGAATGCATGTTTTTGAAGGTCATTTTAGCAGGAAAAAACAACCTGGAGATAAATAAGTTTAGTGCCATTCTGGGAAACATAACCAGGCAACACAATGACATCTCCATGGAGACAAGCAGATCTCAATTTGTACATGGTTATTGCTTAGGTATGTGCAAATAAAGTCAATGAAATCAAATAAATTGCAATCTTAACTTAGCAATATTTCACATTTTTGCATCCTGTAGTGCGATCTTTATTTATCTGTATTTTAGTCATTTAAATGCCTAAAATGCTCAATACATCAACAAAGTGGGAAGCATAAGCGAGGTTAACTTAATGTTTTGTCTTTCTGATTACGAAAACTCAAGAAAGACAGAACAAATTACCAGTAGTAATTATTTGAATGTCTTCTTGTTACTTAAGTAATTGTATCCCATTCTAATATATAAAATTAACATTTTTGGCAGCTCCACTCACGTCTGGCAGGAAGGAAACACGTGCAGAGAAAGAATGTGCTGCTGGTTTTGGCTGGACAAACAGAAGGGTCAGAGAATAGCCAACAGTAACACAGTTACACACATCCAACAAACCAAGAACAATCATTGTCATAAGTTATATAATAATATTGTCGTCACGTTTTCCCAGCATGCGTCACTAAACTCCACACTGGCAGTAATGGTGATGGGGAATTTGCATAAAAACGAATACTGCCCGGCACAATTAACACATTTCAGAGCTTGTGGACTAATTTTGTGCGCCAGGATGCACAAATTATTATGCGCAGAAGAAAGACAGAGCCTTTTACCGGATTTACAAAGCAAAGCCTCGCGCCTCGTGCGTCAAGCCTCACATGAATTAAACTACAAATGTGCTTTGATTTGGGTTTTCATTTAGGGAATGATTTAACCATCTTAAAACGATTCAAAAGATTAGGCATTGGTGATTCTATTAACCATGAATCAATGTATCAATTAGGAAAGAGAGAGAGCGTAGAGAACATTTTTATATTACTCTTCAAAAATGCTGTTCTCATAAATAACTGAGTAAATTAGCCTGCTGTCATGTAAAACTTTTTAATTTCAAGATGACATCATTTTAACTGTCAATGTCACTTATAAACATTACAGCAGGCATGTCCAAACTACGGCCCGGGGGCCAAATACGGCCCTCAGACCAATTTTTGTTGGCCCTCCGGCTTCCTGCTAAGTTGGCCCAAACAATAAAAAGTAATACTTTTTACTGTAAAACGGAAAAAATTCAAGCATTTTGATGTTATGCCAACCTAATATTAATGTCCCAAGTCTTATTAAAGGTGTGGAGGCTCGTCGAAACAATGTCAAATACAAAGTTTTGAATGATTCACTTCATTGTAGGGTTGCATGTGGCCCTCTGCGGCGTATAAGTTTCAAAATGCGGCCCTTGGTGAAAAAAGTTTGGACACCCCTGCATTACAGGGTTTTATAACAGTGTATTTCTCACAAACATCTCTAGAGACACTAGATGATATTGGACGGTGGAAAGTGAATCAGATGTCCTGATTTTGCAGATGTCCAGATTTAGCATGATTCATTTTTCATTTAATGATTATTATGGCCTGGTTCTGGAAGTTTTAACCCGTTGATGGGCATTCATTTAAAAATAATAAATCAAGTTGTGTTACTGTAGTCAGTCTAATTACGAGTGTAGTGCATGCGTGGATGTCGGTGCAAAGTATGAGTCAGTCGGACAACCTTTTCTGTATGTAAAGGTTGGGTGCGTTATATTACTGGTATCAGTGTAGATGTATGAGTGCTGTGGGGTGTGTTAGGGCAAATGAGTGTCAGTAAGAAATCCTTTTGTGTATGTGCATGTCTGAGCGAGAGCGAGGTGGCAGCGGAAGTCAGCTGGGCCCTAGTGGTCACCGGAAGCGCTGACCACAGCACCTCAAACAGAAGAGAGGTTGGGTCACACATTAGGGAACCGTGACAATGATTAAGATAAACCATAAGCTACATTTCAGGCTTGCTGCCATTCATGACTGCAGTTTTTCCCTGCCGTAATGGCGTCCTCTACATAATTAGTCACGTGGCTGCAGAAGCTCTGGATAAACTTTTGATGCTTAGAAGGAGACGTGACTGATGAAGGTGAGTATGATAGATGAGGAGGAAATGGAGAGGCTGAGGGAGGTGTTGGTGCTGCTGCTGCTGCTGCTGCTGCTGCTGTGGTGCAGATGGGTCAGAGGAGGGTAAACTGGAAGGATGAAATAGAGGAGAGAGTTTGTATATGAATGATTGGACTTTGAATCGGCTTTATTCGACAGGACAGTGCAGAGTGAAATGAAAATGGGGGATGACAGTCCTTTCATCTCTTAAAATTCTGGTGGGTCTGCAGAGACCCGGCTGGCATTTTCTGCATTTTTTTCCATTTTGTCCTGTATCTGATAAAAAATAACTATGAACCTGGGAATGTAAAAAATAAAAAGAAAGCTGTGACCCAAAAATCAACAATTCTGGGATGAATCAGAGTCAGTTTGAACACAACACACGCACAAAACAAGCCAACATAAAAAAATAGGCCTTTCCGTCTAAACTTTGACTTTATTACAAGTCCCTAAATCAAATTTTTTGTGAATTTAGATTCAGCTTTCAAAGAGTTGTCAAGATCGAACAAATGATCAAACTGGTGTCAATCCACACCATCCTCCAGACACCAGCTTTACTCCTCCTTATATTTATCAAAGAAAATCAGATTTTCATCTGAGCAGAGCTTGTGATCACTTTTAATTGGAGTAAATCAGGCATCAGAAGTGAAGAGTCCAGCCATTTGTTTATGCTCCAAAGTGTTCAGAAACCTGTTTCCTCTGCATTTGTTTCTTTACATGTTTTCACCTTCACTGAATACACTGAAAGTGCCCATGACCTGCACTTGTGTTACTCTGGCGGCTATTCCTTTGAATCAACCCGTAAAAGTTATTCTAACAGTCGATAACACCTGTACAAACATGCCCAACAATATTAAAATTTTCGCTCTAGAATAAAAGCATCACAAGCTCCGCATACCTATCATTCTAGTCACATCAAATGGTTGCTTCAGCTGCAAGCTTTTCAAAAAGGTATTGAATATTATTTTAAACAATACATGTTTAAGCTTTCTAAGACTAAAAGCAAGTTGTTAAGTTTGCATTGCACTCAGTGGTTCTAGTGATGGGCAGTCTGGCGCTCTTTTGGATCGGCTTCCGTGAAGAGACGTTCAAATAACTCTGTTATCTTACAATCAGCACCTCCAAATCTGAGGCCATGGTTCTCAACCGGAAAAAGGTGGCTTGCCCTCTCCGGGTGGGTGGGGAGTCCCTGCCCCAAGTGGAGGAGTTCAAGTATCTCGGGGTCTTGTTCACGAGTGAGGGAAGGATGGAGCGTGAGATTGACAGGCGGATCGGTGCAGCGTCTGCAGTGATGCGGTCGCTGCATCGGACCGTTGTGGTGAAGAAAGGAGCTGAGTCGAAAGACAAAGCTCTCGATTTACCGGTCACTCTACGTTCCTACCCTCACCAATGGTCATGAGCTTTGGGTAGTGACCGAAAGGACAAGATCGTGGATACAAGCGGTCGAAATGAGTTTCCTTCGCAGGGTGGCTGGGCGCTCCTTAGAGATAGGGTGAGGAGCTCAGTCACACGGGAGGAGCTCGGAGTAGAGCCGCTGCTCCTCCACGTCGAGAGGAGCCAGCTGAGGTGGCTCGGGCATCTGTTCCGGATGCCTCCTGGGCGCCTCCCTAGGGAGGTGTTTCGGGCATGTCCCACCGGAGGAGGCCCCGGGGAAGACCCAGGACACGCTGGAGGACTATGTCTCTCGGCTGGCCTGGGAACGCCTCGGGATCCTCCCGGAGGAGTTGGAGTGTCTGGGGATAAGGAAGTCTGGGAGTCCCTGCTTAGACTGCTGTCCCCGCGACCCGGCCCCGGATAAGCGGAAGAAGAGGGATGGATGGATCTTACATAGCATTTTATTCAGCATCATTCAGCAGTAAGTCACCTTACGGTATTATTACTATCTTATCTTCTCTTCTCTTCATTCACGTTTTTCACGTTTTATTATATTATTACTTTATTAATATCATAATATTATACTACTGAAATTATTTGTATATAGCTTTTTATTTGTAACTTTTTACAGTTTGTTCACATGGCTTGTTTCTCATCCGCTGGTCTTTTCTGAGACCATATTGCATATTTAGATACTGCATGGCCTTTCAACTAAGCAATCCCACTAGATAACTGCTGCATGGAGGATTGTCTTTCAGCTGCAACACAGAATTCAAATCCAACTAATGCAGTGAGTGGCTTCTCATTTCTGAAACAACCAAGATGTCAGTATGTTTGAGAAGGGTCAAATCATTGGCATCAAGCAGAGAAAACATCTAAGGAGAAGCAGAAACTAATCTAGACTACTACAGATCTGAACCCCATTGAGAGTGTTTGGGATTAAAAAAAATGGGTGACATGTCCACTGATGTGCCATTCATTCACAACCATCAACTCAGGTTACAGCATGATAATGCACGGCCCCACAACAGCGTGTTCCAGTTTCTGCCAATATCCGCCAACTTCAGTGGCCATTTTGGTCACACCAGATACTGACAGATCCAATAAAGCAAAACCAAACATTTCAGAGTGTTCTTTTATTGTGGCCAGCCTAAGGCACACCTGCGCAATATTCATGCTGCCTCATCAGCATCTTGGTATGCCACACCTGTGAGGTGGGATGGATTATTATTAATTGGAGTATATATATATAGCTTATGGAAAATGGAAGCAAAAGCAAAAGTGTTGCATTTATATTTTTGTTCAGTGTAGATATGAGACCACATATGCGATTGAAAACACGGTGTGTCCATCAAACTATATGTCTGCTATTGTGGATTTTCAGTAGGTCTGAGCAGGAGCCTTTGAAGAATCAACTCTCATTCTTCGCAGAGTTGTTCCCAAACAGACCAGACCAATAACCAGCGTTTTACACCTTACTTTTGCCTGCCCGTAAATGTCTGTAAATGCAAAATAGTATTTTTAGTTATTTTTAAAATAAACTCAGTCCATGTGCTTGACATTTGTCTTGACATTAAAACATTCTATTATACTTATAGAATCAATTTTCATATTTCTAATAGAGTAATTGGTTGTGGTGGCAAGCTATCTTCTCCGAGTTGGACTATGCAGATTAGGTGGTTTTCAGTTGATTCTTATGTTACCAAATTCTGGTACACATGTTTCTTTGGAGAGTTCTGGCATGGTTTATGGCTAATATTGTAAATTACCAATATCAACAATCAAAATAGGCGCTGTGCTTTTATCCTAGCCTATATTCAAAGCAGAGGAGTGAGATACTGAGTTGGACTCAGTTTATCTGAGGTAACCATCCTTTGTATTGTATGTAGGTTGAGCCGTCAGACACCAGCACTATAAACCAGAAGGCCCCTGGATTGTTACGCCTGTTACATTCACAAAGAGCGGCTTCATTGTTCAAATGATACACTCTTCAGTACCCTCAACAGACCCATCAATCTTTCACTTATTTGTACCATACTAATTCAGTTTTAATTCAGAGTTTAGTGATCTGCCACCATCTAAAATAATAACACATTTATCATTTCTATGCAGGGTGAGTGAATCCATCCCTCCCTCCATCACTTTATTTGTCCCAGAGGAGCAATACAAGCACACTGAGCTAGAAATACAATTATAATAGAAAAACTCAACAGCTCAACAGACTGGTCACGTAGAGTCAGCTGATCTTGTGTCAGGACCCTCTGTGCAAAAGTGCCCCCCTCTGTGTCCTGCAGCTCGAGTATCACAGCCAATATCCAAGAGGAGCCAGGTGAACTCTGGAGACTCAAAAAGGTGTAAAAATGGTGTCTGTAGCAACAAGTCACACTGGTCTGTAGCATATCAGAGCTAACTGTTAACCTCCATGCAGGATCGCCTTTGGATACAGGAAAAGCCAACAGCTCAATTCACACAAACAGTTATTAACTTCTGTCACTTGAACATTTGAACAATGACGGACCCTTCACCAGAAAAGTTACATGAAGCACCTTTAATTTTTTACGTATTTACCTGATTTATGTGGACACCAGGTAATGATTATGAAATATTGTACTACATGCACTTAATCCCGCTTTATTTTGCCACAGACAATCATTACACTGCCCTAAATAAATAAAGTGCCCCCTCCTATCGCATTGTTGAACCAGTCCTACCTCCACTTGTGTACAGAAAAAGACATTTGCTCCTTGGTCTTGTCGTCTAAACATAATAGTGCGTAGGAATGCACTCTTGATCCAAGACAATCAGGAGGTCACGGACTGCCGGCTACATTTCATGCCTCACTTTCGACAATGTCATTTTCATTCCACCAACCATTGGCCCAATGGTTAAAAAAAAATGTTTGGGTGTTCTCTTCTCCTGATATAATCGCTGTGAGTGCGTAACTGCAGCCCACTCTGTTTAATTGTAATGGGCCTTTGCTGAAATATTTTCCCCAGATTTGCCTGATGTTACAGCTGTATGGCAGGCTTCTAAATGATCGCTTTAATCAGGCTGCCTGTTCTAATCTGTTGTTATTTCCTAATTATTACAAAAGAAAAACAGCTGTTGAATTTATAATGGAACTGAAACGGAAATTTAGTCTCATTTGATCTAAGCGCTATAACACGTAAGAGCCTATTTTTTCAAAAAGAGAAGTTAGTCATTTAAACAAACTCAACTAAATAAAATATACATTAAATAATAGCTTTAGTCTAGAAATATAGATATGCGTCACAATTTTTGCAGCTCATGTCATGCTTGTGTCCTCAGTTTTTTAGTCCAAGTCATATGACTAGTTCAAGTCCAAGTCAAGTCCTTGTGCAAGCTCGAGTCCAAATCTGAGTCACAAACCAGCCCATTTAAGAAAAGCATTCTTATTTTCCCTAGCTGTGCACACAGTGGACTGAATTATCTTAAAAGCATTAAAAAACTTTATCAACGCATATATAGAGTTTGCTAGTATTTGGACTTGATCGTTGTAACAAGTCCAGTCCATGTTCAAGTTTAAGTCTGAGTCCACAAGTCAAAGTCCATGTCAGAGACAAGCTTGAAACTCAAATTGAGTCAGAAATCTACATCCTGAATAAAAAAGATAAACATCTTATTTTATATGTTTGTGTTGATGTTGAAAATTGTAAAAACACTGATCAAACCTTGGACCTTCTTGCTGTGAGGTGAGAGTGCTAAATACTATGGCAAAGTTACAAAAATGTATCACAGCATAGACAGGAGACATGCAGCGTGAGGGCAGACGTAATGGGAAGAGATGCAGGTATTGATGAAATGATTGAAACATCTAAGCGCCAATCCAATTAATCTAATACAATTGAGATACTGGTTAAGAGAACAGGGTTATCTGGGGATGCTTTATTGCTTTGAGTTAAGTTAAGTGTATTGCGTTAGGGAGGTCATCTGATTTAATAACATGTAAGAAATATGGAAATGACTGCATGCTATGTCGCAAACTGTCATGTTGTGTCATTCTGTTACTGGGGTTCCCTGTCTGGAACCATGAGCTTCTGCAGTCTAAATTCCACTTAAGGTTTAGCACTGAACCATTTCTCTTTAGATGAAGCACATATTTGGTGCAATTCAAACAGTAGTTGCACAGCACACATTCCTAAGGAACACAAATTCAAGAGTATGGCCGGGGAGGAGCAGGAGCACTAATACACATGTGGATATTTGGGGTCACCTGCCATCTCCACAGACCTGACATGGCCCGCCAACATAAATAGCCTGTATAGTGCTTATGTCCTCACATTTATCTGTCAAAGAACTAGAAAAAGTTTTGATGGACTTTTGTTTACTTAACACCATCGCCACATCGACTCACTATCCTGTGCCACAGGGGGAAAAAATAAAGCATGAAAGAAAACAAACTTATTCAGTTTTCCAACTAAATTACACAAATTTCTTAATTGTTCAAAGTACCACCTGTTGGTGTCTGTCAGCCAATCAGTCTGTTATCTTGGCCTTTCTACCAACAAAATGTCAAGTTTAAAACGATCCAAATGGAACCCGTGAGTTACTTCACAAGCTCTTAATTCTATTTAAATTGACATAATAAAATGTGTCTGTTGACTTGGATTGTAATAAAAATAAATTTAAGATAAATAAAAATAAAATTATGAATTTATATATTTATTACTTAGCCAGTGAGATACTTTGCTTAACATCTCAACAACTCAACACGCTAGGCTAACGTTATGAGGAAAAGAAGATAAAATAAGAAAATTTACTGAATTCCTTTTAATTAAAATGTTTTTACACTCTACCTTTGTTTGACATAGCTATTGTTTATATATACATTGTGTCTGTTTTCTGTCTGCAGCCATGTGTTTCCAGAAGTCTCCTGATGAAAATGTTTGGTGGCAGGGTTGCCAGGCTTCAGCGACCAAACCCGTGCAAGAGCATTTGAAAGACGGCCCAGTGTGCGCTGGTGGTTTTTAGGCATTGCGCAAATGTAGTTGCTACTACCGTGGCTTTGTGGGTTCGATACCCAGCCTCAACCATTTGCTGAATGTCTATACTCTCTCTCCAAATAAGCCTTCAGCCAGAAAATCTTTAAAAAGTAACAATAAATTGGCCAAAAGCTGCGGGACATACATCAATGCATTTCCCACAGTATTTGTTTACATGTTTACTGCAGTAACCTGGCACCTACATTGATGTACATATACCTACATTATCCTACAGTATCTGGACTAACCATGTATTTTCTGTCTGTGAGATAAGCGATAAATCAACTGTGAAAAGCACCACAGAAGTTAGGGTGTTTCAGGACAATACTGTGGTCTACTGTATCGAAGGAAGCACTTCCAGTAAAACCAACACTGTCACCTTTTGTAAGTCATAATTTATCTAAAATCATTCAAATCTAAATAGCTCTTCTTCAGCTGGGTTCTCACCACTGCTGCTTTAATGGCGGCGGGAAATACCCCTCTGAGCAATTCAGATCCATAAAATGACTTAAAAAAAGGAGTTGCATGGTTAATTTGCATTGATAATTACATAACAGTATTGATACGCACATTTGTACTGAGTCAGTATCAATATATTGATACCACAGACAACATTTTCATGGCAGCGTTTAAAAAGTACTCAATTCCACGAGAAAACTGCAGACTGGCAACACTGGGCTGTGGACAAATATGACGGCTGTGTTTGGACCTGCATGTGATACTAAAAGTGGCTAACGCTAACCCCTCATTAGCACTCTCACTACCCCTGCGTGAGAGAGGTGTGTGCAGGTACAGGCACTGCAAGGGCTGGCATCTTCTCCCTGTTTACATCATACGCCTATAATGGTTTGAAGGAATGACATAACATGATAATTTGACCATTGCATGCATTGTAAAGATTCTTTCCCAATGTACGTGTCAGGGCACAAGTCTCCATAACAACTGCAGAGCATTTAGCAAACAACAAGGCAGGTCGTGAGGTCAGCTGACTACAGTCTGTCTGTGTCTGGAGTCTGCCTATCCACTCATTTTATAAGATTATGGATGTCACACTATAAAATGTGATTAATTAAAAGTCTTAAGACAGAACACAGTCACATTGTGCGATGGTTCACATGATCAATCGTAGCTACATGCAAAGTTTGTTTGCGCAAATATCAGGTTCTAGGCTCCCAGTGATAAAGTCACAGCAGTTTTACTGGTTAGTGGAGGATAACGGGATATGCCAGCTGTGTTTCGTGTTTGTAAGAGTTAATGTTAAGTAAATGAAAGATTATGTGAGAAGGTCCCGTTCACCTTGGCACTCCTCTGCTACATGTTGAGAAGCCCTTGTGTTTACATGTTTGACAGAGATTGATAGTAGACACAGCAACAGGAGGGCTCACTCTGTGATCAAGATTCTAAAATATCAAACAAGTTTGATGTCCATTGTAGTTTGTCTTTGGTTGTACAATAGTTCTAAGTTTAATCTTTGGCCCTGTCTTACATTGAGACCTACGTCCCACGATTTTGAGTTATAACTTAAGATTTTCCCCACGATCATGAATCTTTCATCGCAGACAGCCAAAATTAAAATGAATTGAATTGGTTGAAAGGTGTCCAACACCTTCTTGCTGTGAGGTGAGAGTACCAGCCACCAACTACGTTTTAGGGAAATGAGGAGTATATCTTCTATTTTTCTATTGGCATTCTCATTTTAACGTCTCGTGACAGTCTAGATTTCCAATGTCATCTTTGTACACATGTTGAAACAGTCCATTCAGTGATCCACAAAGACATGACATGCTCCTTCATTCACAACCCAACCTCACATTGTATGTTGTAAAAATATCCTGTAGGTTTTTGATCATTTTGCCTTTTCCCCTTTGTATTGGGAGGAGAACTGCCCCACTTGAATGCATTGAAAGCTATTTGTACTTGGGGGGCCTCTTCCTGTATGCAACGTTTCTTTTTATGTATTGAACCAATGTGGACGATATATCTTTTCAAAAATGCTGAGAACTTTGTAATGACTTTGCTCCCATGGGCCAAAATCCATTGTTTACTAAATCTGGGGAATTGCAAAATGGCCGATGTGCAGCTTGTTTACATAGCGCTCCCCTGTGAGTAGTTGCATGTTTGGCATTGTGTCGCATGGATTTAGTATCAAAAGGCGCTTAACGCTGCTACTGTGCAAGCATTTGTGTATAGGCTGCACTCATTCAGTAACAAATAAAGGTCTAGATAGCTGTATACATAGCCTTTCTTAGCTTCCAAATAACATTGTACATCAAAACAAACGTGGTATTACTGGCTAACATCCTGGAGATGTAGAGGGAGCCAAGTAAAAGGAAAGCCAACATAGGAAGAGGAAGTCTTTCTAGTGGTCTGAAGACTCATGACTGTTTGGAGTGAGACTGTTTGTGGAGTGTGTGCATGAAAATAGCTTCAATTTTCTTGGCCAACAATAGGTCAGGTTGTTCGAGTCTGTGTTTTGTTTATTTTGGGGTTTTTCAGTTCACAGTCTTATGTGCAGTGTCTGTGGTCATATGATCTTAGAACAGAACAGAATTGTACTATGCAGATTTCATATATCGTTTTTTTTTTTTTTTTTTATACCGGCTGATACTATTTTTTTTTTTTTTTTTTTTTTTAATACAGGCTATACTATTATTAGTAATGGCTTTAAAAAATGTAGCTTCTATTCCTTCCCCTTCCCCTTCATATTCCTACAGACCCTTCCAGGAGTTAATAATAGTTGGTGATATAAACACTCTATCCTGTTCATTTTAATGAGGAAGCGAAATAAAATGCAGACAAATTGTTGTTGTTAATGTATTTATTATATTTGGTAAGGAGTAACTCAAAATCGAACTTCCAACTCCATTTTCTTAAGTTTACTAATGTATGTATTTTTTTTTGTGCTTGTTGAAATAAAGATATACGTTCACAGTCAGACTGTTGTGGCCTGCTACATTCTTGGTGCATTATTGTCTTGCATAACGTTAGATTTAGGTCGTTGTTAGTTTGTATGTTAATTTCAACACTAATTGTGGACGTCAATAATCTATGCAAAACAGTGCTACACATGGTCGTTTTCTAGTTTTCTAAGAGTCTGGTGTTACTCTTGTAGTCAAGTGGTTTTCAGTCACAAAAACAGCTGTGGTTCTTCATAGTTTGTGATATTTGGTGGCTTACGCTAACCCTCCCATTGAAAATAGATTAGATTAGAGCCAACGTATGGAAGGATATCAGCCTTTATCAGGTGCCCGGTTAACTAATTATAGAAGGGTCTAAACATCAAAACAGCAGCCATATAATGTATCAAAATCATTTTTAGAAATTCTTTTTGACTCTCTCGCACACCCACAGCTGTCTCAAATGACTTTATCTTCAAACTTCAGCTTTATCTAAGTTACACCCTCCAATCAAACGAATAACCCAGGATAACTCCCTCCGGCACCTCTGTGAGTTTAACCTGCCACTAACATCTCCCAACCCTTTCATCCCGATAAACCTTTGCTTTCTTTGGACAGAGACATTGCATATTTCCTCAGACTCACCATAATATTTACTGGACAAGTGACTAACATGCCCAAATATATCTGTGGTTCTTCCTTCCAGGGAAGTGCTGACAGTATCCAGGACTTTTTGTGTACTAGGTTTCCATGGTGACGTTAGCAGAGGGAGGAGAGAGCAGGGCGATGACCCCATTAGAGACACATAACGCAGAGGTGGGGTGTTGACATGTACACACGTGCCTTTAGAGAAGTGGAGCATGTACCCTGACAACCCCGGTCACTCCCAAGCATACTTCAGGCTGATGGGATAATGGTTTGGAACATGACCTTTTTACATGCTATTACTGGTAACACTTGTAAATATGGGCACATTACATGTTTATTACACACTATGGCTAGTTGAACGATAAAGCTAATCTCTCCCATAACGGGAGGTGCCCCTCCCTTTGTAATGAGACAGACACCTGTGCCTCTGAATGCACCCTGAAGAGGCTCACCAAAGCAGAAACGCATCTAGTTTAGCTGCAAAAGTACAGTGTTGTCAGAAGGTCTTGTGTCTCATGCTTTTAAGTCATTAAGTCTCTTTGATGTGAGTGCCCCAGGAGCCCCATGGACACAGTGAGTGAAGTGACATGACAAAGTCTGCAGACCACAGGCATAAAGATATTTTGCAATGATTATTTGTCTTACACTCACATGAAGATTTGAGGACTGAGAAAGAGTCATTTCATGGGGGCATAATTAAAAGTCTTATAGCCTTTTTATAGACACTATCGATCTTGATAATTTTAATTATGCATACACTGATATTAGGTTTGTGCTTGGGTGGGACAGTGAAGTGATAAGGTTAAGTTTAGGAGCAAGGTTATTGTTAAGGTTTTCAGAATCAGAAAGGAGTTTACATTGTCAGTGAACAGAACTCACAAACTGGGAACTTCCTTCAGCATTAAGGTGCAGCATACAACAATGAATAATAATTGTAGCAAAATACATCAAGAAGGGCATGCATACAATTTTGAATTTACAAATAAAATAATCTATAGACAATTCAGAATAGTGCGCAAAAAAAAAAAAAAAGCATTGCAATAGATGGTTATTGGTTTGAATAATTGTTGGCAGGTGTTAAGTGTTCATGAATCCAATGGTAGAGAGAAAGAAACTGTTCTTGTGGCGGGAGGTTCTGGTCCGGATGGACCATAGCCTCCTGCCTGAGGGGAGTGGCTCAAATAGTCCGCGTCCAGGATGAGACGGGATGTGATTGGCTGTGATCCGACCTGCTCGTCCCAGAGCCCTGGAGACGTACAGGTCCTGCAGAGATGGAAGTCTGCAGCCGATCACCTTCCCAGCAGAACGCACAATGCGCTGAAGTCTCTGTTTTGTCCCTGGCTGTGGCTCCAGCGTACCACACGGTGATGGTGGAGGTGAGGATGGACTCAATGATGGCATAAAACTGCACCATCTGCGCTGACAGCTTGGCTTTCCTCTGGAAATACATCCTTTGCTTTGATTAGTTAACATGTTAGCAGTAGCTATAAAAACAAAATTTGCAACATACTAGCCTCATCTCAACATACTTCATGAAAGAAAAACATAAAACAGTTACAAAATGACAGGTTTAAGCACTTCCAGGACGACCTGCGTCATCGCTTCCATCCCATCACTCTATAGCAGCAGTGACTCTGACATTACACTGTACACAGACAACCCTTCACCAAACTTTACCTAAACATACCTCTTTTCCCATTGCGTTTAGTTTTAGTGTTGTTCGTCTATTAAATCCGGCAGACTTTATGATGCCTTTACACACATTGAAACCATACAGCGTGTTTTAGTCCTGACAGTGCCATACATCTTCAGAGTGCCAAAACCCACTCTGAGAACCTGCATGTGAAGCTCAAACTCCACCACCTGACTCCACAAGCAACACCCCTTTCTCAGGCATCCCTCTGCATTCTCCTGGGTCAAAGGTCACCGGAACCTGCACTAACAGACTGAAAGAGAAACACCGAATATGGAGAAGTGAGCAAAACAGTTGTAATTTCTCATGGGTTATTATTGAACAGTCTATATAACCTGGCAGAGTCTCTAGACCGTCTATATAACTTCAGCCAGACCTCTTAAGACAACTGTGTGATTCGTTAATAAAGATTGGCATGTTGCAAAGGACTGGACAGAAAAAAAAATGTCAGACATTGTAAAAACAAAACCATCTTAGTATTATATATAATTTTTCCACTTTTATATGCATGGTTATTTTTTATGACAATGTGCCAGTTCTCTAATTGTGTAAGAATTCCATTGAATCAACTATTTCCTGGGAAAACATTTGGAGTTTTTTTTCTTTATGAAATCGAAGGCCGAAAAAAATATCTCAAACATGGAGAATAGGAAACAACGAGGAGATGGAGAGGCTGATGGTGAGGCTGCTGTGGTGGATTTGAGCTGTAATATTGATTCAAACTTTGGACGAGGGCAGCATTTGGAACCATATAAATATGGAGCGGAGGGCCACAGACAACCTGACAAAGAACTGAATAGTCCACGATTTAGCATTTCACATAGTTTTGATGAACATCCACGTCTCTAATGAGGCTTGGAACATTAATAACATCAAAATGTGTTTTTTATTTTATTTGTAATTTTTTTTAAAGTTTTGGTTGTTTGAGCGAATTCAGTAGGAAGGGCCGCATTTGGCCCCTGGGCCATAGTTTGTAGACCCCTGATCTAAAACAGAAAGTAGAAGGAAAAGAATGGTGTTTGTTATACATTTTTATTTTGTTTGTTTGTTGTCTGTTTGTTGATTTTGTTGTTGTTGTTGTTGTGGTTGTTGTTGTAATAGTAGTAGTAGTGGTAGTAGTAGTAGTAGTACTAGTAGTAGTAATAGTAGTAGTAGCAGCAGTAGTAGTAGTTATTTAATTAGTTAGTTGCAGTAGTTTGTATTATGAAACATAAATAAATGAATCAAAGCAAAAAAATAAATTAAAAATTCATGATGTTAGAAAAGTACTGTAAAGTATCATTTCTTAAAAACGTTACTTGAGTAAATAACAAATGAATCAAATACAACTTCAAGTGGGAAGATGAGAGGGGAAAACAAATATAACATGGTTTAAAGCTCTTTAATGATAATTTTGCATACTATTAAAACAACATCCTTTTTGTGCAACCTGTGCATATGACAGGTGAGACTACACATTCACTGCAACTTAGTGAACATGATAATATTCAAGATTTTACAAAAGCTATTCCCTATTTTTCCCCAGTTCGACAAATTTGGTGATGTTTAAAATATTACTTCCTGGTTGTACATGATTGAGTTAATTGTTACCTAGCAACCATATTATAAACAAGAGCCAAAATCCATATAAATAAACAGTTATGATTATGATGCATCTTATAACCCCTTTATGTGGTTAAATGATTTTTGAAATTATTATGAAAATTGTCTTTGCATTTTTATAGAATGTTGCATATTGATGACAGAGGGATTCTGTTTCAGAACTCAGCTCTCCTTCCTGTAATTGCACATTTTATTTCTATTTTTTTCTTCGCAAACTGTCAATTGACTGATATGAACCTATGATAAATATTTACCACAGGTTCTATCCCACCAAACTAAGTAATAATTAGAAAAACCTGTCATATCCTCTTTAAACTTGAAACAGCTCCATAATGATGTGGGTCTGTGGTCGGTAGAGCATTGGAGCTGAGAGATTAGAGAGGTCATGTTTGTTTAGGTATACCAATTTGCAGCCTAATGACAGACACATCTACCCCGCACACACACGCATGCATACACGCACACACACACACACACACACACACACACACACACACACACGCACGCACGCATGCTTTTGTCTCTAGTAGATTAGACTACTATAACGGCCTGCTCACTGGCCTCTCCAAACGAGCTGTAAAACAGCTGCAGTACATCCAGAACGCTGCTGCTCGGGTCCTGACTAGAACCAGGAAGTACGATCACATTAGTCCTGTGCTCAGGTCTCTGCACTGGCTCCCTTTGGCTCAGAGAATAGAATTTAAAGCAGCTCTGCTTGAATACAAGTCTCTCCATGGCCTAGCACCACAGTACATCTCGGACATGTTAGTGCCATATGAACCATCTCGGACTCTGAGGACCTCAGGGACCGGCCTCCTGCTGGTGCCAGAGTCAGGACTAAACATGGGAATCTGCGTTTCAGTTTTATGAAGCTAAAATCTGGAATAGTCTTTCCTGAGGATGTGAGACAGGCCGCTACTCTGGCAATGTTCAAATCTAAACTAAAAACTGTTTTGTTTGGCTGTGCATATGATTGAAACGGTTTTCTTTGCACTCTTCTCTTTATGTCTTGAACTATTTGACTGATAGCCTGAAAATGGCACTTTTAAATTAAGATTTTGTAATTTCTTGCCATGTCTCTGTGGTTTTAATGCATTTTTTCCCTGTTGTGTGAAGCAGTTTGAATTGCCTTGTGTATGAATTGTGCTCTACAAATAAACTTGCCTTGCCTTGCCTTGTCTTGCCACACACACAAACAAACACTCAGGTTTGGCTTACATTTATTTAAGTGAGACACATGGACTTTGTTCCACACATATATAATTATATACATAACCAGGAGACGATTAGAATTCACTTGTTGAGTCTCTTATCCTTTGCCCACACCATTCTGATCTAGGAAATTATAATTTGACTGTTGCCGTGAAAAAAAAAAGAAAAAAAAAAAAAAAGAAAGAAAAGAGACCAGTACTTAATTAGCCTTAATAAAGCATTGACAAAGACGTATAAATACTTACTATTGGAATGAGAATGATTCAGCCTTAATTAAGGGTTAGAGTTAGGAGTTACAGTTAAGGTATTAATTAAGTAGTTACTAAGATTGAATATTAAAAGTGTATCGGTGTAATCCCTCATTCGTCCAGAGAGTGTTCCATTGTAGAAAAAGATTCAGTTGTAGTCATCTGGACTCTGTTTTAGAAAAAACAAAACGTTTCAACTCTCATCCAAGAGTCATTCTCATTCTCAACAGAGAAACAAGTCTGAGAACTCTTGTTTATATCCTACTCTGTGAGAGCCCTGCCCACAGGGCGGGACCTCCTGCTAATGGCCCATTGAAACTGTAGATCAGAGTTCTCAGACTTGTTTCTCTGATTGAGAATGACTCTTGGATGAGAGTTGAAACGTTTTGTTTTTTCTAAAACAAAGTCCAGATGACTACAACTGAATCTTTTTCTACTATTAAAAGTGTAGTTATTATAATGTGACAAAGCAGTGTCTTATTTGCCTTTAGACAAAATGCTAATAATATAACACATTTGTCCCATATAAAATTAGTCGAGATGCCAAGGCAAATAACCTGCATGAATTGGCTTGCTTGCTAGTATTGTTTGATTTGTTTTCTGGGAGAAAATTCAGAAATTCCAAGAATATTTTCCTGCCAGTGAAGAGACGTTTTGGAAAGCGCATACGTTAACAACATACATGCATTGAAAACAGTAGTCACTTCATACATAGTTTATTTGCCATTCCACTCCTCATTCACTCCTATGTCATAACCCCCATGAACGTTTATTTTCTCATTCTTCATGATGGCAACACCAGCGCTTTCTTCACATGGCCCTAACCTCTTCTTATTCCTGGACTTACTTTCCTTCTTCCCTCCCCGCTGTGTTAAACCTTATCTAATCATAAAATCCTCCTTCACTGGTGTTGCATGTGTTTTGATACAGCCAGGATAAGACCCACATCGCTACTGGAACCTCATATCTACTTCCTATATCGGTCAAAGATTGTTATTTATTTTCAGATGGATCACTGCAGACCCCCGGAAGCCATCTTGGTTCTATACGGGTTTGTCATGGTAAAAGGAATGCTAGAAAACCTGCTAACATATTATTATTAACTTGGGTGTATCAAGTTACATAGGCCTGAATGGGAAAGACTACAAATATAGGGTTAAAAGTGGGGTTGTTTTGCATTTAGCTTTAAGTAGGAGAGCATTAAGTAAGGTCACCATAACCTTGCAATATGAATCTGACCCTGGATTCATATGAGTTAAAAGCAGGTTGTTTTGACCTTATGATGGTGGTGGAGGTGAATTGTGTGAGAAAACTCCTATGGTGATGTTTTGTGTTGTGAGGTAGTGTTGATAGCCATGTCTAGATACATATTCTCCACATATTAATGATCATTATGCATGTAAAGAAGGAAAGATTATAGCCAATGTTATAGCCAAAATATAGATAGGGTGTCAAACCAACTATCCCTCAATATTAAAAAGTTACATATGATTGCCAACAATATTTTTTTAGAGCCTTAGAAAATGTGTTGAAAGTTCTTAAAACATATTTATCAATATTAGGTCATGAAAATTTGTATTTTGTTTTGTATTTGTTTGTGTGTCATCACAGCATCACCAGCGGGCACCAAAACAGTATTTTGACCTAAAAAAAAAAAATGTATTTGTTTTAAGGTTCACATATTATGCATTATATGTATTGTTATCTGCCTGTAAAGAATGTATCTGAAGCATACTTTATACCTGTGCAGCGTTCCCTCACCAGGATTTGTGTCAACACTCCATCTACTGACAGCTGAGAGAATTACAAATTGGAGATAAACAAAAACTTGTCCCCAAAATGCTAATGCCAGCCCTTGTGTTTGCTTTCACTTTTAGTTCTGTTTTAGTGTAATGACAGAATTTCTTGACCTTTGGCTCTGAAGAAGACTCTAGTCCAGCATGAACCGGGTCCAAAGCATTCAAGTATCACACTTCTGAAAAGAAAACATCAGTTTACTGCTACCCTCTGTCTCTTATTCTTTATAGTATTTACCAAAGCGTAGCATTTAGGTACCATTAAGGATATTCTTTGGTGTTATTTTGCTCCATATTTTCTTGGTGGATGTTGCTATCTGGCAATTATAATAACTATTAGCCTACTATCTGTTTATCTGATTGAAATTATTAAGCCCAACAATTGTTTAGAATATAAACAACACAAAATAGAGACACTAAAAGTTATTTATTACATTTTTAACAACACAGACACAACACTTCCAATTGGTATTCCACAATATGTTGTATATTAGAATCAAGTATTGTTCCAGATGGTAAAATGGTCATCTTATCAGACAAGGATGTTGGGTCAATCTGACAAGTTCATTCTGCTGTTATGTCCTTGGGCAAGACACATCAACCACCTTGCCTAAATATGCATCCAATGACTAGTAATTGGTGGTGGTTGTAGATTGTCAGTCTGTGTCATTCAGACCAAGGGCAGTTTGTGTCTATACAAACAAATATCTGCCATTAAACCATTTCTCTGCCCTGTGTTGAATCTTTACATAGGCTTAAAATGGCCTTGCTCAATAATAACCTTAGAGGAGTGGTACAAGATTGCGTAACTCTGCCACATGTGCCCCAGCTGTTCTCCTGTTGTTAAATGGAGATATGTGCTTTCCTTTGAAAGCTGATATTTTTATAGATGCACTGCAGGATTCCCCAAAGAACACATTATTGTGAGTTTATGTAAGCTATTATTATTTATATTCTGTACATGCCGTCTTCAGCAGTGACAGTGTAAGTGCAAACAGATTTACAGATGTGATGCTGGAGAATTTGGGAGGTCATTCATATTGGGAGTTTGTCAGTTAAAGAATTTATTACAGTGAAATTTAAAGTGAAAGGCTCTCTGTGTTGCCATTTCTAGCACTGGATTTGCCTTACTTACTTTGGGCAGAAAGATGAATTACCGGGATGCGTTTGGGCAGCACAGGGCAGCATTACCCAAACCAAACATGGAAACACTAATGAATGTAATTTGCCCTGTTTTAGCAGGAATACAGAATATTTGTTTTTGAAAAACGTGTAGAGGTGCTAAACGCTCCACTCGCTCAGAATGCACCCATATCAATCTGCCCTCTCATATTATTAATTTACCATTGCCCAAAATATACCCCATTTTCACTAAGTACAATACAGTACTGAATGTAATCGAGATCTACATTATATGGGAATGAAACATACGGTATATAAAGGCTAAAGAAACATGTCGGTGTAATCCCTCATTCGTCCAGGAGTGTTCCATTGTCGAAAAAGATTCAGTTGTAGTCATCTGGACTCTGTTTTAGAAAAAACAAAACGTTTCAACTCTCATCCAAAGCAAAAGGGACAAAAGGGAAACAGAACCAAGAAGAAGGGGTGTCTCTATCCCTTATGTCTCGGGACTGTCAGAAAAACTGCAACGAATTTTTAGACAACACAAAGTCCTTGTTTATTTCAAACCAGCAGGAAACACGTTAAGACAAAAACTGGTTCACCCTAAGGACAAGATGCCGACACAAAACAGAGCAATGTAGTGTATTCTATCCAATGCAGTGAAGAAAGTTGTAAAGAGAGGTACATAGGGGAGACTAAACAGCCACTTCACAAGAGGCTTTATCAACACAGAAGACACGCAAGTTCAGGACCCCAAAGCGCTGTACATCTTCATCTCAAAGCCACAAGCCACAAGTCCAGATGACTACAACTGAATATTTTTTGACAATAAAGCCTAAAGGCTAACAATTCAGCCAATGGCAACCCAAGAAACAAAAGAAATACACTAAGAACTTCTGGCAATGTAGCTTTGAACTCACAACTTCCATAATTTCACTTGGTTTCATCTGGATGTGATTGTAAAAGATTAGTCATTGTGTGATAAAGTGAAACATCCTTTCAGTCTGAGGCCTGTGGAGCTTCTCAGATGAGGTATCTTCAAAGGAGGAATCCAACTACAGAACAAGGAGTTCCTCAGATCTTCCGAGTCAGGAGGTCTGGACGAAGTCTGGGTGGTGTTACAGGACAAAGTTCTGCCTGACTAATGCGCCACACAGTACAACACAATCAGATCAAGGTGCAACCTGCTGCATATAACAGAAGTCATAACTATTACAATATGTCCTTGTGTTTTCACAAGCTTTAAATTTGTTATCTATGGATTGCATAATTACATCCTTGAATGGTAGCCAGTGCGAATAAGTACTGGAGCACCCAGAGGGAACCCATGTGGGTTTTAGCAATAGGAATCTGCTTATCACCACACAGCAAGATGACATCCTACATGCAAAACACATGTTTTAAATTGTCAATAAAAGTACATTTTCTGATGGTGGGAGTTTCTGAGTGGACTCTGTACAACTGACTGGGTGACGTAGGAGAAAAGACACAAATGCACACCAACTCTTCATTTACTTTCTTGGCACAACATTTTGGTTGTGTCATACCCTGGTGGAGCCCCATGAGATGGTATGATGGTATGTGCCTAGGATGTTACACAGTATGGTTTTAAACTTCTCTTTCTCCATAGAGACAAGCAAGTCAGTTGTTTTAAGATGCTGAATAAGTCATTGGATCTAAAATGAGGAACGCACTTCACCAATGTTGTAATATTTGCATATTAGAGAGGTCGTAATGTTATACTTCACCATAGACACCCTAGATTCAGAGCCAAATTAGACTACATTACTCTCCCATAATGACTTCCATCTCCACACTTTTTTATGATGCACATGTTCACAACTCTCAAACAACTCTACAAATCAATCTAACATATCTCGTAAATATATAATTAAACACAGCCATCTTTTGATAATGCCTGTTGGATTACTAGAAATGCTTACAAAAGTGGAACGGTGCCAGATAGATCACCCAAAACCACCAATCACTCACTCCAGGGCCGTGGGCTGTGTACTCATTTTTGTAACAAAATTGATTTATTTGATGTCATTTGCTTTTGTTGAAGAGCCACAGGTATTTGTAGCATGAAAGATAAAGCACTTACAGAGGCTACATGAGTAATGCCTGAAAGAATACACATAAGACAAGTTTGCACAAAGCACTGCAAACATTTATGTGCTTTTTCAGCTTTACAGATTTAAATTGAAGCCTCTAAACTGTCCCAGAAGTCTCTACAGTTCCACAGTTTGGTTCTATATATTTTTTATTTAGTTAAAAGGAACTGTATTTAGCTTGTGATCTAACTGAACCTGTGTTTCCAGATTCTTAACCTGCAGACAGCTTTTTTATATGGACAGGCTACACAGAACCTCCAGAAGTCCATGCTCACTGAGCTGCAGAGGCTGCACTAGCACTTATTCATGATTGAATCAGTGCTAGTGCAGCCTCTGCAGCAGGAGCTGGGCTTTAGGTAATGACCCTTCAGATCAGAGAGAAGACACAGAGGTTTAAAAACACAAGATTACAGCTTTGAAACTGGCAACACAAATGAGGGACTCTTGTGAGGCTCATTCTGCTTTTTGATTTGATAAAAACAAAAGATAACATCAGCAACCTGTCCATCAGTGTTTAATAACAATAAATCAGCATTAAAATTGCTATCAGTAAAAGCATTATTGATTTGAACATCTTTACCTTGTATCTGGGGACACAGAGTGAAATCAAAATCAGGGCACATGGTGGGTGGAGTCTACATGTCCTTCTCCTGTTACAGTGGGTTCTTTTCAGGGTCTCCAGGTTCCTCCCACCGTCCAAACTCATGAATGTGTTAGGTAAATTGGCAACTCTAAATTGCCCCTTATGAATGCATGAGAGAGTGAATGGTTGTTGGTGTGTCTTTGTCTTAACCCCGCAACTAGCTGGCCCCTGTCCAGAGTGTACCCCGTCTAAGGCCCAAAGTCACTGGGACAGGCTCCAGTCACCCATGACCTCTGACGGGAACAAGCAGTACAAAATGAATGAATGAAAAATCTACGGTAAGTCTCACATAATATATTAATATTATGGGTGCGTTGAGTTTGTGTTTTTTTGTGAAGCACTTTTGATAAGGTTTAATTCTGGAAAACATGATAAACAAATATGGTTGTTGAAATGGCATTCTCCTACGTTGGTTTTCACTGCTGTGGATAAGAATGTGAAGAATGTTTGGATGTCTGAATGAAGGTGCTCATAAACTCACCAGAGCTGAGAGCATCGGACTGATCAGCACACAGGACCAGGAAGTGTTAATACCCTAGAGAGACACTCAAGACATTTACTCTAAGTTGTATTTAACAATCTTTCTGTTAGATAGACAAGCTAAATATGAGTTGAGATAGATGAGACAAAGCGGAAGTAGTGCATACTGTTGTTGTGTTCTTGGGCAAGACACTTCACTTCAGCTCCAGTATCCATGTATGATAGGTGTGTGAATGAGAGTGTGTTTGTGAGAGTGAATCTGGCGTGTTCATTATTAATGGCACGAAGCCTCAAGAGTGAAATCCAAACCTCAGCAGCAGAGCAGGACTGAATGCATTTCTAACTTGTTAACGTGGATATTAAGCAGCCATGGGCTCTCGGGCTTCTTGTCTTTGACAGGCCTGAATAATATGGTGAAATAAACAGAGGGCTAATTCTAAAAAATTACCTAATGTCTGTGCCACAATGAGTGACCCATCCTTCAATGCCGCTGGGGCAACCTGACAAGAGCAGTGGGCAGTACCCGGGAACTCAGCTCCAGATCTTGAGACTTGGTCACGACTACCATAAAAAAAACATTAACAATAAGAAGATTGGTATGGGATTGGGGTTTAGTATCGGATCGGTATTGGAAATGGCAAACATAAAAAGATCGGTATCAGATTGGGAGCCAAATAAACTGGATTGGGACAGCTAAAGAAAGGTGGGGGACAAAACTTCAAAGGTTCAAGCTCTTTTACTGAGCATTTATTCAATAGGTCAACAATAAATATGTGCAAATGCCCAAAAGTGTGGCTTGCAGCAACAGGAATATGAGTATCCTGTTTTCTCTGAGCAAAAGTAAATGTCATATCCAGAATACCATGTCATAATCAGCATAAGGCTCATAACCAGAATACTCAAGTCAGAAGCAGCGCAATCACAATACTGCACCTGGGTATCCTTCTAGCAGTTGTGGTGATTGCAACAGGATTAGAATCAGACCAAAGTTTTATTGCTATTGTCAGTGAACAGAATTTAGAAAGTATGAGCGGGAAAAAAAACAAAAAATTTTTTAATACAGTAAATATTTCTTTAATTTGATGCATTGACTATTAGACTGATTTTCCCTTCAGAGGCTGTTCATTTGTTCCATTCTGTTCCATTCCTGTTCCATTCCTGTTCCATTCCTGTTCCATTCCTGTTCCATTCCTTTTCCATTCCTGTTCCATTCCTGTTCCATTCCCTGTTCCATTCCTTGTGACCGGCCACTTCCTGCAGCTTATTCTGCACAGCCAATTTAGCACCACTTACACGCAAATAGTTGATAGTCACTTTCAACCCCATTCAATGGCTCATTTTGGTTCTCAGGCCTGTCAAATAAACATACCAGCTCCAATGTTAAAACGATGTGAAATGTACGCTTGAGCTGCACTTGAGTCGTGATGAGTCAAGAGGTGAAACCTGACTGCTAGACTCTACAGAAAACAGACATAGTATGTCAAGGCCAATAATATTATGTACCGTTGCATTATTTACCCTCAACATAAACAGGACAGACTTTCCCAAGATGTGGAAATACCGCGATCCTGAATGGCCACGCCCAGTGCATACTGCTTTGTCCTTGTGTTAGACACTTCACTGATCTCTTGCTCCAGTGTCCGAGTACATTTATTACACATTCACTATTCTTGATTTATTTGGAAGTAATCAATAATAATGATAATAATAATGATAATGATAATAATAATAATAATGATAATGATAATGATAATGATAATGATAATGATAATGATAAATGATAATAATATGCATTAGTAGTAGTTTAAAGGGGCTTTGGCCATATAATAGCATCTGTCAGGCCAACATATTAGAATTAACTAGTTAATATTGTACACATCTGTCTTAATAGCGCAAAAATAAGGTATGCACCTTAAGTTGGATGAAACAAGTGTGAACACAGTGTAGTGTGACTTTTGTTAAATATTGAAATGGATAACTTATGATGACCAAAATAATGTTGTTGTTGGCTGTGTATTACTCGGTTGCTGAAGTGGTGCAAATGTCTTGACAGATTTTCTTTGTTCCTCATTACTTCTTACTGAAGCAGGCTTTACAACATTATGACCTGGCAGACCTGCTGTGAATAATGGACCCGTGAATTCTGCTTTCGATCAAAAAATCCTGAGACAGAATGTCTGTCCATCTGTTTGTGACCTCAAGCTGAAGCAAGTAGAACAAAGATCCAAAACACACCAGCAAGTCCAACCTCTGAATGACTGAAGAAAAACAAGACTTTAGAGTGGTCTTGTCAAAGTCCTGACCTGAATCCTATTGAGATGCCGTGACATGATCTCAAAAAGGTGGTTCATGCTTGAAAACCCTCCAGTGTGACAGAATTACAACAATTCTGCAAAGATGAGTGGGCCAAACTTCCTCCACAGAGCTGTATTATGAGTTATAATCAAACGCTTGATTGTAAGGGTGGCCGACCAGCGTTAGGTTTAGGGGCAATTAATTAATCACACAGGGCCATGAAGGTTTGGATTTTGTTTTCCCTTAATAATGAAAACTTTTTTTTTTAAACTGCATTTGTGTTGTCTTTGATTAATATTTAAATGTGTTTGATGATGTGCAACATTTAAGTGTGACAAACATGCAAAATAATAAGAACTCAGGCAATCACTTTCTACAACCACATATCAGTATCAGGAAAATATTTTTGAAAAGCCCTCCGAGGTAACTGCTGTTGCTTAACAAACATAATTTGAAATTAATTGACAAGCAAGTGATATTAATTGGCAATACCAGTGATTTTTTTTTTTTTTTCTAAATTGGTTTATCTCCAATGCCAAGTTATACTATGGCATAAAATATTCTGATACAATGAGTTTTGTTTTAAAATGCATTGACGCTCCCCTAATTTCACCTTGGCAAATAAAATGCTATAATTATCTTTGCTCCACCCCAGTTTGAGCAAATCTGAAAATTAAATATTTGATTTAAAAAAAACAACAACAAAAAACATGAAAAATTGAAAAAGCGATATTTTTGCAAGAGAATCAATACTTTTCAATACCTTAATAAATATAGATGTAGCAATATTTTGGTATAAATCTGCCCATCATTAACAGCACTTCACCAGAAAAGTTACATAGTGCACCTTTAAGCTACAACTAATCTTGCATATAATTGATTGTATCTTTGTATCTAAATCTCTAACGTGCTAATGTATAAATGCGCTGTCTTAATTAGTCTTAACCTTAATTGCTGTTTTGAAGCAAAGATTTACGACTTGCTCTCTGTCAGTGCTTGCTGAATCTGCACCCTGGATGTTATTCTAGGGTTTGTTGCTGCCAAAATATTAATAGTTTGATGAGATTTGACACCATAACTTTGTGTATCGCATGCGGCATTGTGTAGATTGGCCATTGTACATTTTCAGATTTATCTTACATTCACAGAGCTGGGTAGCCAAAAACTGCACTCAAGTAAGAGTGCTGTTGCTTCAGTATAATAGCATTCAAAGTAGTGGCCCAAGATTTTGAAATGGTCATCTTAGAGCATTTTAATGAGTAACTGTCTGGACTGTCTGATTTATAATTTGGAGTTAATGTAATAGGAAGACCAAGACATTAAATAATGCTGGCATGTACAAAGGATGGATGTACAAGAACATGAATGTTAAAATAGTATATTGTCAACATAAAGCTTTTGTCACTTGTAGACAAAAGCTTTGTTTACAGGTGTCATTACATTAAAGTACAATTTTATTAAAGAAATTACTCAATTACATGTACTTGAGTAAATACTCTATATTTATTTCTTCATTTTCTGGATTTCACCACTAATGATAGGGTGCCTGTAATTGTGTTTGGATAGAAATTAGAGCTTGCGTGCCGCTGCTGAATTGGATCATCAATTTACTTTTGGCTCAAGGGAAAACCAGGAAGCCACAAGCTGTGAGGAAGCACACCACACACACATGTTCTTTTGGAGTCGACTACGAATGTTCTACTGATGACTTTTACTCTTTTGAGGCCTACAGTATTATTTATCATTTCAGGTTTCCATTTTGTATTGGGAGAGTATAGATAGATAGAATTTCTAAACACCGACAAATAACCTGGTATAAAAGTTTCTGATGCATTCAAGTAGTGATATTGGATATTTTATGAAAACACAATTATCAAAACCCAAATAATGCTGACCTTGTCAATCCATACCTCTACGGCATCGTAACTCTCCTCTTATATATATATATATATATATACATATATATACATATATATATATATATATATATATATATATATATATATATATATATATATATATATATATATATATTATTATATATATATTTATATATTTATATATATATTTATATATTTATATATATATTTATATATATATATATTTATATACATATTTATATATATTTATATATATATATATATATATATATATATCAATTATAGATTTAAAATATAAATCTGATTTTCTTCTGTGCAACTCAACTTCACAAAGAGCCCAGCCATTCACTGTATGTACTCAGAAACAGCTTCAGTTTTAATTGGCGTTCATTTTAGTGAGGTGTTTTAGGGAGAATCAGTCCTAATGAAAAGGGTTTTTTATGTGGACTGTGTAACTTTTATGGTGAGAGTACACCACTTGCTAGTCTCCATGGAGATGTTGTAGCACATCAAAGCCTTTTCTGTTCATGTTAAACCAATGGAAACTTTAAGATGCTTAATACTAAACTTAGCAGTCATTAAAAAGTATTCTGTGACCCAGCAGTGTATTGAGTTGTTCCACTGCTCTTTTGTTTACTTTTTAAATATTTTTAATATTTGCTATTTCATCTCTATGGCACGTTTGACCATACAGTTTTATCCCAAGCTCTATAACATTAAGACAAGCGGCTCATGTACCTTCTATTGGAAAGGTTACACAGTGTACACCTTCCCAGAATTCATAGCACACAGTGAGTGACTAAGCGTGTTAATGTGGTTGATCGTGCCCTGCCCTGGGCCTGTGTCTCCGGCCTCCACAACAGGAAGCAGCAGAAATGAGCAGTGCCGCTCTGTATTATTGTACTTCAAAGAGCAGAATGCTGAAGTCTGAGCTGGAATCAGGCACAGGGCAGAGCCACATTTATGAAAGACTAAAGCCACTTCATAAGGCAGCCATGTTGGATCTAAGCCGCTCAAAGAGATGGACCAAAGAAGATGAGAGGAGGGGATGAAGAGATAAAGGAGGTGCATCCCTCAAGGTATGGGGAAAATGCATCCTGTTTTTGGTACTTTTTAAAATGTGAAAATGACATTTTCTGGGTCAATTCAAGGTTATGAAGTAAATTGATCTAGAGAGCTTGAAAAATCAAGAAAAATATGATTTATGCTATAAATGAGTACACTCTACAACTTCTCTGGTGGAGGGTCTGTGCTTTTCCTAGAATGTTCCACAGTATGGCATTAAACATATTTTTCTCCATGTTTACCGGCAATGATATGCGTTAAAGTTAGATACTTTTAAAGTCATACTGTGGAACATTCAAGGTGGTGTACTCTACACCAGAAAATGTGCATGTGTATAGTAAAGACACATGAACATGGTTTTGTTTTTTCTTTGCAGTGATAAAATTTGTTGACAAAAAGTTAGTAAATAATAGCAAGTCTTTTTTAATATATTTTTAAAAATATGACTAATAGCCTTTCCTTGTTCTGCTTAACGTAGTAAACGCACTCTCTCTCCCCTCAATATTCACCGTTCCTGCAGAATATCAACCTGCTCAACTTCTCCATTTTTTCCCCTTCACCACCTCCAGTGTCTAGCCCCTCTCTATGCTGCCAGGGTTTAATCACCAAAGGGTCTAAGCACCAAAGGGTCTAAGCACCAAAGGGTCCAGTCACCAAAGGGTCTAAGCACCACAGACTCCTCACACATTTGTCTCTCTCTGACTCTTTGGTTGTTAAGCATCTGCTCTGCATTAGCCGTCTTTAGTCAGATTCCAGTTAGCCTGATTATATAACACTCTAACAATGGCTAAACAGCGCTTCGAGCTTCATTACCACCGACAGATGTGTCAAACAGGAAGCCAAATACTACATGCAACATGGAACATCAAGATAAGCACTTTGCACAAATTATTATTTTGTGTGTGTTTATGAACTAACAAGCATATTTTGCAAACATTTTCAAACATTATACATGTATAGTAGGTCCAACAATGCATAATATAGCTTACTATATATTTGATTACTGTAGTTAAGGGATACAGATAGTCAAAATAACATAGGCGAGGGAAAATTATAGCCACATATTTTTTGTATTTTTTTTTCCAAATCTTTCTATCATTACTTTTCGGTTTCACCCATTTATTTTTGACTGAGTGACCTTTGACACTTTATTTTATCATAACATTTCGACACTCCATCAACATGAGTTGGAGTGCAGCGCTCATTTCTATAGTCTAATAATAGAGACCTTCCATATTTCACTATTTTTCAACTCATCCTTATTTGAGAGTGCAGTCACCTGAGTCCCGGGTGTCTGAGGCCCTAGAGTCCTCAGAAGCACTAGACTCCATGTGTGTCTGCTGTCTGTCTCCAAAAAGCACTTACACCATCAATCCTTCAAGAAAAATAAATTGTATTTGAGCAATATTGGATTTTTGCCCTTTAAAACCTCTTATAATACCGACACATCTGTACAGGGAACTATCAAGCTCCTTGGCATGTAAGACATACAAAAAAGCTATTTCCAGTCAAATAAACCTTTCCAGGATAAATCAAGATCAGTTTGTCCAAACCAACAAATTAGATTATAAGCCTAAAATTCACACTTTTAACAGGTTTTCAGTCAAAAAGTATTCCAGTCTACATTTTAATGATATCAGCTTTAGCTTTGAAAAATAAATAGTCAAAACCCAACTATATATTTACTATACTTATTATACTGTTATATACACTAAATCCAGGCAGGATTTGAAAAATGATTTTCTCTCTGTACAGATTAACTCTAAATCAGACAGCATTCTGATTCTGAGCAGAGGCCAAAACTACAGAGTGTCAGCTTCACAAATATTTGTTTCAGAAACAATTGGGGGTTATTTGAATTAAATTCAGTTTATTTTTGTAATGCCCAAAATCACAACAACAGTTGTCGATTGAAATAATAGAGATGTTTCCTCCTTCTCTGTGAGGAAAAACTACAAAAAACAAAATACACACACTCCAATACTTTTTGGACAATTGAGTCTGGTCACATGGTTTCATCTCCCCGAGTTCAGATGGGCGTGTTTGAATTAGCCAATCAGGCCGAAATTTTACCCCGGACTGAGCTTTAATGGGAGCCTTTTCCAGGGGGCGGTTCCAGAGCGTAATGAGGCTGGACTTGGCCGCTGGAAGCTGGAGTGAGATGGTGACAGTCCATATATGGTGATAGCATTTGATCCAATGACTGATAACTGTGGCAATCAAAAGCACCACCTGTGTAGGGGATGTTTGCAGTCCTGGCCTCATATCCTGGCAAAAAAAGAAAAGAGCAATAACATGTTTGATTTTCCAATTTTCCATTTTTTATTTATGCACAATGCAAAGAGTTCGCCTTCACCTCCGGGGTGCTCGGACTAAACCCAGACTAAACTCTGAGTGCCCGGTGATGCTTGTCACCCAGCGTGGAGAGTTTACAGGCAGAGATGTGCAAACCATGTGGCACTTACCCTGCTGCAAGCTCAGTCCCAGTTTCCCCAGTGACAGGAGCGTATGTCCGCAAGATGCTAATTTAACCGGACTAAACCAAGACCTAGGTATAGGTAAAGTAGTTCTTTTGCAGAAGCTCTTCGGCAAACTTTCTCTCATCTCTTTCTCAGCTCTGTTAACTATGTATATTAATTTAAAATTAAATTCCATACACAAAAGTCATATGTTCGCAAATATGATATTTCATGTTACTGGTGGCAATCAGCAGGACATAAGTATCAGTTTGATGAATGCGTGAAAATAAGGCTTGAATCATCTGCATGTATGAAATATTTTTGTAGCCAAATCTGCCGAAAGGTATTTTTTTGAGTTGGAGTGGTTTAGTCTCAAGGCAAATTAAGCAAAGTCAGAGATGGTCAACGCAATGAAGATTTCTGTAAGTAACAGCATGGGAAGCCTTTTGATAAAATATTGGCTGGAGTGCAAATGTTCTCAATTTTGATTAATAATTCAGCAATAGAAATAATAAAATACAATTAAAATACAATTTAGTTCCAGCCTCCAGGAACTGTAGGTGCTCTTGGTCAATCTTCAGATGTTGAGCTCTACTAAAGCGTCAGGATCGGTTTTCAAGTTGTTCCCTTCAACGCAATTACTATACACACGTCTTTGGTGTTTTTGTTTTGTTATTATGTTTTTGTCTGAGGCTGTAGAAGACTTAACCGAACACGATGATGTATTCCAAAGTGATCTCTCTCCTCAAACCCTTCCATTGCAATCCAAATAGTCATCAGCTATTGTTGATATGGTGCAAAACCATACACTGCACACACACAAAAGTACACTGCAAGAAAAACATGAGTTGAATTTAAATTTTCATTTAAATGTAGTTCATTAGGACCACGCAACCACAAAGATGTGCAAATAACAATTATTTATTGACGCGAGATGGACGCAGGGGATCCATGGCATCCTTTCTTTAAATAGATTAACAAATTATTAATAACAATAAAATATATAAATAGTAGTGTGCAAACAGTCAAAAATGCATTGAAACAAATTCATAAATCTAGTCCTACAAGCGTAATAAATGTACTCTCAGAATAAGCTTGTTTTTCAATGTACCTTCTGCAATACTGAGCAGTCCAAATATTAATAGCAACTTAATAAACCATTTATTTATTTATTTCAAGAACTGCAAATGAATAAATCAGATATGATGGCTTTACTACGAACCAAACACATTATAGACATTGAAAACTCTAGACGGACAGAAGGTCATTTCACCTGAGCGTCGTGGGAGCCAGAACAGAGGCGGGACCGGAGTGGGCAGATCTGCAGATTGAGCTGTGATCTGAGGGAGAGAGGGATCAGGAACACACTAATACCAGGACTGGCACCGAATAATCCTCAGGCCCAGGTCAACAATGACAGACTCTGACAGATCAAACACATGGGTCTTGGACAGAGGAAGTCACAGTAACGTTCGCAGAAGCACGTAGAGGGCGGATTTCGAGTCCCCGACCCTCTGTCGCCATGGCCAGGCATCAAATGGTAAATTGTCATATTAAAATGTTCTACTTACATTGAGCATTCAACTCATTTCACATCAGCAAAATATCACCTCACACTTCAAACATCCAGTTCACAAACACTGGACACAAGGCAGGTTAAGTGTTTTGCCCAAGGACACAGCAGCAGTGTGTTGTCAGAATATTATTTTATGAATAAAAAAAATAAAAAGATAAAGTTGCACTGAATTCACTGGTGAAAGGTCTGTCATCTGCTTTTCTCCATAGAGATTTTATTTCTTTGCCTGGAATTTTCAGCATGCTGTTAAAATGTATCTATATCTGTAAATATCGTGGTTTTACTTGAACTAAAAAGGACATCACGCTTCTTACTGATGATTGTGTCTGGATTTATTTGCCTGGACACCGTTACATCTTTTGACAAAGTGAAAACTACAGGAAAGATAAAGAAATGCCTCAGCTCTAATACATTACAAAACAGTACAAAAGAAAACATACATACAAAGAATATTTACCAAGAACTTCACACAGCACGCTCCTAACTGTCCTAATCTGACGCTCCCAGGCACTTCCTGCATGACCTGAGCTTGGTGCATTCATAAGAAAGTCACAGTGCTTTTCTGCCAGATAGGATTCCACTCTTTTATTGTCCATTTCGCTCAAAGCTTTTTCCAGTTCACGTTTGGTTCCTGTGAAATTAGTTCCCTGGTCTGACCTGATCTGTCAGACAGGTCCACGAATAGCTATAAAACATCTTAAATGCATCGGTTGTCATGACAAACTCTTGAAAGGTTGGATAGTCCTTACTTTTGTCTAGTGCCTCAGTGACACAGCGATTCCACCTTGACGTGATCCAATCTGGGAGTTTTGTCAGCATTTTCTGTTTTTTCTCACAATCATTGAGAACCTGTAGAACTTTTATGTGGGACATGGCATGACAGCATGTGAAAAGAAAGTCACTAAACTCTCTCAGCTTAATATATTCCTTGCCATTTATCTTTGGCCACTTGTTAAGCTTCTCTCTAAAGGCTCGCTGTACAACAAATGAATGCCCATGTCTAGCCTTCAGCCTATCCAGGGACGCGCAGTGAGGTTCATGCCTAGTGAGGCACTCACTCTTTCAGAGTCAGATTTACCAATGCGAATGAACCCAAAAGAGCTCTTTAAACATAATTCGATTGACAACGGACAATGAGTTGTGCTATGTATCTCATTTCAGCATTCTTTACACAAATATGTGACATATTTGATTTAAGGTCAAAATGAATTCCAAATGAGCCAAAGTCCAGCCTATTTCAAGCCAAAATAAATAAAGGTTTATGGTCTTACCTTTACATTTTGATAAACTGGATTGTAAATAAGAAATAAACAAGTTCAAGAACGAAGAAGACAGCGCAACAGTCCACGGGCTCAGGAGCGCCCTCTGCCATGAGTCAGGCGTATTGTTTGCCTCACGAAGTGACATTTTCCTGCTGTTTTTATATTGAATCTGCGAGCCGAAACACATTTCAGAAATACATTTCATACATTATCCAGAATATGGAAGTACAGAGCACATCGTCAGGGTGTTTTATTTGTTGTATACAGAGGGACAGCGACACATTATCTGCACCACATACAGCACAGTTTGTGAGGCATTAGACAGTGCGCCGTGAGGCAGAGCGCGGTGCTGCCTCACGGCGCCCCTCCTCCCTGTGTTTGAACAGGAGTTACGGGACATGCGGAAATTCGGATATTCTTAATTGAAAAAAAAAAATGGTTCCATATTGGATTCAAATGGAAAGGGAGTTTATAATACATACCAGATAACAAATATTAACTTTTATTATATTTTATCATTCAGCTTGTTTCTCCCAAGATTGACAGGTGAGCCTCCCCTGCCTCCCCTGCCTCCCCTGCCTCCCCTGCCTCCGCTGCCTCCGCTGCCTCCCCTGCCCTCCGCATGCCGTCCCTGCCTCCCCTGCCTCCCCTGCCTCCCCTGAATGCACATCACATGCCTGTTGATAAGCCTCCTCATACTTTCTGTAGAAACTGCCTCCTAAAGTAGATTTAGCATCTTCTGCTACGTACCTTTGCAGATAAAATAATCTGTCTGCAAGATTTGAGCACCATCTTTCTATGAGCGCTTTGAAACTTGTGCTCCACTCTATAAACTTAAGAGGGTCACCTGAAAACACAGTGGGCTCTGGAGCAGGAAGTCTAGTGAGTGCGACTGACTGTAAAGCCTGCATAAATTATTCACTCTGTGTTGCTGGCTTTTCTACACGTTTAGCATGAGATGATATACTAGAACTGCCTTTGCTATGTGCGGAACTACATCTCTCAGCTTTCACTTTCATCTCTTCTTCAGTGTACACTCTCAGCTTGGCCTGCATTCCCACAATCTCTTTCTGTTTTCTAAGTTCTTGATGTTGTGCCTCAATAGCCTCTTCCATGTCATTCTGCTCTTTTGTTTGAGATGCTAGGTGATGCTGAGGGATGTTCAGAACGACAATTCTCTGGTGGCTGTAGACCCAAATATAGATCTAGCATAATCATTGTCCAGAAGTGTATGTAATTTTGCCTTCTCTGCCACCACATCAAACTCTCCAACTTCTTCAGTTAGTCTGACTGTCATTAAGCTCGTTAAATCAGCTGTAACAGCTGTGCATGCATCTATTTTCCTCCTTATTTCTTGGCTTGGAGCTGAAAGCTTTCTAATATTATCATATAGTTCTTTGAGTTCACTGTCAAGTGTTTCAGCTTCTTCCATCATGTTGCACAAATCTTTTTCTGCGCATTCTTCTTTTAATATCATTCAAATGTCTCTTACTCTTGTTTTCCATTTTTCATACACTGCAATGAACTTTTTTACTTCTTGCTCTTTTAGCACCAGCATTTTTGGAGTGAAGGATCTTTCTTTATCTATTTCTCTTGCTTTATTTGTGTCCTTTAACTTGCATTATTCATCAGCGGTTTAGTCTGACATTCACAGTTGCACCTGACCCCGAATTTTATAACCTGAAATGCTCCGCAGACGATAGACGCTGTAGCTCGTAGCTTGCTGCAGGGCAAAGACAAATCATGGACTCTGGTGCCGCCGTTGCTCTAAGGAATTTCCAACATTTTAGGCAGACCCCTCTGTTGCCATAGAAACATATACTGACAAATTAGCGTCAGCTACAATATCCATGGACATAAGCAGGTGATGCAGCAGGCCAAATCACAGACCAGATCTGTGCCAGCCCCACTGCCAGGAAGTCCACTCGACCACTGCGAAGCTCACCATGTCATGTTTTCACACAAAAGTAAGGCATTTTATGTGTCAAAATGGCCAAAATTGCACAAAGTTGGGAAATATGAATCTGAAAAATAGATAAAGCCAGGTTTAAATTTCTTACTTAATTTTGTTTCGTTTTTATTTCGTATTTGAGAAACTAGATCTGACTAGAAATTGGTGAGTTAAAACTTTAGTAAATCAGGCTAAGAATTAGATTCTGTAAGATTCTTGTTAAGTATAAGATTGTAAAGTTTGGTGTGTGTAAGTGCTACTTCAAGCACTGAAAAAAAAAGGCCTTTGAAGTTACAATGTCTCACACAAATCAATAGATTTAAGTTGATTACATTAAATAATAAAACATATTTAGGGGCAGACTGGACAATGTCACACTGACAAAATTATTTTTGCATATATTAGTAAACATTTGTTTCAGTAATAAACTTTGGTAAATGTAACAAACATATAAGCTGAAACTACAACTATTTGTCAGATTCTGTGTGCACAGTTCGTCTAAAAATGTTTTAATGAATTTATTTTTTATGTATTTGATTTATTCGATAAAGCTACATTAACCTGGGAGCACCTGAGCATCTTTCCTCCTTTCACATTTCTGTCATGCTTCACCGAGTCCAGGTGCTGCCTTACGTAACACCCAGCACAGCTATGCCAGGAATGCACGTTTAATTAACTTATTTTTTTCTCTCTATCTGGGATCGGGCCTGGCGTCAATTCTATGGCACGTGTTGGTCACCCATGATGCAGAAAGACATGGACAAGATCAGATTTCCATATACCACCTGCATAGATTCACATGGAGTTTACTGGTGTGGAAGAGCACTGTAAAAATGCTTTAAAGGTATTCAGAGCCTGTGGATGAAACAAGAGACTATAAAAAGATGAAGGTTGTAAAGCTTTATGTCCCCTCATTCCAGCATTAGCTAAAAAGGTGTTTTCATGTGGCAGAGGTTGGTTCAAACTCTGAGAAAATTTGAACAAGTCAGAATGCAATTGACCACTGTAAATTCAAAAGCAAATGTTTTTGTAAATGTATTATAGCCTTATCCACTGCATAACACAACATAGCAATCAATCTTGGGTACCGGTAGTTCTGATATAATTTATTAAAGTTTTACATTGTGGAATTCTGTTTTGTAGAGATGAATAAAAACATATGAATAGTTTAACATAAAAGAATGATTGTATTATTATTGTCTTTTTTACACCTTGTATAAAGTATAAAAGATTGCATATATGATGTACCAATAACTAGTAAAGGTGAATTACCAACTAATGACATCACAAGCTGAACCAAACATTATGAGCTCTGAAGAGGAACAAAATATATAAGATTATAAGTGTGCATATTTAACAAAACTCAAACAAACTCAAAAAAGTATGTTTAGCATAATACAACCCTCTGAGTTGTATAATGGTAGAGAGATCATTGCGGTGGTCACAGTAACTAAAATCCAGTTCTAACTCTTTAATTACAAAGTTCTCTTAAATACTAATAATATATAATAAGATAATTGAACTTTAATCTGTTGAAACGTTATCTATTGCTCCACCATACTAATGTGAAAAACCTTTTTAAAAATGTTTCATTTTAGGTTATGCATTCTTCTTCTATAGTAATATGTGTGAAGTAAACAGAATAATTATCAATGGTGACCAATTGGATCTAGTCTGTTTTGTGTTTAAATGTGCGAAGCTTGAAAGATGCTGTGAAAACATAATATTATTTTGTAAAGTAAGTGATGCTGATCACATTCTGGGATGAAGATACTAATTTATTAATCCCTCCTTTACACACGACACGCCGGGTAAACCCAACATAAAAACTTTGATTATTTTCCTTTTTGCACTAAATGTCGCTTGCAGCTTTCCAAGATCAAACATTTTCCCTCTTTGTACTTTTTGATTTATAAATTTGAAAAATTTGGCCCAAGACGGCTTTTCCCAGCTTTTCCCAGCAAAAATTACGTAACATACAAAACAAGGCGATTCAAGTGGGGAATCTTCCTCAAACTAGATCAAACGCAGTGGAAACAACCTTGCAAGCATCAAATATGGCCAACTCTGAGCTGGACTGTCCTGGACAAAAGGAGGTCTGTGCAGTGAAAGTATAGTCCATAAAAAGGTCCATTGAGAGGGTGAAGGAGTGTGGGGCTGATTGGAGACGGCGTGTGGTGGTGGGACAGGAGGTGTAAAGGAGAACTGTGGAAGAGGGCGCAGCTATGCCAAGAATCTCCCCAAATGTTTACACTGGGAGGATGTGGCATAACACCTCATTATGGAATCAATGGTAGGTATATTGAAGGGGATGTTACGACTATTTATCAGGCCTCAGCTCCAAAACCGTGAATAGTAAGATTCCAACCCCTGTTACATAGAAATAAATCAAATTAAACTCTAGAGAATGACAGCAACACGGAGTTAGTGCAAACTTATTTACCTTATCTTCAACTCACACTGCAAAGTGGGGCCTTTACGACAGGATTTGATCCACTATCGCTGTTTTAGGGGCATAAATATGCCCCTGCTCGATCACGTTACAATTTCGTAGTGAATGGAAATGGCGAACCAACCAGACATTGTGGTGGTGGATAAACAGCAGAGGAGAGCCGTTGTGGTCGGCGTGGCGATACCAAGTGATGGCAACATCAGGAAAAAGGAACACAAGAAACTGGAGAAATACCAAGGGCTCAGAGAAGAGGAAGGTGAAGGCGAAAGTGGTCTCTGTGTTCTCTGGAGCACTCGGGCCAGTGACACATCTGGCTACAGCAGACCCCTGAAAAAACATTCGACATCTCAATCCAGAAAAGTGCAGAGCTAGGAGCAGCAAATATATTGCGATATTTTCCAGGACCTTTCAGTTTCCAGCCTTAGTGGGTCTGTATATATATACATATGTTCAGCATCTATCAGTAGTTATTTTATTGTATTAACTCAATTTATTGAGACAGTGTTGGGGATATTTTGTGCGACCCAAAATTTTGTAACAGTGGCATGTTGTGCACCTCCGCTCCAGAGGCCTTGGCCCTCCGAATAATCTGGCCCACAGGAAAATTAAGTTTAATAGCCCTGCTGTAGTAGAACATAAATTTAAGATAATCTATTTCACAGACACACATTTGAATAGTTTAATAACGGCATGTTGAGGCCAGTGCTGTCAGCCAAAGTTCGCCACGATACATTGTTTTGTATCATTCATGTCATTAAAACTACAGAGCTACAACTGCTCATTCACTCATCTGGTGTTGTTGGAGGTACAGTAGATGGGCCACAATGCAGAGGAATCAGTAACAGGAATTCAAGAGCTCCCCGACTGTTTTAATAGCTGCGTTAAAGTGTCTTTCACTACTGATGCGACCCAGGCCAAACTACACTGTAACATTTTAAGTAAGATTTTATGGTTTACAGAAATGCAAAGAATATTGGTAAAAGTAAAACTGATTTGCAATCAACTCAGAGGCAGAAGAAAATACCAACAGCTTCACTATTCGATTCCAGAATAGAACTCAGGATCAAAGCCATGATTGTGTAGCAGCGTGCAAAGTGTCCATAGAGATGCATTAGCTGAGAAAGTAAAACAAAAACTAAACAATAGGGGAGTGGAACAACCCAATAAAGTGCTGGGTCACTACTGGTAATACATTTGTCACATTATAATGTTGGAATACTTTTGAATGAACACTAATGTTTTGCATTTTAAAATCTCCTCAGGATTAACATTTGGCTATTGAGTTTCAGAGTGTCGTGCAATTTTTCAATCCACTATTGAGCTTTACAGTGTTGAGAAAGATGCATGATCTGGGCATTCAGCAGCTCCAGGAAATTCTCCATTGTAAAAATCTTAACTCTCATTCAGATCTGAAGATCTTTTGGATTATTGTAGAAAAAGATTCAGTTGTGGTCATCTGGACTCTGTTTTAGAAAAAACGAAACGTTTCGACTCTCATCCAAGAGTCATTCTCAATCAGAGAAACAAGTCTGAGAACTCCTGTTTATATCCTACTCTGTGAAAGCCCTGCCCACAGGGCGGGTCCTCCTGATAATGGCCCATTGAAACTTAACTGGGATGGGCCTATTGTTCTATTGTTCCCTGGCATTTGGCTGCCTCACCTTGAGTGCCTGTTTAGCATCAGAATGCCTCGGGCGTCTCCAGGGTTTCAGCAGACCATTAGAAACAACTGGAAGGTTGAATCTTAAACCTCCATTACGATTTAATGAAGGATTCTCTTTTTTAACAAAGATTGCCTCCTTAACTCCTCTTTCAAACCATCTTTTCTCCTGCTCAGAATCTCCACCTCACTGTCTTCAATAGAGTGGTTTGTGGCTTTAAGATGAAGATGCACAGCGCTCTGGGGTCCTGAACTTGCGTGTCTTCTGTGCTGATAAAGCCTCTTGTGAAGTGGCTGTTTAGTCTCCCCTATGTACCGCTCTTTACAACTTTCTTCACTGCATTGGATAGAATACACTACATTGCTCTGTTTTTGTGTCTGCATCTTGTCCTTAGGGTGAACCAGTTTTTGTCTTAACGTGTTTCCTGGTTTGAAATAAACAAGGACATCGTGTTGTCTGAAAATTCTTTGCAGTTTTTTTAGTTAGTTTAAAAATATTTAAACATTTTGCATGAACCTTTCCATTGCATGACATAATATCTTCTAAACATCTTCGCAAGCAACGCGCAACGTATTCATAATATGTGTTGTATAGAGTGTATTATTGTTATGCTCATGGCTGAAACTGTTTTTCATTTTCTTTATCTCCTCTGAACAAGCTACACGTGACGACACGTGAAGCTCAGACCAAAACGAACCTCTCAGCATACAGACCATAACTGACTGAACTGTAGTAAAAATACCTGCTTCTGTACTAAAGCGTTTACATTAAACACCTGTCGGTTTAGTGCACTGTAAAAGGACTGGATGGTCCTTTCACTGAAGAACTTCCCTTTGGTGCTACTAAAGTGCAGATCCTCAGAGGCTTATAAATATCTGCAGTGTGTTATGTAACAGTCTTGTTTTTGGGATTGCACAAATATTTAACCAGATTTAGTTTTTCTTCTTTATATTGTGCACAATCTGTATGTGTTTAAGGCCACTTCTGATCAAGATCAAGCGTTTTCTCTGAATTAGATGGTTCAAAATTGATAAAAGCTTGCAAAGACTGTTGCGTGATCTACTGCACAGACACCTCCAAGACTGGGCGTAGCCTGGGAAAAACCCAGAACTCAGCAAGGACTGGACAAGGACTAAACCAGGAGTAGAAGAGGCCCAAATAAGGTCTACATCTCGACTTAACTGGGGCTGTACAGGCCTAAACTTACCTGAATTGAATTCCTGTGATATTTGTGGGTTCACAAAGTCTCACACATTTTTCTCTAAAGGCTGGTTTATAGTCTTCAGTCAAATCTACACTGACCTCCCTGATGCACATGGCAGCCAATCAGAAAGCTTACGTACTTAAGCTTGCCGTGCTGTGTACGAGCTCCTACACCCAAAAGTCGCGCCAAGGTGCCAAGGACAACAAGGACTGTGATTGGTCGATCCGCACAGAGTCTGTGGAAAACTGACTAAAAACAACTTGGAACTGCTCAAATTTTGCACAGACATTTTTGCACTCGAGCCTAATGTAGTAGTAAATAAACAAATGCAAATTAAATCAGTTTGATTCCCACAACACATCCGGACCCTGATTAGCTCCACAGCAGCTCTAATGGTTAAGGTCAGCCCATATGTCAACAGAGCTGTACTATAAACCAGCCTTTACCAGTCATTACATTTTACGGCATCAAACACTGCATAGTTTTGGTGTAAAGTGCAATAGGTGCAAGACCCCACCCAATAAACCCCCTTCTTTCCACAGACCTGCTCCTCCTCCAGGCCGAGGCAAGAGTGACAGCAGCTATTCCTTTTAATGACTTTGTGACTTAGTTTTACTGTTTTACATGGCATAGATTTGACAAAACCCCTTACTATTGATTTCAGCTTTGTATTTGAATCATTTTGAGGGGTGTGGTCTGTTGTCTGTTTCCATGGACTTCCTGTTCCACAGACGAAGGCTTATGTTTGGGAGCAGATCGTATCTGTGTGGGGGCCTGGACCACAGACTGAGGAGTGGACAAATCACAGAACAGAGACCAGGAAGTGTGAAGGAATGTGCACTTTTCATCACTCTCAGCGAGATCCCATCAAAACCCAAACACCTCCTGAACTGAACCCAGTACTGTAAAATATATGACTGTTTGAAATTGCCCATTTATTTTAGGAATATATCTAAATATATGATGGATTTTGGTCTACTTTGGCCGACTCCACACATTGTTACTAACACAAACATCCATTCACAGTTAAAAAGAGATACTATTGCTTTGCCTGGAATATTCCACAGTATGGCACTTACAATAACTCATCTAAATAGAGTCAAACAGGTGACTCTAGGCCAAGTTACAGGTCAGCTCTGTGGAGAGGTGAATTATCTCAATCAGAATGCTTTTGAAAGGGATTTAAATGTTCCATCTCTGCAAATGGTCTGTCACTCGGTGTAATCCATAGGTCCACAGAACACTGCACATTATCCATCTATCTATCTATCTATCTATCTATCTATCTATATATCTATATATCTATATATCTATATATCTATATAGATATATAGATATATAGGCGCACTTTTAAGGAGGTGTTCACAATTTATTTCTAACTTTTAACAATATTGTAATATTGCTCCGTTGTGTTTTCATCAAGGTTGTGTGGACCCTGTTTCAACCTGCTCAGGTTCATATTGTCACTGATACTTGTTTACTGTATTTTCTGGACTATAAGTCATACCTTTTTTCATAGTTTGGCCGGGGTGCGACTTGTACTCCGGAGCTACTTATATGTGATATTATTCACTTCGAGTTGAAGAATTCAATGGATTTAGTGATTTGGGGTAATACTGATGCTTTGTGAAACTTGTTAGCATGTTCTTTATGCTATAGTCATCTGAATAACTGTTAATATGTTGCGTTAACACACCAGACACTTACGACAGTTCGTTGTCTGTGCGTCACGTAGCTGAAGGTGTTACGTTAGCATACATACACCAATTCACCATGTTATTCTCTAATCTGTTATTATTTCAAATTGCATTACAAGATGAAATGGCTTTTCTTGGTTTTATCAAATAAATTTCCCCCAAAAATGTGACTTATGCTCCATTGCGACTTATAGTCTGGAAAATACGGTAATTGTGAACACAATGTAATTGTAAAGTCTAACCTTAAAAATCTCAGCATACAACTAAAATGTTTACTCTGTTGTCCCTGTTTCAACCTGCTCAGGTGTGCTGAGGGGAGAGACTGGGCTTGGCCTGTGGGTAACCGAGTCTGGAAGTGGCCCACATAGAGGCTGTCTGAAACACACTTTGGCCTATACCGGCACTGCCACAGTCACAGCCAAAACCATCAGACCCCTGAGCGCTGTCTTTTTGTCTTCCCCTTTAACTCAAGCTTACCAGCACCTTAGAGTAGCTACTCCCCCATTTTAAACTGGACGTTCAATATTTTAACCATTTTGTAATAAACCAGTCATTTTAATTTAAATATTTGGTATTGTCTGTCTCCGCAGTTGCTCTGGTTGTCAGATACATTGCGGATGTCACACAGTCTTTTTTCTACAACGCATCATACAGCACCGCTCAGACATATCCTGATCACACGCGCACATACACCCCTGACTTCTGCCACATCGCACGGGACGTCCACAGAACTGGTTAGTCTCTTTGTGTTACTTTATGTTGTGTTTGGTAATTTGCTGTTGTGGCCTGGAGCTGGGTCATGACAGTCTTTAATATCTTTGACACTACATTTTCGTCGCTCAGACATTCCTAAAAAGGTACGGTAATCTTCATCTCATTTGTATTTAGCTGTCTTTCTTGTGAACTACTGGCACATTCATTTCAGAGAAATTGAACCCAAGAAAAACTTTCTCAGACAGAGACAGACGACCTCAAAATTAAACTTATTAAAAAGTACTTCTAATTAACGGCTTTCATAACTGTAAAAGATCAAATCATCCACCTCATCTACTCACTAATAAAACCTTTTTAAAGCCAGACTTGTGTAATAATGTTTCCATTTTGATATCTCAATCTTAAAAGCCTTTTTGGGAATGCTTCTTTCCTGGAAAATATCAATGTTTTGCCTTTTTAGATATTTAAATGTCCTTTTTTACTCACTTTCTATCAAGTGTGCCTGTGGTGTACGTAGGGCATCTGGCTGTCAAATATACCAAACACTACAAATCTGTTTCCTCCATGGCAACCCCTAACAAAAAAAAATCATCATCCGAATTCATCTTACACAACTCGTCCATTCAACTCTTCTTAACCTCTTGCCTTGAGACTCCTGTGATGGTATGGATGAATACAGGTATATTTCTGAGTTCAAATATTTTAGGTATAATCATGCCATCACTGATCTATATTAACCTTAACAACATCTTTATCTGATAAGATGGTTGTTATGTAATCCATTCAGCTGGGGCAAACATTACATAAGAGCAAATTAGTGGTTTGGGTTGGTTTTTGAGATGATCCAGATGTGGGACAGTCCACAGTGGAAGCATTGATGGAGTATATCCTGACCTGGGACGAGGTGGAGTTTGTAACCCTGTCCCAAAATCCTCTTCACGGCAGTTACAGGAGGTTTAAATCCAATAACAAGTGCGTTTTGGCTCCTTTTCCACCCAATTCTGCAGTGGAAGTCATTAAAAAAACATGACTGACTGACTTCACGTGTTACATTTTTGCTTCATTTTCCATGCGTCATAAAAACAGGGTTAGAGCCTTATTAAATTTTATATGAGGAGAGTTTATGAGCGGCGTAACAACTGGATATGATTTCAATACTAAGATTTAATAGAGCGCAGCATAAGTAGCGCAGCATAAGAATTGTATGAAATGTGGATATGTGAAGTTTAAGACAAAAAGGCCCAAAAAAATTTAACTCCTGTAATTTTTTTTTCTTGTAGTTGTTTTTGTTTAATGAGAGAAGGGATCATGCTTTATTTTGATCTTTAAAACTAAGTTTACATTGTATTCATATTTTATAATAGTAGTATAAAATGAGGCAACACCTGCCACACAGAGGTTCTTCTCTACAAAGGTTCTGCAGTACCTTTGTAGAGAAGGCAATTTGAGCACTGAAATAATCAGAATGACTCCAATAATGCAGAAGCAGTATCTGTTTTTCGTTCATTTAGCCAGTTTGGGCTGAAGATCTGGAGCAAAAGGGGGGACTGTGGTCGCTCTCTGCTCCTGACAGGTACCCCTGTGGATGGGTAAAATGCAGAAGACAAAATTTGCTAAAATGTACTTTTTAGATCAGAAGAGGACACTAAAGTACTACAACAAAGTTTATAACATCCAGGTAAAAGCTAGATGACATTTCAACTCATATTTTAACAAAACATATTCGAATAGCTTTATTTGGCTGCTCCTTGTTACCCAAACCTATTCATGAGATGTCATTTTGGTGAAATATGAACTACTGACTGGTAATTTGTGGTGTATTGTGGACAGCAGACAGTTTTGTGGTCAGCCAACAGAATCATCCATGTCAGAACACAGCTAAAGTAATTGAACTGAATTTTGATGTTTGACATTTTTAAATTATTACAAAAACTTTTTACAAAAATATCAAATTATTACCTTCAAGAAAAACATGGTGGACTTTAGACTTGGTATTTTTGGACACATTTGAATAAAAATTCATCGCAAACTGGCCTTTTTTTGCCATGGCATCAAGCGCCTGCAAAAACTATTACTGTCCATAATGCCATTGGCTCGTTTTCTTCGCCTGGAGGTAGACCAAGGGACAGCTTCTGTAAAACACACAGTGTCCACACGCCAGATTTATATTAACAGTAAGACAAAAGTAAAAGGATGACAATACGGTGAATTTCCTGCTAAAGCTGCACGCTTTCAGGTAATCTGGCAGAAATACAGCAGCGAAATGAAATATATGAGACTTTGGCCTGGAGGAGAAATGTCATGTGTTTGAAAGAGAGGCAGGACCAACTTCAATGCAGCGCATAAATCTGCTGTTTCCTCTGAAGTTATATCACTCCACACACAGTAGGCTGGGGCTCTCCCGGATTGGATGAGGTCTCCAGTTCCCCCCTGAGAGGAGCAGGATTTTGGGGAATAGTTTCAGAGGAGGCAGGGGGAGACTATGTTGGTTTATTTGAGTCAGGTGCAGTTCGGGATCTATGTGGGCCTCGCAAGAATTACAAAGTTATTAAGTGTGCGGGGATGGTGTGGGTAATGGGACATGTACTTCCATGTGTTGTTGCGAGGACCCGCATGGGAAGGAAATGATGGGGAGTCTGCCAGCAATTTGCTCAAATTTGTGCCCCATATTGAGTGTAAATTATGCTTCTTGTATTTATTGTAATTTTTTTACTGCATGATGAAAAGTGAGAACGAGAAATAGTACGAAGTATGAATAAAGTATACTATCTATAAAGGATTTATAGTCACAGCTACCCCGAGGCCGACAGACCTGGCTGCTAATCTGTGCCAGCAGTCTCTCCAAACATCACCGATCAGTCATGCACACTGTTCATACAGAGGTAAAGATAAAGGTAAAGTGTCTTGCTCAAGGAAATAATGACAATATGAATTGATCCAAGCTTGGATTTAACCACTAACCTTCTGGTTATGAGACGACCGGATCCACAATATTATCCATTCATGGCAAAAACCTTTAAAAGACTTTAAAGTATTGTATTATAAAGGGATTAACCTGCAAATGAATCTGTCACAAAAAATCCAGCTGGAAGCCATGTATTTCATGGAACGCTCACACTCTCGCCTCCTGCCTTTTTTCATCTATAACCCACTACAACGCCACCGCAGCAGCAGAACCGTCGGCCTCTTCCACGCTCAATAGTCAATCTCCACACAGAAGTCACAGTAAAGAGCCCCGTAGCAGCGTGGTAACCGGACCTGTTTGTTCTATGCATTATTGGCATTCCCCCGTTCTCAGCCTTCACATAAGCTGCATTGTGCTGGCTTACAGACCTTAAGCGTATGTGCCACAGATAATGTTTTTTCTGTTCAGTCGGTGCCAAGGAGGTCACAGCTAGCTAAATATTTGTGTGTTGATATGCTAACATCTAAAGTTTTTCCTGCATGACTTTCCAAAATGTTACACAACACTTTCCAGCAATTGACGTGCCATGTTTTTGCTAAAATAGTCTAATAAAACCAGCCGGAAATTTTACTCATAGACACCAGCAACACATCTTAAGAATTGGAGGATTCAAAATGTTACATTTATGGAATGGAAAATAGTAATCGCGTTGTAGAAATGCTGAAGTTATGGTACATTTTCTTGTCTCTGTAAGGCTGCTGTCATTTCTGCAACTTTGTTTTTGAAACAAAATTTCCCTTGTCCCACCTTTAGAACTTTAAATCAAAATCACTATAACTACATCAATATTTTATATTTCAATTGTGGTCAGACTCATCTACGGCATATTTTCTCTCCCTGTCATTATAGAACATAACGCTCTGGTGTTGTAGTTGTGTAGCTGTTTTATTAACCTATATATAAGAACCTATAAGGGTCGACCTTAAAGTTGACCTCAACACAACAGGTAAAGGTGCACTATGGAACTTATGTGAGTGTCCGCCAACGGCTTTATACTTATTTCCGTTGAAACAAGCAGGTGATGCTAAAGGAAAAGTTGCAGCTCAGATACAACACATAAAATAAATGCAAGATTGATAAGTTTAATTTATACTGTGAAAGTTACATATTTCACGTAAAACAGAGGCCTCAAAGCCAGAGATCCGTCCCATTTGTCCACTGAGCTGCCACAGGAAGTAAGCCACATGAAACTATTCTCTGGAACTTGCCCAAGGGCACAATGACGCGTGAAACTACCAACCCTCCATTCATAGCGGGCATCACCAATCCTTTCATCAGGTCAGAAGCCATTTCATTGTGTCTGTTTTGTACAGGTTGAGTATTCCAGGGCTTTGGGTGGTCCTCTGCGCTGCTCCTGTCCCACTGCAGTCCATCAGTGAAGCTGCAGAGATCGTGACGGCCAAATGGTGCCATGACATCATCATATTTTTCCTTTCTGGGCTATAAACGTGGGTGCTCGTCTGTCTGCACATATCAGTACAGGTTGCACTTTGGAAAAACGTTTACATTTTTTACTTTTTTTACTTATATTTTAGATGTTGAAAGTATTCAGCGGTGAAATAAGTTACTCAATATTAATTAAATTACTGAAACTACTACTCGCGATACAGCTATATGACTACTTGCAATTTCCACAAACAATGCATTTCTTCTGGGCTTACAAATATAGACCGATGGAGGAAAACATAACCCTGTGTGCATTCCTGTAATCCCCCCCCCCCAGACACTTCCTCCCTCCACCAGACCAGTGTTGTGATAGAGCAGTGTGTCGTTATCTGCTGTGGACCATTAGGTCGCATTACCGTTAGTGAGTGCCTTTTGAGAAATGAAACATGAGGCCTTCACTGACAATTGCGTATTTGTATTTTTAGAGTCTGGCAGAAGCGTGATGGGAGTAAGTCAAACAGAGAGAATGGTAGGTGTAGTTAACAGTCTGTTTCTCCAAGTTGAATAATGAAATAAAAAGAAATATGAATGTTAACTTTTAAATAAATAATTGTGTTCCCCTTTCAAGCTTCAAGTGGCTTTTAATCAACTGCAGAACACATTTGATAATAAGTGTGTTGCTTTGATCATGCTTGTCCAGTTGACTTAATTTTTATTTTTTTTACAAAAAAATTGAAATCATTAAATTATTTTCAGCCAACATTTTTTCTTTTTTAAGTCATTCAAAGACTACAACCATACAGTGGAAAAAATATTTGTACACTGGACCCTTTGTCCAGAGAAAGTTTCATATCAAATAAAATAATTATATAAATAAACTCTCCATTCCTGCAGAACTATCTTGTATTTCTTGTCTATTTGCCACAGTAAAATCTACGAAATGACATGCTCATACAATATGGTCTGATATAAAGTTGTCAGTAGATGTTATGTAATTGTGAATATCAAAGTGGAAAACCCGCACGACTCTAAATACATGGGATTTTATGTCGTCAAATATCTTTGACAAAGTAAAACAAATAACAGGTGAACACAGTAACATGATTCACCTCCAATACTCAGGTCTCTTAAAGGGGACATTGTATAAATCAACATTTACGAGCTTAACCATGTCATGACAGTGTTCCATCATCATAAACTCACATAGTTGCTGATTGATTCCTCAATGTTTGTGTGATCCTGTATTTGAAAATGTCTGTTTTCACCTATCCATTATCTCCGCGGCCTGATCTGTTCTTACTACTGATCATTCAACATATTCAGACTCCAACTCAAACACAGGGTTAAAACAAGGCTCGTAGCCATTGTTCAAAAAGTAACACATCATAAAATCTGTTTTATTACAAACATAGTGCACAACTTTGTTTTGAGATATTGATACACACACACACATATTTATACATTCATTTTACGCATTTTGAGGAATAAACTTTTCAACAACAATTTAAACAAACCTGGGACCTTCTTTGTTGTGGGTGACAGTGCCAACATCCGTGCCACAGATGTCTAACACAAGAACAAGAAGAATGTGTGCATGAAATTCATCAAAAATAAACCACACATCTCCGTTATAGCAGGAATTTCAGCTGTTAGCACCTCATTGTGTTCAACGGCAGTGGATAAAACAAAAACACGGCGCCAACACAAACCTAGCGAAAACTATTAGGGGGAGGAAAAAGGGCTAAGTACGTGAGGAGTGAGATGTGGGCCTGTCACGACAATCCACAAGAGAAGGCAAGACAAAACATATAGAATATCATTAGCTGCCTATTTTAGAGGGAAGTTTAAAAGATAAGTATAAAGTAAGTTACCTATATTGTACAATCATGCCAATCCCAAGAAGAACCACTTGGAACTGGAACTACCGCCTCTTTCGGTTTATATTTTGGACAGATGTACTGAAGAGTGAAGCAGTTTTTAATGTGGTGAAGGAGATTAAAACGGTGATGGACACTAGACAGTTGGTTCTCTTAACACATGCGCAAACAAAGTCAGACATGCATATAAAGATTTTTTATTGTTTGATTTAATTAACTTCCATTCATTCATTCATTCATAAGGAATATTGCAATTTAGGGTGTACGGTGGCAGAGTGGTTAGAGCTCCGACCTCCCAATAAGGAGCTCATGTGTTTGATTCCTAGTGGAGTTTGCGTGTCCGCCCCATGTTACAGTTTCTCCAGGCTCTCCAAAGACATACATGTTTTAGGTAAAATTGGCAACTGTAAATTACCCTTAGTGAATGAACGGTTGTATGGTCGTCTCTGTGTAAACGAGAGTTGGCTATTTTCATCAATTGTCAAGCATTCACTTGCTTTCAAACACCAGCGTTTACAGACACAAGAGGTCTTGCCCAAGCACATTACGACAGTGTGCAGTACCACGCCACTGTGGCACCTGGCATTCCAACGGTCTCTTATTCAAGTACTAACCAGGCCCGTCCCAGCTTAGCTTCTGAGATATGACAAGATCAGGCATTGACAAGTTGGTATGGCCAAAGGCTGACTTACATTTTTCCCCCATAGGAACATAAAGATCAGCCCTTAAAGTTTGTGCAGAAGGAATTGTAGATATGTGATTCTTGATTTACAATTTCCAGTAAAATCATAAAAAGGCAAAAGGCCTTTTATGGAAGAAAATATCAGTTGGCCTCTCTTTCATGTGACATTATAGAGTTGTCATTTCCAGTTCACCTGGTCCCTCCCTCCCACATATAAATGATAACTATGCATCCAGGGGGGTCCAGGATGCCCTCCACCCATGCCTGGCTCGCCTTTCACGCCAGGGCATTGTCTTAAGAAGTGTAAACTGACCTAATGCACATGTACCAACTGCCCCCCCCCCTCTCCTGGGAACTCTGAATCTTTTCTCTTGCACCTAGCATTTGCTTCTGTGTCCCAGTCATTTTCCTATTGATGTAGGTCATGTGACCATCTGCTCGATAGTAAACTATAAAAGAATGTGCCCCCGCTTGACCGGGACCGACACCAGAGCAGGGCGTGACAGGTGTGTGGACTCGTCGGATCTGCACGAGAGTGACCGACGAGTCCACACGAGGGAGAGATTCATTCTGATTATACAACAGAATGAAACAATTCACTTTTGAGAAAAGACAACTCTGTTCTATTGTTTTACTTTACTGCTTGATAATCGTTAGAAGAGAAATTTCCGGGGGTTTGATCCAGGCACATTCAAACTAAATCTTTCAAACCAAGCCCAACATCACGGTACTCGGCTCAGCTGTTTCCCACTGTTCCTGGCAGATTTCTACAGAAAAATTGAAGGATGGGTCAAATGCAGAGGACACGTGCCTTATTTTACCTTAACTTGTTAATTACTGAAAAAGTAAAATAGCAACAGTGGTTTGAAACTTGTCCACTAACATGAAGGTTAGCGGATTGATTTTACACTTGGAGTGGAACGGTGCTGTTATTGTTTCCTTAGGCAAGACACTTCACCCACCTTGCCTTGTGAAGTGTTATTGATGAGTGATTTCACAAATAGGAAGATTTCCTTCCCTCAGTCTAACTCAGGGCAGCTGAGGCTACAGAACCACCAGGTGTGAAGCGAATGAATCATGCAATGTAAAGTGCTTTTGAGCATCTAAATAAGAGCCATATAAATCAAATGTGTTGATTTATTATAAGGTAGGAACATAAAGTAACGTGTTAAAAAAGGCCTTAGGTGAAGTTAAAAAAAGTATTTCATTGTAATTAGCAGCTTGTCAGACTTGAGTGTGTCTTGGAGTTTTTGGACCCTGGGGCTTTCATACTGTTAGACTTGCCTCACATCTGCAGATTAAAGCAGATGTAATTACTGCAGGGCGCAGGGTTGCTCCTTCTTCCTGTCAAGGAACATGCAGTACACATTATACTCCTTGTACAATCTGTCAGACTGTTTAAAGAAGTATGTAATTACAGCTTAGTTCTAACCTTTTGTCATGGTTCTTGGGTGCCGGGGGATCCAGGCCTAACGCGCTTCAGTGTCCAAATTGTCCTAATATAGTCCAACTTTGATTGAAATCTTGATTAAAGAAACATTTCCAGCAGATGCTCCCAGACAAAAAAAGCTTATGAAAAAAGGGGAAAAGTGGATGGATGGCACAATTGAAGACATACGGAGAGAAAAGGTAGAGGATTGCCCACCGGTTCCATGAAAGCGGTAAAATTGTGTTGTGACCTCCAGTAACCCAATCACCAGCACATAACACCGTGCCATTAATATAGACTTTCCTCACACTGCACCTGTGCTGAGAAATGGTTACAGTTGGGTCTACGTGATACAACCGCCGTGGATATTTGGAGGTAATAGTTTTAGTACAAGAGTGGACAGGGCTCAATGCATAGAGAAGGTAAAATCGTCTTAGCAGTTTAGCATTATGGTTATGGATGTTAAAAAAATGTCACCGGTGGAATTTGTGTGAAGAGCGCTCCTGCTATAGGAAATCTGACTTTTTACATAGGTTTTCTGGCCCAAAGCTTCAGTTGGGCAGAACACTTTGCGTAAAGTGAAACTAAAAGCAAAAATTCTAATTCATATCATAATAATTACAACTCTAACCCGCGGGCCACTCCTGTTCGTGACCGCCAGTCTTCGTAGCATTAAATGTATGAGAGAAAAACATTAAATCCGACCCCTTGTTTTCCATATCCACAGTCCCTAAACAGCAACTGCATCACTGCATTACTCAAGCTCCTCCTTTGCTCCACTGGAGACCCCAAGGTGAGGAAAAGTAGAAACATATCATACTTTATAGCCACCTTTTAAGGTTGCCCTTCAAGAGGATGTACTTCCTGCGGCAGAATGAGGAAAGCCAAGCTGCCAGTGCAGATGATGGTGCAGTTTTAACACGGCCATCTTGATCCATCCTTCACCTTCCTCCATCACCGTGCTGGTACGCTGGCAGCCACAAGGTCCAGCTGTGCTCTCCTGGAAGTGGATCGCTTGCAGCAACTTTTCATCTCTGCGCAGGATTGTACGTCTCCAGGGCTCTGGGACGAGCAGGTCGGGATCACAGCTGAACCCTTCTGCTCCCTGGACATGACTATTGACCCACTCCTTCAGGCAGGTCGTCCATCCGGACCAGAAACCTCCCGCAACAAGAAGTTTCTTTCCCTCTGCCGTTGACTCATGAACCACTTTTAAACACCTCCAACTTTAGACCACAATTTAATCAATCATCAACTGCACCTACAACGTAAATTAAACTGTAAATTCTTGTGTACATCCATCCATACCATCCATCCATTCTTCTTCCGCTTTATCCGGGGCCGGGTCGGCGGCGGCAGCAGTCTAAGCAGGGACTCCCAGACTTCCTTTTCCCCAGACACCTTCCTCCAACTCCCTCCGGGGGGATCCCGAGGCGTTCCCAGGGGCCAGCCGAGAGACATAGTCCCTCCAGCGTGTCCTGGGTCTTCCCCCGGGGGCCTCCTCCGGTGGGACATGCCCGAAACACTCCCTTAGGGAGGTCGTCAGGAGGCATTCCTGGGGAGGAGGAACAGATGCCCGAAGCCACCTCAGCTTGGCTCCTCTCAACGTGAAGGAGCAGCGGCTTCTACTCCGAGCTCCTCCCGTTGTGAGCTGAGCTCCTCACCCTATCTCTAAGGGAGCGCCACAGACCACCTTCTTTTGCGGAGGAAACTCATTTCGACCGGCTTGTATCCGCGATCTTGTCCTTTCGGTCACTACCCAAAAGCTCATGACCATAGGTGAGGGTAGGAACGTAGATTGACCGGTAAATCGAGAGCTTTGTCTTTCGACTCAGCTCCTTCTTCACCACAACGGTCCGATGCGTGACCGCATCACTGCAGACGCTGCACCGATCCGCCTGTCAATCTCACGCTCCATCCTTCCCTCACTCGTGAACAAGATCCCGAGATACTTAAACTCCTCCACTTGGGGCTAAGGACTCCACCCACCCTGGGGAAGAAAAAGGGCCCCAAAAGGCCCAAAACCCCCCTTTTTTTTTTTTCCGGTCGAGAACCACTGGCCTCAGATTTGGGAGGTGCTGATTCTCATCCCAGCTGCTTCACACGTCGGCTGCAAACTGTCCCAGTGCAATGTGCAAGGTCCATGTTTGATGGAGCCATCAGGACAACATCATCTGCAAACAGCAGAGATGAGATCCTGTGCTCTCCAAACCGGACCCCTCCGCCCCTGACTGCGCATCGCACGCACAATTCTGTCCCATAAAAACAATGAACAGAACGGGTGACAAAGGGCAGCCCTGGCGGGAGTCCAACACGCACTGGGAACAGATCTGACTTACCTGGCCCGGCAATGCGAACGACAGCTCCTGCTTCCGGTCATACAGGGACCGGAGCAGCCCTGAGCAAAGGGCCCCCGGACCCCGTACTCCCGCAGCACCCCCCAAAGGCACACGGCGGTGGGACACGGTCGAAAGCCTTCTCCAGATCCACAAAGCACAATGTGGACTGGTTGGGCAAACTCCCATTTGAACCTCGAGCACCCTATGGAGAGTATAGGAGCTGGTCCAGTTGTTCCACGACCAGGAACGAAAACCACTCTGCTCCTCCTGAATCTGAGGTTCGACTATCGGTCGGATTCTCCCTTCCAGTAACCCTGGAATAGACCTTACCAGGGAGGCTGAGGAGTGTGAATCCCTCTATAGTTTGGAGCACACCCACGGTCCCCCTTCTTGAAACAGAGGGACCACCACCCCGGTCTGCCAGTCCAGAGGCACGACCCGACCGCCACGAAGCGATGTTGCAGAGGGTTGTCAACAAGACAGTCGCACATCCAGCAGACTTTATGGTACTCGGGCGTATCTCATCCACCCCCGGAGCTCTGGCCACGAGGAGTTTTGCCAACAAACCTCAGTGACTTCGGATTGGGTGATGGATGAGTCAGCCTCCGAGTCCTCCGTCTCTAACTTCCTCTTCGGAAGACGTGCAGTGGGATTTAGGAGGTCCTCAAAAGTACTCCTTCCACCGCGTCCCCGACGACGTCGCCCGCAGTCCGAGGTCAAGCAGGTCCCCACCGCACCGTAAACGGTGTTTGGTGGAACACTGCTTCCCTCCTGAGGCGCCGGGACCCGGTTTGCCAGAAATTTCTTTGGGGCCGACCGATAGTCCTTCCTCCAGGGGCCTCCCCGAACTCCTCCAGACCCGGGTTTTTGCCTCTGCGACAGCACGGCTGCGGCACGCCTGGCCCGCCGATACCTCAACGGCCTCAGGAGTCCACAAGGCCAAAGAGGCCTGATACCTGATGTGTACTGTAAGTTTATTTGTATCTATACTATAGTAAATTGTAATTGGTTCACTAATGCATGCTTTTTTGATTACATGTATGTTTCAATATATGTCATTTTATTATTGTTCAGTGTTTTAATTGTTGCAAACCTTAACGCCGAAATAGTTCTTAGGTTTGTCAATTTTGTCCATTGAAAAAATGGCAATAACAACTTTTTGATTCTGATTCTGATTCTGATTCTGCACACAGTCTGGTTTGTCCAGTTTGGGCTTCCAGATTAGTCCATCAATAAAGTTCTGATTTAGTCCTGGTCTAGTCTTGTTTAACTTATAGGTCAAATCCTTGGTATAGATCGCCCCCCCGTTTAAAACACATTACATGACGGATACAAATGCAGCCTGGAAAATGTTGAATACATGGACCCCATTCTCAGAGTCATTACATCCTCTTAGCTGCTTTAATCACTCCACGGCCTTGGCAACCTCCAGACATCTCAGCATTTGACACCATATAACTGATGTGAGAAAAGAAAAGAATCATATCATCATATCACATGAATCATCTTACATAACCGAACTCTCCTTTTCCTTGACTTGAAATAAATACAATGGGCCGTTTACATTTCAAGAGAGGGTATTAAATTAGTGAATTCTTCAAATCTAATTCTATATGAGACAAAAATGAAAATGCTACTAAAACTGCGTACAAAAGTATGAGTAGTACTTTTCATGTGTGCATACATTTGGCAGCCTTCTTCCCGGCTCAGACTGCACACGGTGGAAGTGCAGCGTGGAGCCTGCAAGATTCCAAAGCATCAAAAGTACTGAAAGTAACTCGGACCACACTCCAAGCACTCCGCGGGTGCCTCTGTCGGGAGTCGCCGGATGCTGCAGCCCTCCGCAGGCTTTTTTCCTTTATTCATGGTTAGTTACCGCGTGAACACATGGTCTCTCAAGTGCAAGGATCAAAGCGTATGCCCGCTAGAACACAGCAGTCCGCCGCGCTTCATGTGAGCTTTCCTCCGCAAGAAAACCGCTCCAACACAGCAGTCGCAGTTACTTCGAGTGTAGACTGGGTGAGGCGTGATGATATTCTCACCAAGCGATCAGAATTAACTGATGGAGGCAGATTGACTTTAGCGGTCAGGTGGTCTGTCGTGGAGCAATAAAACAGAGAGTCCAGCATGCAGAATTACTCAAATATAATTAATGAAACAAAAGATAACTCCAGGTAGCATCATTAAAACATGCAAGTCCAACTCTACTCATCCAAAAACGTACATGTTTCTTTCTTTCTTTATTTGATTGTATGAATATTATATATACAATAAACTACCTGACGGAACACTTCAAATATCTACAGTAATTACATATTTTGGGCCTTATGTTTGAATCGAACCAACAAGATTATTTAACAGTATGTTACTTTTTCTTGATTACTATTTTGCTTATACTATTCTGTTTTTAACACTCAACAGTAGAATAAGACTATGTAAATGGCGACATTTCAAAAAAGCCATATGCCCTGTGAGTGTGAATGTGTGTGAACAAGTGTGCTCATAATCCACTGTGCTGGAGCTCCTCCTCACACGTGCAACCAATCGTCTGCTCCTCTGTCTCGATCCTTTCTGTTTAAAAACAACACCTGTTTGTACCAGTTTTTTAAAGAGAGTTTGTCCCAGACTTCTAAATTAAAAGATGATGGCACTAATGATAATACTTTAGTTATGAATGAGTATGTAGTCATGTTTATTCATCCTCAGATCTCTTTGGGAAAATTAGATGACACTGAAAACCTCCATATAATCACATATGAGTCAATAGTAAACATGAACATGAATAACATTTTTGTTACAGTCAGCCAGTCACATTCTGCTACCGTTACCTCTCAACCACAAAAACATCCATTTAAATGTCTCTCTGGTAACATCAGATTTTGTGGTGTGTTTTGGTGTAATACATTTATAAATAAAAAGATAATGGACATAGTCAATATGATTCAATAAAGTGAACTTCAAAAGACAGGGTTAAACGTACATTTTTCGTCAATTGTAATAAAATAGCCAACAGTTCATTTGTGTCTGTTTAGATGCTCATTTTCTTCTCCCATGTCACATGTCTGATCCAGAGCTTCTGAGAGCAGTCCCCAGGGACATAGATACTCCTGGGAATCCAACCCACAACCCTGAGCAGAGGAGGAGAGCAGACAGTGTGTCCCCAAGTCCCTGTCAGCACCAGCATCAGGTCCGCACTAATCTACTGCCATGCTGCTCCTCACTGCGGTCTGCTACTCCAAATTTCACTTTACTACTTTACCCAATAATGTTTATAATTTTCTTGTTTTCTTAAAGTATAGGTTATCCGTCTTATCACTAACTTCTTTATCAAGCAAACCTTTCAATTATTAAGTGTTAGAATGTCCAAATATTGACAAATTGACATGTAGGTGATGTATATTGACGTATATTTTGCTATCTTGTTTGTATGACAATTTACTCTCTGCTCTTTGTTGTGAAGAATTCTTTTCACATTGAGTTATTGTGTCCAAACTATATTTTTGTGTAGAAAATTCAGGCTAAAAAATGTTTCAATGTTGGTAGCTGATTGTTAGTTGGTGCGGCCTAGTTCTTACCTTATCTGAGATTTTGATATCGTCCAAAATTGTCCACAAAGATTTTGGCTCAGGCCGTTTCCATTGTTTAATAGTGAAATTTGCAATGGAAAAGCTGGTGGGGCTCTGGTCTGGTTACAATTAGGTGCTTTATAACATGGCCGCGGGGTGTCTGCTAGTCTTCTTCCTCTCCTCATATTCAGACACACTGTAAAAAGGCTCGACAGTAGCCAAGCCAAGTCTATGGACGGGGATGTCATTTCCTGGTTGGTTGTCTTTCAAACGTGGGCAATGTGTTCTGCAAAAAGCCTTTGCAGAAGGACCAAAAGAGGCAAAATTGAAAAGGAACGAAAGCAGTTCATTTCTATCTTATGTATTACTTGTATTAATTGTATTTGTAGGGAAGTTATAGCGGAATTAACTGCGACTTCCCTACAAACAAATTAAAATATTAGTATATAAATTATTATTATATTATAATATATTATATATATATATATATATATATATATATATAACACACACACATACACACACACACACATATATATATATATATATATATAATTTACATACATTATACATATATATACTGTATATATATACTGTATATATATAATAATAATAATTTATATATATTTAATATAACCAGATGCCCATGCCTGAAATACTCGAAACTGCCAAGCAAAGGCTCCAAGCCTCTGCCAGATGCCAAAAGAGGTACAAAATAGACAATGAAGCCTGATGAATAAAACCGGCTGTTCGCAACTCAACCGGCAAAAGTGTACTCTCAATGGTAATAACAGCTGAGCAGACCCACCAAGGCTGGACATTGAAATGTACTGGAAAGGTATTTGGGAAAAGGAGGCAACATATAACCGCGATGCACAGTGGCTGATGGATCTAAGAGCGGACCACAGCAACCTTCCTGAACAGAATCCAGTTACCATCACAGTGGCAGACATCCAAGAAAGTCTCAGGTATGAAAAACTGGAGAGAACTGGGCCCTGACATGATTCCCGCATACTGACAAAAGAAACTCGCAACACTCCATAAGCGTCTGGCAGCACAAATGAACCAGCTGCTAAAACAAACAGGCTGTTTGTTTTGTTTACCCCCAAACAGCTAGCGGACTCCCGACATAGTATGTTTAATCAGATTGGTAAGGCATAGACACTGCTTCCTTGCGACCTGGTAAAAGATTTTAGTCCTGATGCCAAGATTTTGATGGCCAAGTAACAACCATGGGACCATGAGGTAAACCAGAAGCCTGACACTGTACTCCATGGATCTGAGAGCCACAAGCAGCAGATCTAAGTCACCGTCCTATAGTGGGCTCTGAGACCAACTCCTCAGTTAGTGCCCTGCCCCCCCTAAAAACAGCTCTTTGCATCAAGACAAATTAAAGATCTTTGCATTGTTTTCAACCTCACCAAGCTGCTCAGCGTAACCTGAACAAGCCACGTGACCTGTGCCAGTTCTGAATGAAGTCAACGCCGGGCCCCCCCTGTAACACTAGCACTATGCAATATAGATGATGATTCAGAGAAAACCATGCTCCTGCAAGAAGCAGCTAACCAACCCCACCTTAACTCCAAAATGTGTGCCCCTTTGCACAATACAGCAAGATGTCCAGGGCTCCATTGTCACCAGAGCTCAAATTCTGTGGCTCTTTTCTATCCTGTGGAAGCTTTGCAGCACCTTAAAGAAGTAATTCAAGAAAGCCAAACTACTCCTGCTCATAGTGATCATCCTCACCTGATCACTTTAGTCCCTCTGGAAGGGCCCAAAGTGCTATCAGGTTGGGCTAGAGATTACTCGTTCAGAAAATGCTGCAATTTATTATATTTTATTTCATGTCTCTTCTTTTCAACCTCTAAAAACTGACAAAAGTATGTTCTTGATATCACACAAGACATTAGGGTGAAAGAATGTGTTAATAATGGAAGTCAATGGGACCTAAAAGAGGATAAATATGAGGTTTTGTTTTTTTTCTTGCATTTTTTATTATATAAAATCATATTGAAAAATTTAATATAAAAAACCCAACATAAAATATGGCCCAGGAGGTGTAACCCACATCTTTGGACAGAGGTAATTCAAAGCATTATTTAAAAATGCATATAACTTTTTTGGCTGAAGACTACATATCACTGTGAAATGTAAAATGAGTATGTGGGTATTAGTCTGTGGTTGTCTGATGTCTACTGTGATTATGAACCTGCTGAAAACCACTTTTTAACTGAGTCAGGACAAAACTATGTATTTTAATATTTTGCTTGGATACAATATAATTAAACTACAATTAAACTAGAAGATAATGAAGTTGGTTGTTGTTGAAGTTTGAGTTAAGTCCCCATAAATATACAATGGCACTAGAGACAGGGCATCTGCACTGTATAAAATTACATGTAATATTAGAACATCATTCCTATTAGAACCACTGCAGTAGAAGTGATAATGCCAAGGCGATAGTCCCTGAAGCACAAAACTACTGTTACATCATAGGAATTATAATACATGACAGATACTCAGCTCAATATTCCTTTTCAAATATGTCTTACATCCATCGCCTTCTGCTCTGTCTGCTTACTATTAGTGAACAAAGAGACTTATTTCAACACTTGCACATAACTATTGTCACTATTGACCAGTATGTCTTGGATGTCTTTGTACAGAGGACTTAAGCTTGGTTTGTGAAGTGAAGGGCAGAGGATTGACTCATGAGATGCCTTTCGTGTTGGTATAAGTGGAAGAAACAATAACTCATACCTGAAAGTATAGTTTTTAAAACTTTTAAGTCTAATTTGGAATTGTAATACATTTCAAATTTTGCCTGAGTAAAACTTTAATAAATCTGGCATAATTAAATATAAATGGGTCTCCGTCTAAGACTGAGAAGGTTTGAAACTATTAACATTAGTTTTTTTTGCCCAGATTTCGCTATCTATTCCACACTCTCCCAATTTCCATCCCCAGCTGTATGATGTGAGGAATAGAAAATCTCAAAATTTATATGGCATGATAAAAAAAAACCTCTGGAAGTAGAATAAATTAAGTATATTAATGCATTACTAATCTGGACATCTACTCAACTAAATACATTGAAAATGAAATGGGGAAAAAAAGAGCAATTTTGTTTTGATGGCTGATGAGTGGGAAAATGTATGTACGTCACAATAAAGGACTACAAAGAAGACCCTTTTTTATATAACACTATGTCATAGTGCTCATTATTCACAGGGAGAGGCTGAATGTTGGCGAAATTGTAGTTGCCGGGAGGCACATCCTTATCATGTGTTCTGGGAGTGTCCTGTTGGACAAAAATATTGGACATAAAATTAACAGGGCATTGCAGTCTTTTTTTGACACCACCATCCCCACTCAGAACTATGGATTTGGGCAACAAAACACCTGCCCTGGACAATATACATACATACTTCTGACAGCCAGGAAAAAGGCTCTCACAAAAAATGGATGTCACAAACTTTACCAATGATTAAGGACTAGAGCGACAGCATAACTGACATACAGAAAATGGGGAAAAATCCAATACGGACTCAACTTGGAAAGGGATGAATATGACAGAAATGGAACTAAACGGGACTTTTATTTCGGACCTTGTGTGCCTTAACCCTTCTTTTTTTGGATGCCTTATTTTCCTAAATTCTTATTTTCAATTAGTTTTTCTCTGGTACGTTTTTTTAAAGAAAACAAATTAGATATGCATAAATCTGTGCGATCTGTCAAAATCTTGTCAAGTACAACATTTGTAAAGTTTGGTGTCTGTCAGTGATACTTTTAGGGATGACAGTTTTTCCCTGTGGGAGAAAAATGCACTTTAAGAAAACAGCTTTTGAAGTTACAATATTCCATATAAATCTCTGGATACAAAATGATGAAATGAACTAATTATATCTTTAGGATGTCTTCTCTTGATTGTGCACAATAACAACATTTTTGGTGGGAAACTTTTCAGCTTGCTCCCAGCCATATTGGTTAGACAACTCCGCACACAATGAGAATGCAAGCAGTATGCATGCACTGCTTCTCTTGTGCTTTGCTGTTGCAACAGTGTGTGACAATTTAAAGTTCTCTTATTCACTAGCAAGGACCACCCCACAACAAATGGAATATGAAAGAATGTTTATTGATAATAGTGATGATGGATCGATGATAGATCGATGATGGATTGATCAGAGTTGGCTGGGTAGAGAGACTCTGGATGGGGGCTCCGTCATGGGTAATCAGCCCAGCTGATTCAGAACTCCCCCTCCTTAGACGGTGATGTGTTGATGATAGAGCCATGGGATGGGAGGATGAGGAGCAGAGACAACAAGAGATGCTGGGATAGGCCTGTATAAATAGGGCTTCTGGCCGCTTTAGGCCTCTTTATAGAGTTATTTTGGAAAGGGTCCTGATGAAAAGCGTGCTCTCTCATGTATTTTTTCTTTTTGATCATTCAGTATTAATCTTGTGTAAGCATTTTTTATACAGTTTATCCTCGATCCCAATTTGTTCACCTGGTCATTGTACAAATACTCTCTAAGAAATCTTGTTTACTGGTTTAATCCTGGGTTAGCACTAGTTTAGACCTGGTTTGTTCTTGGTTTGTCCTTGTTTAATTCTTCTTTAGGCCTGATTCTGGGTTAGTCCTGGTTCAGACCTGGTTCCTAACCCTAACCCTAACCTGACAAAAATGTAATCTATCTGTAGCTATTTTATTGTATTGAATTGACAGTGTTGGGGATAGTTTGTGCGACCCAAACTTTTGTTACAGTGGCATGTTGTGCCCAAAAAATCTGGCCCACAGGAAAATTAAGTAGAATAGCCCTGCAGAATCAGAATCAGAATTGTTTTTTTTTGCCATTGACGGTGAACAATACACAAACTATCAAACTATGAACTTGCTTCGAGGCCAAGGTCATCACAATCTCTTTATTCCACGTGTCAATCGTCTATATACGCTCTGTGCTGAGAGAATGAAAAACAGCTTAAAGGTAAATCGGCCCACGGCCAATGTCCCAGACCAGGACGCTTTAGATCACTGACAGCTGCTGTGGAGCCTCCATCTGGACCTGTAAGAATCCTATATTTTGTAATGCACTTCACTCCCTTTAGATCAGAAGTTAAAGTCTTGGAACATTTAAAAGCATTGTCAAGAACATGAAGATGCCGTAGTGATGTTTCTATAATGTATGCCTTCATGGAAGTGAATTGTTTCATCTGTCAGTATCCTGACAGCTCTGATTAGAGACACATGACTGTAATTCATATGGAGAGGACAGTACCGCTATAGGAGAGCTCAACATCTGAAGCATCAGATAAAAGCAGCTTTAGCATCTGGTAGGCAATGCTACCAAAAAGGGAGCGAGATCAAGGGTGGTACAGCAGGTGGGGGTTGTATGACTTATAGGTAGAGTGAATGGCAACAATCTGAAGGTCTGCAGTTCGAATCCCCATAAAGCCAAAACATGCGCAATGAGACTAAGTCTAGCTCAAGATCTGGAGACTGGTCCCTGGATACTGTACTGCAGCACTCACTGCTTCTGACAGGTTGCCTCACTGGCACTGAAATATGGGTTGAATGCAGTAGTCTATATGAAGTGTGTCAATGCTCCAATTGCCCAATACTGTGCTTTCTCATATTCAATTTTAGTAGAAGAAATGTATGTAATGCACTTTGTTTACATAAAATTAATAAGAATAATAATAGTACATTAGTCATAAGATAAGATCACTTGGTTGAAAAGGTTGAACTGATTCTCACCAAGTGCAAAATAGTTAGTTAATAACAAGTGTAATAGATATGTTAAAATTCTTGTAAAAAAAACCCTCTGCTTTACAATATTGTAAATTTTTCATTTACTCCCCTATACCCGGCGGTGCTACTACTGCAGCCATAGCTGCCCTGCCCTGCCCCACCACTAATCACGCAAACACGCAAAGCAGGTGAAGTGTCTTAAACAAGGGCACACCAACACAGGTCCAAGCTGGGAATAAGGCACCAGCAATATAACACCAGGGCTAACCTACTGTGGCAGTATAGCCTGCAGGTGGGCCCCTGCCCCTGGACGTAGCTCAATAGATTGGCTTCGGGTGACATCGTTCGCCCTCTGGCCATATAGGCAAGGCAAGGCAAGTTTATTTGTAGAGCACAATTTGTACACAAGGCAATTCAAAGTGCTTCACACAACAGGAAAAAACAAATTCCATTAAAATCACAAAGACATGGCAGAAATCACAAAATCTTAATTTAAAAGTGCCATTTTTCAGGCATCCGTCAAATAGTTCAAGACATAAAAGAGAAGAGTGCAAAGAAAAGCATTTCAGTCATATGCACAGCTAAACAAAACAGTTTTTAGTTTAGATTTGAACATTGCCAGAGTAGAGGCCTGTCTCTACATCCTCAGGAAGACTGTTCCAGATTTTAGCTGTATAAAACTGAAACGCAGATTCCCCATGTTTAGTCCTGACTCTGGGCACCAACAGGAGGCCGGTCCCTGAGGTCCTCAGAGTCCGAGATGGTTCATATGGCACTAACATAACAGTGAACACATAACAGTGAATCCACTGGCCATATTGACCTGCCGTCAGTGAAACATAAATTTGAGTGTCGTCTGCATAATTGTGATAGGACACATTCTCGCTGCGTATCAACTGACCTAACGGCAGCATGTAGAGGTTGAACAAAAGGGGTCCCAGGATTGACCCTTGGGGCACCCACAGGTCAGGGGCATCTGGTCTGAGACACAGTTACCAATTTCGACAAAGAACCTCCTGTCTTCCAGATAGGACTTTAACCAGTTTAGGGCAGTGCCAGTGATGCCCACCCAGTCCTCTAGTCTCTGTAAGAGGATCCCATGATCGACAGTGTCAAAAGCAGCACTCAGATCTAACAGAATTAAGACTGAGGCTTTACCCGCATCAGTGTTCAGGTGGATGTCATTTGTCACCTTGACAAGAGCAGTCTCAGTGCTGTGATAAGGTCTAAAACCTGACTGGAAAACATCAAAATGAGTTGTTTATTAAGAGGAAATCACTGAGCTGTTGGTAAAACAACCTTTTCAAGGACTTTGCCCCAAAATGGCAGATTAGAGATGGGCCGGTAATTACTCAGTACTGCGGCATCAAGACTGCTCTTCTTTAGGAGAGGCTTTATGACCGCAGTTTTCAAAGAAATTGGAATGTTCCAGATTGAAGCGACATGTTAACTATGTGAGTCAGAGGTGCTAACAAACTGTTCAGCACAGACTTTAGAAATCTGGTGGGTAAGAAATCGAGGCAGCATGTAGATGAACTCAGACTGGTGATGATCTCCTGGACAGTTTTGTCAGTTACAGGTGCAAAGTGAGTCAGCTCTAAGTGTGTAGGTGGTTTGAGGGTTATATTTTGCATTGTAGAATTTATAGCATTTTTAATGGCCTGAACTTTGTCATTAAAGAATAATGCAAACTCATTACACTTGGATGTGGAAATGAGTTCTAACGGCAGCTGAGCTGGAGGGTTTGTTAATCTGTTTACTGTGGCAAACAGGACACGCGATATATGCTTCCTGGTTTCTGTGTTGCTCCGCATCGCTCCTGTCTCCAGGTATTTTAGCATTAGTACTGTCCGGATGAGACCATTGTGTATGAAATTAATTGCTGTTAAAATTGAGTGTGCCACGGTGTTGCCGTGGGCCGTGTGGTGTGCACGTGGTTGTGCCTTTGATAAACATAAACTCAGGTGGCGCTGTTGGCAATTTATGTTTGTAAACAGCTACAAAGAAAATTAGTTAAGTATGTCAGTCCGCTTTGGTACACTACATCAGACAGATTATAGGTGTGATCGTCCAACAAATCATTATTGATGATTAATGTCTGGCAAACAAATGACTCCGAGTTTAGAATAATTCCGATTGTAAATTTACACTTCCAATCTGGAAACAGCAGAAGCACTCTAAATGTCTTGTAATTCCACCCTTGGTTCATTGTTTGCTTACACACAAATGTTGCTGTTGTGGCAAATGTTGTTCGGATTAAAACCAGACTTCTACACGTGGACACTCTTTTACTCAGCCTGCTGCCACCTCACTTATTCAGTTAACTGCTCCATTTCCCAGTATCACACTTAGTTTTCAGAAATCCCCATTCTAATGCCCCTATCTCCCCCGGGGTGAGGTAACAGTGTGCAGCCGGACCAGGGCTCTACCCCAGTCTGCAGGGGACAGAGGGGCCCTTGTTTGGAGTGTGGTGGGTGGTCTACCCAGCACTCTGCACAGTACACTCTGCACAGTGCTAGGCTCATAGGCACGTGGGGCAGTTTGTGTCAGAGTGTGTGAGAGTTTGAATGGACCACTGCCAACAAATACAGACTGGAGATAAGACTATAGGAAAACACTGGGCACAGGGTCAGACAGATGAGATGGCTACTGAAATATGCACTGGAATTACCTACAGTAGTAACCGCAAAAACAAAACATTTCACCAGTAGTACAAGCAAATGTTAACCAATAGTTCAATGGACCCACATGTAAACCAACTCCTGTATTTGTATTTCTGTGGGCACTTACTGTTGTCGGCTAGTGTCAAGATCAGATTGAGCCCACTTTGTCATTTAAATGAACATTTCCAATCAGCCATTGTTTACACTCCAGAAACAAATGCTTTTCTTGGTCAGTGATGCTCATAATTGAATTTTGTTTTATTACACATTGGCATTTTGTTACACATTTGCATCAGGTTGTTAAGTATTTTTTCTTGGACTATCTCATTTTCTGCTAATTGTGAATTGGTTTATCAATACAACTCAGCTTTCTGTTTCTTTTGTCCAGTCTATTTATTTGGTTCTTTAAGTTGAATACGCACTATTAAATGCAATACTGGACATCAAACAACAATCTTCTTTTGCCGTTAATCATTGCCTTGCTGCTTAGCCCTAAAAGTAGTGTTGAACAATACCAATCAAAGGTGTTCAGAAAATCTGGAATGAAGCATCAAATCATTACTTTATTCATTCTGATGATTTTCTCACTGACTTTGGAGTTTGGTTGCACGATATGTCTAGATGCCTCAAATGCCTGCCCTCTCTTTATCTTCTGACCACAGGATATTTTTGAATTATTTTTTTTAAACCTCTATTTATCCAGATTGAGAACTAATTCCTTCCTACAACAACAATATGGTGAAGCGACAACAGCACAAAGAGCAGAGCGTTTTGTTCTAACATACTGTGTTTCTGATGCGAGGTAAACAGTATAAATAGGAAATGTGTTTCTCCGTGACAAAAATAATTGACAGCAGCCTTCTCATTGCCCACAAACATATGACCCTTACAGATAAAGCAAAGAATTTGTTGAATACTTTATATGGGATTGTCTGTTATACAAAAGTTGTTCAAAGTTATTAAGATAAGTGTGTGGTTTCCTGAGTTTCCTTTTGAATTCCAATGAACCACTTTGATACTCTAGTATTCTGTAATGCCAAGTTTTTATTCATGTATTTATTTATTTTGTAGATTTCTGAACAATTTCAGATGACACTTGTAACTTTTCCACCCTGGGGGCATTTAAAAAAAAAAAAAAAAAAAAAAAAAGTGAATGCATTGTAAACACTTTGTTCTTTATTTTACTTTTCTCATTTCTTTTGTGGTATGTAGTACAAATGTGAAAAATGTGCAAACCCTCATTAATAACGTTTCCTTTTCATTTGTGTCATTCTTAAACCTTTTGACATGTGTCTTACTAGCTGTCAGACCACTAGCGTTCAGTGATACTTTCACGTTTGATTTATTGCATTATAACTTGGTCACTCTTGGTCTTCAAAACTTGTATAAACAAGCACTCAGGATATCATTATTGTAATATTATCAAGAAATACAAAATGTTAACTTTTGAAAATGTCTTCCTGTTAACAAAAATGCGTCTAGTGTACACGTATTTTTGTTAACCTTTAAAACCTTTAAAGGTTTTTGTGAGAATGTATGAAGAGGCAAGAGTCAAGACGACCAGAGCCTCCTCCAGAGAAGAAATTTTAGATTCACTACATTTGGACAGAACTGCTTTTCTGTCAAAGAAACCAGGCCTGGAAATCCTTGTTAGAGAGTGTAGCACTTTTAAAATCTACCATAAGAAGTGGCTTGAAGATAATCAGGTGTGTAGTGGTTAGTGATCTGGTACAAGAATAATGTAAATATTTAAATGTGTAAATTTCTATTGGATTGATGATGAAGTGCTCCCTCTGTTGGTGATTGGTCCTTTGTTTGTTTGTTTGTTTGTTGTTTTTATCTGTATTTTAAATGCTATTTATAGGCCATTTTATGGATTACCTGCACTCTGTTAACCTGCTGTCACTTTGCCTCCGCTCAAAGACGACAGATGAAATTTAGCTTGTAGCTATGATAACTCACTTCGTTTACTGGACAAAGCAATGACACTTCTCCATGTATATAAGCAGTGGTGGACTCCACTTGACGTTCTCCTTCGGTTTTATGTGATACATGTTTTATATAGTGTACAAAGTTTTTAAAACATATTTCTAAAATTCTAACATGAAGCAAGTTCAAACGTTGGGTCAATTGTAGTTATAACAATTTTAATGTTGTTTTATCCTCAATAACACAATTTCAGCACAGTGTTTCTCTGCTGGCTTTTGAAATGCGTTTGCCTAGCAGAGTCTAGCCCAGCAGTGCAGTGACTGCAGCGGCAGTCTGATTAATACAATTAATCACTCTATTTTTGACCTGTTATTAATGTCACATTCACAGTGGGTGAGCCAAGGCACTGCACAGAGCATGTGCAGAAAGCATTAGTGACAGGATGAGAGGGGGAAGCAAAGACCACAACTAAATGAGAATTTGATTGAGATTGTAGGGTTGAATTTACAATAGACTTTCCTTTTCCTTATTGTTTATTTTCATTTCAGGGTTTGTGATTGAATTAGTCTGTGTTTCAACCAGAGAAATATGGTTTAATACTATGTATTTACTATATACGGAGCAGGTCGGGCCAGACAGGTGAAGTACCTTGCCCAAAGGCACAATAACAAAGTGTGGCCAGGTCCGAATTAGATGGCTTTAATATTGTCTGCGGGTTGGGCCAGAGCTAGTTTCCATGTACAATTTTTTGTACATGAATAATCCTAATAAAAGTCCTGAATTTCAGTGACAAATCTTCATTAACCAAAGCCATCAGTGCTCAGTGGAGCTTCTATTTAGGGTTAGAGAGAGGAGAGGTCTGTGTCATCAGGGGAGGGCTGCATTCACAAATACAGTGGAAAATATTGCAATGCCGAATATTCTGCAGGTGGTTTTTCAAGAACCTCTGGTTTTTCAGAGGTTCTTGCGTACTGATATGGCCTGGTAACCGGCCATAAAAGTACGCTTGGATCGATCAAGGGATTAAACTGACAACCACTAAGTGGTTAGAGCACCCTCCCCTAACCTTACATTTGGTGTTTGATTCCTGCACCTGGCCACACTTCCATTGGGTCTTTGGACAAGACACTTCACCCAACTATGTAACTGAGTGATTGTTGGTCGGCTGAGTCAATGCTCCCAATAGTCTTCTCCAAGACAGGTGTGCCTACCAACACCATGCTACTGACATAATATATAATACTAATACATTCAAACCACTCTGTTGGCCACATTTCACAACATGTTGCACACCGCAAAAAATACAGTTTTGTTTAGACTTATGTTGCACATGCAAAGTTTCTTCTTAAATTACTCTGTCTCTTGATGTCTTGCTTCAAAAATCCCCCCAAAATGATTACCTTATTTCTGTGCTGTATCTCTGTGTGAGTATAACAATAGACACTTTGTGCTCTGCTTATGGGCTCTGTTTCTCCAGTCTGCGGGCATTCCAGGCATTCTGCAGTCTGGGACATTACACATCCTTTTACGTAATATAATTTTTCACATTATTCTATTCATAACATCCTCAAAAGGTGGGTTTTAATTGAATAAGAACTAATCACCAATTAATAATTATTTATGAATGTGTGGCTTGAATGTGGATTGATAATATGAACCAAAAAGATTATTTAAAATATGATAGCAAAATGTCAATAATAGCCATGCTGCTAATTTATTATTTCAAAAGGTATCACTCCTCACACACAATCCTAGTGTTGAACTGAGGCTATGCTTGAGAGGAAATGTTTATGAACCTCCAGCTGTGGTTCACATTTTCATCGGGAGATTCTCTTACTCCCACGCAGAGTCCAGTTTGTCAAAGGATGAATTTGTTTGTTTAATGTTCCCTACTAGATGTATACTGTCCAATGTGAAAAGCTTAGTATCCACATTTGGTTGAGGTCGTGAGGTCTTAGAGGCTAGTCTTTTTGCCATATCCCACAGGTAAGAGCTGGGAATGCAAAGAAAACTAATATATATCCAGGATGAGATGCTACTGCTTTTGAGGGGCTTCCTGTGAGTCTCATGTTCAATTCAATTCAATTCAATTTATTTTTGTAAGTAGAAAGCTGGAGAATTTCCACAGTGAAGAAGAGATCCGACTCCCTCAGACAGGCGGACGCACCTCAATTTGCAGACGGTGGCACTGGACCCACTCAGGAGGAGAACCAATTCTTCAAGGCTGATGAAGAAACGTTCATATGGAGTAGAGACTGTTTCTCCAGGTAGACCATTTCTCTAGGCAGTTGAGGAGCATCTGGATCCACAAGTCATCGATGTGCCTGCTCCACTCCCGTCGGGAAGTGGGAGAAGAAGGAAAAGCGATGAAAAGATTGCAAGTGAAATTAAATTTTAAATATTGTTTGATTGAAATGTAGTCAGAAGCAGAAGATAGTGCTCAAGCTGCCATACTTCCCCCAGTATAGTTGCTCCTAGGCCAGCATAGCTGGGAAATTGTAGGTTTTTATTTCTGTTCCTAACTGGCCCCGACCATAAGCTATTTCAAAGAGGAACGTTTTAAGCCTGGTCTTAAATGAAGAGACTCAGCCACTTTAACATGGACAGGAAGCTGATTCCATAACACAGGAGCTTGGTAGCTAAACGCTCTCTCTACTGGTGCTCCTACTGTGCTTTTAGAGACTCTTGGGACCACCAGAAGTCCAGCATTTTAAGGGCAAAGTGTTCTGTTGGGATGATAAGGTACTATAGCATCTTTGAGGTAGGATGGGGCCATTTCATTTATGGCTTTGTAAGTCAGGAGGAGGAGTTTGAATTTGATTTTAAACTCAACAGGGAGCCAGTGGAGAGACTCGAGCGCCGGCGTAATATGCTCTCGTCTCTTAGTTCCTGTTAGTAATCTTGATGCTGCATTTTGAACCAGTTGAAAGCTTTTTATGGAGCTTTTAGGTAATGCTGTGGGCAGGGAGTTACAGTAGTCTAATCTAGATGTTACTAACGCATGGACAAGTTTTTCAGCATTTCTTCTAGACAAGATTTTTCTGATTTTGGCTATATTACGCTGATGGAAATAGGCTGTTTTACAGGCTTGATATTCACATGGGCATCTTATCTTCATCCAATTATGATAATTAAAAACAGCTTTAACCAAAAACAAGTAGGTATCAAAACTCATAAACTGAGTTACCAAGTAGTTCACCGTGTGTAGGAAAAAACAATTTAGCACCCTCTCGCTGGAGAGCTGGGTTCTTGAAGTGGAACTTGATAGCAGATAGCTGCAGGTTAAAGTATAGATCCCAGGAGACTCTGCCCATGCATGGATAGTATGGGATCAATATGTCCTCTTTTACATGTTTTAACAACTTATTCAATTATACATTGAAATCATTTATATATATATATATATATTTTTGTGTTCTATCACCACAAATTCTGACACGTGTAAATTACAGGCTGAATAACCAATTAGAAAAAAGCAAGTATTAAAGAATGCATAACCTCACACAGAGGACTGAGTGCACACAAAGCAAAACTAAGGCAACTAAGCTAAGGCAAATCCATAAAGGTATTTTGTCTAAAACAGGTATTATCCACATGGAGCGGCATCAACTTATACAGATTCTCTTACAGATTTTTAACTGCCACCACCATCGCGCATCTCTCTCACAGTGCATTGTATATTATGCTATTTTTGCCGTTTCATAGTCGACCCTAAGGGCATAGTTGATAATAATAATAAGTGTTGTGCAACACCCATAAAATAATAGTCATAAAATATCACCCATATCTTGGACCCGCACTCAAAACCGGAAGTGCAGACGGCTTAGTTTGAGAATCGCCCCCACCCTCGAGAAGAGCGATCTGCCTCCCCCTGCCAACGCGTGACATAGTCTCAGCGCGAGCGTGCGTTCCACGCCCACCTCGTGACGTAGCCTTGAGTGGAATGTAAACAGAGGCCGAGTTGTGCACCGGTCAGTACACAACGGCACATGTCAGCGCAGCAGCGTTGGATCAAAAGAAGAAGCATTTGAAGCTAACTGTGGCTAATAGGCAGCGGTTTCCTTCGAGCGCAGGGGCAGGCGGGAGGGGGGGAGTGTGTTACAGGTACAGAGTGCTTCCTGGAGTATGGGCTGAAACAGGGAAGCGTGCTGCAGCACTCACCAGGCTGACTCATCCTTGTGAGTGGGCCCCGTTTGTCTGCTTATCCGGGGGAAAGGATAGAGACTATTCTCTTGCTAAAGACTGCAGGAATCAATTTTTAAAAAACTTAGTTCAAACGTATACGAGGTACCAATAGCACTGTAAGAAGGTTAAAAGCTCTGAAAAGTCAATTTTGCATAATATAGGACCTTTAACAAGAGACCACCACGTACATCACCAGGGGAAGTAAGCGAGTGCATGGGTATCCACACAGCTCTTTTCGTCTGAAGCCCGTTGTCGTGGAAGAAGAGTGGAGGTCAGCTGATTGCGTCTCACATGGGGGCGCTCTAGAGTTACATGTGTGAATACCCTTTATTATGTTTATTGTGGATCCTCAATAATGACCAGTCGCTTTTCTTTAGCTATTTTTAAGATGTAACTTTTTGGGCAGAAGTCTGCCGCCTCCTTGTCTCTATAGATATATTATTGCTCTGCAGAATGTCCAACAATATGACTTAAACGTATCTTGTTGTCTTAAATTACAGGTGTGGCTTTTGCTCAAAAATGCGCATTCTTATTTTGAGTGGGGTCACCTCTCCTTGGTCAGCTGGTATCTCCTGCTTGTTCTCCATGGAGATAGACAAGATTAATGCCATGCTGTGTAACTGAGTAAGTTTTACTTGATTTTTAGCAATCCATCAAAATTGTATGTCTCCTCCTTTAACAATTCCTCTTATCAATGCTGCTTTGGGCCACCTTCTATTGCACAATGATTAGCTACACGAAGCTAACAGAAACAGTAAATACACTGAATGCATCGTAGTAGCCACAAAGCACGGAAATTATGAAAATAGAATTGCCCAACAAATAGAATATCCAGATGTTACAGCCATGTTATACTTGGATTGTTTCTAACCAATATTAAATAATGTCCAAACTGTGACATTTCCTCATCAGACATTGATATAGCCAGGACACTGTCAACGATCTTATATGGATTCTTAGAAATTCCAACTACCTGCTTGGAAAAAAAATATGTTTTAATGATGGGCTTTTAACCCAACTGGCCACGGTTACTTTGTTTCCAGTATTGGGAAACTTGTTTTTTTCCGCATCTTCTATCAGCACAATTCCTCAAGGACAACCATAAATGTGCTCTGCATGGGAAAACCTCTTCAAATAAAACAAACCTTTATTTTGAAGATCATTAGCGAGAAATCCACTCCAGATGCTCATTCCAAACTCATTCAGAAGTTTTTTCCATTTTTGTCTAGTTATTGTCCTGAGTCAAAATTGCAGGCTACATAAGGTACATAAAGCTACTACAGTCAACACATAGACAACATTATGGTAAGAAGTGTGTCATTCCATCTATGTACAGCCACAAATCTCAAAGTTTTTGTTCTTTGAAGTGTAGCATGTTGTCTGGAGAGACATTCAACTAATCCAGCTTGTTTATCTATTTATTTTCCATTTAGTAAGTAGTTTCTATGAAGTAAACATGTACATAACAAATACAGCACTGCAATAATAATGTTTATTTATTCTTGATCATAAAAAATTATGCGAAAGTTGTTCATTTGTTCAATGGTAAACAAAAATCTGATCCAGTTATTGAAATGTCACGTAAACAGTTACATCTGTGAGTAATCTGATTTCTTTCGTATTGTTCACAAGTTGACAAGGGAAATTATAGAAAAGGGGCAAACTAATATAGCAAAGACAAAAACAAAATAGAACATTTTAAAGATTTTTAAAGTTGTGTAAAAGGCATGTACTTTGTATTACAAATACAACTGTTACTCTAAAAATCTATTGATTACACTATAAGTGACCGAGTGTTTTCGATGATTTGATTTCTCCTATACATTTCAGCGCAGCCATTTTTGTCTTTGAGGCCCTATAGCCTAATTTTACCTATCTAAATTCTATAATAAAAAGGGTAGGCTTGAATGTTTACAGGAGACATGACCAGGCAGTGTTTCTTTATTGCCAAGAATGTTATATTTAATACAAAAACTGTGTCAAGCTGTTGGCCTAAGTATGAATAGTTTGACATTTTTAACAATCATTTATCATCATAACTTGGCTGTTCTCCCAAAATGAGCAACAGCACAGGTGCACGCATATTTGCACATCCTCTGCTCAGGCACTAAACTCTTTTACATATCAGATTTGCGCCACTAATAAAGCACAGAGTTTGCATCTGTAAATAAGGTCCATCACATCTATAAAATTGAGTGTGCTAATGTTATGTAGTACTTGCAATTTAGCACCTGAACTTTTTAAAAATGTGTTGTACTGTAACTGTCTGCATCTTTTTAGTCTTTTTTGGGGTGGGGAAATTATATCTTATCACAGAAAGGCAATGACCCATTTAACAGAGGGTTTGTGATTTGAATCTCAACCAAAATAATATATTTTAAGTATAATTTATAAATTATTATAAACAGTTATGATCCCAAAAAGATGAATCGAGAATAATATAAAAATACAAATTATTATATTTTTAAGTAAATTTTTTTTGTGGACCATGCCAATCTGTATCTATTTATTTATTACATGTTGTATGTATGTATCACAAGGTTTTAGATTTCTCTATTAGTAGCTGCCGGTTAATATTTTTGCAAAAGTACGACGGAGTATAAGGGCCAACCCAAATTTAAAAAATGCGAAGGCACTACGAGAATAAAGTCACACTAATCTCATAATTTAACAAGAATAAACTCATAATTTAACACTGGAGTACGTCATTTTACATACATATCCCGACTGTGAGGTGGCTTAAATTGGCCAAACAATGAACACAAATTAAATTCCTTGATCCACAGAGGACTAAGAGCATCCTAGAACTGCACACTATTTTTCTCTAAATGTTTATAAATTAGTCCAATACACAGAGTTTATGGGTTTGGTCCTTGTTCCTGAATTCTGCAGAACCCGTCCTCAACGGACGGAGCACTGGCCCCAGACCCGCGGTACAGGGTCTGGAGCTATGGCCCCTGGCGCAGCGCACACGGCCTCACAAGCTCGTAGTGCTGTGTTGTAAAACCTATGCACACAAATAACTCATATGAACGATGACAAAGTTTAGAAGGGTGAAGCGGCCAAAGTCGAGGGAGCAGATGATTAGTGAAAATCGTCCGAGAGTCCCTCACCTGCGGCTGCTGGCTCTGAGCGCGGTTGTCCTGCCCACTGCCCATTGACTTTATTCTCGTTCAATTATGAGTTTAATGTCAAAATGTTATGACTTTATTCTCGTAGTGCACCTCAATTTTTTAAATTCCGGGTTGGCCCTTATACTCCATCGTACAAAAGCAATCTGAGCAGTCTAATAACATTAAAATGAAGACAATACCCACATATACACTATTCCACAACAGCCAAACAAGACAAATATGGGTTTTAGTATTTGCTGATAAAAATCCTTCTCGCACCACGCCTAATCCAATGGATTGTCCAGGTTTTTCATATAAAATGGTTTCTCTAAACAGAATGAAGGGGGGTAAATATTTCTTAAGGACTTGTGAGTTGGTTTATAATCCACTCTGATGGAGATGTGTGTACCTCTTGGGAAGGTTGTGGCTCCGAAAAGGCATGGGTTTTCTCTGAGAGATGATGGCTGATGAGAAGAGAGAGACAGCAGGGAACAGTGTCAAATTTAGGAGACGGAGAGCGCAGATGTTTTGCAGACGATTCGTTAAATGACGAATGTATTTGCACAGGTTTGGCATCCTGTGCTATACGCATTACTAAAGTCTGCAGTGTAGATAGAACGACAAGAGCTTAAAATGTCTTGCTTAAGGGCCACATCAGCATTTATGAAATTAAATAATCAACTTCTTTTTTTTTTTTTTATAGATTTTGTGGCTCGTAGGCTTTATTAGACAGGAGAGGATAGTGTAAAATGGGGATGAGAGAGAAGGGAGGACATGCAGTAAATTGTCGGGGTAAAATGAGTCGGGATTCAAACTCACAACACTACTCACAACCAGCTGCCCTTGGAGCCTGGCATTATGGGGTGCTGTGCCTAAACCTCTCGACCACCGGGCGGCACTCATGAGTGTCATTTATAATGCTTATGGTTACTTTCACATGATACTTTGGCCATTTCATACGCAAAGCTAGAATCGATGAGGCTGTTTTCAGGGCTTGGAAATAGCACTGCAGCTATCCCACATGGTTTGTTTACTGAAGTTGAGACTGTAATGGATGCATGGAGACGGTCACTAAAAGGCAGCTGCCAGTCTTGCTACCGCATTGTGGCTCTGTAATCGAAGAATTGTAAGTATATGTGCAGACTTGCCAAAAAGCATGAGTTTTGAGCTGCGGCTTCGCATTCAAAATCCAATTAATTTGAATTGCAGGTGCACCTTTCTGCTGTGCAAAGAGCGTGGCTGAGCACAGCTTAGGGCCCTCCAGGCCCCTTGTGCTAAGTACGGGTTGGTTGGCTGTTTGTACTGCTGTCCGCCCCTGGTGCTGATGAGAGGGCACCGTGTTGTAACGCCCCGTGCGCTCAACACATGCTTTTTGCTTCACACTTCTTAATGTCAAAATGTCACCTGATGTTTTATTTGTGTTTCAGGTGCATGTTGTTTCAAACAATCTCAAACGAAGAAGATCAGTCACATCTGAGTATTCTTACCAAAAGAATTAGCAAAAATTCACTAAATTATGATGTTTATGAACCTTACAACACATTGTAAATGTATTTAATAAAAAAACTGAACTTCCCATAAGAAATTGTTTGCAACCCTAATTTCTGCCTCCTGCCCCTGGTGGTCCAGTGCCCACGCTTTGCAGCTGTTTGCTCCATAAAGACCCCTCTATGATCTTTGTGTGGTGCTTATTTCATCACTAATGCAGGTGAAAATACGCCTCTTGCCTTTCCGCCTTCTAAACCAGCTTACATGAACCTATGGCCCCAGCCAGTTTGCCAAAGGGGGTCTGTGGTATGATATGACGGCCTTGGCCTGGTGCCCCATGCCCCTGTACCCCTCCTTTAAAGTCATCCTTTATGTATGTACCACCAACCTGACTTGTGGTCTTACCTTGGCTACCACTCCCCCTAAGCTAAATATCTATGCTCCCTGACTGCCAATCCTTCACCAGCCCCAGCTCATAGATGCTTGTACAAAACAGAGACCTCCAAAGAACAACATCTTGTCAGACTCTTACAGGATATGTAATGTGGATGCCCTCTGCACTACTGAAAACTGACTATGTTCAACAATAATGTAATAACTTTTTCTTCTTTTCTGTTTTTAGTGTGGTTAGAGTTGCACATTGTTAGATGCACTGTATATGCCCTTTCTGGTCGAGGGTACACCATAAGCTTGTCTTCATGGAGATGTTATGGCTTTATCTGGCATGTTTCACAATATGACATTAAGCTTAAATATTTGCATTTACTCAAAAGCTAAACTTGATAGCATATGATGCTCATCTCTTCTATATGTCATGGTCTGGTGGGTCACCTGCTTGTGTCCTGTAAAAAAAAAAAAAAAGTTCTGTCATACTGTGGAAACAATAAAGCATATACAAAATTACTCATGAAAGTAATTAACATTTTGATCTTGATTTGATCTTTCTGTCTTTTGTATACATCCATAGAGAGATGTTGAGGATGAGCAGAGCATGCCTGGAGCTTGCTTACCTTAAATCTCCTCTCTCATTTCAGGGTGTTTCTGCTCCTGCGGTAATCCTACAGAGAATGGTCCCTTTGTGCCACCATCCGACCTCCACCTCTGCGTGCTTCGGGATCCTCTTTCACCCAAATAACTCTCCATATTCGGGCACGACAGGAACGCCCTCACCCCAGCCCTAAAATCATCCATGTCTCCACTCAAAAACTATACCAAACCGTAAAAGGAGATTATTTATTCTGGCCTTTTGAACATCTTTGCTATTTCATGTTTTGTTTTTACAAATGCATAGGAAAACTCTAGAAACTCTGGATAACTGACTCTGCTCAGGCCCTCAGACAGCGCGGTAGGTAGGGCGGAGCGGCAGTGGAAAAAGGACCAATTACACGTGTCTCTGGCATAATGAGAGATAGCTTTGCTCTCTACCAGAGGGCTATGAAGGAGGAGAAATGCAAATATCTGTCCGATATTATTTTGTAGTAACGGACACTGCCCCCGTGTGTTACTCAATAATACATTCTGTTATGAATTCACACACATTGATGATTGATGCTTCTGTTTCTACCGGTGAGGTCTTTTTGCACTTTTTGTTGACAAAGTGCTGTCTGTGAGACAACTGACCAGTTTCGGCATTTGTCCAGGCTTTCCTGCTACTGCTGTACATTCTGGCAATGTTTCAACCAATTTGAACCAGTCCCATGCTCCTCCCTTACAGATATAGTTAGACAAATGAGAGCTACAAAACCTATAAAGTTTGCTTAAGGAAGTGTTCACACTTTAGGTCCCTCCCTCATGGTTTTTATTAACACTTGTCTACGTTTCAGGATGTGTGATTCTCTTAAACATGCTGTAGTGAGACCCCTATCTTAAGAAATTACAACTACATACCAAAGTTTTGTGAACTTTTAAGACTAACTTGTCTTTTATTTCTGATGATGGTGCAGATGATGGTGCAGTTTTATTATGGCCATCCTTGAGTCCATCCTCACCTCCTCCATCACCATGCGGTACGCTGGAGCCACAGCCAGGGACAAACAGAGACTACAGCACATTGTGCGTTCTGCTGAGAAGGTGATCGGCTGCAGGACTTCCATCTCTGCAGGACCTGTACGTCTCCAGGGCTCTGGACGAGCAGGTCGGATCACTGCTGACCCTTCTCACACCTGGACATGGTCTATTTGAACCACTCGACTCAGGCAGGAGGCTACGGTCCATTCGGACCAGAACCTCTCTTTCCCTCTGCCGTTGGACTCCATGAACACTTCTAAACACCTGCCACTTTAACTGCAACTATTCAATTCACTCACTGCACTGTCACTTTCTGCACTGCAACAGTAAATTTAAACTGTAATTCTCGTGTACATAGTAATGCCTTTTTTATTTTTATTTTATACTATAGAAATTTTAAATTGTCCTCTTAATGCATGCCCTTTTTGATTTCATATATGTTGTTTTTATTATTGATTAGTGTTTTATGTTGCACCTTAAGCCGAGATAAGTTCCTATGTTTGTGAATTTTGTTCATTGTCCAATGACAATAAACCCTTTCTGATTCTGATTCTGATACTGCCTGTAGACTTAACGCCGGCTTTTGATACAGTCGACCATTCTTTTCTGTTATCTCACCTTAAAAATTATGTTGGTATCTTTGGCACTGCGCTTGCATGGTTTGAGTCTTATTTCACAACAGAAGCTTTTCTGTCATGATTGGGGATATGTCCTCCTCTGTCCTGCCTCGCTGGTCTGAGGGCCTCAGGGCTATATTTTGGGCCCCAGGCTTTTTTCTCTGTATATTTTGCCACTGGGGTCAAATTACAGCCAGGCACGAGTTTAGCTTTTCACTATTATACAGACAATCAGCAGATTTACTTACCTGTGTTTCCAGACAAAAATGATGCGCTGCGATCTCTAACTGATTTTATTGCACATATAGATGATAGAGAACATTTTATTTGTATTTATTTGTCTGTACTGTCTGCCTCATTTTCTAACTAACACAACCAGAACATCACCGAGTTTCTTTTTGCACTCCATTGGCTTCCAATTTCTTTTAGAATTGATTTTAAAGCTTTAAATTGGGACGATTAGGAGTATATAGGCCATTCCAGATTTTTTTTTTAAATATGCGGTCACTACAAGAATACATTTCAACATTAAAGTAATAGTAATGAGATTAAAGTCAAAGCCAGAACAAAGTAATAACATTTAAAGGAACAAAGTCATAATTTAAATTTAGCAAAATAATGAGTAAATTTATGAGAAAAAAGTCATTGTAAAAATAAATACGTAATTTTTCTATATTTATTATAATAAAGTCGACATTTAAATGTATAGGGGCCGATTCAAAAGTGACATGAGCAATTCACTTTAGCCACCACAGCCAAGATGCAAAAAGAATGGGCTTGGAGTAAAAAGCGTTTAAAATGAAGTCCCACATGATTACAAGATACGATCGCCACTGCAGTTTAGCAGCACCTTTCCTGTTATGCATCATTCACAATCTGTTGGATTCAACCCTCTACTTTCTCAATGGCATAGCCATAGTGCTCCTTGGAAAGGGCTGTCGAGCTCAGCGCTCCCCGGAGCTCATACACCAGCAGTGCTCCATGCCACAGCTGCCCGCAGACAGGTGGAGGAGCCTCGGTGCGATATTTACACTTATTCCGCTCCTCCATTGCTTAGTTTCTCTACACGAGGCCCTTTGCGAACAATTTCCATTTTTACGTGCTCATTGTGGATACGTTTACTTCGCCCCCCTGTAGTTGAGTAGACGTACTGGGAGTCTAATCTTTTTGGCATACCTTGGACAAACTTGGAAAAAACACCAGCCCAGACTGGACAGCATAAGTGGTGGTTTGTGGTGATACATTTTTGGGGCATGCACCTAATTGTGTTTATGTTTGTTAGTTGTTGTTTTTTTTAATATTGTTTATTCACACAGAACAGTAAAACAGCTGTCTGTAGTCTGTGCATCTACTCAGAGCGCAGGCTGTAACACCAGTGTTGTTCCAGAGTAAAACAGACTCCATTTCGGTCACTATTGGATGAGCTATGTTGAATGAATCTAATGCCGGTCTAATGCTTGGATCATGTTGGTCAAAAAGCGATGTTTGACGCACACGCCATCATCCATAAAACCCGGTCCACCTCTTACAGCCAAGTAACACGACCACAGCCTAACACACCTATGTAGCCCAGGCTAATAACTACAATGAGAGGATATTACAGCTAAATAAAGACATAGTGCTCACATGGCCATGCATGAGCGCAGGTCCAACCAAACACACGTGCACCCAACACCGGAGTACGTCATTTTACACACATATCCCAACTGTGAGACGACTTAAATTTGTCAAAAACAAACACAAATGAAGTTCTTACCTTGCTCCACAGAGGACTAAGAGCATCCTCTGACTGCACACTGTTTGTCTCCAAATGTTTATAAGGTAGTCCAATATACAGAGCTTAAACTGGGTTTAGTCCCTGATCCTGAATTCTGCAGAACACAAAGAACAGCTCAAAACACCTCAATATTGCAATATATTGAAGTCGAGATGCGTATATATATATATATATATATATATATATATATATATATATATATATATATATATATATATATATATATACACACACACACACACACACATATATAGGGCTCGTAACGTGATAGCCCTAATACATTTAGGCAAAATTTCTTGTCATGTGTTATGTGGCCATACCAACTTGTCAGTGCCCGATCTTTTTCAGATCTCAGAAGCTAAGCAGAGAAGTGTCCAAGTACTGCTGCTGTGTGAAAGAGACTGTGTTTGTGAGAGGTTGTGTGACGTTGCAGGACAAATTGATGCCCATCGCTACAATAAAATATATAATGAAAAGTAGCAACATTGGAAGCAGGTTTCATCATTGTGTTTTTCCTTTTTTAGAAGAGATAAAATATTGTGATTTTTATAGTTTAAACTGAAATTCTCTACTCTGTTTACCATTTTAACAGACCTATATATGGTTTCACCATGCTTTTCCATGGGCTCTCTGGAGGGGTGTGTATTTGTATTTGTAAGGCTTCTGAGGGCGTAGCCTTAACTGGGATGTGGTGTAGTAGTGTGTGGGGGTGACACTGGGTGAGAATTTGGAAGAATATGCATTTTTGAGTCTAGTGTAGTTACAAAACGTTGAGCTATATTTGAACGGCCCTCCATTACACACGATCATATGCACATTTACCAAAAATTCACACGCATTTCCCCCGACACAGCCCCAGGACCCTCCTGACTACAAATTCATATCCCTGTCTAAAGCTACAGAGGTAAAGCCTGGGAAACAATTAATGCATCTCTTTACAGAGGCTTGTTTAAATGGTAAAATGAAAAGGGGAAAACCCCAGCGTGATCAGGAAATCACAATGTAACAGTGTCATTTCAGATAAATGAAAGAATGCATGCATAAACATGGGCGAGGCTGTTCTTTGGTTAGAATGGGAGTCTATGGTTGAAACCCTTCCATGTCATACCCAGTTTAGACCCAATTTCAATGTGGCATGTTTGAAAGTGTAAACGCACCCATAGATGTATTGAAGATAAATTACATCTTGATATGGTCCCAACAATGTTCAGTGTTCAATATGCTCTGTATATAAATGCAGCTGCAAAATATCTGAAATCCTTTGATCCTAGACATCACTGGGATTCACAGTCACGGTACCAGAAGGTCCACACATTTAATGTTTTTAGTGTATAAAGTACTATGTGCACCTTCCTACTCGTGTGCCCTCATGCAGAGAGCGGAGGGTCATTATGCCCTGCGCTCACATGGAATATACAGCTTGTCGGTACTCCGTGTAAGAACTGACTGGGAAAGAGAGTATTTTTGCTGTAGCTTGGAACTCCATTCAAGGGGACTTAGGTTTGGGAAAACTGGTCTCTATTAGGGGCTTTCGACTCACAAAAAAAAAAGGAAAAGAAAGACAATCCTTCAAAAATGTTCAGTGTTTTTTAAATGTAAACTCTGTTTTTATTTGTTCTAAAATGTCTCTTAATTGTGTAGATGTGTAAATAAATACAAATAAAAAGGGACAACCTCTCCAAATATAGATGAATGAATCAAAATACTATGTCTGAGTTCACACTTTCTCACACCACATCGAATCACATGGAACCAAACTGGAACTTGAACAGGACCAAACTATCCGGACAGAACAGGGTTCAAACTAAGACGCCGTCATTTTTAGTGTTATAAATTTTTACAAATCTTTATCTTTATCAATATTAAAAAAGTTAGTGCTAAATGTCCATACATGGGTAAACTATAGTTGTTATGCCAGCTTTGTGGTAAAAGTCGCTTGCCTTTAGATTTTCAGCCCTATGACACACGTGACTTAAACACTGCAAAGCCGCTGCCATATTTTGGTAAGGCATAGGAAGCAGGAAGCTCATTGCAAATGTATTTACCTGAACTGGCACAAGCGTTTGCTTTGGCACAGACGGAGCAGGGTGGATCAGACTTCTCACGTGCGTTACATAATACTAGTCTTACTGAAGGAGCCAAAGAAATGGAAAGGGATAGGTTGTTCCTACACCACATCCACCAAGTTCAAGCTGAGGACATTTCCACACAGGAATATTTGGAAAACTAAAGGAAATAAAATCCATTTGAAATGGTACATGGAGTTAAAATTGGAAATGTTTGCTATGGGTTGTTTTCAATTCAACATATAACTTTGTGTGAATGTAACCATTCATTTCAGCTGTCTTTTTCACTGAAATGGTAAAGAGTTTTGTTTCTATAACATGGATGGATATAGTTTCACCAATTAATTTAGTAAACATGGTGTAAATATGCTCCCACTATGAAGAGGAGGGCCGTAGGGAAGATAATTTGTTCGGCCCTTTTCCCAAGCTCCTCAAACCAAATAAATGTACTGTATCTCTCCCCTCCTTTCAGCAGTTTTAGTCAACACCCCAGTCCACCTCGACAGTAAAATTATTAAGTTGAAATACAAATCATGTAAATACATGTGGACAATCACATTAGTCCTGTGCTCAGGTATCTGCAAATATCCTCCATGAATTAGCACTGAGAAGACCAGGGACTGGCATCCTGCTGGTGCAAGAGTCAGACTAAACATGGACCAGGAACCGGCCTCCTGCTGGTGCCAGAGTCAGGACTAATGGTTGTGGTTAATGGTACCTGGAAAGACAGTATATTGCCTCTTTATTCCTTTTGTTGACTGCTAATATTACCCATGAGTTAGCACTTAGAACTTTTAGCGTGTCCAGCTGTCGTAAATCCTTTAACACCTTCTCAGACATTTGGCAAACCAGTGTGAGGGCGTTTATTTAGACGCGAGCGCTGCAGGAGGCCCAGGATTATCAGGACAGGGCAAAGCAGCATTTTTTGACGGAACAGTTATTTCAGGCTAGTAGAAGTGATATTGCTGCTACATTTCAAAGCTGTATCCATACATGCTTGAGATGTTTCAGAGAGCCTCACAACTGTGGCTGGCTGCAAATGATCTCGCAGCTTGGCTTTGATGCAAAGGCTGCAATTGTCTAATTTGTGCTCTAATACAGGGGTTCCCAAACCACCATCTACTTCATCTTGAGGAGCCGGAGTCCTTCATTGCAACTGCTATCGTTTGTTTGAGTCCCAGCCTGGGGTTCTTCAAAGCTAGTTTATAGGCAACAGTGCAGAAGTAGATGATGTGTCATGGGCACTTAATATTGAGAGGAATACGCTACATTTCAACTCTGTTAACGTGGTAAATCTTTATCTGTAACTATAATCAAATTTAGGTCATGAAAGCAGCTGTCTTTCTCCTACTCCAACTGCTCTTTGTTTAAAATGCTTACAGTATGTGTCAAAACAAATTCACTTTTAAATGCGGACTTCTTTATAATTTTGCAACAAAGCATATGTGATCAATGTTGTAATTACCGGTAAATGATTGGGTAGCGTGAATGTTAATTAAACTATTGTGATTCAACTAAAAGGCACTCATGTGAAGAACTTTAACTGAAGTCTAAATAAAGTAACTTCAATTGAAATATAAAAACAAGACCTTTGAAAAATTAAAGCTGTAACAATGGAAACAAGACAAGAAACAAGTGCCTTTGAAACGCAAAAATTCAAGAAAGATATACATTCAACATACCATTCAATCAGGCCCATAATTTAAAAGCAGAAGTGAGGAAAAACAAATATAGTATTTAAAAAAAAAAAAAAAAAAAAAAAAAGTTTAAAAAACAGAATATAAACAGAATAAACAACATTCATAGGGACTTGGAAATGTCCCAGCATCCCATGTCCTTAGGCAGATGTCCCAAGCTCCCTGTCCTGATTTGGATACATGATTTGGGGGTCCCGGCCTGAAATGTTTAAAAACTCCTGGTGTGTGGGTGGCTCATTTTTTTAATTTTAAAATTTTTTCTATTTTTTTATTTTACAAACACACAAAACACAACAGCCGGGGACACAGCTGAGTGAAAAAGTAGCAATAATACAATGCAAAATAATAATAATGGCACCATATGATTAACATAAATAGAGTTACGGCATACCAAGTCCGACATAAACGTCCCATCTCGCCCAAAGTTGTTCAAATGTGTCCGTCTTCAGGTATATTCCAAAGGTATTCATCTTTTGTGTCCATGGCAGGGGTTCTGAGGCCCAAGTACATAGTTCTGAAATCAAATGGGATAGCAAAGTCAAGTACAGTCTGTATCTCCTTTTTGATTTCATTCCAATATTTTTGAGCAACAGGACCCAAAACACGTGGTAGTGGTTTGCCTCCGTGCTGCCACAATTTCTCCAACAGTCAGCATTTCCCTGTGAGTAATGGCCACTTTGACATGGTGTTATGAAATAACATGACATAACATTTTTCCAACAAAATTCCCTCCAGATATGTGATTTTGTGGTTCTCCACTGCGATATACAAACAGCTTCCCACTCCTCGTCCGTCAAAACAAAATTACCTTTTCTTTCCCATTTGTTTTTGATATATTCAGTAGAGTAGTTGTCCAGGTTAGTAATGCATTGATATAGTTTAGATATTAAATGAGCGCCTTGTAAATTCTGATTTATAGGCCTTAATAAAAATTTCAATCAGAGGGTTATAATGGTTGTTACTTTGTTTAATTTTTTGGTTATAATAACTCATTATTTGTAAATACCTATAGAAGTCCTGTTTCTCCAAGTCAAAGGATTCTTTTAACATATCAAAGCTTGTCATTTTACAATCTGGTAAAAGACTTTTATACCTTTTGTAATCCAGACCTTGAATCTCAGGTCAGTTTGAGTTGGTAGAAAACCTTGGTCATAAGCCAACCAGTTTAAGATTTGAACATCTTTGTTCAGTTTGTATGTTTTGATTAGCTCCTTGTTGTGAGGACAGTTCTCACCCATGGTGGCTCATTTTGATCCCTAGAACCATTATAGCTGTTTTGTCCATCTTCACATAGGGATTTCCAGATCTTAGAGTATGTCTTTACTGGTTTAACTATTCTTTGTAACACACTCATTTTAGTAAGCGCCTATTATTCATAAATACTTAATTTTTTTCTTTATATATGATCATCTAAGTACCAGCATACGTTACACAGCTAAGACGCTATCGGCAAAACATGCAATTACTTCAACAGGACATTTTCCTTTTGGTTGCATAAGCAACAGTTAGGGCATATGCTTGTGCTAAAACTGTAGGATTTCTCAGTGGATGGCTGCAGAAAAAGAGAACACAGACATGAGCTTGCATATGTGGAGCCCTTCTGAAGAGTGCAGAAATCAAACGGTGCTTTGGAAAGGACAGAGGCGAGCATTTACCCTGGGCCAAACTTCAGAGCACCAGTGACGTCTGAGCTTCTGGAGCAGTGATGTTCTGTTGGATACAGCTGCCTCACATAAAACAGAGAAACAGACTCTAGTCCTGAGAGTGTGACCATTTCTTAGTTTATTATTTCCATGTTTTTCATTATTTTTTTGGTTCTAAAAGAATTATTTCTCTTTGACTTTATAATGAACCGTGGTGCGGCAGTCTCATATCTAATTCAATCAGAGGTGTATTCTGTACCTTGTATTGTGTAATGCTTATATCTACTTCCTTCTCCACCCCTCAATTAAACCAAATAAATCACTTTCACTAAAACAATCAAGAAATAGCAATGCATTTGTTCAAATACTTGTAGCTGAATGAAACAGAGCAGCATAAATCCAACTGAGAAAAAACTTGAATTTTTCTGCCCTTTTTTTAAAGACTAAAGCTTGGAATTTCCTCAAAAAATGGGTCTAATGGGTCCGTTCATCGAGCCCAAGCTCAGAAGCTGAGAGCAGTTCAAGGGCCGTATTTTGTCCCCGATCTTAGCGGTAAAAAGGACGTTGACGTGTCAATTTGCTGACATCTAGCGTCAGGTTGGACCAGATGGGTCCTTAGTCCTAAGTGTGCAAAGTCACAGTGGCTCTAGACCAACCACCATCTTAGCTACATAACTTTGTTGAATGCAATGACAAAAATAAAGAACTTCACTCTTAAATCTGCGCCCACAGGTGTATAAAAGTCTCCACATTAACACATGGCATAGTGTAGTGGCATGTCTGGTGTGCTGTGTTGTGTTTATTGTAGTAACAGGAACAGTTCCAGAGGAGCTGCATACAGACATGTGACTGTAGCTAATGCATTAGCATTATGAATGTTAGTGCACTGAGATGCATTTCTGTTCCAGTTAGAAATGATCTCATGTTTCCAAAAGCCACGGGAAAAGAAATACATGAAGATGTATTGTAAGAAGCAGGAGCTTTTAAGGCAAGACATGCTGCTGGTAATTATCAGTGACCCTTTTTTTTATATTACCGGTACTTAGGTTTTAATATCATCCTATTGGTAGGACAAAGGGTGACACAAGAACAGAGTAGCAGCATACAGTTTGCTGTAAATCTGTACAAATAATAAAAGAGCTAATGTGACACTAAAACAGGACAAGATAAAAGTTTGATTAAATATGTTATACAGCTGTTTCTTTTTTTTTTCCCATATGAATGTCTATATAGCACCACACTCTTGGTAGTCAGTGTATACGTAAACAAAACAATAGACTTTTTATACTAATATTGCTTGAATATGAACATTTTTGTCAGTTTTGCAGTATGCACACATTGATACATCATCATATAGTGTTTTGAATCCTTCAATTGAACCTTCATAAACTGGGGCCCCCAACAACATTTTCCATAGGCCCCCTACAATGCTAGAACCGACCATGACCTTCTTCACCTTCTGGTTTAGTATATGCAAGTTACCCAAGTGTGCACGATTTGAGCAGCAGGCTGACTCGGATAAGTAGGTGAGCTCCTGTGGGACTGAGGGTGTTTATGAGCAGAAAATGGGCTCCTGTATTTGACACATGTGTAAGTTTAACACATGTGCTTCTCATGTCAACTCAACTGCACACACAACCACTACATACTGTGCATATGGAAAGTATTCTTGAGACTTGAGGATGTAATTAGTACCAAAGGTGCTTCAACAAAGTCTTGAGCAAAGGCTATGAATACTTACAGTATAGTATGTACATATGCTTTTCTTTTTTTCTTTTTTTAACACATTTGCAAATAATTCAAACAAGCTTCTTAAAAAACCATACAAAAACATTTGTAACGTCAACATGTGCTTCTGCATAGTAATCTTACTCCGGTATAGGCTATAATGCAAGGACTGTATTTTTCTTGTTATCAGTTCAATTAAAGCTGCTCTTTTACTTTCAAACCACAATCATGCCCACTTTTTGCAGTTATAGGTTGCTATTGTTATCTGCTCCACCAATACTATATACTTTAGCTCATATTTTGGATCCCACAATTCAAACTGAATGTATCCCATTACTATGGAAAACTGCTTTAGTTCTCCTTTGCATAAAGGAGGCCAGAAAAAATATTTCTGGATTTCTTTATCAAATATTCCATTTTAAATAGCTACCAGTCTGGTTTTAGACTAGGGCATAGAACTTTCACAGCTGCTACCAAAGTTATAAATGATATTGCTCTTACATTAGACAGTCATGAAGAATGTGCTTCTGTTTTTGTTGATTTGTCAAAAAACTTTTGATTCTGTAGATCATTGAATGCTCTTTGATCATCTGGATGCTATCGGGTTCTATACTAATTCTAAAAAGTGGTTTCCAGATTAGCGTGCGGTGATTTTCATGGATAGGCAAGCAGACTTGGGGTGTTCAATATTTAGCGGATCGCAAAAAGAATCGCATATGCAAAGTGGTGATTTGAACCCCGGCCTCCTGCATGAAGGACTAAGGCCTAGCCTACTGAGCTAGAAGCTCTAGCCACATGTACAGTTTTGCATAAATGATTAGCGATTAGTCCCAAAATTAGCATGCACAGCACTTAAACTTAAATCTAACATTATGCTGGACAGTAATGCACCAGATATTTGTTTTATCTCATCAACCACAAATCAGTGCCGTTACTCCTTGTACATTACAATGCCGAATAAGCGATTAGGATGGCAGTACCGCACGCAAACTTTAGAAGATGGAGCAGGAAGTTAAATACTAACTAGTATGACTCGTTGCATGTGTTGCCCCCATCAACACAAAAATATGCACAATAGCCCAATCTGCCATCTTTGGTATGTCTGAACTGAACATAGCCAAAGATGTAGAGATGGGTCTCCAGGTGCTGCACTGCGGCTGCACACCTCTGCTGTCCCGATTAAAGAGTAAAATCACAACAGCAGTTCCCTCGATGGATGTGACAGAGCAGGGCAAGGGTCTGTGGGTAAAAAGGGGGAGGGAGTGGAATAGGGTAATATGTACTGTAATGACAAGGGGGTCCAACTGCAACTGGGGTAGACTTGAACTATTTATTGGCATGTGTTGCAACAAATAGTGCCTTCATTTGTTTACAGTAAGGTATTAAAGTTCACCAATTTAAATTGAACTATGTTCTATTGCTAATGATCATGAATTCAAATCTTAAAGGCCTATGGTCATACATGGACATTATGTCAATAATGCATTCAAAATCCATATACTGTGTTTAATTTAGTTTGTTTATTACTAAAATACATTGCATGGGAATATAAAGCATAAATGGAAAGTATATTTTGACATTTTGGTAACACTCAACACTCGGTCCCTTGCTGACCGCTGGTTAGGGTCCCTTGCTGACCGCTGTCCCCCTCTCCCCTCACAGTGTCACCCCCTCCCCTTGCACACCCTTTAATAGAAGTGTTATCAGTTTTTAAAAAAAATCTATCAGACTGTATATGATTTTCACACCTACCACTCACTCTTATTAAATAAGTCGGAAAGTCTAAAGACAACCAATCTACCCTTCAGTTGTGACACATTGGTTTAGTCCGTGACGTGCACTGCCGCGTATCAGGTAAGGTTTGGTTTAGCGATTTAGACGTCCTGCTAGAAGAAAACGATGAGATTGCGGCCACTGGGTACAATAACTGAGCACGGAAGTTGACGTTCCAATATTTGAGTAATTAAAGCCCGTTACAAACGCTTCCTGCGTGACCCGAATGTGGATTCTCGAAACGTTATGCGATTTTAAAACCGCTGTGTACATATGTAACTAATAAACATTAATGCTATTGATGACTGAAACCCAATATACAGCCTACGTGATTTTACAGATCACAAACTGGTCTGTCCTTTTTAATTGTCTGCAAAGTAGCAACACAAATTCCACAACAAAACGCTCTTTATCCAAAACGCTGGATATCCACACACAAATAAGAGTGTGTGACTGTATGTGACAATTGGAGTTTGTTACACCAATTCATTGTTGAATATTTTCATATTGTTAGACTGTATTTTGTTCAAACATGATTGAACTTTATTTGTAAATAGACTGATTTCTGCAAATATTTTGACTGTTTAAAGGGCAAATAATTAGATTAGTAGTCTAATATTAATCATATTAACAATGTTGTTTCATTTTTACAACGCCATTTAAAGCGTTTAAAGGTGGGATTTTTTTTTTTAGACCATACTGAGAGTTTCGCCCCGGGTAACACTTCCAACTATTCTCTGCAGCTGAGTTTTGAGACCCTGTTTTTGAGACCCTGTAGGCAGGTCCAAGGTGCATGTATTGTTATCTATGACTGTAGCGGCAACCTGATCGTGTAGAGCCGCTGAGGGCGAAGCTGGATCCGTATTGCATTAGGTAGTGATTTAATGGTGCAACGGTCATAGCAGGAACATACACGGGTGTGGACACAGAGAACCGAATATTGCGTTGATGTAGTGAATTGATAAAAAAGGAATCCAAAACCATAAAGTGGTCAACAAAAATGACGGCTGCCCAGAACCAACCTCTCCCTGCCCTGCGTCCCAGGTGAGTTTAATTTAACACGTCCCACTCACGCACACCCATACCCACGTGACGCCCCTCCCCTCCTCCGGAGGTGCAGCCAGCCACACACACAGACACACACACACACACACACACACATTCACACAGTGCCCACAAACTGTCTCCTACAATGACTACGAGTCTGTTGTGGAATTTCTGTAAAGGAGTACCAAGAAATAAAGGTGTGAACAGAGTTTGTCTTTCTCAAAAGGTGGATCTTTATTTACTCGTGCACAGTAAATAATCACTTCCTCTGACACAAGTGACTATCACCCAAACCCCAAAACAATGACAGTACACATCCTTTTAAAGGCAGTAACAAACATTGACACGTACGCTCATTGTCACAATCAAATCAGCTCCGAAAGAGACAAAAACAACACTCAAGGATCTGGCCCCCCAAGCTCTATCTTCACCCACGACTGCCAGAAGAATATTATCCGCAACATAGATAGAATGGCATGACATTATCTGCAACATAGATAGAATGGCAAGACATTTTTCCAGAACACAGCAGAACAAAGTGTTAGAAACAGCTTTGTCCCTTTCTTATAATCAAATTCTTGCATATTTTGCATTTTGTCATTAAATAAATAACAATAAATTCTTAATTCAAACATTATTAATCTCACGACATTCTGTCAAAACACTCGTAATCAGTCATTTAAATATTTCTAATGGCCTTGGTTAGCTGCAGCTAGTCATCTGACTCCTTCATATGCAACTGTTCTCATCTGAGGAGGCCAGATGTTCTCTTCTCCTGATCATCTCCTTGATTTTATTCAAGTGTTGTGTGCTCTCTTCCACCAGGGCATCATTGGTGTTTCAGAAACTTTCTCCAGCATAACCATTAAAGTCCTCTTCTGTGCATCTGAGTCTGTTTGGAGCTCTTGGACTTTGGTGCGCTTGGTGTTCAGACTGTCCTCCAGCTCTTGTGCCTTGTTTTTAGCCACTTCATTTGTCTGCCTCTGCTTGATGAGGGTAGACTTCAGGGCGAGGAGCTTCCTCTGCAGCTCTTGCTTCTCCTCCTGCTCTTTCTGGAGCTTGTTTTGGGCGTTGCCAGAAGTTTCTCCTTGCTCTCAACCTCCTCACTGAAGCTGACGCTTGAAGCGTACTCTTCAGTGCCCTCTTCTCCTCTTCAAACTTCTCTAATTCCTTCATCATGTTCATCATGGCAACCTCATGTTTTTCTGTAGTTTTGTTGGCACGCTCCAGCTCTTCAATAACATCAGCACACTTTTCTTGGAGATTCTAAAGAACTTTTCCTTTTCCTCCAACTCAGCTTGTTTTTGGAGGGCAATGGCGTGCTGCTCTCTGGAGAACATTTTCATTCTCTTGGTATAAGTTCTGTATTTGTATTTGTTTTTGAGGGGTTCGTTCTCCAGCTCCCTCACTTTCCACAACTGTTTCTTGTTGACATGGAGCAGCTGACTTGATTTTTGATTGTTCTTTCTGCCTCCTGAAGCTATTGGCTCAGCTCGTGCACACACAGGTTCTCCTCGGAGAGCTTTCTGTAGCTCCTCTACTTTGACTTCGAGGCCTTTTGTCAGTTCTAGCTTCATTCACACATGTCCCTGCTCTGACAAAATGCCAGGTAGATTCCCAAGTAAGGCTGCATGTGTGAATATCTTGGTATTGGTTACCTGGTGTCTTGACACAAAAGCAAAAATTCACTCTCAAATGTTGTTTTATAAACTCGAAACGTAATAACAATGTCAGGGTGAATAAATTAACTTTTTTTTTTACTTTGATATACGGGTAATGTTTTTTCCAACTTGACGACTGGAACACAGAAACCCTGAAAAAACGTCACTCCCGAGGTCCAAGTTCCGACCTCTGATGAACAAGGTATTAGCGTCACTACTTCCGGTCTAATTCCATCTCTATGGGGTTTTTGCTTGTCTAAAATGAATAGATACTATAAGTGAACAGTGGGTGGATGTCTTTACAAAAGACTTTACAAAATAGTTCAGCGATTGGTAAAAATATATTATGTTAAATTTCCCTAAAAACAAATAAGAAATGATGGCATGAACTATTAGGCTTCATTGACCTTTACTTTGGGTTCTAATTTTTCCAACTGCACTGCGCATCTCTTTCATGCTTTGGAATTTACAAAAATACATTTTATAGATTGTGTGAGGCCCTCTATCTCATGTATCTAGGTCACGAGCAGCATATATGTTAGAGCAAGATCATTCATATTTACCCACTGGTCCTGCGCCAGCCAGCCCGCATTCCCCAACACAGTGCCTCGTTCATGGGCAGAGGTGGCGTGAGAAGATCCCCTGTAGTCTGGAGGAAGGTCTGGGCGGAACACTTCCAGGCCAGTGAGTTCACATAGTTTAACGTCCCCCCTCATGTATGGCACTGTTATTTTAATTATGTCTACCAAGCATTCACGTAATTCATTTATTTTAAATTAGGTTTGGTGGTTTGGATGTAATGAGTTTAACAGAAAAATAACAAACCTCAACATTGGTGCATTGCATTAATATAAGTGCCAAAAACTGACAAAATTTTAAGATTAATGAAGCTGAAATCTAATATTCAAGATTCAGACTTAAGTGTACTATCTAGCATGGATTAAATGGATTGGAGGAGTATTGACAATTAAGAATCTTGCTTTAAATTCAAATGAAATACACTGACATATATTCAACTTGACATAAGAAGCAACATGTGGGGAGAACATGTGTGGAGTTTACACGTTTGCTTAGGTTTCCTAATCCACAAATGATTAATTGATTAATTGATTGATTGATTGATTGATCGATTCAGTGGCTCTAGTTCAGGCCTCAATGTCCACTGAGGCCCAAGCTGTGTGTGGATTAGTTCAGTCCACCTCTGAACATGTGTGGACCACTTCTAGTGGACCGAAAGAGAAGGTGAGCAGTGGGATCGTGGGCAGAGAAAGAGAGGACTGAGAGAGCTCTGTTCCCTTGGATTGACCTGCCAAAAAATAAATCAATCCAGCATTGAAACAACTTGTATTCAAACTTTTTGCACAGGTGATGATGAAATTCTTTATGTAAAGGGAACATATTACTGTATGTCCACATTATTGTCTTAAAAATCCAACCTAGTACAACTATAGGAAATGTATAGAACAATCTAATATTTAAAAATTAGCCACCCGTAACTGTAAACCCCGCAGCCACAGATGAGATAGACTAATAGGAAACAGCTTCTTTCCTTCTCAATCAGACACACAACCAATTGCGATCTTTGCTTCAAATTTGTTCACTGTCAATTTTACACTCTTAATATAGATTGTTGAATTTTAGCTGTATGTAAAAGGAGACTATATCATTATTGGAATTTTTAAAATGAGGAAAAAACATTCAAAATGTATACTGACAAATTCAAGTTTAACATGTTTTTCAGTAATAAATTCTCTATCATTTAAAAAACCTGATGAAACTAATTCTCTTCCACTGCCTTTGGCCTATTGCATTGACAGGCAATATAATTCTGCAAGACATTAGTATGACACAGGAGACTTGTTCTTTTCTATCTGTTAACATTGAGTTGTCCATTTTGGTTTCAGATGCTCGTGAATACGTCCATAAAAATTCACACTTCCAGACAGACGCCGTTTTCCATTCGATTTTCCCAGTACATTACAAAATGTCTATGGAGCAGTTCTATTTATAGTATTTAAAGCTTTAGCACTGACCCTCCATTATAACCCGCTCAGTGTTTGGGTCCAGACGCTTCCCCCTGACCACCTCTAAGCCTGTTTTCATGCCTCTGGCACGTGAGCTATACATTAGGTCTACACAGCACACTGTTGCTTGAGTTTTAGCAATTGAATGAATGGAGGGTTGCATTCGTGTGATGTCATAACATTATAGTTTTGGTTTTAAATCGAAGTGGAAGCAAGAAGCAAGACATGTTTAGAATGATGTAACTTTTCCACAGTGTACAACAAGGTAAGCTGCAGATCCGATTGGTGTCAATCGAGTTTCCGGTTTAACCCTAAAGGTCTGCACTAGCCTGCTGGGCGTATTTTCTATGCTTTCATTGGACACTTCAACTCTCGTTGATCATCAGACGAGGCGCAGCTAAACTCGAACGCGCATAGAGTTAGTCTAAATGTGTGGATGTGGTTTAAGGGTTTGGCTCCTGACTGAAAGTCCCTGGCTTCTGTCTCTCAGCTATGTGGGACTGAACAGGCCTCTGACACAGGCCACAATGGAAAAGAAAAGTAGATTCAACGTATCTGCTCATTACTAAGACATGCATTACACAAGTGGTAAATTATTGCAACAAATAGAGAATTTAATTCTTGTCCAGGTTTAGCTGGCACTGGCAGAGTGGATAGACCCCCAAACCACAGCCTCTCTGCTACACTGGAGCCTTCAATAAAGACCAAAATAACAAAGTATTTAGAAACATTTGCAACAATAACATACAATATGAATTAATATGTTTTACGAAATTGCTTTGTAGTTCAATCACTTTCACAAGGGATTCATTTCTAATGTAGCATTTTATGAATGAAAATAATCTGTAATATGTAATGAGGTTGTAACATATTTACCTGGGATCCAAAATACACACTTCTTCATTCTTTACAAAGAGTGAGTCTGGTCATCGTGCCCTCTGTTGTGCCTCAAGTCGAACGTCAAGAGAACCACGCAATCAGATTTGTTTATTTACGTGACGCATGTGAAAGTTCATTGGTCATTTGCAAACAAAATCAAATTTAACCGCAGTTTAACAGCTTTGTGCTTTGGTCATTGACTCCAAGATTGACTCCAAGAGAAATCCAAGATGTTTTTCTTTATTTCTTTCTTTTTTCCTCGTAAGCCATATTTGTTTTGGTACGGACCATGTGTGTCCCTGATTGGCTAATCCACCTGTCAATCACGCACTTCTGAACTCATATCTCCAGACTGATATTGAGCAGTATAAAAATACTGAGAGCTATCATTCTGCACTTTCCAGGCAAGTAATATAGTTCATTATAATTCAAATAGGTATATTATTATTGTAGTCAATAATCATTTCATATAGTGTTAATATAGGCACTGTTTTCCTGTGGTCAAGGCTTTCACATTACCCACTGTGTACTTTTATTTAAGTCAAATTTGGTTTCACTATTCCCAAATGAAAACATGTTTTCTTCATATATAAAATATTCCAACCTTTTTTTTCAATTATTTCTCATTATGACAATGTTTTTTTTGTTTTGTTTTTATCAAAGATATAAGTCATTTTAAGTAATATAATTTTGACATACCTGGCTTATTACTCCTGGCTACTCCCTCCACTGACCTTTTTATGAATGTGTGACCCTCACGTGTCTCGCATGTGAACATCTGAACAACCAGGTGCATTTTTCTTTCCCTCAATCTATCGCTCTGGAGAAGTTATCTACAGGTTACTTTGGAGCAGGAGGTCAACAGACTGGCTTCACAAATTCAGTCCAGGCCCCTATGCCCCCCTCCCACCGCCCCTAGTCTGTGCCTGTGTGTGTGTGTTCATGTCTGCGTGTGTGTGTGTGTGTGTGTGTGTGTGTGTGTGCGCGTGTGTGTGTGTGTGAGAGAGGTGCACAGGAAAGGTATCCATGTACAGGACGGGAACACAGAGCACCATTGTATGAGGTCCTCAGAGTACCCGACACCTCCGCTGGGCCCGGGACTGTACCTCCTGCTCTTCATTTCACAAGATAACATTAATTTCACATAAAATAAACAAACCTTGGTGCTCTGTTTGATGTATAGTCTACCACCTCTCTATGTCTGGGTGTACTGAGTATTCCAGGGTTAGTCACACGTAGCTGCTTTTGACTTTCCTAAATAGTTGCTAATACTTGCTTGAGCAGCCAAGACAAAACTTTACACAATAGTCTGGATTGTCTCCACGATTTACGATGGGCGTGATTCATGGGTGGCCATACCTGCTTACCAATGCCCAAACTCATCAGCTCTTGGAATCTAAACAGGATAGTTAGTACTTGGATGGGAGACCGTTGGAATACCAGTAGAGCAGCAAGAGGAAATGTATGATGATGATAACAATAATAAGGCATTGGTAACTGAATGTTGCGAGGATATTCAAGAGCAAAAGTCTTGAATAGTCTCTGAATTTGTGAGTCTGGTTCAGACCCATTCCAAGAGAACATAGGAGGGACTGGCTCGACAGGTAAATCTAAATTGCCTATTTGTTCATATACTGTACACTGAAAGAATCATGTGAATGGAGCACTTTCATCTTTCTACTGCAGGTCTTCCACTATAGGCTAGTCCTGCTCCTCCCTCTCGGTCTTACCTCTCCCCCTGTGTTTAAACAAATGTACCCTTAGCCTGGACACTCCAAGCAGGACGCCTCGAAGAGTAAACTGTAACCGATCACTCTAATTGGTTTTGGAAAGATTTCTGTTCCCATTCCTTCAAAGGATCTCACCTTCAGAGAAGCCATTCATGTTTTAGACATCCTTAAGTATAAGAGGAAACCTGCGCGCAAAATCAAAACTTGAAAAATTAGTTTAGGGTCACCGGTTCAAACCTCGCCCAGGTGCATACAGTATTACTGTATTACGTCTCTAGTACAGGCTGTACACATTTTTCCAATGACAAATAATGTGATATGTAGAGATTTTAACGATTTAACTGCCATTTTATAAAAGGTCTGGGCTCCTTTGCTGTCTGATCTCATATGTGGTTAAGTGCATGTGCCCTTATCTTGGTTTATTGTGCTTGGGTTAATCTCACTTGTCTTTTTTTGGTGAAATTTACTACTTTCACCATAAATTCCACCTACAATTACAACACCTTCCTTTTGTCTGTGATGTTGTGACATTTGCGTTGTGACTGTCACAATTGTGCAAAGTTAAAATCTTTATTGATTCTAGGATAATTTAAGAATAAAGTAGCAAGATATTTAGAATAAAGGATACATATGTTGTCGAACAGTGGAAGGAATGCTTTGAGGACTTCAATCCTCAATCCCACTGTCACGTCTTCCGAAGGGGAAGCAGAGACTGAGGGCTCGGAGGTTGACTTGTTCATCTTTCAAGCTTAAGTCACTGAGGTTGTTGGCAAACTTCTCGGTGGCAGGGCTCCGGGGGTGGGTGAGATCTGCCCTGAGTACTTTAAGTCTCTAAATGTTGTGGGACTGTCTTGGTTGACACGTCTCTGCAACATCGCATGGGGGACAGTACCTCTGGACTGGCAGACTGGGGTGGTGGTCCCTCTGTTTAAGAAGGGGGACTGGAAGAGGGTGTTCCAACTACAGAGGGATCACACTTTTTAGCCTCCTCAGTAAGGTCTATTCCAAGGAGAGACTTATCCATGCGTTTGTCTCTAGTAGATTAGACTACTGTAACCCGGCCTGCTCACTGGCCTCTCCAAACGAGCTGTAAAACAGCTGCAGTACATCCAGAACGCTGCTGCTCGAGTCCTGACTAGAACCAGGAAGTACGATCACATTTGTCAGGATGTACGTACTTACCGTGGCCAGAGCGTAGCAGAGGTAAAAGATCATCAGGAGCGTCATCCACTGAACTCAAAAGCTCTGTAAATTGTTTATTTTTGATAAGGTTAAGATAAACACAGCACTCTTTGTTTTTACATTTCAGAGAACTGATCATTTAAACCATTTCTAACAAATGTGAAATAGAGAAAGGTAAAAAAAATATTGGTGCACCTACGGAAATGTGGTGGTGGTGCACCTCAAAGAAAAAGTTGTGTGCATTAGTGCAACCAAACCAAAAGGTTAGTCTGGAGTCCTGATCCATATAAAGGAATCTTGGCGTATAAATTGCGGACTTTAGAACAATTACAATCTAAATCAAGTAAGAAGTTCCCAGAGGATTCCAAAAACAACACAAGAATGTCCAAGAGAAACTATGAATTTGTAGCTGACTATATATCCATTTAATTATGCTTATATAATCCTCCATTAGTGGGTCGTCTATACATACCAGAGGGGCCTATACTCTTCATGTTGCCTCTCCAAACATAGCGGTTTCAGGTCGGACAGTCACTGCATAGATTTTCTCTCCATGAATTAACTGTGCATCTTGTGTGAGTGTAAAGTGGAGACATGTCTTAAAATTTCCACTAAAGTTTTAGGAGCAAATGTGGAAAAAGGCAAGGTGTTTTTTGGTTGGTATTTAAATTGAATGATTTAATGGACATACAGTAATGTCCAAAAAATATTTTGTCTGGTGCGAGGTATACACCTGCTTTCTCCAATGTTATTGAGTGTTTTTATTGCTAAAAACAGGTATTCTTTCTGTGAGTGAACCTCTCAAAAACAGATATTTGCTCTGTATTGGTAATAGATTTTACACATTCATAAATGCCACTCAAAAGAACTTATGTTATGAGAAGAAAAATGTTAGGCTTAAGGAACAGCTTTTTACCAGTTGATTATGTAATATGAAAGAAATAGTGGCAGGTGAAACCACTACTGCTTCATAAATGATGTTAAAAAGATTATACATATCAATGTCTGACAAGTCATTGCACACACAAAAAACATTTGGATTTTTTTGGGTATCTTGGCTGATATTACAAATTGCACATTGATTTGTTTGACAGGGATTTTCTCTTTTTAAGATCAAGTAACAGACACTGCTTTGATTGACAGATGGTGCAAAGGGAGAAACATGTTCAGTTCATAGTTATATCTTTTGACAAAATCTTCCCAGCCATTGAAATGTTCCAAAATGTATATCATAAATGCATTTGGAATTAATAATATCAGTTGATCATATGTGACGTGACTAGATTAAGACTTTGGAGATGAATAGGTTGTAAAAATGTGTAGTTAAAAGAACGTTGTGATTGTCCAGCACCTACAGACCCTGTCAAGATGAAAATAATCTGAGAGAAGGCTAAAAATAATAATAAGAATGATCCCTGTGAATGTTTACAGTATATTGAAATTAAGATACGTTTTTACGTTCCAAACATGAAACAAATGACATAAAAGCTGCCTGTCTTGTCAATAACTTGGATAGTCCCTTTTATTACACAGCATTTCCAAACTTGCACAACAACCAAACGTCTATAAATGGGTGTATTCACTGAATGACAAGCCACAGAATGCTAATATTTACTCAGAAAATCCCTTCAAAAGCAGCAGTCTGTGATCCGCCTGACTAAAGTTTATGTCTTTTGGCTAACTTTAGATGAGCATGTTGGAGCAACAGAGAGTAGAACAGGTAAAGCCTCAGAGGGAGGAGAAGGAGATAACCAAAGGGGCATATGGATAGGGTTAGGGTAACGGCGACAGCTTTTATGTTTGCTGAATGATTAAAAAAAAAAATATATATATCGTTTTGTCGTAACACAGTTTTTGTGGTGTGCAAGAACATCATGGTTATCTTAGAGCCGCCATAGAGTCCATTTTACGTTATGGCATCACCCGTTGTTTTGGGTGTGAAATCTAAAACACAGTTATCAGTGGGGTTAAAACAGCAAGAAAAAACATGGGGGCATCTGTGTTTTCCCCACAGCATCTGTTTTGAGGAATCTACCATCAGCTTGGCCCACATGACTATGAAAAGTACACTCTGATACACACATCAGCCAGCCCCACAGGACGTGCACATCCTACACTCGATTTCTCATGCACTCATCAGGATAAAAAGAAAATGATAAAATTCACATATAAATATGCTGTATAATAAACAAGACAAGAAATTAAACCAAATGGTGGATTTTTAACTTCATTACACTTGCTACAGTAAAATGCCGCTATGAAGAGGCACAGAATCATTTCCGCAGTATCGAGCAGGAAGTCCGTGGACCCATTTCCTGGATTAAAATTGCAGTTTAAAATAAACAAAATGTCACCATAAAATAAAGCATGATATATTCTTCTTAAAGCAATTCCATTTGCATCCAGGTGTATTGGTCCAGATTCCTTCCACATCTCTGCTCGTATTGCGCCGAGGTTAGTGTAATAGGGCCGCGCGCATTATTTTAATCACTTTCTAAGTCTTGTGGGACCGAATCACTAGAGTGAATGTACACGAAGCTTGAGAAGGGACTGCTCGACACATTTTATTTGGGTCACAAACCAAAGCAAAGTATTTGAACTAAACCATTAGCCCACATCAGCAGAAACTACCCCAGCAGTTTTGCCAGATCTGTAGTTTTCCTACAGAATTAGAAAGCTTTTTAAGAAATGCCGTAAATATTGAGGTTTGGCGGTTGGACTAAAGCTATTTTTGTAGTAATTTTGTAAATATGTTTTATTATAAATCAGTTTGAACTGTTTGTGAGCTGTTTGTGAGCTGTATCCTCACGCTGAACTGCAGATGCTCAAGATAACAGTCTTGCCTATAGACCTTAGTTCAGACTTCTGTTTTATGCTGCTTATGTTGCAACAGAAATCTTGAGAGAAATGCATTGCTGCAGATTGCCATAGTAATTTGAGCTACAAAATCTAGAGAATTATGAATTCATCAGCTGTTTGAGCTCGTAATTCCGTGAAAAAGAGAAGAATTGGGGGGAAAATTAAAACTGGTTAAAATCTTATGCCACAGGCTGTGTCTCATAGGTTTGGGGCGTTTTTTCAGATGCTCTTGTGCGGGTTTGGTCACTGAAACCTGGCGAACCTGTACCTCATGCTCATGTTGACAACCCTTCACCTCCGTTTTGCATTAGTCTGCACCTGTTGCCGGCTCTGCTCCTCTGATAACATACAGTAACATCACATTCTTTTACACAGACCTGAGAAATACAATCCCTCTGCTCCTGATGCTGTCCTGATAGTCTCCTGTGTGCCACCATGGCTGTAACGCCACCTATAGGCTGGAAGTAACCCGAGACTCCATCATCTAAACTGAGATAGAAGTACAGGCTGAATATAAAATGGCTCTTTACAGAACTGACCCCACACCGATTCTTTGAGGACAATATCAGCAAAAGTCTATAAAAGGGTTCTCATTTTATTTATGGAATTAGTTTAATTTGCTTATACTGGACAAATAAACAACCTAAAGGTGTGAGTGGAGCAGTTTGTGTGCATAACAGCTGAATGAGCTGATCATTCTTCACTCTTTTACCATGCATGTGCATATAGTGGATGTCACGGTAAAAACAATGTTCTCCATAACTTATGTCACTGTGTCATTTAGAGCTGGTTCACCACAACACATATACATAATATTACTGTGAGTAGTTTAAATTAAACTTCCAAACAAAAATTTCCCTTGGATACCTAAAAAGTGGAAATGTGGTTTGGTATAACCTCTTCCAAATCTCTGCTGGCTTGGGGTGCGCTCCGGCTGAGGTGGTCCGAGAATCTCTGGACCCTCTTGAGCTGATTGCTAAGATTGTGGAAATGGGAAATACAAAGAGTTGTAGACGATGTGACAATGATCCAAGTCTATGACTGAGCTTGTGTGTTAAGACTCTAAACAAGAGGTGTCATCTAAATGAGGCCCTGAGCACCAGCATGTAGGCGATATGGACCATGCTTGTAACTCATTTTTATAATTATTTCTGAGAACAAAGGTGAGCAAACTAGAGCCCAGGGGCCACACCCTGCTCGATTAACACTTCTATCTGGCCCACGGGCCCTGCCAGCTATTAATTAAAACTGATAAGCCCTCGGTGCAAGCTGCGCGGAACTGCGCAGCACCTGCGAAAATTAGAGATCACTTGAGTCTGTTATGGTAACAGACTCCGATTGATATCTCTGCACCAGACTTGAGGACAGCACTCACTCACAGCCGTTGCTAAACTTTGGCTCTACACTGGAGCATGTTCTCTTTCCCTCTCCACTTCCCTCCCAGTCATGGCTCAGAGTGCACCTCATCTCTCTTTAGGTGAAATCAAGTGCAAAGTACAGCCCATACAGCTTCTGTACTCACACGACTAAATTTGTAAAGGACGCTATTACAGCAGGGACGAAACTACTGTAATGAATGGTAATGAGCCTGAAATGTATCTTTTAGAGTAAATAACGGAAAGGAAAACGAAATGACTTGTAAGTCACTGTGACGGTTACATATGTATTTTTCAGGGCATATGAAGCATCCGTGGTACCCCCTGCTGTCTCTGGGAAAATAGCCTTGCAACATTTGCATCAATCCGAAGACAACTTGGCTGAGAAACTCTGGCTCTTTTTTATATTTGGCATTGTTAAATGTGTTTTGTATGTGATCATACTGTCATATTTTGATAATGAAAGAAAGGGGGGGGACAGGGGAGAAAAAAAGTTTTTGTGTCTGTTTTGTATTTTCACGAGAGCAGCAGGGGGGACTCTATTGTCAAACTTATTTAGTCCTGCTTGAAAAACGAATCAGCTTAAGCATTAGCGACACCTCATACGAGTGCTTTAGATAAATATGTAAATATCTTAAATGAGAGAAATTGATTTTTAAAATGTTGCAAATTTGCTAAATCTATCATGTAAAAGCAACTCTTTGGGTGAAAATGAGAATGCTGTTTGCATTTTATCATCTGCAAACCAGAAAGTGCACTGTTAGCATAGTATTTAATTGTTGTTAGCTTTACTGTGACAGTAAGACTCTGCTTTGGTCTAGTGGCAAAATGTGCTTATCAATTAGTTCTATTTTTCAGGTTTTTAAGACAGTAAAAATCCGGTAAAGCCTGAATTAATATCACAGATTTACCACGTGACAGAACTGCATGTTTCCATCTCCATGTCTGGCCGTTAACCTCTCTGTTCCTCTGACAGACGGACTCAAGTGTAAGTGCAGAGCAGGACCGACGTGTTATCACCAAATCCCACATCAGACAAGGAGGTTGTAAGTCACTGCTACACAGAGGTGCGCCCTGCCCAGACGCTTCCCCCTCAGGAAAGCGGATCAGAGCAGCTCATGGCCCCCGCGTGTGTTTCCTGTGTAACTCACTTTCCCTCAGTACAGACATGAGTGATCAGCTGCTGACACGAAGGCCTCCTCCCTCCACTGCACACATAAATAACATACAACACAGTGTCAAAGTCTTCCAGGTAGTTTCAGCGTAGGTTTTGACTGACTTACTGTAAAAACATAAACAAAATAGATCCGCTTTTTCAGAAGGACTTCTACCTCTATGGAAAAGTTATTGCTTTTATTTGCTGGAATGTTCCACGGTATGGCATGAAATATATCTACCTCTATGGAGAAAAGCAGGGGGTTGAGTAAACAACTTGATATTGAATAAAAGCACGATATTGCTATTATTTATACTGCGCAACAAACCTGGAAGGCATTAGCATCTGCATGGAAACAAGCAGGTGGAGGACCCTCAACCAGAAAAACACTTTTAAATGTGCGTTGTAAATACATTCGACATGGACAGAAACATACAAAAATGTTCTGTTTTGATGTGTTTGTGCAACTGTTGAAATCCTTGTCCCGTGACTAATGACTCCATGGTGTTGCTGAAACACAAGCAGCAGATAATCACCTCTCTGCTCCTCACGTCGCTGTCAGCGTGGGGTAAAAGCTCAGGTGAAACTGCAGGGAAAGCCCACAGTGACGCATGCATACCTGTGGTGGGGGTAGACTTTTCTGATGGGAGCTACAGAGACCAGCAGGCTAGACGAAACCTTGTAAATGATCATGTCTTAATACTTTCAGAGAAGAAATTATCTAAAGAAAAGGCCGCAAATGTTGAATCCTTTATATTACTAGGCCATTAAACTTTAGCAGCTGTTATGTTACCTGCTGCTTCCCTTTCTCTTAAACTATTGCAGATGGCTTTATGTCATCTGAAAACCAACATTTAATTATAATTGAATAGTAGTTTTGTCATTGACCTAAAGTAGACCACATTATCATTCCCTTTTAAACAGCAGGTAATATAATTACATTAATATCATAAATATGGAAGAGCAAGACATTGGTCTGTTTGCTCTCTCAACATATGCTTTCTCCTGGCAACAACAATATTGTCCAATCTGCACCTAATGATGTTTTATTTTTTAATTTATCCATAGGGTAGATTTACAGTTTATGGGACATATACAATGGCTCAAATGGAACTTAAAGATCAGCCCTTAAAGTAGCACCTACACACTCCAAACTTAAGAATGTTAACAAGATTTTGTTAGATCTTAAAGAAGGATTTGTTAATATTTAATTTTAAGTCAGATTTATCAAAGTTTTAACCAAAAAATTAAGCAAACCTTGCACTTTCATACCAATTTTCAGTAAGATCGTTTACTCAATAACTAAATTAAATATCACCATTTTCCTCAACAAACAGGCTCTGTCCATTTTTCTGATTTATATGTTCCAAATATGTGACATTTTGGCTATTTTTTACTGATTCCCCTGCAGGGTATAGCCTATAAAATGATCACATGACACCTAAACAAATCTGGGAAATGAATACACGACCTGGATGTCTAAATGTCACAATAGAAGCAGTGTTTTTTAAGTTCTTCCATTACTTCTCCTTAGTTGCATATAATCATGGCATGTTCTACTTTGCAAAACAATACATTTGAGCCCAAGAAGCTTATAATTCAATAGAACTGAAATCGGTAGAAAAGCTTTATAACAACTACACCTTAATAGACTTAATAAACAAATAGTTTATTCTCAATGAATATAATCAAGGAATATAATTTGAAATGGAAAAACTTGCATACAACGCACAAAGCCAGTCTTTACCCTGGACTTAAACAGAGACAGATCAGAGACAACACAAACACCTGTAAGGAGCTGCAGAAGAACAATGCCCCGGCCGAGCTGTTGCCACAGAGCAATATTGGCAATGACACTTACATGGTTCTTATCTTATCTTATCTCATCTTATCTTTGACACTGCTGAACGTAACAAATACAACAATCCCATGCATTTCAGAACAGTTCTGAACTAGAGTGAGCAGGTTTTATACATAAGGCAGTTCACACTTAGACCACAACAAATACTGAGTTGTCACACTTGTTTATGTGCGTAAACAGCATAAGTTCTACTGCGTTATGGTCATAATATGATGAACAGAAGACATCTCTATTACACAACGGTCAAATCAATTCCAGACCCGTATAAGTTCAAATATAGGCGCAAGAGTAATTTCCAGACTGAGCGCAAGTGTACATTTGTAATACATTTTGAATTGATAGTGGTGAATACGTCATATGCTTTCTATTAAAAGCAGTATTGGAGTTTGACTGCTACTGTTTGGAGCTGAGGACATCTGCCTCTCGTTACTGCAGTGCTCTGTCAATGTTATGTAACACAAAGACAGACAAAAACATCCATGACGATGAACAAGTTTGAGTTCTTTTATTTTGTTGATGGAAAATATAGAGACACAATATAATATATTTCTTAAAATGTATTTTGCTTTTGTTTTATAGTCTGTTGCTATGTCCTGGTGTTTTAAGATGAAAATAAAGAGCTAATAATTTACGTACGCAAACATGAATAAAATGTTTTGGGATAATCATATGACTATACTGCTACTTGCGAGAAAAAGGGTTGGGGGCCCTTGTGCCAATTTTCTACATTACAGCAATAACAGTTTCACCGCCTGTTCATGGGGATGTTATTGCGTTGCACAGTAAGGTATTTTCTAAAAAGCCCTGTGAATCATTACATTTTAGAAAAATACGTTCAAAGCCTTACTGTGGAACATTCCAGATAAAGCAATAAAACCGTCACGGGGAAAGCAGGTGGTCATATGACTTATTGCTAAATGACAATTGCCAAAGCTTAAGAGAAGCTCAGAGGCAAGGGAGAGCAAAGGTTCTGCAGCTGGCATAGGCCATGTGACGCTACAACAGAGAAACACCGTCCTCTAGTGGACAAACAGAGTAAATTGTTTACCCCTGGTTTGTAATATATTTTGACAAACCAGTTTTGTACAGCAATTCCCTTCGAAGGGACTCATATAACTTATGGGCTATTGAAAAACAATGCTTTTCTGGATTTAAATGTGCACTATGTAACTTTTCTGCTTGTCTTCCATTGCTTTACCTGGAATGTCCCACAGCATGGCATTAAACTTATCTATCTTGCATGTTTTCTGTTTTTTTTTGTTGCTTGAAAAATACCTGGAAACCCCTCTTTTCCATTCTTTTTGTGATTGGGTTCAACTCTTCACAGATCTGACCTGTAACCTGTCACTTGCTTGTCGTCATAGAGATAATTAAAGTGCTTATGACATGTTTTATTTTACATTTCACTAAAACGTAGTGATTAAGATTTGACTAAAACTTTCCCCGGTTTGACGATTTTGGTGACGTTTATAATGTTGCTTTCAGGTTGGACATGAGCAGCAGATGTGCACAACTGTTACCTAGCAACTATACTGTAAACAAGAGCCAACATCCATATAAATTATGATAAGATTATTTTTTTGAATACATGATAACACTTTTATTTCCCTAACTGATTGCTGTAACTGTTTGACAGATTTGACACGTGTTTAATTGTTGTAGCATTTTTTAATGAAATGTCACCTATCGATTGCACAGACAAATACTCTGCGATACTTCTTGTAATTGTCGACTTTTCTTTTTCAAATTTTATTCACAACCTGATACTTGACTGAAAAATATTAGAAACAGAATCAGCCAAAAATAAAAATAAAAATAAAAACTACTTATTATTATTTATTAGTAAGTGACAGGTGTTTAGAGGTGTTCATGGTTCCGATGGCAGAGGGAAAGAAACTGTTCTTGTGGCAGGAGGTTCTGGTTCAGATGGACCGTAGCCTCCTGCCTGAGGGGAGTGGCTCAAATAGTCCGTGTCCAGGGTGAGAAGGGTCAGCTGTGATCCGACCTGCTCGTCCCCCACAGGCACAATTAGATTAGACTTTATTTTTCCCGTAGGAAAATTCGTCATATGCATTTGACCCATTTCCAGATCTTGAGCTCGGCTTGGTCAGGACTACCTCAGCTGGAGGCTTTTACCTGTGCATGTCTTGGATTGATGGGGGAAAACGAAGCGCCCGGAATCGCACCCAGACATGGGGAGACACAGAGCCCACTCTGCCACAGTGCTGCCACAGGTAGGTCATGGAAAAACATGGATATGGATTTAAAGTGTGGAAGATTTCAGGCAATCACCATGGCGACAAGCACATGGTACCACCAGAGGTGGATGGTACATAACAATAGCATCTTTGAGTGTTACAATGCTGATATTTCAAATAGTTTTTAGATGGACATTTGTTGCTGCTGTTGTTGTTGTTGTTGCTGTTGTTGTTTACATTTAATACAATTGATGCATATAGTAAAAGTGTACAACTACGACCCATTTGTGAGAGAATACGTTACATTTATTTTTACATCCTTAACACCGTAAACTGTCCTTCTCTGAATACAAATCACAAATTGTTGCTTTGGAGATAACATCAAAAACAAAGTCTGAGTCCCATGGTCCCTTTGTGTCTCATAATCAAGTTTATTTATTAGACAAAGGAAAACTTTCCCACAGTGACACAAACAGTGGCTGTGTGTGAGACATTCAATTCAATTACACCGGTGTTCTGTTGGAAGATCCTATATATATATACACATATACATATATACATATATACATATATACATATATACATATATACATATATACATAAATACATATATACCACCCACTGTCAGCTGGACAGGGGTGGATGCATACCACCTTCCAGCTCCTGACAGGTTGCCCCCTGCAGCAGCACTAAAGGATGGGTCAAATGCAGAAGACTGCTGGACAATAATTGTATCACGCAAAAAAAAAAGGAACGTTATCTCTATGTGTATTTTTTTTTCCATTTCATAATTTTATGTTGATACTAATTGAACTATAACATTTGTTTCATTGTTAAACAACTTAATATCCATTGACTCCCTGATAAGCCCCGCCCTGATAAGCCCCGCCCTGATAAGTGACATTTCATTGTAACAAGCAGCAGATTGTTTTTATATTTGAAATATCTAGGTTTTTAACCCTTGATATTTATTACGTGGAGTCTATTTATGTTCTTTTAAATAAACGCAATTAATCACAGACAGTGGGCGGAGATAGTGGGTAGGTGGAAACAGACATTTTCTTCGCACTGAAACAATATAGGGTTACTCAAACATGCATAAATCAATCAAAAAACCACTTTGAGTAAACTAATGAGGGAACACTGGTCTTGTCCCTCTAATCGAAAGCATGTGTGTGTTTCATACACAAACACGCATCAGCCAAAGACGACTATAACTATACAGCATTGTCAGAATTCTTGTCTGTTTTCATTGTTCCTTTCTTTGTGTTTATTATTGTCTGGGACTCTTTAATTTGATGAGTGCGGTGACCACATAAAAGAGTGAGAGGGCCCTTAAAGTACAAGGGTGTATACAATGGAAGTATAAGTACAGGTAATACTCCGACTACTGTTTACGTGCAAGACATTTCACACACCTTAACTTCTTCTAATATTCCACAATATTGATAAAACTTCTGCTAATAAGTATGCTTGCATTTTGTACAGTTATGAAACATCTTATTAAACTAAAACTAAAAATCAAAGTAACATTAATATTCATTCTTTGATTTTCAACCGGTTACACACAGATACAAGTAAAGCAAACAAGTTCAGCTAGGAACTAATTGGCTGATGAAAGCAGAAACCAGACCTGAGTTTCTGTGGTTGTCTGAGAAAACGTTTGAAAAGTGAGTAGTGACAGATCTCAGAAGTACTACAATTAAACTGGTCCTTTCAAGTACCGGTTGTTATAGCTGAGGATTCATCTCTGAGTAGTGAGTGAGTAAAGAGGACGTAACTTCTGTTAAAACCTGAATAATGTGTTTTGTTGTCACTCTTTGCATAGTGTCCAACTCTCAATTCTGTTCTCAGTTATTCTCAGTTATTAATCAGAAATAATGGCAAATAAGCACTCTTAAAGAAGTAACATTATGTTTTTTTGGTTATTAAACTATAACATACGTAGATCGTTATTTAAAATGTTGTCGTAAACCACATTATGGATCTAAAATAGCTAATTGAATAGAAACAAGTTCATTGAATTCCTGTTCAAAACTGCAGAACTGAAAAGCCTCTTCATAGTGACATTTCACCATAGCGAGTACTTGTTTCATTGTTTGTTGAATAGGTCGTGCGTGACATTTTTAAGCCCACATGTAACAATCAAAAAACAACTTTGCGTAAGTTAATAATGAAGGATCATAATAACATGGTTAAAAGCTCATGAAAGTGTATTTTTCACAATATGTATTTTGCTAAAGAGTAAAATCACAGAACACCAGAGCACTGTAATCCTTGACTAAACAAAGTCATATTTTCTGAGTTAACCAGAACCAAAGCGGAATAGTATTAGGCTTAATCAACTCAATTGCATAACACTGATCCACTTCTGGCGCAAACATGTTGCAAATATAGAACTTGCTTGTACATGTGATGTCACAGGCCTATAAGCCTATAAGCCAGGGCTATTCAACATAAGGCCCGGGGGCCAGATCAGGCCCGCCAAACGATCTGATCCGGCCCGCGGCCCATCTTCCAAATATTATTATTATAGATTTTTTTTCCTGTTTTCTGGTTTAATTCTGGGTTAGTACAACTTTAAACCTGGTTTGCTGTTTTTTCTGGCTTAGTCCTTATTTAATTCTGCTTTAGACCTGGTTTGGACCTGGTTTAGACCTGGTTTGATTCTGAGTTAGTTATTTGTAATGACAAACTGGCAACCAAGGCACCAGACCTGTGCTGATTGGTCAACTTCATTGTGCGCGAGCAGAAGGAAAACAAGACAAAAAACACAACATAACGTGTCGTCATGTCCAAAAGAATATATCCCTCCGGTGTCGAAAAACGAAAGAAGAAAAGACTTGACGAGGAAAAGAAACTGCAATCTCAACAACACTCTCCAGGTATTGAACTTATTTTACAAAGAGACTGTTTGTGCTGCTGTTTGAAAGTAAAATGAGTATGTCATGTTAGTGCTGCGATAATAATTAACTGGGAGTTTGCGTCTTTCGTTTGCGTCCCCTCTCTCTCCCTCTCGGTTCAAACACACAGGAGCCCGACACACGCTACCCACTCATCCCTGTGCGCTGTCTGAGAAAGCCTTAACAGCAGATCAGTCGTGACTCGTCATGTCTGTTCTACTTTGACTACATAAGAAATAAGCGCAGCGCTGACTGACGAGAGGAACGTAAAGGTTTCTGCACGTAACGCCCATCAGCCAATCACAACGCAGCATTGTTCTGTCCAGTGTGTGATGTTCTGATTAGAACAAACATCTCATGTCAGCTTTATATTCTAATCAACTTTTAATAGACCAGTTGATTAGAATAGACCAGAATACAGAGAAGACCCCCCCCCCCCCAAGTTGAACGTGGCTGTAAATCCTTAACACCCCTACAAATACATTTGTAACAACATGTCTGAGAGGTGTGTGGTTTTTATACAGGGAGTAGAGATGATGTCAGCTGAATAGGATCCAGCGTTGTGGGATTTGAGACATCAATATTTGAGTTTGTGATGTGCTGATAATAAACTATCCAAGATTGCAAACAGATGCCCTGGCATCTTGTTTCTAGTTTGTGAATTGTTCATTGACAATGTCAATAAAACTGATTCTGATGATGTGGTGAGGGGCCCCCGAAGAAAATTTCGCTTAGGGCCCCCTGAAGGCTTGGGCCGGCCGTGGATGTCACAAGTAATAGGGCCAAGTGATGTTCTAATAAACATGCCCATTGATCGATTTTGCTGCATTAGCCACAGGAGTCCACAAGATGGTGCCATCTCACTCCCTGGGAGGCATATTTGGGAGATTTTGGCCCCATTCTTTGTCCTCCAGGCGTCGCTCTTTCTCCGTGCCTGGGCCAAATTCAATCCCACAATCCTTATACCCGGTGGTGAGTTCATTTGAATGGTAAAATCTCAAAAGCGAACCGACATTGATAGAAGTTGAAGTGGACAGGTTCTTCAAGTTTTTGTTTTACCTTTTGGAATATCGCGCCTGGAGATATCGCAGTTTCTTTACAAAATGATTCGGTTAGTAGTTGTTTTAAAAGTTTACGTCAACTTAACAGCGCTATGATTGTTGTGGGTGTAGCAAAATGTTGAGAGAGTCAACGCGCTAACTGGTTAGCTTGAGTTAGCTCCTATTAGCCTGCTGCTACTAGCGGCCCAACTACTTTTCCCTGGTTTTCATGCTTGAGCTAACGAAGCTAACTTGCTAATAGTCACCGCTTAATAGTGTTAGCGATGTGGACAGCGATCTCTGCTGTGCGGGTTTGCAGGGCTAATTTGTGAAATGCAAAACAGTCGGTACAGTATTACAATGCAGCTTCATTCCCTCTTATAACTTGTGGTGAGATTAGCGGACCTGCAGTGGCAATGTTTGTGTTACAGCAGCAGCCAACGCCTTTCACTATAAGGTAACGCGTATATGTTTGGTGTTTTATGTTTTCGTCCTCATTCAAAATATCCTGCTTGTTCACTACAACATATGGCTTGTTACGTGGTACAAGTAAATACCTAGTCTTCTGTTTTGAGGCGAAACACTACAGGCAAAGCTCCCTTTCTGCACCCACATATTTCACGTTATGTGATTTAAGATGTAATTATATATTTTTCTTTATTATGTTGGATCCACTTACATCCAAAGATGGGACACTGAAAACTGCATTTTACTCATGGACAATAAACAGTAGCTCTTTAAGTACCCTACACACACTAAACTGTGGTGGATGATACAGACGGATATATAATGTTAATAATAAAGTCTAAGCCGGATTTATTTAAATTATAACTCCAATAAATGAGGCGAAGTTTACACCAAATTTGAGTAAGATCAAGTTACTCAAATCCCTTTGTAAATTGTGTCTCTAACATGAAATTTGCAAATTTTGGCCAATACACAATCTCCTTTTTTAGTATGAAAACATTACATAAATGAAACATGTGTTTTCCCTCACATTAATGTTGGTGAACTACGGAACACGTTTCAAATTGATATCTCTAAATGTAAGTTTTCCTGTTCACCTGCCGTGTCGCCCCTTACCAGGAAATCCATTAAAGATTATTATTTTTCCCTACAGTATCTCATATTATGGCAGCTGGTAAGGATGTCTGGCATCAAGATGTCTTCAAGATCAACTGCAAAAAACCCAATGGCCTTCTGCGACCCTGCCCCACCCTTCTGCTGAGAAGAACATGAAGCAGGTGTGCAGACTGGGAATACTTGTATACTATAGTGTGAATGTGCAGTGCTCTATCCAGTAGTGCCCTCAACCCCCTGTCCATTTTGTTTTAGGTGAATAATAGACATGAAGAAGATTTAGATAAGAACGGGTGAGTCCTCATTAGTGTGTTTTGGGTATGATAATACATTGAAGATCTCCTAAGTTAACTTGTCTCTGTCAATTTGAGCTTCTTGTTAATTAATGTGTTTTTTCTGTGTCACCTTTGTTTTGACAGATTTCATGTGCACAGCCTACCCTGTTCAGGCAAAGCGAAAAAGTTGCCACCGAGCAAGAGGAAGGGTTGTCCATTGGGGGTGGTGGGCGTCAAGCTGCACCGCAAAAGCATCCGATGTAGGCTGTGCCCGTGACCCCGGCATGGCCAACAAAGAGAATGAGCTGACTTGCTCCGACGACGCACGGGGCAACTACTACAATGACAACCGCGGCCTTCCTGTGAATGCCGCAGACGTGTCCAAGATGGCCGGTCCCAGCTCCAAGTACACAGACTTTAAATGAGGTCTGTGCCATTTCACAAATGTTAGTGTGTAATTGTAAATGATCCTCTTCCCTTGTAACAGTTGGTAATGGGATGATCAATGTGTCTCTCCTATACATTTAAATGTTTTTGCTTACTCTGTTCAGTTTGTTCTGTATTTTAATTTTTTTTTTAATAAAAACTGAACTAAAAATGGTGAGCTTATCAGATCCACTGACTGTATTTGATAAAATGTATTCCTGTGTTCTCACGTTGAAAAAATGTTTTCTCTTCTATGAAGCTGTCAAAAAGACCATGAAGCAATGAGTCAAGTCTTATTTGGAAGAAGTCTTCGGCTCAAAGTTGCACTTAGCCTTTGGAGAAGAAATGCCAGTGAATTGGTGGCCTACTTAATCAGGTACATTATGCCCACTCCAATTTCTATTAACATATATTTTATATAGTTTTTGTGAAATGTATATATTGTATTTCACAGAATCCAAGACTCCGGGGTGCTGCTTGACTGCTTACCTGTCTTAACAAATAAGTGAGTTTTTCATCTATTAGTTATTTGGAACTAGGAATTTTAAACTTAGACCTAACCAAAATGTGCTTGTATTTACATTTACTTATTTTATACAAACCTCGTGGGGTCCCAATGATGATAAGAAAGGTGAGGAATCAGCCCAGAACAACATGGGAGGAGCTGGTCAATGACCTGAAGAGAGCTGGGATTAGTTTCAAAGGTTACTATCAGTAATACACTATGCCATCATGGTTTAAAATCATGCATTGCACAGAAGGTTCTCCTGCTTATGTCAGCACATGTTCAGGCCCGTCTGAAGTTTGCCAATGACCATCTGGATGATCCAGAGGAGTCATGGGAGAAAGTGATGTGGTCAGATGAGACCAAAATAGAACTTTTTGGTTATAAACTCCTCTCGGCGTGTTTGGAGGAAGAAGGAAGAGTACCATCCCAAGAACACCATCCCTGCTGTGAAGCATGGGGGTGGAAACATCATGCTTTGGGGATACCTTTCTGTCCAGGGGACAGGACGACTGCACTGTATTAAGGAGAGAATGAATGGGGCTATGTATTGCGAGATTTTGGGCAACAACCTCCTCTCAGTCAGAGCATTGACAATGGGTCGTGGCTGGTCTTCCAACATGACAATGACCTGAAGCATACAGTCAGGATAACCAAGGAGTGGCTCCGTAAGAAGCATATCAAGGTCCTGGAGTGGCCTAGCCAGTCTCCAGACCTACATCCAATAGAAAATCTTTGGAGGGAGCTGAAAACTCTTGTTTTTGCTCAGCGACAATCCTGAAACCTGACAGATCTAGAGAAGATCTGTGTGGAGGAGCGGGCCAAATCCCTACTGCAGTGCGAACAAACCTCTGTCAAGAACTACAGGAAATGTTTGACCACTGTAATTGGGGAAAAAAAGGCTTCTGTACCAAATATTAACATTGATTTTCTCAGGGGTTCAAATACTTATTTGCAGCAATATTCTGTCTGTAATTCTGTCTCTCACAGTGGAAATGCATATATGATGAATATTTAAGACCACTCCATAGTTTTTAAGTGGGAGAACTTGCAATATCGCAGGTTCAAATACTTACTTTCCTGACTGTAAATGAGAATAAGTACTGTTTGCAAGATTTCTGATAGAGTGGCTATCTTATCATTCTCCCTGCTTCCCCATAGTCTGTTTGCAATAATTATCTCTTACACGTATGTATTTCTTTCTGTTGCCAGCCTTCAAAATGAAGCACCATGTTTATCTCTTGGCTGCTGTGTTGACCTCATGCCCCAAGTGAAATTGATTCTCAGCAGTAAATATGAAGAGTAAGTGTAACATGTACCTGGCAGTGGAAGGGAATTGATGTTTTTCTTTGTCAAGTGACATTATCTTACCTAATACATTTGATAAAATGTCTAAAATGGGCTTCCAAAACAAAAAGTCTGTGGTGTTTGTTTATAATCACGTTGGTTCTGTTTTCAGGCACATTTCGGTGGGTTTATTTTGGGTTCAAGCCATTGTCAGGAAATGGTGGCCTGAACTCTCTAAGGACAAAAGACTGATGGACAGTTGTACAGAAGACAGGTGAGAAATGTATATGTCTAAGAGAAGACTAAGAATTTTGGTAGTGACAAAATAATGAATCCTATGTCTGCTGTAGAAATATCGAAGTCATGAAGCAGCGGCTAAAAGACTTGTGGAAGGAGGGCTCACGATTGTGTGCTGTCCCAGGGTCTACAGGAGATCTGGCTAAGGTGAAAAATAACTTAATTGTGCTTTATTTTTGAAAACCGGATTAAAAAAGGAGGTCAAGCGAAGTGGCAACAAAATGCAAGCTTAATTTTATTCAAACTAGTCGGTGTAATCCCTCATTCGTCCAGGAGTGTTCCATTGTAGAAAAAGATTCAGTTGTAGTCATCTGGACTCTGTTTTAGAAAAAAAAGAGTTGAAACGTTTTGTTTTTTATTCAAACTAGAAACTAAAGAATTGAAATGACACCTGAGCATTAACAATGAACATCAGAATCAGAACTACTACTACTACTACTACTACTACTCATCCTAAAGAAGAGCATCCAGCAATAAAATCTGGAAAATAGTGGTCAATAATTATGTAGTGCACTGTGGTGACCTCACAAAAGAGAGTAGTTTAATGTCTTCAGTTGTCAAAGTAATTCAAATCAATATGTTATCTTTTTCATAGGGAATGGTCCTCACAAAAAAAAACATCAGGAAGATTATTATTGGCCTCAAACCCATAAATATACAATATTGTTTAATAAGACATTTTTATCACCTTTATTGACACATTCGTTTACATTCTATTTAAAAATATGTATCAATTTGGACTTTTGAAATGATCAATTTTCAGACCTTCACATGTCACTCCTGCCTTTCTAAGTCACTTTTATCTTGCAGGCGGTCGAGGCTTATCTCTCTCAGCTGCCCTGACAGACTTCGGTTCTAACTTCTGAGGATATGACCACTACTGCCAGAGCACAGCTGTGTTAGGGCTGATAACTACACCCCGGACAAGTGGACTGGATCATTTTGACTTTCAACTCTAAACCTGACAATTCTGACCACTCTCTTCAGTGGGAGTTGGAGACACTTGACACAGGGCTGTGAGCACCTGTCTGCTTAAAACAAAGCAAAAAGTGAACCTGCTTCACATTGAAGTGGACCGTCTTGTGACGGAGCACGCAGTGGACCTCTGTGAGACTGGGTGTATCGCTCTATGAAGTGCCATTATCTCATCACACCACTCTTGCCATAGAAAGACCAATTGTGGATGTAACTAGTGCTCAAATATTTTCAATCAGGAACTTGAAACAGTCTTTAAGTTATTAGAGCTTTTCTTTTTATTTTGCCTGTGCATATGACAATTGACTGTGTATGACATGTAAAAACAAGTGATTCTTTTAATCTTTTAAATACATTTAATTTCAAAACCATTTAATCATTTGTACAATTTAGAGCAACTTCCTTTTTAAGTTGTAATTATAGACCTAATTGAAATGTGCACTTCTACATACTTTGTAGTTGTAAGTTTTATGGGTAGCGAATCCAGTGTTACGATAGAGACATTTATTTCTCCCAACATGTGGCAATTTTTAAGTTGTTGCACAGTTCAAGGACAGAAATCAAGATGCATAACCTTTTAAAATTATTTAAATCCAACACACTGCAGTAGAACAGAAACGCAAGGTTGCAACACTTATACAGGCCAAATATACGTAATTATGTACAGCACATCGACACGAATAGAGCAGGTTACACACATGAAATTGATTTGACCTGTTTTTTCACCTTCAAGCTTCACACTATTTCAGGGGGGTCCAAACTTTTTTCACCGAGGGCCGCATTTTGAAACTTAAAATGGCGCAGAGGGTCGCAGACAACCCGACAATGAAGTGACACATTCGAAATGTTTGCATTTGACATAGTTTTGATGAGCCTCTACACCTTCAATAAGACTTGGAACATTAATGTTAGGTTGTTATAACATCGAAATGCTAAAATTTTCCCAATTTTACCGTAAAAAGTACTACTTTTTGTTGTTTGGACGGAGGAAGCCGGAGGGCCAACAAACATTATTGAGGGCCGCATTTGGCCCCCGGGCTGTAGTTTGGACATGCCTGTACCATTTGAATTCAGGCCTGTCCACCTGTAACTATTAAGAGGTTTGAACAAATGGGGGGTTAACCAAAGCTCTACAATGCACTAGTTTCCTCCATTGTTGACATGGGAGGGATGCTTTTGAGGCCCTTTCAGCGTGCCAAAGTAAACAATAGTGCGGCCTTTATGACGGATAGCTGCCATGTACATAAAGCCCAAAGTAAACCTGAATTCAAGTTCTCCACTAAAGAATCAGGATGAGGGATACAATACGCACATTGTGATCTAACACAGTATTTGTTTAACAAGTCTGGTATGGGTATTCTCAATTTAATTTTAAAAAAAAAAAATAGAATGGTGCAATGAAATAGTTACGAGTGTACCATGTGATTTCATTCTGAACATACAATTAGTCACGAGTTGTCAAATGTTGAAACATGACTGGATACTGGATTACTGTGCACTAAGTATCTTTATCTTTACACCAGATTGTCTAATGGACATGTATCGCTTTGGCTGGAATATTCCACAGTATGGCATTACTTACCTTCAAAGAGTTGCTGACGCTGTTGTGTTACTTTTAGTGGCGGTTGGCAGCCAACTGAATAGGTGCATTTACTGCCACCTACTGCAGTTGTACGTCTTCAAAGTATGTGTTTTACGCTATACCGTATTAGAAATAAAATAAAAGAGAGAGAGGGGTCACATCTGTGGAGAGGTGACCCTGCTCACATGTTATTCAAGACATTTTTTAAAAAGGAATACATGGTAGGTAACGTTTATTGCCACACTGTGGATCATTCCAGGCATAGAAATAACACCTACATGAAGACTAGATTTTCTGGTTGCTAAATACTTGAGTGCAACCTTAAAATGGGTCACTAGAGCATACTCCATAACTAACTGACGGATGGTTACTGATTGATATGCAAAACAACACAAATATGTTATTGTGACTGTAATGCATTACACAGTATTAGTCCTCCAAGTTCTTTATTATAATTTTATTTTTTGGCATGCTTCACAGGTCGCTTTCCTTGTCCGATTTTCATCCTTTAGTGCGTTTTGTAGCTATTGTTGGTCTAATTCCTGGCATTGCTTTTGGTATTCCTCGGTCTTGTTTTTGCGGGATCCGTCGTCAAAGTTGCGATTTTCATAATTAGAGTGGCAAAATGTTTGTGCGTTGTAACATTTGGTAGAATTTTAGTAATCCTAGTACATGCAGTCTATTCTGTATTTTCAGTCTTATGTTGTAGTACTACAACGTAGTACTATGTTGCAGTACTTGTTGTATTACTACGTTTAGTGCATTTTTGTGATTTTAGAATTCTAGTACTTGCCGTCTCTCCTTTTTTAATTTCATTTTTACGGTATAGCGTACAACACATGCATACTTTGAAGATGTACAACTACAGTAAGTGACGGTGAATGCACCATTTCAGTTGGGTGCCAACTGCCATTAAAAGTAACACAAGTACTTGCAGTCTATTGAGTATTTCCTGTTTTATGTAGTTCTACATTGTAGTACTGTGTTGTAGGACTTGTATAGTGTTGCAGTACTAGTTGTAGTACATTTTCGTACTTTTAGAAGTCTAGTAATTGTAAGTTTCCAGGTTTGTTGTTTTGTAGATATTGTTTCTACTCTTAGAGTTCTATTAGTTCTAGTACTTGTAGCGTATGCTGAGTTTTCGTCATTCAGTGTTCATTTTGTAGATATTGTTTGTCTGGTTATTGTTGTTGTTGTTGTTGTGTTACTTTTAATAGCGGTTGGCAGCCAACTGAAAAGCTGCACTTATCGCCACCCACTGTAGTTGTACCTTCTGTATTGTACGTCTTCAAAGTAAGTGTTTTACGCTATACCGCAAAAAAAAAAAAAAAGAGAGAGAGACAAAAGTAGATTAAGCAGTGTGGGATGTAATCGTCAAAGTTGTGATTTTTCCTAGAGGGGCGGAATGTTGGTGCTTTTGTGACATTATCGTCATGGACAACTACAGGATATGGCCATGCATTACGCAGCGCACTCGCAATGGCTTAATTTCCATTTGCACATTGCAAGAAAGAAGTCAAAAGGAATAAAGACTAAAGAATGCGGTAATGTAACACTAATGGATACCAACCATGATCTATTATATTATCGATACCAACGCCATTAAAACACCACCAAAGAAGAAAAGAGAAGGACGATCTAGTTGTCACATGGATGTATCACTGTCATCATCTCTTTTAAATTAAATGTTGGGTTTTTTTCCTTCGTGACGTCACTGTCCGCAGAAGCCAGCTGATGTGGCGCAGTCTTCCGCCTCATCCTCGCTCTCATCCCAATCCATGCTGACTTAGGTCCGATTTGGGGCACTTTTTAACTTTGACCTGGACGCCAGCATGCAGTTTAGAGATAGAATACCGCTTTGTTGTGGCTCTTAGTGCAGGCTGCGCTCGTCGTTGCGTGGTTTCGCGGACATGGACGCGGGGCCTAGCGCAGAGTGTATTAGCACAATCCAGCGGCGATCGCTCAAAATCGAGGGAAGAGCCAATCGTTACCCGGTTCAAAGCACAAAGACTGGGTGTCCCTTGCTCGAGTATTGGGAAGGAGAAGAATATGTCGGAATTTAGAGGTACTGTCGGCGTTGTGGTCACTTTTAGCTATGTTAGCCGGTTAGCATTAGCTTGTAGCCTGGTACAGTAGCCTCTTCTTGCCTACTTGCTCCTGCAGAGAACAGCTGCTCTAAGCAATGGTAGATCAGCACTGTCCAGACTGATTTACAGATTACATACAATTAATTCACATGTTTATGCTGAAGCTGAGTATATGAGGAACATTTTGATTGCTGATCAAGCCCAGCGGTGCCTAATTTGTGTTGTGATTGATGTTTCCATAACACCGTCCAACAGTGTGTTGTTTCCTGTGACGGTAACACGGGAGTTATAACTATGTTTATGTTCAAATAAGATTTGTCTTTTGTCTACCCTATGTTGTAATTGGATATATGTGGAATATTTTGGTCCCGCTACACAATCACAATTCTCATGCATTTGTCCCGTTGCAATGACCCCCAACAAACGTGTTCTGAAGTCTTTTATCCGTTTGTAGTTAATTAAATACTGTTGCTTCTGCTTTAGTAAGTATGTTCAAGCAAATCTACAAATACTTTTACAAATATTGCGTCAGAGAAATTGCTGTTCAATAACTATTTTTCTCTTCTTTTTTCCAGAACTGATGGAGCTTTGCAGTCAACGACATCCCTCCAGGCTCTTACGTTGTGAGATAATAATTTCCCCCTCTTCATGGCTTAAAGTGCGGATGTGGACATCACATCCAAGGGCAAAATGAAGTTTAACAATCCCACCATTTATTTGACCTCTATAGTGTTTAATTAGCCAAAACTAAGCTCTCTGCTACTGTACTTTTCCCCAGGGCTCGTCTCTGGTGAACTACATCAAGAGACTAAGTCGCATCCGGGCAACCGTACCCTCTCCCAGGTACCGAGCGTCTGCGGCCATTACTTCATGAAGAAGAGAGATGGGCTGGACCGACTTCCTCATGAATCCAATGGTGAGAAATGCATTCACTACACTTCTCTATACTAGCCTAAAAACCTTTCACTCAGAAAATGAATTACATTAAAGCCGACAAATATTATAGCAATGTGGATTTTATAGTTTCTTTAAATTGACTACCTTCTACAATCTGACAAACTTACATTTAAAAACTTTAATCAGGCCTTTTGTACAGAAGCACTAAGTATTTGGGTTTTGGTTGAAATAAACTAATATTTCTATATATCCTTATTTGAATTGTGTACGATAGTATGGTGGTAAGGTGTGTGAATATGCTTGTTTACACTCTATTAGGTGGGGGGAAATGTATCTAATTCCATATCATACTACTTAAAGCAGGTGTTTATAAACAACCCTTTTGTAACATGTATTTGTCATTCTTACAGGTGGATGATGATGATCCTACCTCTGCTGATTATCGTCCTTCTGCCCAAAGTTGTCAACACCAACGATCCAGAAATGAGAAGGTGACGACTCTAGTGTTTCATACCTGCAGCAACCTTGGCCTCATAGGTTTTGTCCTACCAAGTTCCTTCACATTGCACAGTAATGCAGGCAATGCACGCGTCTGATGTTTGTGATATGTGAAGGTTAAGTGTGTAATATTTGTCTATGACTTGCGCACACTGATCAGCAGTCATCATATCTAAATATCTCTAATATTGGTCCCCCGTAGCCTTATTAATACTAGTTATTCAATTAATTCTATCTTCATTACTCTTATTCCGGTCTTGCTAATGTTGCACAAAAGTAACCTCATACTTACAATACATTAGAAGCATATTTAACCCAACAGTAATAAACTTAACCTTTGCCATTGCAGGAAATGGAACAGTCGATGAATATGTTGAACCCCAAACCCTGAGCTTCCGGTGTCTCTGAGCTCAGAATGACCAAGCTCTTCTCCGGCTCCAAAGGCTCCAGTAAAGGCCGGGAGGAAGCAGCAAGGGCACACGCCAGCTGTCAAACGGAGTTATCTAGCGCCCACCTACTGGACATGCCCGGAAGCAAGATTTTAAAAGCATCATTTTCCCCCCCCCCCCCCCCCGCCCCCCCCCCCCCCGTAATACGACACTCCCCCCCCCCACCCCCCCCACTTCCCCACTGTCTGTCGCACTCCACCTACACCCCCCCCCCCCCCCCCCCCCCCTTTGGGTCTACTGTACTGTTTCTTTATAAAGATATAGAGCACATTTGACCTATAAGGTATAATTGGAGAGTTTTTTGTTCTGCACTGATATTCTTAACAAATGCTAATCTTAATTTGCTTCATTTTCTCTACCTGTGACACCGCTCAACTTTACTCTTCTAATTTAATTTTTCTGCTGCTACTTCCTCTACTCGATACAGAGCATATATGCATATACATAGGGTTTGTTGTCTTTGAAAAACTGTTAAGCGACTGTGAATGAAGATGCATTGAAATTTTAAGTCTGATGAGATCTTATTTAAAAACCAGATTAATAAATTGTGATGGTATATAAGATGTGTTTTATTCTCTAAATTTCATAAACACATATTTGAAGTAAATGTTTAATGTTTGTTTTAGAACTAAGGTTTCTTGTGTAATTTTGTTATAATAACGTTGTTGACCAAGTGCAGTTACAATACTGATTCTATTTGATTATCTTTAGTCTATAAAAAGGACCAAAACAACAAATAACCTGAATAATAAAACATTTCAATTTTATTTGAATGATAAGTTATATTTTTAGTTTTAGTTTTGTGTTTCACCAAGTTGGAGCAATATAGGAATTTAAACAAATTAAACCAAAATTACATGAAGTTTTTAAAGTCGTATGACTATTCACCTTGTATGTTTATAAATGTTTCAATTTCTTTGGTTTTAATTTCTGAAATCTTTTATAAATCAAACACATTCAGTGTGGTTCTACTCTTGACCATTTTGTTCACAACACACAAAGTAAGCACTGACACATCTCTGATTTTAAAAATAAACTTGCAGTGTATTTTTGGCTTGCATTTGACACATTTCATATAAGTAACAAATTGTACAAATAACTTTACTAATGGACAAACTGCACATTTTCATTCACTCTGACCACACCAAAAGGCACAGAGTTTAAGCAACAACATAACACCACACATCAAAGACACATGCGAGTCATTTACAGCAAAACACCCCCCAGAGGAAGATATGTGAATGTCTTATTTTACAAAGATCATTTTTACTCTTATGAACATTGAATATACTGTGTAATCTGCATTATGTCATGTGAAATGTAAAACTCTTAAAAGCACAGAAACCACTGAAAGCCCTTGAAAACAAAATCAGCAAAATTCAAAAATAAAAAAACACATAACACTAGCATTTCTGTTAAAGATTTGCACGTGCCAAATCCAGGAAGTAAATCTGAAGAACTACACAACTTCTCTTCCTTCCTCTGATCAGATGCTTTAAGAAACAATAAATCCATTAAATCCAGTCCTTTTTATACTGTATTAGAAAATGTTTACTAATAATTAAACAGAAGGAGAACTGACTCCTTGTACTTGTTCAAATAGTTGTCAGCAATAATTGCACTAGTAAAAAATTTAGCCCCTTATCGATGCACAGTGGTAGGGGAACATTGTCAGTAATGTCAAACATTACCTGTCATCATCTCCAAATAAAACTAGTACTATATTTTATCTTATTAGGCGAGCTAATGATAATTGTAGTTCCCAACAGGTCTGTGCTTGCAACAAACACACCTCTCATTCTCATATTCGACCATCGAGGCAACTGCTATTGTGATTTTTTTTTTTTAAATAGATTGAATGGAATTGAATATTGAACAGAATGGAATATTTTCACGTGGAGTAGTTAGAACTGCAGAGTCCCATAGGAACTACCGCTATGCTATTGCTGTATTAAGAATCTTATGGTTAGCATTAACAACCAAATAACAGGGACAACAGGGATGTTTTACAGAACAAAAGTTGTACTGCAGGTAGGCTAAGTCAATGCTGTTATTAATTTTAATTTTAACATTTCCCCCCTTCAATTTCTCCGTATTAGAATGGGTGACACAAGATACAGACAAACCGACAAAACATATTGAAAGACAAACGGCAAATGTGCCACTTTCTATTTGCTTAAATAGCAAGATGCTTGAGGAGAACTGATCCACCACTTGGACATCCATTACTGTAATCACTGGAAAGTCCACTCAAGAGCTATAGTCCTTCTCTCAGCTTTCCCTGACACAGCCTTATGTCCAATTAATGTACACAGCAAACTCATGCCTGATAAACACCTCATCATCCTCCCTGTTTTACCAGTTCAAGTGACTTTGTTGTTGGCATGTGCATTCTGTCCTCCCCAGTAGAGCTTCTCCTCACACCTCCTCCTCCTCCACTGGCACAGCAGCAACATCTTGAAGGTCTTCTGAAAGGTCTTGTTGCACAGAGCATAGCACATGGGGTTGATGGTGCTATTGACATAACACAGCCAATAACCCAAGTGCCACAACCAGGTGGGAATACAATCAGCACAGAAGGTGGAGATAAGTACCATTATGTTATAGGGCGTCCATGTTAATATGAAAGCCAACAAGATTGCACTCAAGGTCTGAGCGGCTTTTTTCTCCTTCACAAGCACCATTCGTTTTCTCTTCGTAATTTGATTCTTCATGATTGGGTCTATTGGTTTGGAAGTGGTGGAGGAGGACGGCGATGGGTTGTTTATGGCCACTTGCTCTGTTTCAGTCTTGCTTGGAGATGGATCAGGACTTGAATCTTTCCCTTTAGAACCAAGTTTAAACTTGTACGCTATGCCTTTTTTGCCATTCTTCTTGGAAGGCGAGGAGAAGTACTGCTCGTCCCCTCTGTAGTCAGCCACTTGTCCATTCTTACTACTCTGTTTTTGATCTTTGAAGGAGCCTTGTGGCGTATCCATGGAAACGTGATGCTCGTCCTCCTCGGAAGAAGTGTAGCTGTTGAAGGATGTAGTCACCTGTTCAGATTTGGTCCACGCCTCGTCTGAGCGCGTGGTCGTTTTGGTGGCGTTGCTTTGGTTAGAAGAAGACCAGGATGCTTGGCTGCAATCTGCTTTCTCTCGCGTAAAATGGAAACACGAATTAATTAGGTTTTTTTTTTTAGTTTTGGTCACCGCCTGGATGCTTTCACTGGTTAGTCCTTGCAATTCAGCCAAATCTTTGGTCCTTTTTTGAGTTTCTTTGTAGATGCGGCAATAGATGATTGTCATAACAGAGACGGGGAAGTAGAAAGCAGCAATAGCAGTGCCGAAAGTGATCACAGGCTCTGTCAAAAACTGAATTTGGCACTGGTCCAGCGGCACGGTGCGCTCGCCAACAAAGTACTGCCAGCAAAGAATCGGAGGAGCCCAGAGAACGAATGACACAATCCAGGCCATCCCTATCATAATGGCTGCTCTTTTTGGAGTCCGCTTTGCCCTGTACGTTAACGGTCTTGTGATGGAAAAGTACCTGTCAAAACTGATGACTAATAGGTTCATAACTGAAGCATTGCTGGCTACATAATCCACTGCCAGCCAAAGATCGCAAGCTAGGTTTCCCAAAGACCAATATCCCATTAAGATGTATGTAGTGTACAAGTTCATAGACAAAACTCCTATGATGAGGTCAGCACAGGCTAAGCTGAGCAAATAGTAATTGTTGACAGTCTTAAGCTGGCTGTTGACTTTGAAAGACACCAAGACCAGGACATTGCCTACTACAGTTATCAAGCTAACAATGGCAGATACTGTGGCAATAGCTATGGCTTCCCAAAGGCTGTGGGGAGCGGAGTGGACGTGGGATGAATTGCTGAAAGAGCTGTTGGCAAAGTCACTATTCACACTGTGGGGTTCAAAGTCACTGGTGTAGTTGGACATTTCACGGAAGATGCTCCTCTGGGGATCCATGTGGGAAGATTACAGTGCCTGCAATAAAAAGAAAAGAGTGAAGTTGGTTTCGATTCTTAGATATAGTGGTCGATGGTACACATATGGAAGGTAGACCAGAATGCAGCATTTGTGTTTTTTTGTTTTGTTTTTTTTAAAGGATTTTTTGGACCCGTGGGATTTATTTGACAGCTTGAAATGAGGATAAGACTGGGACCATCCACACGGCAGGCATATGTGCTATCTACTTGACCATGAGCGGCGCCTGTATGAATTGCATGTGTATTATTACTTAAAAGTAAAATACACAAATCATGATTACCTATTTACCACTCACACTACAAACTCTGCAGATTAATAATAGTAATTTGGCTTGCGGACGTTTGCTCCTCATTTTATTTAAGGCTTACAGATTTTCACCTTAAAATGTAGGACAAGCTGCCAAATGTGTAAAAAAACAAATACAATTAAATGTTGTATACATAGTTAACAATCAAAAAAGTAATTCATTTCCACTTTCTTTTTTTAAAACAAATATGTAGTTTGTGTAGCATATTAATGCAGTTATTGGGGTTTTGTTACTTGACCATGCATGTGCGTACGATATAAAGACAAAGTAGTTTGATATGTTTAATTTACTGATAAGTTTTGTAACTTTTATTCAAATTATATTGAATTGAATTGACGAAAGTTTCAATCCGGAACCTTGACAACACATTGTTCCTTGGAGCCGTTTTTAACGACGGACCCATTTGCTCCAGTGTTTTTGTCCCCACGCTAAAGGGCTCGGGTAAAGTTGACAACATCACCAATGGAAGGCAGACCCAGTCGAGGAAGAGGAGGCAGCGGGAAAAGAAGTGACCGCAGCGGGCATGATGGTGACAGTCACAGTGGAGAGTACCGGGGCCGCGGCCGGGGAGGGCACCACCGCGGCCGGGGAAAGAGAGACCACTACCGCGGCCGAGGAAGAGCGGGCGCATATGGCCTTGCAGCGGACTTCAGCCGCCGGGTGAGCGAGCACTGCGAGCAACGTGGTTACTGACAGTCCGTTATCCCACTCAAGTTATTAGGTCTGATTTGAGTTAAAAGGCGCTAACAACAAAGTCTATTTAACACAAAACCACACCATAATTTGTCATGCGCCGTGCCATGGTATCATTTATTTACCCAACCATCTGCTGAACAAGATTATTTTACACTAGGCTTTATAAAACCTTTAGAACCGTCACTATGGAAACTGCATCGCAGAATACATGGAGTACCGTGGGTAACTATGGTAACAACACCATCATAAACTTTATTTCAGACACACAAACAATTGGGTACAATTGGATATTTTCTTTGAGTTTTCAAACCCTCAAACCATTGACTGTGTTTCCTAATATGTGCATTGTGTCCCCATGGTAATTATGTGACAGTCCTCCATAGGGACCACCTTCACTCAGTCAATACTCTGCTAAAGACCCATTGTTGCATACATATTTAGAACTGAAAAATGTGTGTGTGTGTGTGTGTGTGTGTGTGTGTTAATAAATGAATGAATGCTGTTGTTATTGTTTAGTAGTGTACTCTCATCTATATATAGAATATTTATTAGTTTTTGTGCACAGTTCAGTTTTTGTTATAGACTTTGAGATGAGAATTCTAGTTATAGTCCATAGACATAGACAGAAATATGATTCTATTCAACATCTAAATGACTTCCTCTGCATCTGCTCTAGTCCCATATCCCATATTCTCCACTTCCTTAAGCACTGGCCTCTGCAGGGATGCTCCGACTGCTCAAACATGTGCCATGGAAACTGCAGCTTTACACGAAGAACAATAGAGGCACAGTGATTGCAATCATGGAAGAATCTCTGTTGAAAGATGGGGTCTCTCTGATTGCAATCAAACAATTCTCCCGCTGCTGTCTATCCATGCCTTTTCTGATGTTATGAGGACTAAAAAGGCCAAAACAGCTTTTTTCATGACAACTGAAAGTATACAGATGCAAGCTGCGGTGATCACAGGTGATCACAGAGTACCTTAAAGTGTGTCATTTATATGAATACCATTCGATTTGGGATTATGTGAAAAAATGTAATTTTTTTTCCATGGCTGATCATTTATTTTAGAACTCAGGGCTGCCGATGGCCGATAAGCTCTGCCGATATTTTGGGGCCGATTCTCATAATTTTCCACAAAATATATAATTTAAAATGACTACTAACTCATCTACTGTCTCTACAGTGCACCGCGGCTTTGCACAATAAAGGTAAATTGTCTTTAGACATCCACCACAACCCTGTTATACTACAAACTAACACATAAGGGTAATCATATATTATGTAGTGTTTTCCTGTCTTTGCACTTAAGTGTAAATAAAACTTCACATCTTTCTTGTAAGCAGGTAGTAAACCCAAATTATATCAGCCTATGCTGGATGTAGTGTAAATTTCGGCCTGTTCGTATATCAGCCAACCGATATAGCTCTGCTTGACTGAACTACTTATCTACTCAAAATATTACTTTGGTAAACACTAAATACATCTCTGATAAATAAAAAATATAACCATTGATTACCGCCCATTGGTGACTTGGTCACATCTCCATGACAGAAAAACATGACAGCTAAAGCTCTGTGATCCTATGTAGAAAGAAGTGAGTGACTCAGACAGGCTCATTAGTTTTGAACAACACAGATCCAGGCTTCATACAGTGGTGGACCTTGACCCACTTGTTCTGTAGGGAGACCGCTTGTGAATTAGTACTACGTGTTAATGACCACTGTTTAGAATGTCAGTGCACTATGCAGTAAAGAATAGGCTCACAAGAGGTTTGAGTCATTTCTACTTCAGCACACTAGAATTTTCAATGCCAGTATTTTGAACATGACTTTGTTGAAACCTCGTAGACAAAAGTGGCGGTATTACGTAAATTTTATACACAAAATGGTTAATACATTTCAATTTAAACTACTAACTAACAAATATATGACAACAGTAGCCATTAGACCAATGGACAGAATTACTGCACCAAAGTTAAATGCTAGGTTACACAATTTTCTTCTGTTTGCTTTCTTTTAGATGAATGTTCCTTATTTATATTTTACAATACAATGATCAAATCAGAAATCAGCATGAGCTCCTCACTTTGGTTTGCCCGATCCTATGAGTAAATTCACAGTAAATCTAGACGAGCTCTCCGTGGTATGATGTGTCCTCAGTAAATCTCAGATAATGGCATCCTGGGTGAGTTGCACTATTTTAACTGCTAAACTAACACACAGAATGGGTTTAGAAAATATTTGTATGGATCTAAATAATTCATGTAATTTTTTTACAGTTTGTTAATTAGTATTAGCATTACAATTTCCATTACTCAATTTCCGTTACTTATTCTGACCTGTTCTGTTAACAATTGTCAACTTCTATAATTCACTGTGAATCCTTCTTTATTATCTTATCTGCAGTTTTATGTGTGGGTGCATTTCATTTTATGGATGCCATTAATTCTAAGGACATAATAATAACAAATGCTATAAAAAATGATGAGTTGGAGTTTAACTCTTCATCATCTGTGAAGATCATTGTAAGAAATATCCACTGTCAAAGTAAAGAATGATACTGAATAGCTGCCCGATGTCCCCAGTTCATCTGTGTTGAAGAAAATTACTATAGCTCTTTTCAGCACAGCACATCGGATGAAAAGGAGCCTGTAAACAACTCTCAATTTTTTTCATTTTGGCCTTTTTCCTTTTCCAGAGTAACTTTTTATAACAAATGTTTGTCCAAGTACTGACCAAAGCCTTGAAAGAAAGAGGATAGCACCATATTAGCTGCATTCATCTGGTGAGAGTGGTGATCTGAAGTGTCTTGCCCAAGGACACAATGGCAGTATTCACCTGAGGCAGCTGTGATCACACCGCCATCCTCTGAGTCAGTGGATCTGACCACTCCCAAGGATGCTCACGTGAGCCTCTGGGGATACAGAAAACACTGATATCCAACACATTCTCATCTCAAAGCCATTTCTTATAGGTCTGGGCTACATGTATTTCCAATGCGCCAGATTATTGCAAAAAACATTTCCATACCAGAACAGAATCGTCTCGACAAAGGCAATGTGTGAATTTCTACATTTAATGGCTTTAGTTGTGTTTTTTTCTAGGATCAAGACGAAGGAAACTTTGACGGAGATGATCATGTGACCCAGACATTCTCCAGGAGAAAGCTAGAGTCTAACTGGAATAGATATGAAGCCTCAGAGACACAGGAAGTGGACGAGGACATGCCCACACTGAGGGGGGCGGACTACAGTGTTCTACTACAGTCAGCAGGTACCCCCACTCTCACACTTAAAGTGTTGACTTAGAATATTCAAGATGTTCTATTTTAGTAATTATTTAGTCCTAATTTAGCCTGGTTTTGGTCCTGGTTTAGTTGACATCTTTTCCTTGGTTTCACCAAACTACACTAAACAAAAATAATCATTGATTCCTAATCCTCCTGCATCAGTAATGTTAATAAGCCCAGAATCCTCTGTAGAACTCATTCTTCCTCTGTCACGGTGACAGATCGACACATTTAAAGAAATCCAGGGCCAAGTCTCAGTGACCAGACGGATGTGACAAACATTTGGTGACACTGGCACCACAACGGCATTTAAAACTGTGAGAGGACTGATTTCTAACACTCAAGTCAATTGTGTTGTCTATTACAAAGATCATAGGCCTAGCACAAATCCACTGTAACAAACCAGTCAAGATGTTAGAAAATAAATTGGCGTTCTTCATATTATTTGCATATATCTAAACTTGTTGATGATACTAATGGGAAAGAAATATTATTGCAAACCACACAGGTAGGACTGTGCATTCAATCAAACTGCGATCCAGTTTGGGTCATTTTAATTGAGAGGTCTACAGCCACACGAGATTTACATGTAGCTACCGTGCTCCTCTTGTCAAAGAAGCCAGTCCAAGCCTAACTTTACTTGAAGGTTTTTGGTCAAAACAGACAATTAGTTGGGGTTAATTTATGATTAATGCCTCAATTTCTTTGGTTTAATATTGCATGAGTTAACCCCTTAACTTTGACTGCCATAATTTAAAGATCTAATTTGTTTCTACAACCTAATATAATGTTTGCATATTTAAAAACAAGTAAAAGTAATTTAGCCATGGTTGACACCAGAATAAATGAGTCAAATAAAGCAAATTAAGATGACATTTTGAAGATAATCTAAGACAATTCGAGCAATGAAATGATTAAAATGGATTGAAGGTGTGTGGATTTGAAAAACATAGAGTAGCATATCCTGGATTATCTCCTAACCATGTAAGAAGGTGGTTCTAACCATTTTCAGTTCTGGAGTGAGAGCACAGTATATATGCAGGTTAAATTGCATTAACAAAATAATACACACTACCGGGTATTTTTGATGAGGAAATGGCATTATAACTTTTAAAATGTTTATCATAATATGGGACCTTTTACATATACAACAATTCCTATTCATCTACTATTACTCATACTCTTAGTTTAAACTCTGAACAACCATTCAAGTCTGTGGTGTTGTTTTTTGGGAGGTCAAATAATTTTAAACACTTCTCTGCCAATTAGTCCCTAGTGCCTAGTTTGAAGTTTGGCTCTAATTATAAAATGTTTTCTGTTGAGGGATTACAATTATTCTCCAAGGCCAGCACAATCAAAGGGTTTAGATCCATGGTTTAGATTGTGATTTTACCCGCTAATTTTCCTCTGTACTTTTATTTTCACCTTTCATTATTTTGAAATGATGTGACGGCCACACATTCTCCATTTAGCATCCTTACAAGACCACGCAAATGATGTGTGTGAATTTTCCAGCATCATGGACCAGATGTTAATAAGAAACTATCCTCATCAATGAAATTCATGTTGGACACACACTGGGAGCTTCGTAAATTGCATATTTTCTCTGTGCACATTATAACGGTTGCAATCTGTGGTTTGCAATTTTGGTCAATTTGCATATGATTTTCTTAACTGGTGACGTTGGCGAAGCATGGTGTGCTGGCTTCTCTGCATTTGGGACTAAATGCTCCGTGACACTGATGATAGCACGGTTCTAATAAGGCTGTAGTATTCTTTGACAACTCAAGACGTGCTCTGTGCATTGATTAAAAACCTGTTACCACCATTGGGACGTCAAGGCTCCAATATCCTATTATATGGGCATATTATATGGGCATATTATATGGCATATTATATAGGCATATTATATGGGCATATTATATAGCAAGACACTTAACTCACATTGTGTAGTATGAAAGTGGTGTGTTCGTGAATGATTGGTGGTGGTCGGAGGGAGCATATTGGCAGCCTCACTTCCATCAGTCTGCCCCAGGGCAGCTGTCGCTCCAATAGTAGCTTACCATCAGCGAGTGTAGGATGAAAGAATAATGACAACAGTGTAGTGCTTTGAGAGTAGTCGATAAGCCTGTAAAGCACATTATTAATATTATTATTAATAATTTAAAAAGTAATAATCATGTTATATTATTATTATGATTTTTATTATTATTATTATTATTATTATTATTGTTATTATAATTTATTGTAATATACCGTGAGGAAAGTAAGTATTTGAACACCCTGCGATTATGCAAGTTCTCCCACTTAGAAATTATAGAGTGCGACTTTCTCCCATGACTCCTCTGGATCATCCAGATGGTCATTAGCAAACTTCAGACAGGCCTGGACATGTGCTGACATAAGCAGGGGAACCTTCTGTGCAATGCATGATTTTAAACCATGACGGCATAGTGTATTACCGATAGTAACCTTTGAAATTGTGGCCCCAGCTCTCTTCAAGTCGTTGACCAGCTCCTCCCGTGTAGTTCTGGGCTGACCTCACTTTTCTTATCTTGCATAGAGCCCCAGTCCGAGGGAGATTGACAGTCATCTTTAGCCTCTTCCATTTTCTAAAAATTGCTCCAACAGTTGATTTTTTTTTCACCAAGCTGCTTGTCATTTGCCCTTAGCCCTTTCCAGCCTTGTGGAGGTCTACAATTTTGTCTCTGGTGTCTTTTGACACCTCTTTGGTCTTGCCCATGGTAGTAGTTGAAGTATGACTGATTTGGGGGGTGGACTGGTGTCTATGCAGCTAACGGGCTCCAACAGGTGCTACTAATTTAGATTAATAAGAGGTGAACTTTTTAAAGGCAGACTAAGGTCTTTGAGAGCCAGAATTCTTGCTGATTTGGCAGTTAAAATACTTATTTGCAGCACTAACATATAAATAAATGGATATGTTTATTTATAAATAAATTAATTGATCATACAATGGGATTTGCAGATATTTTTAAGATTCTGTCCATCACAGTGGAAATGCACCTACGATGAAAATTTCAGATCTTGCCATAATTTCTATGTGGGAGAACTTGCAAAATTGCAGGATGTTCAAATACTTATTTTCCTCACTGTATTTATTTTGGCTATGGGCATTGCATGTTACTTCGAGCTACTATGGAAAGCTATGTATCATTGGAAAACATTTTTGTAGTTTTTGTATGCCAAATATCAAACCCAAATTGCAATAACCAATCATTTCAGAAAGAAATCGTCTATAATTATGGTTGGTTTAATTTTGTCCAGAAAAACACACAGAAAAAGAATAAAATAACTTAACTTACAGAATTCCTTTGTTCTAAATTGCCCATAATGTTGTAACCGAGAAATCAGGTGTGTTTAACAAAGGCAAGACAAATAGTCTTTTGGTGGACAGGTCAGCTCCCTGCCACAGGTTATTCAGAGCTGAACACAGGGAGCCACCACAAACAATCGGGAATCACCCGTTATACGGAACACAGACATTCAGGTGGTATGGCACCTGCGCACCGGTTTTATCTGTGAAGCAATGTATTCACAGATTACAGCACTCACTTAGAGCTCCCCCTAAACTTTTCAAAAATGTATCACACTCCTTTTGAGATGCACCAGGACCGAGCAGAAAGGTGAGAACAGCTCTATTGGCATTTCAATGTGGCTAGTTTAGCATTTGTGGGCATGGAGCCTAATCAAGACAAACAGGAGTTAATGAAAGAGTCCTGTTTGATTATTTACATGTCCAGGTTCTGGTTACTTTTGCATTTTGACTTATTGGAGAAGATTATTTTGTCACTATTGCAGATAGCACACAATTTCTAACATAGTTGACCTAGAGCTCTGAAATTTCACACAGCTGTTGTTGACTAATGATATCTTTAGGAGAGCCATTTCAATGCAATATATATTTTAATATTTCTTCATAACTAAAGTAGATTTTGGCTGTACTTCAAATACACTTTGCTGTGTGTATCACCAGAGGCTTTTTAGCTTTCAAATTGTGTATTGCAATCAATGTTTTATTTTGGATAAACTGCATGAAAATTACACTAGTCAAGGATGGATGTTGAGTAACAGGTTAATTGACTGGTGGATGGGGCATTTTGCATTTTAAACTTCAGTTCACTCCCAAAAATCCAGCTACCGCACTCCATGCATTCTGATTTTTGTGCATAAATCCTTATAACCCAAATAAAATAATTAGTTGACTAACAAAGGGTGTTTGACTATAGCGCCATTGACTGATCAATCGAGTAACGACTGAAGGACAAGACTAGATTCTAATTTTAAGTAAATTAATCTTGTTGGTATGGCTGTTGGTAGCATGCATGACGTTTGACAACATGACACTAACAGATTGATACTGTAAATACACATACGTTATTGTTGTGCAGTTTATCCTTTTAAGTGCAATGAGTAAGTTTAACTAATGATACCTTGAAACAATTTTTCCTTTAACCTTTTGTATAATGCTGCTGAAAGTTTAATACGTATATTTAGTTTAGTTTCATCTATATTCGTATACTGTAGCTGAAGACATTTAACCTCTCTGAATGTGCTGAAATGTGTGTGCGCATCTGTTTAGGCTCAGAGAAAGTAGCCGCCATTTTGACCCTCTCTCCCCCAGTGCTAACAGCTCTATGTAGCGATGTTTCCCCGGCGCATTAGTGGGTGCTGGAGTAAATGCCAAAGGTGCGTTCTCTGGGATGTCTGTGTGACTGATCTTTCTCTCTCTCTCTCTGTGTTTTGCCTACATTGTCAGATTAGTCACGGCGTACAGCACCGTGCCCGCTCTCCAGAGAATGCTTAATTGTACGTGGGCGGCACAGCTTTCTAAAGTCCATTTTTATGGCCAATTACTGTGGCCATGAAATCTGGAGTTTGCCAGTCAAAAACTCCCATTTCACCCAGACACCCACCAATAACCAAAAAAGTATGACTGTCCTTTTGGCATTTCAAGGTGGTTAAGTGTGTCAGGAGATGATGAATAATTTTCTTCAATAAAGCGTTAACGCATTGATATTATAGTTTCAGGTGACCAAATTAGTGATAACGTTAAAAACATCCTTTAAGGACATTGTGGATGAACCACACAAATATGGATCCATACATATTAGGCACCGCAGCAAACATATTGTCAGCTACAGTACTGGAGGATTGAGTAAGGTGGTAAAGATCTCAATACCCAGATATGAATTGATATTAAACTAGTATTGAAACTAGATACTCACTTGAACAAATATTGATACAGAAAAAAATCTCATAAACCACATAGAAAGGTTTTTAAAGGGTTGCAGCTATCGGATTATTTTAGTAATCGAGTAATCTATCGATTCTTTTCTGTGTGTGTTTTTAATTAAATATGTAAATCAAACAAATCATTGAGGCAATAAAATAATAATCTAAGCTTTTTTTGTAATCAAATTACTCGATTTACTCGTAATCGTTGCAGCCCTAGTTTAGATATATATCAGAATTAGTGTAGACTTCATGGCAATATTAAAGAAACTACTTTGATTGTGTTGACTGTTGTAGAGTCTAAAAAAATGGTATTGAATAACGAGCCTTATCCTTAGTCTCAAAATTGATGTGAAATGTTATGAAAACACTATTTTTGAGACAATATCTGATTCATAGTGGTCAACTAGAATCATGTTTTCTGGAGTTAATATCATAGGTTCATAGTTGTATTTGTTCAATAGTTTGCATGCTTAACTGACCCTTTCAAACATCAGGGTATATGTAGTAATCCACAGAGAATGCTAGTTTTGTGAATTACTTACTATATAATAATTTATTCTCTGAAATCAAATGTAAATGTACAAATAACTAATGAAAATGGCCCTTTAAGCTCTGGGTTTTATTGGTTGTCCATAAACATTTAGGATTAGGGCTGCAGCTATCGATTCTTTTCTTCGATTAATTGAGTAATCGCTGAATTTTTTTTGTACATTCTGTAACTTTAATTTCACATAAGTATGTGAAAACAGCAACATTTCCCTTCACCAGGCCAAACTGTTCTGTTTGTATATACAGTGGTCTAGCTATACAGCTATAATGCGCTTCACCTTTCGCGGCCTCGCTGTTTCACGGATTTTTGTTTGTGCTTTTATTTTTTTAACAGCGCATTGTTTTCTGTGTCCTTATTGACTAAGGGACTGTAGACTATTGTCAATCAATCTCCTCCATACCGTGTCTCTTGTACAGTAGCTACAGAATGTGTTCTGTTTGCCAAATTTATCGCTGGCAGTGTGACTGAAATGGTGTGTGTTTGTAAGTTTTCTCTATCCCTAACCCACAATGTCGACGTAACATTCTGCACGGACAAAAGTGTATAAAGTGTGTTGTGGGGGGTTTTGCGACCTTAAAACATTTATAAAAATTGTAAAAAAAAGAATGCTGACTACTTCGGGGATCTACAGAACAAGCTCTGTGGGAAACGGAAGCTCCACAAGTCGTTCCGTGCGCGCTGCGTGCCACAGATACACATGTTTTTAATTAAATATGTAAATTAAACGAATCATCGAGGTAATAAAATAATAATCAAAGCTTTTTTGTAATCGAATTACTCTATTTACTCGAGTAATCGTTGCAGCCCTATTTAGGATACATTTATATGGCCTATTCAACATATTTTGATTAGAAATTGAAACTGAAATACACTCTATTCGTATTAGTGACTAATAGTGAGGTCTTATAGTTAAATAGACTGTTTGTTATTGCCCTATACAAGCCACAGTGTTCTCAGTTTGTTTGGACAAGTCACAGGCTGATAAGGTACTTAAATATTCAGACCCGTTTGGATTGAGTCGAAGGCCAGATAGATTTCTCTTGGTTATTTTATCCCAACACCTTCCTGTACAAATAGCTGTGTTTTTAAAATGTAAAATGCATCCAGTGTTGTGGTTACTTTGGGAAGCAGAACGTAGCAACTGGATGGTTATCTTCAAGGCTGAGGTAGAAAGATGTCACTCTTTTTGTTATACATCTTTATTTTAGCAGATTTTATTTGTGGCCTGTTCAAAACTCTTTTCCACTTTATTTTTTTTATTTTTTTTGGGTCACACTAAAAAACATTCAAATTTTGCATTCAGTTGGTGTAATCCCTCACTCGTCCAGGAGTGATCTGTTGTTGAAAAGGTTTCAAAGATTTCAAAGGTATTCATCTAGACACGGTTTTAAAAAATCACCATCTGAAAATCATTTTATTTTATTTTTTTCAAAGATTTCGAAGAACTACCTTTTTCTCGAATTTTGTGAACTTTTCATCTATATTTCAGTCACAATCATAGGTGTACATAAACTATGTCCATATTATAGCCACAGCTGCCCAGGGCCAGACTGCCAATCTGTGACTTCTTCCCTTTCAACCAACACCAATCATATCAACAACTTTTTGTAAGCAAGGAGTGACATGCTTTGCCCAAGAACACGCCAATAGAATGCAGTGCCAGATTTGAGCCCAGATCCTGGAGGATCACTTGGCAGATTAAGGTAAAAGATTGTAAAAATGTCACGTTTTGTGCATTAATGCTATATAGGTTCTGGGATTGCAGGACAGTTTAACAATTTAGAAAAAGAAAATCCAATTGCAATTTTGTTAACAGGTATTGGGGTTGATACACGCTTGTATTGCAATGTTAAAGTCTAGTTATAATTAACCGTACACATTTTAAAGATGCAGGAGCATTTGAATTAAGACAAAAACAAACACTTTTTACATAGGAAGCTTTAGCATCTGATATAATTGCTGGAAACAACCAAAGAAATCAAAATGTTGGCTTTTCACCGTGAGATTGTCAAAAAAGTCAGATATGGCTTGTATTGTGGCAATATTTCACCTTGGGGATTTTGTTTCATCGATTGCCATAATAAACCTCAGTTGACATTTCGAATAAAGCCACAACTGTCAACCACATTGTAATCTCAGGGGTGCTCATTTTGTCAGGTCTCCTCTCGCCCTTTGCATTGTTGGGGGTTGATTGTGCTGTTGCCAGGGCGATTGCACACATGTCACTGTTCACTTGTTTCTTTGATGGTGGGTCTGTAGATAATCTAGGCAACACATACTAAAAATACAATCCTCATTTCTATAAAAGTTGCCTCGTATTGACTTGTCTGGGAAATTGAGGATTTTATAAGATACAGGAGAACTTTTATTATTTGTATATTTTGGACTATGGACTCACATGTGTCCAAAGGATGTCTCATGCTCCCTGTTCCCGTCGATGAAACCTGGAATTAACATCTTGGAATACGCCAATGCCATTCAGTTGGTAGTAATTGCTCTACCCTAACCCGAATGCTTTTTTTGGGCACTTAATTGTTGAGCATGCAGTAATTATTCAATGAGTTGGTCCAGGAAGGAACCAAGGATAAAGTTACCTAAACTGAATACATTTAGATGGTGTTATGAAACCGCACAACGGAAACATAACATAACCTGAGGATTGAACCTCCGAGATCCATTAGCATTATTCTGAGCAATTTTGCAATGCATGTATTGTCAAGTAATTTGTTATTCAATTTAGGGCTGAGCGTGGGGAAATATTTTTGCCCCCTGTTGGTGTTCTTTTGAGAAAGAGACTTGATGAACAAAAAAATTAACCAAGGTTGTCATGTGAATAAAAAAACAAAACTCTTGTATTTCTATTTTAAATCCCTTCTTTAAATAGCCTATTATTGAAAAATGAAAAAGCTTGCCGTCAACTTGGTTGTCCATCGGTACACATTAGTGGACATATTCATCCTCTAAGCCTGCAGCTCTAAGTTTAACCACAACCTCTAATGGGCACCTATCAAGTCTCAATCATAATAAAACAGAGGCAAATAGCATTAGGGCTTCACTGATTCAACTAACTGGATTGACAAACAGGGATGCTTTACTAACTGAGATGAATCGGCCCAATCACCCGCACTGTGTGTTTCGATGTTCCGGCGTCATTACACATACTGGATTAGACCACGGACGCAGGTGTCAAAATAACAGTGGAATGAGGTCAAGGCTTTAGGAAAATATGAAAAATATAATTCATAAAAAAGTTTTTTAAAGAATGTTTTGATTCACGTTGTGAACAATAAAATCTGCAAAATCTGCAACATTTTTAAACAGCTATTATGATCTTTTAACCAATAATGTTCCCTACATGCTTGAGTGCACAGAAAAAAAAATCAGTCATCTCCTATATCCGCTCAGAACTCACTTGTGGTTATAAAAAAAAAAAAAAATCTGACTTTGGGTCATAGAGAACATGGGGTTCAAAAATGTTAGGTAGTCTTTTTTAACCATAAAAGCTTGTAAATAAAAATTTGCTGCTTAATACGGTTAAATTTCACTACGAAGAGGTGGGCCCTTTCAGTTCTTAAAGTTTTGAGGTAAATGGACTAGTTTCTATTATTCGGTCAATTTACGGTAAGTCAGTATTGCGATTTACAACTAACAAAATCTAAAATAAGGAGCTACAGGTTATCATTTAATTCTAAATACCTTTTTAAAAAGCATACTATATAATACAGTTTCAGAAGATGCACTGAGACCAAGTATTGGTATTAAATTAAAAAAGATATTGAAACAACTTAGTATGTTGCTTTGTTTATGTTGGTTGCTAGGTTTATGTATTTATTTTTAAAAGCCCTGGTTTTGCCCTTGGCTCAACTCTTTCTTTGTCTTGGCATTGTTCCATTTTGTCTGTTAATTCCTGTTTTTGTTGGTGTCCTAATTAGTAGGACTGTCCTAGTTTAACCCTGATCCCATTTGTGGTATTTCTATCTCAAAGTGTCAATACAGATACTTGATTAGTTTGAGAAAGCTTCCATACCACAAAGGAATGAGGTCTAGACGCTAGACTGCAATGGCGGAGAAAAAAAAGAAAGAAAAAAACATCATAGTTGCTTTGTTGGTTGTTCTTTGGATCATTATGTTGGGACAGCAAAGAGATGCCGACAGAGATGGAGGAGAGAGGATGTGGGATGCTAAATAAAGCTGTTAGCAGATCCCAGACACTCGCAACACTTTGATCTTCAAATACTAGCAGCTTGGAGTAGGGAAAATTTCAGATTTTCAGATGACGCCTTTATTTAGCAGTGCAGATTTGTCTCCTGACTATGATGCTGGCCATGAAAAAGAATACATTTTCAACTTATAAATAAATAAATGCATAAATAAGACAGCAAAAAGTATACATTTCTCACAAAGTCTGAATATAAGGAAATGTAATTAATCCTGTCTCATTTTACAATTCTAGCAAGCTACGTACTCCTGGTTTAGTCCTGGGTCATAGCCAATTTAGATCTTATTTAAATCTGATTTAGCCCTATTTTATTGGTCTTAATATAGTGCTGAACTTGTCCTAGTCTAGTCCTGGTCTGGTTTTTGTCTTGGTACTGTTATGGTATGAACCTGGTTTGTTCAAATTCTTCCTGATTTATTCATATTTTATCTTTTTAGTTTTGTACAAAGTTGAGAGTTTGTGAGAGACAATGTAAAGTTTTACATTTGTATAAATGCATTGACATCGCTTACTTATTTTAAAAGCAGCTAGTTTAAACAATATTTGTAATGGCATTGAATTCTTCACGTAGATGCCTTTCAGTAGCTTTGCACATAATACTTAGAATCAATTTTTATCTCACAAATGTGAAATTACAAGGTGAGAGTTTGTCAATCTTCAACTTGAAATACTCCTCTTGGCACGTAACAAGGTCCTGCAACTTGTAATGCCTTTTGACTTTGATTGATTGACTGTCGCTAATCCCTTTCTGTGCACATCCTGAGTATAGAATAAACATTCACTGTTGTATAAGAACGGATCAGCGAATAATATTATGCAGCCTAGAGTGAACTGAACAAGCCAGGGATGACAGTTGACGATACACAGCACTTTTTCCACTATTCAATCACCTGGTAAATATTGTTCCAAGAAATATTTGAAGTTGAAACTGGTGCCAAGTAAAAGTCAAAATTACACACTCACCTCTGAATTTGGGAGAAAAATCTTTTCAGAGTTGTCCGACTTGACTTTCCCCTGCCTGCGTCTCCTGCCTCTTTAGCTTCACACCTTGGTTCGCTTACTGCCTCCTTCCTCCTCGTCCCCTCCCCTGCTCCCTTGCGCGGCTCGCTCCTCTCCTCCTCTCCAACGAGGTGAAAAACACTCTCGCCAAATACACGTAGGTCATTGCAGTGCCGCTCATCCTCACCAGTTGCTAAGTACGGCGCGAGCAACTCTCCGGCAAACAAGTTTCAAGACAGAACCAGTTGGTATGTACTATGGCTTTTTTGTGAGGTATATTTCTGAATTGTGAATGCAAAATATATCTAGTCCAAGTTTACAAAAAAGAAAGAAAAAAAAGCCAGGCAGGTTTTTAACCTTTTTCTTTCTTTTTTTTAAGAATTGATGAAAAGACTTCATGAGAGTCCAGTCATAAAACGTCACGTAGCAGTTTAGCTTGTGTTTGCGGCAGTTCCAAACCTGGATAAATGTTTGGATGCATCCAAAGGTTTTCAACTTCAAACAGCCACTAGATGGTAAAAGTATTAGAAGACAAAAAGGTTACAGGAACTTAAAAAAAAAAAAAAAAAAAAAAAAAAGGTCACAAGGCAATGTTGTGTTTCATCTTCATCTTAAAGCTTAAATCAATCTTCTCCTTGGATGGCAGATTTTTGAAGAAATGTGCACATGGCATCTAGCCTCATCCTCCAAGCAGCATGGCACTCGCTCTGCAACATGTGAGAGGCAGCGTGGATGGATAGAGATGGACAGAGGAGGTGAGGAGGCAGAAGGAGTGGCCAGAAGGAGGAGGGGTGTTGAGTGGGAGGGGCATGTGGTTGTAAGTGTAGAGGAGGCTGCTAATCTGATGACGCCGTGAAGTGGTTGTTATGCTGTGGTTTGGGCAACTGGTGACAATGGTGATAATGTGGGAGTTAAAGGTGCACACTATGTATACATATTTCTGGTGGAGCGTTCGTAAACATATCTATCTTTCATTTAGTCAAGAATAGACATCCACGTCGCCAAACAAAGACATTGGTGGAGTCCTCCTCTTGTCTCCATAGAGATTGCTAAGGACGTTTGATGTCCGTTAGTGGCACATTACCGGCAAAATGATCTATATTACTTGTCTATTAGGGAAATGAATATTGAGGAAGGCTTTTGAGGATTTTTTTTTTCCAAATAAAACTCTTGCTAAAATTAGTCCCAGATATATTTAGAATTGGATGCTTCATCAAAAACATGCAAATGTTTTTCATAACCAGTGTTATTAGGCCCGAGCGCCACAAGCTGGCGAGAGGTCAGTGCGCACACTCAAAGCTCACATATGCACTCGTCCACTCGTCCTGTGCATACTAATTAATAGTGGGAAAATGTAACATTATTGTTGTAAGTTTGCTGCTCACTCATGTGTTTGGCAACTCATGCACGTTCCGTGCAAATACATATACATATTTGTTATGCAGATTATTCTTTCTTCTTTCTTCTTGGGACTAAGCCCCCTATTATTCCACCCCGCCCACTTTTCCTTCTTTTTCCTACGTGATCAGCACTTCCATTGTAATTGCACTTCCGGTCCAGCAGGAACTCCGTTGGTTTAAATCAGAGGTGTCCAAACTTTTTTCACCGAGGGCCGCATTTTGAAACTTATACGCAGTAGTGGGCCACAGACAACCCGACAATGAAGTGAATCATTCGAAATTTGGCATTTGACATTGTTTTGATGAGCCTCCACAGCTTTAAAATGACTTGGAACATTAATATTAGGTTGATATAGCATCAAAATGCTTGAAATGTTTCCAATGTTACAGGGAAAAAGTACTACTTTTTGTTGTTTGGACAAAGTTAGCAGGAAGCTGGAGGGCCAAAAAAATTGGTCTGAGCGGCCCCCGGGCCGTAGTTTGGACATGCCTGGTTTAAATGGACAACGAGGGAAAAGTCTTGCCACTAAAACATGCTATAAAGTAGATTGATTTGTGTAAAATGTCCACTGTTCATGTGACCAACAAGTCAACAATGCACCTATTTCCTGGGCGGCCCAAAAACTGCTTTTTTGTCCGTGTAGCACTTATTTTCTCTCGAGGTCAGCAGCCCCACGTTAACTAATACAACCGGAAGAAGGATTACGTCGTATGACGGCGCCCAAACGGGCTTCCGGAATACGGTGAATTTGTCACTCAGTGAACACTGACGAAAAGTCAGGACAACTTGCACACCTCTAAAAATTGTGCCCTTCTACATTCATCATATACATCATCATCTAAAATTAAAATATGTGACGCGTCAGTGTACAGAAAATGTATTGTGAGATGAAAAAAAATAATCTGATCGTAGTACCATGAAATTTGGCGCAGAGGTAGATAATGAGTATTAATAAATATTATTGTTGTCCGCCCAACCAAATGCCATATTGGATCAGCAGTTTAAAAAACAAATTCGGACTGTTGTTTGCCTGAAATTTTGTGTAAATAGTGTTGAGGAGTTGGGCATCAAAATGTATCCAAATTATTTTGAGACCTTTTTAATGGTGTCTGTGCGACAAAACCTCAAAATATAGCTTGAATTTCAGAAATTTCCCAAATTTTACATTAGCTGTCACTTGCACATACAAAGTCTAAATTGCGTACAGTTTGACAAGTGGTTAAACCCCTTGCGCTAAACCTACTTGAAGTGAATCAATTTCATTTGGTGCAAAATTGTATGAAATTTTAATTTGACACAAAATTCTAATAACTGCCATTTTGCCAAGAATTTCAAAAACATTGCTTTTTGAATGGGGACCACAAAATTTAGTTCTTCCAAAATGTATACAATTTTGCACAAAATTCTATTTTGGCATGCCAATCAAAAAATCCAATCAGACCCATGTCATATTTCTTACGACGTAGCCGTAGCGATGACAGAAACCTCCCATGTTATTCCAATGGGAAAACCGCCAAATCTCTGAAATTTGAACTTGGGTACACTTCATACTTTTACAAACTCCTCATTGGGTGTTATCACAACCAAGCTTAATTTGAGTGAAAATCATCTTGAGGAGTGGGGATATATTTTTTAAATTTAAGTACTACAGTCTCTATGTAAACTTTGCCCAAAACATTTAACCTTTCAGTACACAATAATGCCCCTATTTCTAAAGCAAAGGAGAAAAGACGTGAAAGCACCATGGATTCAGCAGTAGATGTATTAAAAGGAGGAAGATTGGGATGCGTTAGCATGGCGTTGTTTGTTTGTATTCATGTGTAACTGTAAACGTTGCTGCCTCTTGGTCTTTGGAAAAGAGGTTTTTAATCTCAATGGGACTCTCCTATTTAAATAAAGGTTACATTAAAAATAAATAAATAAAAGATCACTGTTCTTCCAAATACAAGGGATTTAATTGGAGAACCAGTTCTAGAAAGTAAACTTTGTTACAAAAGATCACAATCAAGCTGAACTCAATTCAAGTGCCTAATTTCTCTTTTTATTCTTGGACCTTGTTATCTTTGAAGTATTCCCAGCCAAATGCTCCTCTAAAAATCTAGCCAATTTATTTTAATAAGTCAAAGTCGATAGTAGTACCATCCAATCATCTATGCCCAACTGGCAACATACACTGCAGTTTCATTATTTTTTGAATAAATGATTGCTTGGGTAATGTGTATTAACAATGGCTCTTAACCCTTTAGCGCAGTGTGATTTATTTATTGGTAGTTGTTGCTTTCAAAGGTTAGTGCGCTAGTTGTATTAACATCTCAATCAATTGTAAAACTTTTATTACTATAAGATATATGTAATGGCGATAGTTTCCTGCTATATGGTTTATTGCATGTGTTAAAATTGAGAGAATACATTTACTGCACTTTTCCCCCCATCATTTATTTAATTCTGCTTACTCATTTGTTAATAGCACATGTGTTGAAGTGCAGTCCCATATTTTTCACAAATTAAAAGTGGGTTGAGGACGCTTGAGACTTGATTAGTAAAAAGATGCTTGAGATGATGAGTGTTGTCCACTGAAGGGGAGACATACTGACGACAGTACCTTGACGTGAACAGTTGGCTCACGAGTTACACAACATGTCCTATGGCTGACCTCTGCCTTGTCACTGTTTTAGCACAGGTAAGCACAAGGGATACTGACTGATGCTATTGTGTCATTAAGAGATGCTAAACATTACATAACACCACATATTATACAACACAACACAGAGTTATGGCAATTGTGAGAGTGCTGTTGATGTGCCAAAATTCTGCTCCGTTTTTTTTTTTTGGGTTACAAGAATAAAATTGTAGTTCAATTTCTTCCGTGTAAATGTAATTTTCCCTCTTAGCACCTTTGTCATACTCTTCACTATTTGGTGCGTTGTTCGTTCTCTCATTTCTCTCTGCAGATTTACAGGCCAGATACTGTAGTCTTGCCCAAGTACACAACAACGGTATGAACTTGCTAGTTCAGGATTTTAACTGCAAACCTTCTTTATTTAGAGAACTATTGTGTTATGTTTATCTTTTCATCTCAAATACAGATTTTTTATATTAATAACCATAAGTCATAGGGCTGAACCATTTTGGATACATTGTGATGTGTGAACAACCTTTGTCTTAAGATTGGCAATTTAAAAAAAAAAAAAAATCAAGTTTAATTTAAAATCAACTTTTATTAAAATCTTGAACTCAGCTTGTCCATGCCTGCATGTGTCATTCTTGCGTCATTGTGCGCTGTTCTCTCTCACTGTTCTAACCAGGGCCTATTTATAAGTAGCCCTATCTCCTGTATGACGCTGTGTTTGAAGACGCTCGAGGAGGCCCAGCTGTTTCATCCCCACTCGGGTTTGAACAGCTTGAGTAAACCAGCCACTTCTCGACAGCTTTGAATGCTCTCCTTTCATCTGAATACACCAAGCATGTGCCTTGACCACTATCGTATAGCCTCTGGGCCATTATTGACTATCAGCAAAACGCTATATGGACCCCACAGGACACAACGTAATGAGCTGAGGAGAGAAACTCAAAGAACTGGATTTGTATAAATTGGACTTCTTGCCGGCTTCCTCCATAGCAAGGCTGTTCAACTTAATTTTCCCGAGGGCCAGATCTTTGGGAGAGCCAAGGCCTCTGGGCCGGAAGTTCTCAACACGCTACATTTTGGGTCGTACAAAATATCCCCAACACTGTTTGTGTTATGAGTTAATACAATAAAATACTGATAGATTTTTGTGAGAAATAACGTACTTTTTGCTCTACCAACTTTGCTTTGCAAAATTGCACAACCAGTGCTGAACAAGAAACTAGGACTAGACCAGAACTGGGTCTGAACCCACCCTGAATCCATGCAGGTCTATAGCAGAATTAATCAAGGGCTAAACCAAGACCAAACCAGGTCTATACTAGTGCTAACCCAGTATTAAACCAGTAAACAAGATTTTTTTTTAAAAAAATGTATCATTAAAAGAAGGGATGTGGGCCGGATAAATTGTCTTACGGGCCTTATGTTGAATAGCCCTGTCCTACAGGACAGGTTGAATAGCCCTGTCCTATAGGCTTGATCCCTGTGACATGATACACCATAATGTTGCAGTTTTATGTCTATGTAGTTACTGTATGAAATATGACTTAAATTAAGTTGGTGAGATGAATTGGTTATGCAAACTGCATTCATCATAGTGTGCATGTGTAAGTACTTGGGGAATAATACAGATTTTTCACGTCCAAACGAAACTAATTCAGGCAAATCCAACAAAGATATTTAATCTAAAACAGTATTATCCACATGGAGGGGGCGTTTCAGGAATCTAAAAACTTCACTTTTTGTAACCTGGTCCCAGAGTGCAAAGCGCATGGGCATTGTCTTTGTGGAACCTGGCATATGTATTGCAGCATTTTCAGGCGTCTTGTGTCCCCAAGTGTGGATGTACAAATTTAAAGATACGGTTCCATGTTTACAGAGAACGTTTTAGAAAATATCACAATTTTGTCTCCGTGTGAATGTGGCCTTAGTTTTTTGATTGGTTTTGTTTGTTTTTTTTTTTACACCAAACTACGTAATGAGAACATGTTTTGGATAGGGCTAAACCCTTTAACAGCCTACTTATGTTTCCTATAGTTCTAGTGATATGACAAAATTATACCGGTAATATTGCAATTGTTGTTTTGGAGATTCGTATGCAAAATTAGAATATCGAGTTCATAATCTCCTAATTAAAATTATTACAAATGTAGTATTTCTACTAGTCCAAGTAGTGGAGTGTTATGCATGTCCTCCCACTTATGAAAGAGGGTGACATTCAAAATTGATATTGATTAAATAGTTAGATCAAGAGTTCAAACATGCCACACAGCATGAGTGTGGATATGTTTAATGTGTATGTTTTGATAGTTATGTAGGGCGCCGCCTTATTTTTTTTAATTAACACTTTACCAACTGTGGTTTATGGCCAAATAACAGATAAATATGAATATGGAATATGCAAATTAGCCATTAACAGGCAAAGACACTAGATACAATTGTTCTGTGTTAGAATTAAAGTTGATACTAAGATGATCTTATCAGTCAAACTGAAATATGTGCGTTGATACGACCAGAAGCAGAAGCTGTGTCCGCGTTGATGTAGGCAGGGGTCATGCTGGAAAGGACATGGGTCACTCAGTCGGGAGCTCTGGCTCTGGCTGAAGAAGCACTGGATTCTACTTTCTTTGAGAGGAGTGAGCGATGGTCTTGAAGAGATGATCTTGAAGGCACACGTTTGTCACAAGGCTGGGTAAAAGTTGTTGGCTGGAAAATGCAAAACGCTTGAGTTTGCGTTTTGTTGTTTAAAGTGAAAATTGCCATAAATAATCAATCAATCAATCAATCAATCAACCTTTATTTATAGAGCTCTTTACAACACTTAAAGTGACCAAAGTGCTTCACAATAAAAATCCAAGGCAATTCCAAACATAATAACAAAGTTAAAAACAAAATAATGTTGAAAGTCTGAATAAATAAGTTTTAAGCCTAGATTTTAAAAGGCTAAAGTCTGTGATGGTGCGCATGTCGAGGGGCAGTTTGTTCCAGAGTCGGGGACCTGCGACAGAGAAGGCTCGATCACACCAGTGTTTGAGTCTGGCTCTGGGGACTTCCAGCAGAAACTGGTTTGTCAACCTTAAGGCCCTGCTTGGGTTTCAGGCAGACAACCTCGGCCAGATAAGGAGGTGCCAGGCCATTTAAGCTTGAGCTTTAAAAACCAAAAGTTATATTTTAAAATCAATTCTAAAAGAAACAGGAAGCCAATGGAGACCAAAAAGAACTGGGGTGATGTGCTGACGTCTGGGTGTGTTGGTTAGAAAACGTGCCGCAGCATTCTGTACAAGTTGAAGGATGCTAAGGGCAGACTGGGAGACACCGGCATAAAATGCATTGCGATAGTCTATTCTTGAGCTGATGAAAGCATGAATAGTCCTTTCAAGATCGGTGCGATTTAAAAAAGGATTTACTTTAGCTAAAAGACTTAATTGATGAAAACTTGCTCTCACCACATTGTCAGTTTGTTTGTCAAATTTTAAATTGTTGTCAAAAACAACCCCAAGATTCTTTACGGTCGGTTTTATCATGGATGACAAGCAATCAAAATTAGACGGCATAGAATCCTGGGACCCCTTCTGTTCAACTCTAATGCTACCGTTAGGTCAGTTGATACGCAGCGAGAATGTGTCCTATCACAATTATGCAGACGACACTCAGATCTATGTTTCACTGACGGCAGGTGAATATGGACCAGTGGATTCACTCTTTGCATCCAACAGATCAGTGTGTGGATGCAAAACACTTTCTCCAGCTGAACTCAGACAAGACTGAAATCATCATCTTTGGCCCACCGAAACAAAGAGAAAGTGTAACAGTCACCTCCAGAGTCTCGCTCTAAAACCTACAAATCAAGTTAGAAATTCGGGGTAATAATGGACTCAGACTTGAATTTTAACAGCCACGTCAAATCAATAACATCAGCAGCTTTTTACCATCTAAAAAACATAGCCAAAATCAAAAGTATAGTGTCTAAACCAGACCTGGAGAGACTTATCCATGCGTTGTCTCTAGTAGATTAGACTACTGTAACGGCCTGCTCACTGGCCTCTCCAAAACGATCTGTTAAAACAGCTGCAGTACATCCAGAACGCTGCTGCTCGGGTCTGACTAGAACCAGGAAATACGATCACATTAGTCCTGTGCTCAGGTCTCTGCACTGGCTCCCTTTGGCTCAGAGAATAGACTTCAAAGCAGCTCTGCTTGTATACAAGTCTCTCCATGGCCTTGCACCAAAGTACATCTCGACATGTTAGTGCCATATGAACCATCTCGGACTCTGAGGACCTCAGGGACCGGCCTCCTGCTGGTGCCCAGAGTCAGGACTAAACATGGGGAATCTGCGTTTCAATTTTATGCAGCTAAAATCTGGAACAGTCTTCCTGAGGATGTGAGACAGGCCGCTCTGGCAATGTTCAAATCTAAACTAAAAACTGTTTTGTTTGGCTGTGCATATGACTGAAATGCTTTTATTTGCATTCTTCTCTTTTATGTCATAAACTATTTGACTGAAAATGGCACTTTTAAATTAAGATTTTGTGATTTCTGCCATGTCTTTGTGGTTTTAATGCATTTCTTCCCTGTTGTGTGAAGCACGTTGGATTGCCTTGTGTACGAATTGTGCTCTACAAACAAACTTGCCTTGCCTTGCCTAGAATCACCAAATAAAATGTACTCTGTCTTCTTATCATTCAAATTATATAAATTTTGCCCTAACCACATTTACGTCAGCAGTACAATCAGTCAGAGATTGAAGAGCATAATTTTTGTCTGGAAACACTGTTCAGTAAATCTACAGATCATCTGCAAAGCAGTGAAAAGCAATACTGTGCCTGGCTATAATTGACCCCAGTGGCAACATATACAGAGAAAACGGCATGGGGCCCAAATAGAGCCCTGGGGCACTCCATAGACCAGCCACGCAGATGAGGACATATCCCCAATCATGACAAAAAAGCTTCTGTTGGTCAAATAAGACTCAAACCATGAAAGTGCAGTGCCACAGATACTAACATAATTTTTAAGGCGAAACAACAAAATTGAATGATTGACTGTATCAATTGTCGTTAAGTCTAACAGAACTAGGACAAAGGGGTGCTTGGCATCCACAGACTGGGCAATATCACTGTACACTTTCAGCAATGCAGATTCTGTGCCGTGATCTGAACCCAGACTGGAATTTTTCAAGAATAAAGTTGTTTTCTAAAATCAGTTGCATTAAAAACAACTTTCTCAAAAACTTTAGAAATAAAAGACAAGTTAGAAACAGGTCTAAAATTTGACATAGCATTAGTATCCAGCTGTGGTTTCTTAAGAAGGGAGCTGAGTGCTTATAAAAACCATGAGGGAGGGACACTTCCTTAAGCAAATTTGTGGGGACAGTTTGTGTAACTATTTCTGTGAGGGAGGAAAGTGAGACTGGTTCAAATTGGTTGAACATTGCAGAATGTACAGCAGTAGCAGGAAAGACTGGACAAATACTGAAACTGCTCAGTTGTCTCACAAACAGCTCTTTGTCAACAAAAAGTGCAAAAAGACCTCACAGGTGGAAACGGAAGCATCAATCAATTCTGTGCCGGTCCAATTCTGTCCAAAGACGGGCACAGAATATTATACCGAAGTACATCTGACTGCGTCGCTATGTTGGTTCATTTACGTGCTTGCCTTGATTGGTCCAATGTCCGTCCCTATGATAATGTGTAAAAGACTGCCTGTTAGAATGCCAGACAGTTATTTCTCTGTATGATTCAACTTCAGTGCGACAGAAGAGACTAAGTGGGTGGGGCAAAAAATATATTCTGAAACATCTTAAAAATTAGATACAAAATGGCTAATTGGAAAGATTGCTTCCATAGTAAACCAGCTATCCCATCTCGACAAGGTCTGTCTTTTTAAAGTCACCTTCACTAGACTTATTCCTTTGTCAAATCCTTAGCCATGTCAGTTTAGTGCTAACATTTTCTTCAATAAGCAAGTTGGTGCAACCCCTCATTCATCCAGGAGCGTTCCATTGCAGAAAAAGATTCAGTATATCTTATCGTTTTCTACTTCATTACACAGCTTATCAGCTTCATCATTAACAGCTGTCAAAAGTAAACATTTTGTGATAAGTCTATTTGAAAGCCCAATTTGTGACTTGCTGTTGACTATTAATTGAATGTTGTCCCCAATGTGCTTTCACTGAATTTCCAATGCACAATTGTTTTACCGTAACCTCTTGTTTTGCTTTGGAAATAATTGTCAGCGCTGCGCCTGGTCCCAATGAAGCAAGTGTTGTTTTCATTAACAATGCTTGTTTTGCTATTGAAGGCAAACTGACTTTTGTTTAGTGGTGTCATCGCAGCTTCGATTAGAGATAATTGTTGTGCTCGCCCTCCCACGTTGTGTCAGAATGTGGTAAATAACAATAGCAGCCTCCCATTAATGACACAGATACACATGTGTACGGGGTTTCAGCATTTTAGTGGCAACTCAAGCTGCTCATTAGCAGCATCAGCCAAATCTCCACACATGATGAGGGAACAAAAACAAGCTACTACTGTTGTGTTTTCTGTAATGAGGCAGGTGAGTTTGGGTAAATGTTTTTTTCTTTTCTTCAAGTAGTTCAGTTTGTAGTAACAGAAATAACTGTTGAGAATACAGTGCCCCCCACTGATCACTTTCTATGGTAATTTAGATAACGGTTTAGTGTGTTTTCTTATAATTTCTGACTTTCTTTTTTTAAATTCTAAGTGACCATTTCTTTTTTATTAGGCCCGAGCGCAACAAGCTGTTGAGAAGGCTATTCGTTTCTGTAAGGCCGTGTGAAGCACAGCTGCGAAAGTACAAAAGTGCCCATCAGTGACCAGGGACCCACACCATGACGTACAAAATGTATAGTTTATTATATTTTTAAAATACGCACACATAGGAATATTATTAGGCCTGAGCGCCACAAGCTGGTGAGAGGGCTATTAGTGCCGTAAAAATCACGCCCAAAATCATTATTTCAACTAACCTTATCATCTCTCATGGGTTGGATATTTTCTGTTCGTTAAACTCTAATCATATAGAAAATTCTATTAGCCTAATTGAGAGGCATATCTTTTCAGTCAAAGTCAATGTTTTTATCAACCCCTCGGCACATTTGACCCATCCCATTCAATGCAGCTGGGTGCAACCTGCCAGGAGCAGTTCTTCTTCTGTTACTTTTAATGGTGGTTGGCAGCCAACTGAAAAGATGCATTCACTGCCACCTACTGTAGTTATGCGTCTAACTTCTTCTTCTTCTTCTTCTTCTTGGTGTTTTATGTTGGTTGGTATCCATAAAGTGTTACATTACCAGCACCTACTGTGCTAGCCAATCAGCCACTGACTGAATGATTACTTCTTTCAATGAAAACAGACCTTTTTAGTTTCATTGTGTCCTTAAGCAAGACGCCTGCCTATGAAAGTGTGTTTTGGTGGTCGTGAAAAATAGGGAGTTAGTTGGAGTGAGTTATGTGTGGACTTTTCTTTCTACAACACAAATTAGCCTTTTCTCTCTTTGTTGTCGAAGCTGATCTAACAGTTTCCATGGTAACATACACAGTTCTCTGTTTGAGTTTTGTGGCTTTTAACTTTGGTCTTCGCAGTCATAATGAGATTTTCAGTGACATTTTAGCCAGTGCAGACCACCTCATATTCACTGTGCATTCCACATTACAAATAAAATCTTACAATGTTTGCAGATTAAAAGACATACTTTTCATATATGGTCCTAGAACAGCTTTGGAGGGTTAGGGGTTTGTATTATTATTGTATAATGAGCACATGAAATCTGCAGCCTTCATATTTGTACAGTATGGGCTTAATGTCCTTTGGACTCATTATAAAGCATTCTGTCTGTCTCATGTGTTGCATTGTTATACATATTTTTCATGACCAGGTAAGTAGCTCTCCTTGTTGCTGTGTTGTATGGTGGGTGGGAAATGTTTACCATTCTGAACACTCAAGATTTACAACTGTCAAATTTGTTTGGCATGTCTTCTGATTCTTTTCATTGCAAGTTTATTTGTAGAGCACAATTCGTACACAAGGCAATTCAAAGTGCTTCACACAACAGGGGGAAAAAAAAGCATAAAAAAAAAATCATGAAACCTTAATTTAAAGAAGAACTACCCTATGCCTTTGACACAATAGCTGAAATAAATACATGGGACAATGAAAGACATGGGACAATGAACCCCGATCTCATCAGCTCTCAGAAGCTAAGCAGGACAAGGCCTGGTTAGTACTGGTACTTGGATGGGAGACCACTAGAACACCATCTGTCACAGTATCTGACATTCAATGAACGTTAAGCGAATATATACAGTCATTGTTGAAATGGGTCTTGATAGTTATATGAGAAGTGTTCTTTTTTTTAGACTTCATTTTTATGTTTTGTAACCTAAGATATGAATTATGTTTTCAAATTGTGGTCTTGTCTAATTAATTGTGTTTTGAATACTTGGATTAGGTGATTTATTCACTTGCAATAGTAGAAAAATAATAATAGACAATTTAGAAAATAAAATCATGATTGTAACTTATATCTATTGTAGAGAAGGCATTTTACAGACCAGTACAGGGAGAAATCGGTGTAAAAAGTTACATACATTTACCAAGTAAATGCAACTAAAACATTACTTCAGGTATGTTTTTGAGTTGCAAACAAATTGATGCACATTCATGGATTTGAGTAGCTGCCACTTAATTAGGTAGATAGAATCCCTTACAGTGGCTCTGCAGTTTTATTCCAAATGTATTTGCTCAGTGGTTATATGCAGAAACAGCCCACAGCTCTGTTTGATGTTTGGCTGTCTTCCGTCTGCTTAGTTTAAGTCAATATACCATGCACCTTTTGTACAGACTTCTTTGACAAACCGAATCTAAGTGTTGTCTCATAATCGTTTGTCGTTGGAGTAGTTTGTTTGATAGCATGTATAAAATAACCAAACAAGTAAAAAGTGGACAGACATTTGGCTGCAGTCCCCTACCTGCAGACCAGGAGGGCATTCACGGGACTTAACTCCATCCACAGGTCCCCCATAGAAAACAAACAGTAAATTAAATAATTTATAACACTTCTACAAGAGTATAATTGAGACCTATCATCATAGGTACCCAGTGTTTTAATATTGTTAGATGATGTATTTGACCTATTGAACTATTATAGATTTCCATAAGGTAAGCACATGTGCAGTAGGCTTCTGTTGTATTTTGCATGTTGTATTTATTTATTTTGTATATAAGTTACAAAAGCTTAAAATGATTTACATTAACAATCCCAAACCCTTTTCCTAACCTTAACCGTAAGATTGTGCCTGATATTAACCAGACGCAGGGTGTACGGCAACACACAAACAAACTACATCTATGACGTTTATCATTCCATGTGCTGTATTCATGTGTTTATGTTTATTATTAGGATCCCCATTAGCTGAGCTTAACAGCCAGATACTCTTCCTGGGGTCAGGTAGCACATCATTGTACCTGTCTTGTTTGTGAAAACATGTTTTGATCTATGTATTTAAAGTGCTTTGCTCTAATAAAATAAACTTGCTTATATACTACTTGATTCTTCTGTGGTCGAGTGGATTGTGCATATGTCAGATTTCATGTAAAGTCAACTGCAGCCTTGTGATTTCAATTTCATCCCTGGTAAATTATTCTTTTTCTTTTTTCATCTCCTTAAATAGTCTTTATTAAACAGCTGGCTCTATTTAGAATACTAGTAAAGACAGCAACCTAAGTTTTGGAGTGATATTGAATGGTTTTTGTTCCATTTTAGTGAAAACATAGATAACATAACATAAAGTTTGCACCGCGTTTATATTCAATATATTACGTCTAACAACTAACCTAACCTAACCTAACAACTTACATAAACAAGTGAGCGGTAACTCCTCTACCATGCACTACTACTGCCACAGAATTGGCTCGTAGACCTGTCGATTAGATTAAAATGCTTACCTTATCAAGATTGACCTAAGATTTTGCAATCTATTAATCATTAGATTTTTAGCACAGCCCTAGTTATACCTAAAAAAAAATTAGCAAAGGGACATTGGCACAGATACAGGGCGACAACTTCATTTCCCTGTTTGATAACCAACTATTTATTGATTTCTAAACAAAAAATAGATGGCTTTTAACTATTTCTATTTGTGGCCATGACTTTCTCATACACAGATCAGGATGTGAGCCGGATATGCGATCACACTGTGGACTGGCGTGTGCACTGCATGTCTAACCTGCATGGGAGAGAACTTGCGTGTGAACAAAGCTGACAGATGACTAACGTGACTATCACCAATATGTGTACTAGGATAAATACTACGTGCAGCAAATCCCAAAGTAAATCCCAGAATAATATGCTGACATAAACCACCTGACGTTTGCTGTTATGAACTTTATTTGTTGTTTGTAGTATTTTAGAATTTATATTAAACTAAATATCATATTTATATGTGTAGTCAACACTATTTAACCTACAGTTTGTCCCAGTGAGAATATTTCCATTGTTGGATGCTGAGGCCCGAGCTGCCGGACAGGAGGCCTAAAGGAAGACCAAAGAGGAGATTTATGGATGTAGCGAAAGAGGACACAAAGCCAAACTATGAAAGAGTTCAGGATATGTGTGTTTTATGTCCACTTGACAGGTGTTTCATAATCCTGTCACATTATGTCATGTTATGAGAGTGTACTGATGGATTTACTGAGAAAAACCAGGGGACATGGTTTTTTCCAAAAAGCTACAGTGCCAAAGTCCTCAAGTTTTTAGAAATGTGTATCATAAATTCACTATATATAAAGTGGCTCTACAACAAGGGCTACTGCCACAGCTACCACAACTATAGCCACCACTACCTCCTCAACTACTTCTTACATAATTCCTGTTCTGGAGTAAATGCTTTCTTTTCCTCTAAATCCACCGTATTGTCTCGTTAACAATATTTAAAATGTTAGAGCCTTTATCTTCTCTGTATTGTTCCAAAGTGCTGTCCCGTTTGGTGTTGTCTGACAGTTTAAGTCCATCCTCAGGTCTTTATTTAGCTGCGGGTGGGAGCACTGTTCTCATCTCCCTGTTGCCTTTGAAAACAAAACTCACTTGAAATAGACACACTTCTCCATTACTTTACATAAGCGTTTCTTTTTTTATACGATTGTTTCTACTTAGATGCTGTGTCTTTTTAGTTATAATGGATTTAACAATGAGTCTTTGATGAGTACTAAGAACAGCAGGACTAGTCAACAGATACAGTAATGCTTCTGGTGTTCAAATGCTTCTTCTACACCTGCCTTGAGTCAGACTGATGCTGATGTAGCTGCCATTCTCTACCTCCACTTAGACTCCTATGTCCACCCACAACACACACACATTTATGAGAAGTGTGAGCGATACTGAGATTCTTTCCATAAAGATAATATATTTATTAGTAGATTATTTTAAAGCGACAAAACAGAGAGCACTCTGTTTTGTCCCTTTAAAATAATCTACTATCTACTTGTTACCAGAGCAACCAATGCCATGTCCATGGGCCATCTACCCAATGGCTAATTTTCAGACCTGGTCCCTGACATTAAAACGGACAAAAGCAATAACATATACACAACATGCTACACAGTGGGACATATTTACAAAATTACACATTTACAGTGGCTGATTTAATTTCAGCCACTGCTTCACTTTGCAGTTAAACTGGTTCAGAGCTGTGAGGGTTTTCAGTGGAGCAGGTATAGTGTTCCAGATCTGTGGGCCATTTAGCTGGTCTACAGTTATAGTTTGCAGCACCCCTTGGTGTGACACAACAGGGATTACACTTCTTATTTATTCATGTTACTTACAGTTTCTGGAGCAAGATTATTTACACATGTCAAATTTAATTATAAGATGAGTACTTAATAAAATTTTTAAGACTTAATAAATTGGGCTTTTCTATAATTGTACAATAGTGGTATCTAATCAATTGGATTTTGATTTATAAGTATCTGAAAGTTTATGAAGGATTTTTGGAGTAAGAGATAGAAACACATAGAGAATGCTTTAGAATGATTTAAAGACAGACAGTTGTCTTCCAACCACTGTGAGACACTGACCAGTTGCTTGTTGAGCAGCTCTGCAGCCTTCTCTGGAGTCTTAGCTGAGACATTGATGACAGTGTTATCAGCATACAGGTGGCACTCAGCCTCTTTGCAGATGCTGGGTAGTTCATTGATATAAAGACAGAACAGCAAGGGGCCCAATATAGAGCCTTGTGGATTCCTGTTTTGTAATCAGATAATATTTTTGCAATCTTTTCAAACTTTGTGAAAATATGCCTGTAAAATGTGTTGAGTTCCAAGTTCCACAGAATAGTAAATGGATTGTTAAATTAAACTCAAGTGCATGTAGAACTATCACCTTGTATATAAATTGTTGGAGTTTTACTTGTTCTTATTCTCTAGAAAAGGAAAGATATGATTCAAAATGTATGTTTATGAACTTACTTTTTGTATTGCGTGATTCATTAATGTTTGAATAATCCTGTATTGTCCTGCATTTGAGGCATGAGTGCTCAAAAGTTTTCTGTTTTCACCCCTATCCCCACCAATTGCTGTGTATTTCCCCAATTCAAACTCTGTGCCATAGCCAAACGTTTTCAAAAATGAAAACCACTTTAGATTAAACTCCACTGCTGGTATAGTGAGAATCCGTTTGTTTCTTCCGTTTGGTCAGTATTGGTGTTAACAATGATCAATGTTTGGGAATCACGATACGTGGAACAGAAGCATAATCTTTAACTCTCTCTTTAAATGACAGTTTTTGTATGATATGACTGTATGACTTTTCAAATGTATCTACAAAACAACACATTATATTCCCTACTGAAATAGTCTTGCCCAAGAACACAAATGCAATATCAAGAAGTGGTAGTATTTTTTAGGACGACCAGATCTACCAATCCTAATCCAACGAAACCTTTTGTTTAGTTCAAATTTGGACACTGGAGGCTGCTGCTAAACCTCCTCCAACACCTCAAGTGACATGTTGATATTTTGTGACTGAAGAGGGATACACACGATTCAACAGTGAGTGATGACTTTCCTTTTAGCAGAAAGATGAAAACTTTTAAATTAGATAAATTGGACAAAATTGGACGTTCCTGAAGAGTTTTAGAATAGTATTGAGGAGAACTAGTTAATATGATAATATTAAAGAAACTACATAATAAAATGCACAGACTTCTTCTACGTTCTCAAATACACAAAACGCTTCCATGTGCATGTTTTTAAATAACAAAATGGTCCGTAAATCTGCTTGTCCTTTTGACTTCCGCCCAATCTTACAATGCTGCGCTCTGATTGGTCCATCACACAGCAGCCGGGCTCAAGCCGAACATCGTGAGCCTGCCCTGATGCATTCTCAAGAGTTTGTGAAACGCATATAGCGAGAATTCATCTGGGAGTTTATAGTGACATCACGAGTTTACTCACATGTCACAGTTATGGGTGTAATAACTGAATGTATGAATTCATGTCATGACAAAGCAATCAGTAAGCAAAGAGAAAAAAAAGTAGGTACATTTGGAGGAGGCCCCTGGACACATTAAATAAATCAACCTCATGACAATAAAGGAAAGCGTGATGTTTTGTATTAACTGAAGAAGTGTTCAGGACATCTCAGAGGAGCTTGAGGATTCATGAGTCTCCTCCCCAGCATGTGAAGAGTCCTATTACAAAGCTATTTACACCACTCCAGCACACAAGAAAAGAGAAGACTTCCATACAGTAAAGCCTAACCTTAACCCTATTACTAAGATTTAAGTTTAAAACTACCTCTTCCCAGTTATTGTCTTTGGACATTACACTTCACTCACCTTGTCTATGTGTGTGAGTGTGGTTGGTTCATATCTACAGCTGAGTATTGTGTTTACAACACCAGTACTCAAACAATTCTGCTGCAAAACAATGCTGTGTTTATCATCACCTTTTCAAAGGCTGTATTTTTTCATACGACTACCTCTAGCTCTAAGAACAGCCTTTGGTTGGAATTTTAACCTTTAGGTCGATGGGGTAAACCACGAGGTGTGTCTTCGGGAAAGACACTTCACCTTTCTTACCTGTTTACATATCAACATGTCAGTGCAATTTCCTATTTGATGGCGTTTATCTATAGCAGTACCAGCAGCCTGCGCTCCTCTGTCACGCCGTTTTAACCAAACCAATTAACCCAAGACGAAGCAGAATCTCTACTACACGACAATAAATCACTGCCTGCACTAATTGCAATTAAAATCCTGAGGAAACCAGGCGAGACAACATGAAGGCTACTTACCCTTGACTTTAAATGCTATTCTTCCTTCTTTTTTTTATACTGTATGTCCATGCCATACAGCCCACCAGGGACTAGCTCTCATTAAAAGCATGAGACATATTGGCATGTAGCTTGTTTACCGTCTTAGAAGTCCTCAACCACCATAGGAGAACGTCAATATAATTTTCACATATGAAGCATCTTTAGCTAATTAGGAAGCCTTTCTGGAAGCAATTGAGTAATATTCTTCCAGTATGCACTTGTCATTAGAGTCAAATTGATGGCATCAAAAGCAAAACGAAAGGGCCACTAAATCATGTCTGCGAGAGGAGCAGGCACACGAGTAATCAGATGGAATCAATGTTGTTGAGGAAAACACTTGAGTTCTGGAGGAAATAACTATGAATTAGATGTTATCAGTGCAATAATATTGACTTGTATCTAAACAAGTAGGGCAGAGACACTGGTGGAGAAGAGTTGGTGAGGTGGAAATTAAGTAAAGAAGGGTTAAAGATCCTATATTATGCTATTTTCCCCGTTTCATAGTTGACCCTAAGGGCATAGTTGATAATAGATAGTGTTGTGCAACACCCATAACATAATAGTTCTAAAAATATCACCCATATCTTGGACCCCGCTCCCCTACCCGGAAATGCAAACGGCTTAGTTTGAGATTCGACCCCACCCTCGGCGAAGAGCGATCCGCCTCCCCAACCAACCCGTGATGTAGTTTCAGCGTGAGCGTGCGTTCCCGAGCACCAACATTCTGTATCATCGCCAACATTCCGCCACGAAAAGATAGCAAAAAATCCAGAGTTTGAAGACTAATCCCGAAAAAATTACAAGACAAGGAATACCGAAAGCAACAGCAATCATCACACGAGAAATATCTACAAACTGAACCTTGAATGACAAAAATCAGACAAGGAATGCAACCTGTGAAAAACATAAAAAAACGGGAACAAAATGGAAAATGGAAAAAAAAATCGCGGTGCTGTTTCCATGGATGTATTCGCTGTTTCAAGGCGCAACAGAGGAGAGGGTGTGTTTTAAGGGTGTGACTGGGAAGCAGAGTTGTTGTGTGGGGGAGCGCAGGGGACCGCAAGTGTGGGTCCTGTGGCGGGGCACGGACCTTGTAGTTTGAGTTGCAGCTCGGGACACCGTGCTCTTTCACACAACAAAACTCTTCCACTTGGCTCCACAAGTCGTTCCGTGCGCTCCGCGCGCCACAGATGTGTTTTTACTCGAATTACTCGAGTACTTGTTGCAGCCCTACTACTAGGTAAGGCAAGTTTATTTGTAGAGCACAATTCGTACACAAGGCAATTCAAAGTGCTTCACACAACAGGACAAAAATCATTAAAATCACAAAGACATGACAGAAATCACAAAACCTTCATTTCTATATATTCAATATAACAATTTTGCTGACATGAATCATACATTTTGTCCGTGCTTAGTGATCCGCCAGATTGACAACTATTGGACCACACTGGCAGACGCTCTAGACACTCTTTCCCATATTTATTTGACATTGTCAGCGACATTGTCAGCGTAACAGATGTCTCCTGGATGGGAACATCGCTTTTAGAATGATTCTTTCCTATGTTTGACCGTCCCTAGACGTCAGCGCGCTATCTACCTCTGCACACGACAGTGCTGAGCGTATGTATCTTTTACGATGACTATCTCGTCGACGTCTCCACCTTATGTGTGGCGCTTTTGTATCTTTAATGACTGACCCGGTCTCGTCTGCCCCCTCCCTAGATCTAGCTTTTGCTAAACTAAAAAACTTTTGTCCCAGACAAAACTCGACCAAAGCTTTTTGTGTTAAAACTCACTCTTGATCAGTGGGTAGGTGCGCCAGGCTCTTCCTGGACTTTGCAATGGCCTTAGTGCCGACTGACAATCTAACCAGCATGTGTTCTAACCCTCTCCCCAGGCACTTGCTATGCAGCTGCACTTGGACACCGGCACAATGGGAAATTGTGTCGAGCGGAATTTTACATGTTCAATTGTAATTGTGTCTGAATAGTAGTTTTAGAATTGTAAAGAATTTCTCTAAAGAAAGACCTTTTAATTTAAAGAAATGTAAAGGTACTATTTTCAGGCTATCCGTCAAATAGTGTAAGACATAAAAGAGAAGAGCGCAAAGCCAGTGCAGAGACCTGAGCACAGGACTAATGTGATCGTACTTCCAGATTCTAGTCAGGACCTGACCGTTTTGGATGTACTGCAGCAGTTTTACAGCTCATTTGGAGAGGCCAATGAGCAGGCCGTTAAGGTAGTCTAATCTATTAGACAAACGCATGGATAAGTCTCTCCAAGTCTGGTTTGGACACTATACTTTTGATTCTGGCAATGATTTTCAAATGGTAAAAAGCTGCGGATGTTATTGATTTGACGTGGCTGTTAAAATTCAAGTCTGAGTCCATTATTACTTGCAGACTTAATTTGTAGGTTTTAGAGCAAGACTCTGGAGGTGACTGCTAACACTTACTCTTTGTTTCTGTGGGCCAAAGACGATGATTTCAGTCTTGTCTGAGTTCACAATGATCTGTTGGATGCTGTGACAGAGTGAATCCACTGGTCCATATTCACCTGCCGTGAGTGAAACATAGATCTGAGTGTCGTCTGCATATTTGTGATGAGACACATTTTCGTCGCACGGCAGCATGTAGAGGTTGAACAGAAAGGGTCCCAGTATTGACCCTTGGTACTATTTCCACCACTACTACTACCACATCTTTCATGACCTATGCCAGGACTAAGCCAATACTTAAGGTACACGGTGTAATCTTTCTGGTGAAGGGTTTGCCACCTTCTTGCTTTCCCTTAGTATCCCCCACATTGATGCTGTCAGAATCACAAGAATGCGTGCTTTTCAGCATGGATATAATTAATGCCATCTTAAATGGACTCAAAACAATGCGCCCTGCATCTTTTCCCATTGGAACCGAAATGCAAACAAGCTTAAGTGTGACCAACCTGAGTAACTTCTTCTGCGCATGCACATGACACAATCAGAGGAAACCTCCGTGAGGGAAACAAACTATTTACTTAATTGAAGAATAGCTATTCTATCAGTGTTCAGCAACTACAAGAGCAAACATGGAATTTAGGAGTTATACAGACATGAGGACATGGAGAAGGGGTGTAGAAATCCAAAAGACAAATTTGTGTATCCAAGAATTCTAATGGTAGCTGTGGGCCACATGTTACTGCCATTGTCAACATCAGTTAAGCCTCCATTGAGGCTCAACTTGAATAGGTTGTGCTTGAAATACACATAATCTGACAGGAAACAAAGGAAGTAAAAATTTGTGTTTCTCATTGAATTTTTTTTCCTCAGCTGCCGTCTGTAATCCGGAGAAACCAATCAGAGCGCTCCTTTTGTCAAAGACATCTGCTGGCGATTACACATTCAGAAACTTCTTCTGCAAGACAGAACTATGTCCTTTAAGGGCAGATTACGCTGCAAATAGACACATGCTGCCAACAGCACCATACCTTCTCCCAACTTCCCATGGGCAACAGGCGGTTGGTGTGCACTGGGCTTTAGCAGCACATTACATGATAATAGCAAAACAAAGCCACAGCAAATATGCCATTATTGTACATTTTATTTTAGAGAACCCTGGACATCTTTTGGGCTTTGTATACTTTTAACACTAGTTCTAATATGTACAGTGCATTTGTCTGATTACATAAGACCCTGTGCTATAGTTAGACAAGTGTTTGAAAAGTGCTGTATGGAGCAGACAGAATGACTGTGTAAAACCTGCAGTCCACAGACACAGTGGGCTAAAACTCATTTATTCCAATCATGTACTTCACACCACACTCTGCTTATCATAACAGCTGACATGAGGGTGCTCAACTGTCCCTCTGCTACTGCCGGGGATAAAACAAACGGACAGGCGTGTACTGTAGAGGAGCATGCTTTAAAACACTGCAGGCTCCATCACGGTGAAGCATACAAGCAACAACTTTCTAATAGATAAAGAAGAAAGTATAAAAACATCCTTTGACATGATGTAAGTGTTTGTCACACTAAAGTTCCTTTTACATGTACAGGTACCATATATGTCTTGCTTCTCCAGAGACAACTCTTCTAACTACCAGATCAAAGAACTGAAAAGTGCTAACGGGGAGCTAAGAGATGTTATGCAGTGGTGACTGACCCAGTACACAGTGCTCCAAATGTGTTCGTGGGATCAAGGACAGTGATTCTTTCATTTGTTCCATAAGTGATTCTCATGGTGGGGCCATGAGCACCTCCTTTAGGGCTCCCAACTTACTTTGTACTGAAAACTTTGGATTTACACAGTGAAGTATGAACTCCAAGCTCAAGCAGATGACTATAGTTTCAGACGGAAGTGAAGCATGGTGGTGGCAGCATCATGCTATGGGGGATTTTTTTCAGCGGCAGGAACCGGTAGATTAGTCAGGATCAACAGGAAGAGGAATGCTGCAGTGTACGGAGACACCCTTGATGAAAACCTGTTCCAGAGTGCTCTGGACCTCAGACTGACTCCTTGAGTGGCCCAACCAGAGCCCAGATTTGAACCCAATCCGAACATCTCTGGAGGGATCTGAAAATGACTGTGAACCAACGCTTACCAACCAAACTTATTGGGGCTGAGAGGGTCTGCAAAGAAGAATGTGAGAAACTGTGCATAAATAGGTATGCTAAGCTTGTAGCATGATACTCAAAAAGATAAGGCTGTAATAAGTGCCAAAGGTGCTTCAACAAAATATTGAGCAAAGGCTGTGAATACTTGTTTTTTAATTTTTCATAAATTAGCAAAGAATTCAAACGATCTTCTTTCACATAGTCATTATAGGGTATTGTTTGAGGCAAATAATGAATGTAATACATTTATGAATAAGGCTGTAACATGACAAAATGTGGAAAAAGTAAATTTCCAGATGCACTTTAAATTAAGCATGGGAATACTTCAAGGCTCCATTCATTTAAAGTTGCGTTACAAATGAGTTACCTTTTGATTTCCTCTGACAGTCATTGATTTTGGATAAATAAATTTAAAAATGTACGAAAGTGTTGGACTTCATGTCAATTCAAGCCAGCTTTAAAGAACAATAATGTTGCACTATTTTGTCCTTGTACATGTTTAATTCCACCTTAAATTTAATAAGGTGGGGCTCTGCCTACAAGGATGTGCTGCGGAGAGGAAGAATGTGTGAAATTCAAAATACATATCACCAAAGATATTAAAAAAATATTGCTGCGACCAGATTTAACTGGTTGAAGCTATTCCAAATGTAGATCATTTCTATGAATATATTTGAAAAAAACAGGACTGTTACATAATCCTGGTAGATCCTCATCACTTGTGACTAATGCAGTGTTTATTCTGTAATACAAGTGTACAGTATGTGCTTCATCTGCTCCTCCACACAAGGGCAATAGACTGAAGCAAAGTAAGTGATCGAAACTCACAGAGGTAAAGGATACATTTCAATTCATGTGTATGAAATATAAGCAATGTTGTTGTGGTGTGCTGTGAACGTTATATTTGGGCAATAATTAAGAGTTTTAAGTGAATTGAATGTGTTTTGAATCAGGGTAGGGTAGATCCAAATGGTGCCTACTTCTCCATGAATCACTGCTGGAGAAGTTGATTGGATCCAGCCGTCAGAAAATCTCCATAACAGCAGGAAAATAGTTTTCATAATTTGGAAGTTTGGAAGTATTGGTGGAAGTGGTCTTGAATTTTAAGAGTTAAATGTATTAGTGTTTTTTAAAAGGAAGTATTATAAGCTTTATAGCAGGCATATCCAAACTACGGCCCTTGTTGGCCCTCCAGCTTCCTGCTAAATTTGCCCAAACCACAAAAAGTAGTGCTTTTTACTGCAAAATTGGAAACATTCAAGCCTTTTGATGATATACAAACCTAATTTTGAAGTTCCAAGTCTTCTTAAAGGTGTGGAGGCTCATCGAAACTATGTCAAATGCTACATTTTGAATGATTCACTTAATTGTTTGGTTGTGTGTGGCCCTCTGCGCCGTCTAAGTTTCAAAATGCGGCCCTCTGTGAAAATAGTTTGGACACCCCTGCTTTATAGCTTTCTATTTTCTTAAATTATCCCAAATTGTCAAGGTTAATTTGATGTTGTGTTGATAATTCACTGTTGTTTGTTTTAATTAAAGACTTTGAAAATGTTTTACAGATTTGAACCATGAAATATTTACGACATTTGAAACTTGCCCCTGTCAAATCAAAGACATAATTATTTTTTAAGTTCTTTTAATGAATATTTGGACTGAGTTGGACGTAGGAGGGTGAAGGGAGCTACTACTTGTTCATATCAAACTGCGTGGGTTGAACTTCACAGCCAGACATATTCACTTTAGTAACAAAGTAAAGGCAGTCCCTAACCTCACTCACAGTGGAAAAACTCCGGTGTGATGGAAGTGTAGTAAGTGCTAGACCATAGGGGGCGCTGTGCACACCTGTTGCAAACTTACAAATGGACATGCTGCAGACTGCAACTTTCATCCATCTGGAAATGTATAGATGTATTACTACTAACAGTACATAAAATAATAATTGCTGCTATATTATAATAATGATGAACAATAGTTCTACAAATATTCAGTGTAAATCCTTGTGTTCCTTCTCCTGTTGGTCTCAGTGTCTCTAGTGAAGATTGCTGCATTTCTAAATAAACCCTCTTCAATCAGAGTGCATTATAGTTATTATAATATTCAGAGTTATTTTATTCAAAACAGAACGTTTCCTTGTCTTGCCCCTCTCGAGAGCATGTGCAAACAAAGACATTCTAATGAAGTGATGATTAAGAGCTGAGGAGGACATTGTTTCTAAATGAATGATCGGGTTAAAGGGGGTATTTTAGGTCTTGCATATGTTTTTGGCCTTGCCATATAATCTTGAATTTATTATGTCCCATGCAGAACATAATTGTTAGGGATGGGATTGGGAAGCGTTTGGAATATGTATTGAACAGTAGCCCGGGCTCAATGTTCATTTTTATTTTATTAGTATTGTTTTTCTCTAAAATTGTTGAAGATTTTATGGAGAACTACGCTTGAATGTATAAGAGATTCTGTTTGCCACTTGAATGAACGCATCTCTGAAGGTCAAAGGCAGTTGCCAGTAAGTGAATTTAATTTCTTTCCTATATTTGGTATGTATCCGGTGTTGCTTTAATACGCTTTAATTGCTTTAATATCACATAAACCAAAACCGCCTCAACCTGCACTGCACACCTCCTATGTGTCCAGCTGCCTTCTCCTCACTCTCGCAATATTTTTTGTGTTTGTTATAAGCTCTATCTTGAGTCGGCGTGTCCAGGTGTGATTTGGCTTTGCACATCCAGATCTCTGATAACGGCCTATGAATGGTCTGCCACCTAAAGCTGACGTCTCATTGGCTTTTCACAATAATCCAGTCTGAAACATGTGGCAGTCAGACCCTTGCGCTCACCTTTTTGACCCTATTTTCTCTCCGTACTAAAACATGCCAAATGCAGCGGACACAGAGTCAGCGTGGGTTAGGTGTGGTAATAAAGAGAGTTTCTCTGCTAGGACCCCCAGGGATGTGGCAGCTGACAGTGACAGCTTAAAACATGGTTTGAAAGCCAACCTCCTTATCTAAATAGCTTTCTGTGATTTTATGTCGTCCAATATCTAAATTAATTGGTATTCTTATTTCTATCTTGCTACTTTTGAAATGAAAAATTTTTTGATTAATTGTGAAATCAATATATTGATTCCATATAATTTTGGTTTTTAAGACACTGTTTTACTAGTGTGCCATACATTTATATAATAAATAATACCGGCAGGCTTACAAATTAACAACATTGAGTTGTACATTGAGTTTAACTTGGATTTACACCCATTCACACACACAATCACTCGCACATAGGCTTGTCACGATAATTACTATATCGACCCATCGTTCAATAAGTGATAGATGTAACATTCTTTTTTTGTTAAACATTGATGCTCTGTCTAGAAATTTTGAATTTTAAAAACACGCTAAAAACACATGGAAACATTCTGGTTCATCCCTATTAAACTGAAGCTTATCGTAGAATTTGCTGTTAAACTGTCAGATTTCACATTTGTTTTTTCTGTCAGAATAAATAAAACAAAAGTGAAATTATATTTTTCACAATAGCTTCAGAAAGTGGTGCCATTATTAAACTCCAATGATATGATTGTTATAGTATAGTCATTTGGACTGAAACTCAGATTGTGTTTATAGTGACTTGACGAGACCAGATAAGATCACAGTATGTTCACGTAAATCAAATCCTGTTTTTCTGTCTGTATTTCTCAGGTGATTCCTTCACACAGTTTCGATTTTCTGACGAGAAGGACTGGGAGATGGACTCATTTGTGGCCGATCAGGTAAATCTTTAGCAAAGCGCCCACGAGCACTGGAGTGTGTCAGTGTGTCGGATGAATCTCTACAGATTCTTAATGGAACATGTAGATGGCCTTCAAATTATGTGTTATCAGAAGTTGCATTTGGTATTTATATTATAACTTGTTGTTGGATTATTCGCAATTTAAAGTCATTGTTCGTTCATTCATCAATGCAGTTAAAAATGCACTATGTAACTTTTTCTGGTGACAGTCTGCCACTTGCTTGTCTCCATGGAGATGCTTTGCCTGGAATGTTCTACGGTATTAAACTTATAGCTGTAAACTAAATATATGCAGTATAAGAAAAACCCTAACCCGAAAAAACATGCATTCTTAGTGTGAGCTGGGTCGCCTCTTCATAGAGTTGACCTGTAACCTGGCCAGGTGGAGTAACTTGCTTGTCTCCAGGACGATGGATTAATGCCACACTCCATTCCATCCAAAGCATCTCCATAGAGATGGTTGGCGGACCAGTACAATTCCATAGTGCACCTTTAATTAGAAGCTGCCCAAAATATATATTTATATTCTAAGTGACAATTTTCAGTGATATATCAAATAAAGTCTACTGATGAGCTCTAACGACTGCCAAAATATTAGCAAAATCTTGACAATAATTTGATTTAAAACTAATATTTTTCTGGGCAAAAGTGCATTAACTTTATTATTGTCATATCTTGTCATTTTGTGACAGAAGGTGCAGCCCTGGTTGTTACTCATGTTTTCCTGCTGTAAAATGTCCGTCTCTAACCCATTCACTTGTTCCTGTCGCCTCTTCTCCAGATGTCTGCGTTCGTGGACCTGTCGGCTTTGGCTCAGAGCCTCCAACAAGTGCCTCTCCATCACAGGCTCAACCTGGAGGCCCAGCTCGTCCAGGTACTGCACTCGAGCAGAAAACACATGCGGCCGCTGGAGGAGCTCTCACAGCACAACAGGGAATAGTTTTGCAAATGGAAGCTGAGTGCACAACAAAGAGTATGGGCAGTCAGCACTTCTTTGCCTTGTTAAAAACCAAACCCCAAAGCATTTCTGGCTGAACTGTCAATATTAAGTGTTCGTGCACATATAGTGTGTGAAGCTAAATGCTTATGCATTTATAATGCGCTTTTCTACCTTCAAGACATTCAGAGTGCTTTTACCTCAAGGAACCACTTACCCATCCACACACACATTCACACACCAGCGTGTGCAGACACTGGGGGGCAAGGCGCGTTAGGTGTCTTGCCCTAGGACACAATGGCAGTATTCACCTGAGGCAGCTGCGATCGCACTGCACTGCTAACCTGTGATGCAATGTTCTTTAATGGTATTGTTCTATCAAGACCTATTCAAAGATCTGCCTTTTATAACAACACCACTGTGAAAACAGGCTCATTTTACCAATTGACAAAATAGATATTTGTTTGTAAAACGTCTCTTGACAACGCCATAGGAGATTTTCAGTTAAAGCATTTACTCCATTGGCTTCCTTTATTATAAGAAGAAAATATTAATAGCATGAGAAAATAAGACATTAACTTGACACAATATCCAGCCTGAAAGTGTTTGCATTGATCCTGTTTACTTTAATCTACTTGTTGCTTTCACTGTTCCAGATCTCCACTCCGGTGGAGCTCCCACCTCAGCCTCCTTTCAAACAGGACACCTCTCTGACTGCTCCGTCGTCAGCTGTTTCCAAAGCCCCCGGTCCGCTGCACATAGTCACAGACGCTCCAAAAGCAGTGACGCCCCCCTCGCCTCTAAAAACTGCCCCATCACCAGCGGAGGGCATGGATGAAGAGCTGGATGAGCTGCTGTCTTTACAGAAACCAGGGGCCTCTCAAGGGAAACAGTCTGATTTACAAAAAGAGACTTCTACAACAGACAAAGGTAAGCCCACGAATGATAAAAAATACAACAACGAAGAGTTAAGAATTAAGAATAAATATTTTGCCTTATTAATCAAACGTGTGGGAATGGATGTAAAGCTTTGAAAATGTAAAATAATAACTTGAACAATATTTTTTGGGTCAACATTATTTCTTCGTACTTTGTGGGGGCTTTTTGTATTTTTCTGTACTACAATAAGATTTGAGCTGTTGACGGTTGAACAAATAACTGATGACTCTTTACACATACAAACTACCTACTTAAGGATTTCATTCTGCTGTTTATTCATTGCAACTATTTTAATGATATTTTATTATTTTAATGATATTTTATTATTTACAATATGTTTTTAATCATCCTTCTCTAGACTTATAGTGTCAGTGACATAAATTAGTTTCTATGTACTCTTTCAGTAAATATCGCACTGCATAATGCATTATCGCTACGGGCCTATTTGCACATTTATTTACCTGCGCACGCAAACACTGTACAGAGAATCAAACCATGAACCTTCATGTCTTTTCCATCACAAATTCCCTTCAATATTCTAGCCCTCGACACTTCCCGGACTAGATAGTTTAAGATACAGGTTAAAGATAAAAGGTTAAAGATAAAATGTACTTGTATTTTCAATAGTGGCAATTAGCAAATCCCAAAGACCGCTATTATTTAGCTGATATAATTTACTAATGACAAAATATCTTATTATGTAAATAAGTTGCAAACTCTGTAGGTCAGACTTTTAAAAAAATAAATTCTTGTTTCTCTCAAATATTAATACTCCAGAGCATGTTTAAAATGTGAACTTTGAACAGAATCCTACCATCAAGACATCGAATCTACTTCATCATTCAGCCGTAATAATAATCAGAGATACATTATCTCTCATATTTAGAACTAATTTCAAGAGCAAAAAAAAAGAAAAGAAATAACACTAAAAGCTAATATGTGAACTAAAGTTAACTTCCCCTTAGTGTCATTGAAAGGCTGTTAAGTCAGTAGTTGTTGTGTCTTAGCAGCGTGCGAGGAAGTGAAGAAGGATGTACCGAAGGTGGCAGAAGAAAAAGACAAGACGGAGGAGGAAGTGCGAGACAAACACGTCACTGCCGCTTCTGTCAAAAAGGAGCTGACTGAGGAGGACCTGGAGGACTGGCTGGACAGCATGATCTCCTGACCCTGAGCAGACCGATGGGACAAGGACAAAGTTACAGTCGACCAGTAACTTGGTCAGAGTAGTGGAGCTCTGAGAGAGACAGGAAGTACCTAAATGTTCTCACGGATCGCACAGAACATTGTGGACATCTGCTCAAAGCGTCAAAATGTTCCCCATGTATTTGATGTTTCAGAAAGAATTGTATGTTCCTGGTGAACGGTGTTGCTGCTTCACAAACAAAACTAAACCATGCCAAACACACATCTTTATTGCGTCAGTTACTTTATTCATTTCCTCCCTCTGATCAAAATAAAAGCATTCTTTACCAAAGCTTCTAGGTACATACAAAGGGCCGTACAGTAGCAATTTTGTTTGGTAAATCTTTGAATTTGCTTTCAGCGCGTGGGTGGTTGTTGTGCTGTGAGTACAGCAGAAAAAAGGCATGTGAAAAAAACAATCCAAGCAACATTTACGCAAGGTTTCTCTAGATTTTATACAACAAATTATTTCTACTTGCGTTTTGAAAGCCACAAAAACTAGCTAAAGCTCAAATCTATGCGTGTAACTAATTCAGAAGTGTAGCGCAGCTTGTGTCAGAGGGACAAAAGTGTTCTTTGCATAGTTTCTCATAAGGCACAGTGGCTCTTTGACATTTTCACAGTCATCTTTGGCCTTGGAATCACAGCAAACGCACCAAGACCAGAAAGGACTTCATTCAGCAGATTTCAACCGTCTTTAAAAAAGCTAAAACCGGGTCTCGTAAGATTTCACGATGGGTGTGTTGAGACTAGCAGCGCACATCTGTCGAGTTCTAAGTTAAATTTGGGTGACACTTGTGCATATTGAAACATTCAGTTGTCATGCCGTAACCCTCCAGTGTAACAATCGTCTACAAACAACAAATTGTGCAATTGTGTTTTGGGGTTAGCAGGTGAAAAGGCAATGTGAGTCACAATCAAAGAAAGAGTTTGCATAAAGAGGCGTCTGCGTGACTTGTTCACTATGGCGGGCAAAGATGAGCGACCCCCCACTGTCCAAACGTTTATACAGTCGAGTCAAAGGTGTGTGGTCAGTCCAGTTGAGCTCATCACGTTCGTAATGCTGTAAATCCTGTAGGTTTCAGTCCAGTAGAGCGTGTATGCGGTCCAAAGGAGATCCTCTTTAGCCCAGCTGATCCTCGTATTGTTTCCTGAAGCAGTCTCCGGCCGGGAAGAAGTCCCAGCACCTCTCCTGATACATCTTCCACACAAAGGACTCCTGCGCGGGCACAAAAACATTAGCATCAGCACCTTTGGCAAACAGGATATTGTGCTTGGGACGTGGGGATTTCATCACTCGACTTTTATCACATTTTACACACATGTAGGTTTTCAATGGAGGCTTGGATTGTGCCTTAAGATAGACTTTATAATATGATTTGCCACTTGGTTAATAACAAGTTTGCCGTCAGGTCTTTGGTCTTAAGTGCAAAGACTGTACCACAATCAATCACATGAAAATAACAAAAACATTCTGCACAAATATCATCTCTTGTATCGTCTCTTCAGTGAAGAGCAAATCTGCTTCGGGCAAGATTATTATAACTGTATTGGATGTTTCATAGCTTACAATATTGTATTGTAAAAAAATGAATTATTGCGCAGTCATTTATTGTTCACTTTCGATTTGAAAGCGGGCATTAATCAGAATAGTTTGTCAGTGAACACAATTCACAAACTAGGAACTTGCTTTGGCAATATGTGCAACTTTAAACAAAGAAAATTCTTAAGAATATAAGCTATGATAAAAATAATGCATGCAAAAATAAAATTTACTTAAATACAAAATACATAGAATATAGACAGAACAACAGTGCAATCAAGCTGTTGAAGAGAGTTCTGCAAGTGACGTGTCATCATGTGTCCTCTGTTGGCAATGGCGTGAGTGAAGCAGTTGCATGACACTAGCAGTTAGATACTTTGTAGTGAAGACAGTTTACTTTAACATGACCAAAACCCTCTTGATAAACTTCAAAACTTTATACAACATTTGTAGCCGAGTTTGTTCTCAGGCCATCTCTGGGCATGTCGCTGCATTCTATACTTTATTACTTCACGTCTATTGAACCGGCTCCAACTGCCCACTGACAGACTGCAGCCCAGATGGTCTCAGACTTTTGCACCCAGAAGGACACCAACTCTGTCATCTCTGTCGCAAATTAATGACACTTCCTCAAGCCTCACTACTAACTCATATCTGACGGCTTTCTCAACAGCCAATAACAGTTTTTCCCCCCCAACAAAGCTAAATTTGTGTCTTTTTACATGGATGAGAAGACAGATAAATAAATGTCCAAGACAACCCACGCATTGGTTCTTCCCTCTGCTAAGAACCACTTGTACAATGTTTCTACCCACTTGATAGCGTTGCATAAGTAAAGCACAAAGCAACACATTATAGTTTTATGTTTGCAGAACAGGCTCATTGCATCTGTTAGCACAAGAGATGTAGAAAAACATGCTATATGTAACCGCCAACGCTATACAAATATTATTTTTTAGTCACGCTGCTATGACAATATGACCATCAACAAATAAAAGGCTCGTGGGAACAAAGTTGAATGTTACTCAAAGCATTAGACTAAGCCTGAATCTAAATCCAGATGAACAATCCAGGTCTGAAGCCGGACTTGGTGCATTTGGAAGTGACTAAAGTGTGTGTCTCACTTGGCCGGTGTGCTCCGTCTCGTCCTTGTTGATCAGATACATCAGGAAGAACCTGCAGAGAAGGGAAAGCTGCTGCAGCACATCATCATAGTAAACTCATATTTGGAATTATTTCACTTTCACTCACAGGTAGTTGGCCAGGTTGTGCTCTTGTAAAGTGTGAGTTTCAAAACCGTGAGGCGTTCGATCAAAGTAGTCGTTTCCAATGCCACAGATGAAGCATTTGGTCTGTAGGAAACACAAAATGGTCATTTTAAACTTGTCCGTGTATTTTTTATTCAAGACTTCTTTGAATTGGCAACCTCCATGTCCTCCTTCACCTGCTCCTGCTGGTCTCTCAGCTCACAAAGGCATCAATGATCAAACCTGGAGAAGTTACACAACAGTGTCAGATGCTTTTTAAGCAGACAGTGGCAGAGTGGTTAGCACTTCGGACCGTTTGACTTTCTGAATCATTCTAACTAACAATTTCATGACATTCACAAACCCTGTAATATTTAAAATGAGATGAGCACAATTTTTTTCGTCGTGGCTCTTAGGACATAACAAAATCACCAGGGCTGACCATTTGTGGATCTTTCCTGTTTTTTTTTTGTTTTGTTTTTTAAACACAGCTTACCAAAGGTTCATGAAACCACCAATGAAAAGTAAGAACCCTGAATGATGGCGAGCAGGATGACGATGACGAAGAAGAAGAAGGTGATGTCGAAGAGGATGCGGTACAGTTCATATGGGTCTCCTGCAGGATCTTCCAGCTCGTCTCCGATGCCTCCTCCGGCTCTCACACCCACATACATATGGAACAAGTAACACTGCAGAACAAACATTACATTACTTAGATAGAGACTAATGATTATTGATTCAAACGCATTGCAAAACATTCTTCTTATGAAAGTGAACTTCATTTTGAGGATACACAGTTACAACCTTTCTACAGAAGTTTTTAAATGATCCAGATTTTCTGTCTGACACAGCAGAAGTAGTTGAGACATTCTAAACCTCAGCCTCATTTGGCCTTAAAAATAGCAGCTTCATTTTGCTCCATCTGCATTTTTCTGTTAAAAAGAGTGACAAACCGTCATCATGTCGTCGCATTTCATGTCTGGCTCGTCCTCATCCTCGCTTTTGTTGTAGAACTTCCTGAAGAAGTTAAAGGCCACCACCGTGTAGAGATAGACCACCACAGCCAGAAGCCCCACGGTCAGCACCAGCTACAGGGAAATGTGCGTCATTGTTAAAATGTTTTTTGTTGTTTTTTTAAACCGCTAGGATCATAATAGGGCTGATACTAACGATTATTTCAGCAGTCGACTAGTCAAACGATACATTCTATTGTGAGACTTTTTAAATACCTTTTTAACCAAATACAGATTTATGTATTGTGACTGAAAGCATTTTTGAATTTTGATTTAATACTGCTGCTTTCGTACATGTTTTATAGTCTGTATTGACAGACTGGTCATAATTATCGTCACAGCTTTAGATCATAAGCGTTTGAATGAAAAATAGTCAATAAATTGCTCAGGCCTAAAAAAGGAAATCCTTAGGTGCAAAGCTTAAGTAGAACATTTAAGAGCTAAATGTATGGTCCACAACAAACACTATGCAATATGACATGAAGTAAACTGGATGTTAGAGACTCCATACTCATAAAGGAATAAGCCAGAAGGTGCTTTTGTTAATGGATTAGGTCACTCCAAACCTTTATGTGTAACTGCTGCTTTTAGATATCTATTAAGTATGATTCTGATGGACAGAAAATATATACGACGTATACGTTTGTTTGTCCTTCTTGTCTAAATAGAGCACTTTAAAAATAAAACATACATGACACTGAAATCTAAGTAAGTTATAGTGTTGAAATAACTACATTCCTTTTGCACGTTGACTCCATCATATCTTGTAATCTGGCGCCCCCTGCTGTTGGCCCCACTCACCTGTTTGCCATTGTGCGTGACAGACGACAGGATTGTGCGCAGAGTCTTGATCCCCATAGCGATGTCCAGCAGGTGAGCCGCAAAGAAGAAGTTGTTGAAGTGTCCACAGATTGATACGGTTGTGTACCAGATGAGATACAGGAAGTTCTGAGAAGAACAGAGGATGTCATCTCAATACTACAGTTTCATTAAACAGATAAGTAGACCGAAAGTGAATGAGCCTTACATTGTCTGTCAGAACAACACCCATTTTCCAGATGTGGTACTTGGTGTCAATGGAGCTCAGCCTGAGGTAGGAAAAGATCAAGTTACAGGGAATGAGGGGTACACCGACTTGATAAAGTTACTGGCCCCTTTTTAAATCAATAAGTAAAAATACTGTTTCTCTTTCTATGCCGTATTTAGTGGTTATAATATATGCTAGATGAATTTCTGTGTAGGTGTGTGGGGTCAGCCCTATATTTCCCAGGACCTGCACTGTGGCTGCATATGCTGCGATATGTTATGCTGTAAAACCATACATTTATGCACAACTATTAGGGATGTGGAACCGTATGTGTGGCTGAACCAGTAGCCTATTCTATAATTTCAAGACAACAGGCCTACACTCAACAACATGCATGGAATAGATGCACCGCGGAATACCGGACCTTTTTAAATATGAGGCACCATAGTTCCCCCGTTCATAGAAAAGGGGGAACATAGGTACCGGGGAATATAGATAAGCACCCGGTGTGCATATTTTTTTGTAAGGGAGTGAACTGGGTGTTCTTGTGAAGCGCTTATACAAGTGCGTTATGTAAATGAAAGGAATTGTAGATCCTGAAATGACGCAATAATAACCAGGACTAACCAGGACATGAGGGAGGCCTCCCTCTCCACAGTCTCCACAGTGGGGTCAAAGTCCAGAGCACTTTTGTCTAGGCCCAACAGCTCAGCGATGCGTTCAGCTCCATAAAGGTCTTCGTACTTGTTAATCACCTACACACAGGGGAAAGTTCTATATTTAGCTGCACTGCGTCCACATGATGGGATTAGCTGCTTCACACAAAAAGAATCACAAGGACTTTAACTAAACCTGTAGAATTCAACTTTTAAAACTTTCTTGCTTTTAGATCTTAGTGAATGGAGCCTTACCTTTCTTTTGATAAACTTGTCCCAGTAGTTATTAGGGAAAGATCTGCAGAACAAGAGTAAAATATTAAAGTGCAGAGTGGCTGTATTCACATAGAATTACATTACAATTTAATAAAACTAAAATAAAGTGTAGCATGAAGAAAAAGATGTCCACGTGAAGCCAAAACTTGACTTACGGAGTGTTGATGACGAGACGATCCCATTGGCCCTTGATATCATCGTCAGAGGGCTGCTCTGTGATGTACAGACCATCAAACTCAAGTTTTCGGGCAATCTCCTTCTCTCTTTTAAACACCACCAAAGGCACCTGAAAGTTAAACATACCAGTATGTAAAAATGCACTTTTAATCAGGGACGACAGAACATGAAACACAGAACATCTTCATGGAGCACACAGAGACACATATGCTTTTCACAAGATAAGAAAATAGAGAGGTTAAAAAAGAATCAAGTCAGTACATTTCTTTGTGTTTTCTGGATTATTATTTCATTAGCTTGATACAAAATTGTAAATTAAATGGGAACGTTTTTTTTGTTTGTTTGTTTTTTTAACCCTGTCCCTGAATGTGAAATTAGAATGGTAATAATGAATTTGTTTTTCTATTTGAAAGTGGAAAAATAGAAGAAAATTGGCTGCATATTTTCTGTAGTTGTTCTCTAGTTGTGGCAGAGGCTCAGACAGAGATCTTCAGCTGCAGGACTGTCCTGTCTTCTCCTGATGCTTCTGTGCCAGGCTGATGTATAACAGTTATCCTGAAGAGGACTTCAGCTGTCCTTCTCATCTGTGGGAGAGTGAGTGTACAGCAGAGCCAGGTGGGTAATACACAGGGCACCTGTGAGAGGGCAACGTGCTCCTCTCTGTCAGATGCTCTATAATATGTAAATAACCTCAACAGTGGTGGGTAGTACTGTTACATTCACTCAAAACAGTAGTTTTCAGACCCCATACTTTTCCTGACATATTGTACAGTGCAATAGTTTCTTACTTGAGTAAAAATGTTGTTTCTCTTCTCACTGTGAGTAAATCTACAAGTGACAAAATCTTAATGTTGACTATATGAAATTATTTGAAAATTCAGACATAATTTTGTTTGGCTAATTTTTGTGTCTGTCCTTTTAAAAATACCAGATTTGGGGACTTATTTAATGTTTAAAAAAATAATAATAATAACAGCACAAACTGAACTCACCTGTTTACAAAAACACTCGACTTTGCATTCTATGTACTTTTATTATTATTTTTTTTTATGTTTAGTTAATATATGTTAGCCTCTAGCTTTGAGACAAAAACATGCTGCCAGTGATAAGCCATCTGTAACTCGCTCTCTGCTGTGAGACTCTTGCTGTGAGATATTTCCATTATTATTTATTTGAGCAAGACTCTGGCCCAGGGGATGAATGCGATTAAAACGCCCAGAAGTACAAATGCCCAGGAGGGACAAATGCAATGAAATGCCACGTGGGGACGAATGTGATAAAAAGCCCAGAGAGGGGGATGAAGACTATGAAATACCCAGTGGGGAAAAATGCGATAAATGTTCAGAGGGGATGAAGACTATGAAATACCAGTGGGAAAAATGCGATGAAATGTTCAGAGAGGGGATGAAGACGATGAAATAAAATGAAATGCCCAATGGGGATGAATACTATGAAATGCCCAGGGGTACGAATGCGGTAAAATGCAATGTAGTGCCCAGAGGGACGAATGTGTGATAAACAATGAAATGCTCTGGAGGGGTTGAAACGCCGAGGAGTGAGATCCGAGGGGGATGAAAACGCCCAGGGGAGATGAAGGGGAGGATGAAATGCCCGGGGGAGGGGTTGAAATGCCCAATGGTTAGTAGTCTCTTTATTCACGCAGCAGCGATCAGACTCTTCACTTTTCGATACAAGTGCAGGGCTTGTTGTAGCATAATGCAACTCCAGTCCACATAAACATATTTTTTCTCTCGTTCATTTTAGTTTTGATAGTCCGAATATTGTTCTGTGTTATCCAAACAATAAATGCACACCACTGCGCTCACACATGAACGGAGTCAGCGAATCACAGCGCTTCAGTGCTGCTGTGTCTGCAGCTCAGCGGAGAGGGGAAAAAACCCCATTACCCCTCAAATCGCCTACTGCCAGAATTAAGATTAAACTATTTTGACACAAATGCGAACATTTAGAATAAATGGAAGATTCTGGGACTAAAGCATTGTTTTGTAAAATAAGGCCTAATAAACAGGTTAGGTTAAGACAAAATACTGTCTTAACCTTTATTACGACAGTAATTGTTGTGCAGAAAGTTTGCCTAGACAGTTTTGGAGAAAATGTTTTTTACAACACAGTAAAACTCATTTTATCCCAATAAATGTTGTACCATATGGACTATTTCATATTGCCCAGATAAAGCCAGAGTCATAAGAGCGCTGTGTACCTTGAGGCAGTAGTATCCCACCAGACACAGCAGAGAGATGACAGTGTGGAAGACGGCCAGGAAGCGCAGTGTGGGTAACATGTAGCCGGTGCTCTCCTGAAGCACAAACTCATCCATGTCGAACAGCGTATTCTCATCGTCTTCCTCCTCCTCTTCCTCAGCTCCCCAGCTGCTCTCCTCAGAGACCTCTTCTTCAACCTCTCCAGTCACCTTACAGTCACATTTAAATAACATTACCAAGACATTTAACTTTTACTTGCAAGAAAGTTACTAGACAAGTTTTTTCTGTTTCACATTACCTTCAGTAAACAATATTTTAACAATGACATTTGATCAGTCAGATGAATTTAGCTATGTGGCTGAAAGATTCATCTCCCCAACCCCAAGCCCTGATAAACAGTAGAACAGTGATGGATACCTTGTAGAATAGCAGAATGAAGTTGATGGCAAAGCACACAAACAGGGCAAGGAAACGGAGGTTGTAGAAGTTTCGAGCCAGATAATTCTGAAGAAAATGACAAGAAAACATAATTAATAAGACCATTCCATTTAACATTTTTATTCTAGCTTTTTAAATTCTGTGAATGTATATGTGGAGACATACTTTACATCAGCACCTGAGCAGTAATACACTTACAATGTTTTAGCCCTCCGCTGACAACAGTAGGAGGTGAAGAATTTTCAATTTAAAGTTGATATACAATACAAAATCAAAGGTTAAGTTAAGGTTAAGGTTCATTCATTCATCGTCTACCAGTCGCAGGTGACTGGAACCTATCTCAGTGCCTTTGGGTACACCCTGGACAGGGCTCAGCTCGTCACAGGGACAACCAGGAGACACAACCATTCACTCTCACATTGTTTCTCTAGGGTTGTTTTAGTTTTAGGCTTTTTAGAGTGGCCAATTTACCTAACACCTGCATGTGTTTAGAAGGTGGGAAAAACCCGGAGAGAACCCAGGGTAACACAGGAAGGACATGCAGACTCCACCCAGAGGGATCATGTGATCAAACCCATGATCTCCTTATTGGAAGGTGGGAGGTCTAACAGCTCTGCCGCCATGCCCCCCCAGGATAAGGTATACTTTATAAATTCCTCATGAGGGAAATTCATTCTCTGCATTTGACCCATCCTTCAATGCAGCTGGGGCAACCTGTCAGGAACTGCAACGCAGCGGCCAGGGGCCAATTTTCAGATCTTGAGCTTAGCTTGGTCAGGAATTTAGCCGGAGGATTTTACTTACGGTGCATGTTTATGATTGACGGGGGAAACCAAAGCCCAGAGGAAATCCATCCAGACACAGGGAGAAATACGCAAACTCAGCAGAGAAAGGCCACCCAACCACGCAACCTTCTTGTTGTGAGCCGAGAGTGCCAGCCACTCAGCCAGCGTCCCGCCAAACCCCGCTATAATTATTTTCCTGTCTTATTTACCCTTGCAAAGTTTATTCAGAGTGATTCATTAATGTTTTCGTAATTTTTATTCTCTTGCATTCAAGACGCATTGGTTTCCAACAAATTTTTCTGTGGCAATTTTAGCACGAATTAAAAAAGAAATCCACTGATTGCTATCAGCACGGTCTGGCACTTTGTTGTGATGGCGTTTACAGTGACTGTAAAGGGGAAATCGGCACTGCAGTTTTTAACATAAAGTCAGCAGACTTAGCTTGTTTCTTTTATTTAATTGTTCTTGATCAATATTGCGATTAAAAATGTCAAAATTATAAAATAATGACCCATGGGTGTCATAGATTATAACTAGCAGGAAAAAGCGTATTGTGTGCTCTTTAAGTGTGTTGTCAACATGCAGTGAGGAGAAAGATGGTAAAGGAAATGTAAGCACTGAATCAAACAGAACAAGTCCAGAGAAGATGTGTGGATTACTTGAAAATGGGTGTTCGGTTGTTATATAATTGACGTGCATACCAGGGATTTGGTCAGATAGATGTCCAGTACAGCAAACACACTGGACATGAAGGCAGGAGATGGTTCTTTGGGCTGACTGGATCTAGATCTAGGCTTCTCCTCTGCCGCCGGCGCCGTGGCCTCCTCCTCCTTTGGTTTGTCCCCTTTCTCTTGGTTCTCTGTGCTGCATAACCCAGAGAAGAAACCACACCACTTCTTCAACAAAATGTTCAGCAGTAAATAGCAATGAGTAAATATTCTTTTCTTCCTTTTAGATATTTTTAGGATTTATTTTGTATTTTTTAGTATTAATATGAATACAATACAAATTTTGACTCACTCTGCTTTCTCCGGCTCATTCTCGGTTGACTCGTCAGGTTTAGATGCAGCTTTCCTCTTGTGGTCGGCCCCTGATCCCTCGCTCAGTTCGGACACGTCTCCCAGACCCGGCTCCACGTGTTTCCCGCCTTCTTTTTTCGACGCTCCCAATAGTTCCATCAGCACGTCGGCCTCAGCCACTTCTCCGGTGGGTGCCATAGCTGTTTCCAAGCTGCCTGTTGACTCCATCGGGTCCACTTTCTCCCCTTCTATCACATCTCCATGGATACCAAACTGGGTGGGGTCAGGCATGTTACCGAGAATGTCTGTCACCTTAATATTTTTGGCCCCCTCCACAAGGCCACCGCCAAACATAGAAGACCAGATTAGGTGGAAGAATCCGAAGATGAGGCCAAAGATTCCCTTAAAGAAGCCAATGAAGAGCATCCAGAAGAAGGAGAAGAAGCCAGTGATCACCTCCTTAATGCTCAGTTTTCTCACTTTTTTAAACTGTTTGCGTAGGTTTTTAAGTGAGACCATTTGGCGCGCACTAGCAATTTTGCTTTTGACGGAGCGGCAGGCGCTAGTGAAAGCAGACACAGACTCTGGCTCCTCCTCGTCTGAGCGCTCCTCCAGGAAGCTGTGGCCCTCCTCCTCATCCTCCTCCTCAACCTGCTCCACCTCGTCGGGCTCTGAGATCTGAGAGGCCAGCTGCATCTCAAATATAGTATCCTCACAGAAGTTGACAAACATCTCCATCTTCTCGCTCTCCCCGCCCTCATTCACCACGTCAAAGATGAACTGACGCTTGGACTCTTTAACCTGGGGCTTCTCCCACTGCTCCCGGCTCGACTCGCTGATCTCAAAGTAAACCCTTTCAATGCGTTTGGCACTGCCCATGATTTCTATACGGCCTAGATATGGCTCAAAGTAACCGAGCAGACTCTCTGCCACATCCATGAAGCTACCCAGGCGAGAGTCGTGTGGCATGTGCTCAGAGAGGTTAGTCAGCAGCACGGCCACGTTGAAACCGATTTCTTTGGCCGGTTCATGGAAACGCTCCACGAACTCTTTGTAGTTGAACATATCGTTCTCGTCAGCCTCCGCACAGGACAGCAGGAACTCAATCTCTGACTGAGTGTACTGCTTCTGGCTCTCCATAGATTTCTGAAACTCTTTCTTTGAAATAAGACCCTTACACTCGGGATCATACTCTTTAAAGTTGTCAGATGTGGTCAAGTCTTTCAGCTTCAGGAACATGTCAAAGAACTTTAGGATCATCTCCACATTGCTTGAAGACTCCACCAATGTGTCCACCATCTGCTTTCCAATTGTTCCATTAACCACATTACCTTTATGTGTGACAGAAGCATTCACAAGTGTAAGAGACAAAGAATCTATTTGTGAAACGTAGCACATGTCAACTCTTCTTACCCTCAAGCAGAGACAGCAACATAACCACCATATCTTTTTGTAAATCCATCAGTTCCTTCAACAACTCAATCTGACTGGAATCCTATAGAAAAAAAAGCCAATGTTATTGTTATCCTTAAAAATATTATCACTATTTTACACTACAATTATTACAATTTATTTTACAATTTTAAGATTGAAACAAATTCTGGATACAGACAAATATACAAATATATTAGTTACTCAGTGTAAAAATACTTCGTTGTAACTTGTTCATTGTCTTGCATGTAAACTGCGCGTATGTACATTTTGTTACCACTGTTTGCAAAAGAATTTCCCCTTGGGGATATAATAAAGTGTTGAAGTTGAAACTGTGCTGTACCTGTGAGAGCTTCATTTGCAAGTTGGCAAATACATGTAAGAAGCCCACTACTGCATCCCACAGTCTGCTGTGTGCCAGACTCTGCTGGTTTCCAATGCATGGACCCTACAAAAGACAAAGGGAAAATGTAAAACAACTCTGAAATAAATTCAACCATTAAACATTATTCTTACACTCAATGGTAATGTTTATTGTAAGTACCCTATTACAAATACTTGGGCATCTGGATCGATGAAAAACTCTCTTTCAACAAACACGTACAAGAGCTGACAAATAATCTTAAAGCCAGATTGTCATTCTTCTATAGAAATAAAAAGTGTTTTTCTCTTAATTGTAGTTAAAAGTTAATCCATGCTACATTTCTCTCAGTTCTGGATTATAGTAATATTATTGTAAGAGTCATTCTCAATCTGAGAATGACTCGTGGATGAGAGTCAAAACGTTGTTTTTTTCTAAAACAGTGTCTAGATGACTACAACTGAATCTTTTTCTACAATGGAATACTCCTGGGCGAATGAGGGATTACACCGACATGGTGCTTATGCTTATTCTACAGCAACAGTTTTAAAACCTCTGAACTCGGTTTATCATTCAGCTCTAAGGTTCATTACAGGAGAAGGATACAGAACTCACCACAGTCAATTATATTCTAAAGTAGAATAGCAATCATTGGATTCAAGGAGTGACCAGCACTGCCCTATGTTTGTGTATAAGGTATCATATTTGTTGAACTTCAGATCAAGTATTCACTGCTTGAGATCTCAGGACATTTTTATTTTACAATCCCACTGTGTCAACACAGAGACAGGAAAAAAGGCCTTCAGCAAATTTAATTTGCTCCTCGTCACTCGAACAAAACACAGAGGCTATTTGAATTAAATTATTTAATGCCTTTTATTAATTTTAAAGCACTGGTTAAGGACTGCCCGCAGCACCGGTGCACTTGTTTTATATGATTTTATCTCATAGTGTATGTGTAAGTGTTTTTATGTATTTGTTAATTTTATTGATTGTTTTATTGAATGTTTTATTGGCATTTCATTTGGATATCCTGTGTTTGTTTGCTTAATCTGTATTTTTTGTATTTTTTAAACAATGTGCTCACGAAAAAGAGAGTTTCTCTCATTGGGGTTTCCTTGTATAAACGAAAAATAAAAACAGACCACTGTGAGTTTCACCTGAATGTACTCTGTGAGAGAGTTAAAGATCTGTTTGGCCACATCCAGAGCTTTAGAGAAGTTGAGCCTTCCAGTGTCGTCAATCACTTCTTTCCCAGAATAATACCAGTAGAAGTCACTGATAGATTCCTGTAGAGCAGAGGAAAATAATGTACTTAAAATTAAAGCAATGATGCCAATCCTGACATTTTCGAACCTGAAGGCGCAGCAGGTAGTCCACTGTGCTGATGATTATGTTGACTGTTGTGGTGTTTCCAGTTTGTGTTCTCAAGAAGTTCTGGAAATCTGTTTTAATAATGAAGATAAATTTCGGCCTTACACAAGTAAATGAAAATATAAAATGGTTACACAAAAGACCTCACCTCCATTGTGCCCCTCACACAGAAGTTGTAAAAACCGGAACAAGTCTTTGGTAAAATCATCGTTTTGTAGCACTTTGGAACCTTGAAGGAATACTTTTGTCAATACAAATTCAAAGTTCATAAGACTAACCCAAGTTTGAATTTTATGAAAAGGATATGAGGTTCCCTCAAAATGATTTCATATTAGGCAAGCATATGTAATGTCATTTTGAAATAGTGGTCTTTAGATTGCAGGTTGAAAACCGAATCCAAAGTGTGTTTTGGGCTTAAATTGGAAAACAAAAGAATAATTCCAGAAGCTGAAGCATGTGCAGGTAGAACCCATGTGAAAGTTAAAATGTGTATAAAAATAGCCTTTTTTAAATGAGACCCAAATCCAAAACACAAAGCTTTGCTTAGGCTGTGGCAAACCTTGACTCAATCTCTTAGAGGTGGCACTGGGCCTCAGGACAGATGATCAGTGATGGGACTACATTAGTAACACAATTTCACACAAAGGACAGGCAGTGTATGTGGAGATGGCCTTCAGCTTAACAGTCTGCATGCACAGGTTTCCTGCTCACTGGGGCCACCAAAGGAAGCAGGGAGAATGGACCACAGATATATGAAGAGGACATTCAGGGTGATGCATAGCCAAATCAGGACGATCTAAGTTTGCTATTTACCCCGCTGAGTGTGGACTGCCATCGATGGGTTTTAAAATGACAGGAAGGAGACAAAGAATTCACCAAGACATAAGCAAAAAGAGAGGACATTAGGTTACAATACATAGAGATATAAATATATTAGCTACGGGTGTAAAACTCAAAAGCATGCAGTTCAAATCAATATATGAGCCAAATCTGTTCACTTAAAGATTAAATCATATTGACGTTATGAACATACAATGAACTGTTAAAGACTCTTTGGAAATGTATGATGAAGACGAACACTTTGATGAAAAGTGGGGAAAGCTGGATTAATGCTGGACCATGTGCTCTGGGATTAGCCACTTGTGTTAGTGCACCACAGACCACCTCTCTGAGCTAAACACCCTGCAGCACCAGCCTCATGTGCAACAGAATCTACACCAAAAAGCAATAATATTATTCATAATAATAATATGGAGTGTATTCAGTCACTGCATACTCAGCGGTGGTAAGCCACAGCTGCCCTGGAGCAGACTGGTGGAAGCGAGATGGCCCCTTCAACCACCAACCACTCATAAACCTCAAGGCAAAATGGGTGAAGTATCTTGCCCAAGAACACAACAACAGGCTTTAACCACTTCAGCCACAGACGATAAAATGATGTAAGATCAGGCATTAAGGCGAGACACAGCAATGCATCATTTATTGTTTTCTTTTTTACGTTATCATTCAGAAAAACTACAATTACAGATGGAATTTTGGATATCTTACTTAGTATTTGACAATGTTTTATTTATTATTTGTTCTTTACTCAACCAGAAATTTCCACTGAATTTTGGAATCTCTTTTTCAGGGAGTCCTGGCTTCATAGCCTGTCTTATATGATTTTAAAGGTAGGTGGAAATTGGAGCACCCGAAGGAAACCTACGCAGACACGGAGAGAGCACATGCAAACTCCATTCAGAAACCCTGGACCTTTTTGCTGTGAGGCTGAAATGCTAACCCCTGTACCATCGTGCCAGAATTTAAAACTTCAACAAAGCAAGCATAAAGTAGGTATCAGCAAACCCATCTGCAAAAACTCAATTAAGTACAAGGTGACATTTACATCCCAGCGTGAGAAAATACATTTTATTTTTCCTGCAAAGCCGAGCCTTAAAACACAAGCAGATTGTATATGTCTTTGGAACACTCGTTTACATTTCGCATGGTTCAGCATTAGAACTTTAAACAGATTCATTCAAAAATCCCTCAACAGTGTCTCTGAAATGTATTTCATCCATGTAAAGCAAGGATCTAAATAGAAATTGTAGTAAGTGTTTTACTTACTTGAACCTTCCTCAGTCACCATCCCAAGTCCTTCTGCTTTATTCTGCCTCTCAAATGCATTCAAGTCCAGGACACTGGCAAGACACAATTATGTGTTGCATTAACAAATATTTGTGTCATTTCATTTCTTAAAATGTTTGTACTTCCTACCTGCATGACTGCATAAGTCCTGACAGACTCTTGAAAAAGCCAGCATCTCTCTTTTCTTTCAAATAATCAAGCATTTTCTGACATTTGAAAGGGAAATACAATTACAGTCAAAACACACAATACACAATACTCCAAAAACCACAGCCATGGTAATGTTTCCACTGTTAACCCATACGTTTATTATCTAAATGCAGTGACATCATAGACCTTGTAAATGTTGTCCAGCTTCTCAATTTGTACATTTTCCTGGAGATACTGGATATTATTACCATCTAGAATGTAAGCTGTGTCAGACAGTATCCCACCTGTTGGACGTGCACATTGCCTCCGTTTAAGATGGCAATTCCCAGTTTGAGGGTGCAGGTTACCATTGGGCCCAGTCGACCTAAAGGCAGACGATGAAGACAAACAAACTAAAGATTCTGTATTTAACTTTTTACTCTAAATTCACAAGGGAACACTGAGAGAAACAATGAAAGCGTACAAATGATGGTGCTTTGTACTATTCATTATAACTTCTTACCTTTACTGGCACTGATCATCTGTAGCACCATCTCCGCTGCTCCACGGGCGTGCAGCCTTGCCTGCTGATACAGGATCTTCTGCTTTTCCATCTCTTTTTCCTATTATTAAAAGGTACAAATGTGTTTGTAGTGGGTTATTTGTGACTGTATTACCATAAGTCTGTTATATTAAATCAGAAACCTCAAATGTCTTTTCTTTTCCTTCTTCCTCTTCCTCTTCTTCGTCCTCTGCACAGCTCTACAAAAAAAGAACTGTTTAGGTCAAACAATTATGAAAACAAATCCCAGTTTAAGTCAATACCTTTGCCATCATGTCTGCATATGCAATATACAAAGGGTCTTCTTCCAAGTGACTGCAAAGAATCGTAGTGGCTCTTAATTCAGTGCTGTTCTATAATGTGGTCCATTTAAGTCTGAAGGCTCACCTTCTCTCTGTCAGGGCATTGTGGCTGAAATGGAGGATGAGTTGTTGAAGAGGATCAGGCTGAACCTCAGCCACCTCTTCTTCCTCCTCCTCCCCCCCAATCTTGACTGGGGTTTTCTGAAGAATACCACACAGTTTAAAGTAAATGATAATCCCACAAAGGGTACAACTTCAGACAATTTAAAATATCATCAATGTTTCCATTGATAAAAAACATTACATTCAAAGAGCATGCAGATGTGATAACATGGAACGACTTGACAAGAACGTAACCTTACAACCGTCAATGCACATGCATTTCAAATCAATCAGAGGCAAGCTGTTAGGCAATTGGTGATAATGGCTTTACATGAAAGATTTCACAATGGACTGTAATAACGCCTTAAACTCCTGAACATTTGGAACATTTTAATGTATGCACTTTTCAACCCAAGATATAATCGTTTTGATGAGGTCGCTGAACATTTGTACTGACTATGAAATGTGACCGCAAACATGCCACGTTACCACGGCAACAGAAAGTACTGTACGTTACAACTCACAGACTTAAAGTTACAGCGAAAAGACAACGGATGGTTGGATCTATATCCGACAGCTAAACAGCTATACAACCTTCTTACCACTGTTGTCACAAAGGCATAGCCTGCTTTCCTACAGCTGAGAGCGCTGGAGCGGACCCTGTGTCTCCTGAGGTGGTCATGCAGTCTCTGGCCCCTGACGGACCTGTGTGTGAAAGGTTTGGCTCGCCTACAGGGAGAGGCCCGGGGTGCTTTGGCCCAGTCTCCCACACGAACACGCTCCCACGGCTCAACGGGCACAGGCCTTAAGAAGCATTCAGCAGACAGGACTGGCAGAGAGGTGCCAATGCAGGGCACACAGGACGAGGGCAAGACAAGCCCAGTACTTACTGCCAGATCCTGAACTAGCTTCTCCTCAAAGGAGTACTCCTCTGTCTCTATCCATAGTCTCTGATAGGCCGGGATGAAGAAGTTGATAGCACGATGCCTGGGGAGGGGAACATGAGGGAATGGGGAGTGAATGAAGAGGATGGGGAGGTAGAGTGGCATTAGGGTAGGTCCTGGTGAAGGAGAGATGTGAAGGAGGGGTTACACGAGTGCAGTTCAAGCAGGAGGCAGCTCAATGTGGAGGCCACTGACTCTTCTGACTGGTCAGTTAAAATATGCAATTGTTATTTTGGGTAAGATAAGCATTCACACTCTAAAAGAAAAATAACAATAACCAAACAAACAAGTATATTATGTCCAATATATAAGCTGACCGATCAGAATCAACAGTCAGGAAAGAACTGGTTGCTGGGCAGAGCCTGGTCCTGGTGATGAGGGGAGTATTAATGATGCATTCGCCTAGTTCCACTTTACCGTGAGCAGAGAGAACAGGCGGTCAAAGCTGGAGGCTTTGAATGCCCTTTCCAGCCAAACCACACGATAGCCATTCAGGAAGTAATTATTAATTTTGTATCTGAGGAAGAATGAGGAAGTGTTATGTAAAAACAACACAGAAGAAATAGTGTTACTAAAAGGAAGGTGATTTTACATAGACACACAATAAAACAAATGTCCCCCACAAAAACATGGTTCTGCTTCTGTTAGAAATTAGTATCTTCAGTGGCAGATTACAGATAAATGTAATCAAGACATAAAAGACAGGAGTAAAACTCACCTTGGCAGATTGTACAGTGGAGCCATGCGGAAACAGGCCACTACAGCACGTTTGCGCTGTTTGGACAGCAACTTCTGCCAGACACACTTCTTATTTCTCAAAGGCTGCTCCACCTGAAATGTTATTTCAGTAAAACTTGATAAGAATTACTGTAACCAGGTTACAGGACTTTACAGGCGCATTATGTATTAATAATTGTAATAAAATTCTCAAAACGCTTTTTGTAATCATACGCTGCATTATGAAATAAACAACAATTATTACACAAATGATTACAAAGTGCAAGCAATATATTGTTTTCCCATCAAATAGAGCACGTGCCACTAAACCAAAGGTTTAGAGACTTTTTAGTGTCCTATTGATGTATGAATGTGCAAATGACTTTATACTACATCACAGTAGTTTTGGATGGAAATAGCATGGTAATTAGGCTTCACAACAGAGCACGTCTCTCACTCCAGTTTGGGTTAGGTTTATTTTCTGGTAATAAATGTAAATCCAAAGGAAAAACTAGAATTTTCTTAGAAATACAGTAATATACAGTGAGGAAAATAAGCATTTGAACACCCTGCAATTTTGCAAGTTAGGGTTAGAGAAAATCAATGTTAATATTTGTTACAGAAGCCTTTGTTTACGATTACAGCGGTCAAACGTTTCCTGTAGTTCTAGACCAAGTTTTCACACACTGCAGCAGGAATTTTGGCCCACTCTTCCACACAGATCTTCTCTAGATCTGTCAGGATTCAGCAACACGGAGTTTCAGCTCCCTCGAAAGATTTTCTATTGGATGTAGGTCTGGAGACTGGCTAGGCCACTCCAGAACCTTGATATGCTTCTTACGGAGCCACTCCGTGGTTCTCCTGACTGTATGCTTCGGGTCATTGCCATATTGGAAGACCCAGCCACGACCCATCTCAATGCTCTGACTGAGAGGAGGTTGTTGCTCAAAATCTCGCAATACATAGCCCCATTCATTCTCTCTTTAATACAGTGCAGTCGTCCTGTCCCCTGGACAGAAAGGTATCCCCAAAGCATGATGTTTCCACCCCCATGCTTCACAGCAGGGATGGTGTTCTTGGGATGGTACTCATCATCCAAACACGGTAAGTGGAGTTTATACCAAAAAGTTCTATTCTGAACTCATCCAACCACATGACTTTCTCCCATGACTCCTCTGGATCATCCAGATGGTCATTGGCAAACTTCAGACGGGCCTGGACATGTGCTGACTTAAGCAGGGGAACCTTCTGTACGAGGCATGATTTTAAACCGTGACAAAATAGATATTAACCTTTGAAACTGTGGCCTCAGCTCTCTTCAGATCATTGACCAGTTCCTCCTGTAGTTCTGGGCTGATTTCTCACCTTTATCATTATTGATACAGCATGAGGCGAGCTCTTGTATTGAGCCCCAGTCCGAGAGAGATTGACAGTCATCTTTTTCACCAAGCTTGCCAATTGCCCCGTAAGCCCTTTCCAGCCTAGTGAATGTCTACAATTTTGTCTCTGGTGTCTTTTGACAGATCTTTGGTCTTGCCCATGGTAGTAGTTGGAGTTTGCTGCATAAAGACACCTGTCCACCCCCCAAATCAGTCAAAGAAGCTCAAACAGGTGCTACTAATTTTGATTAATAAGTGGAGTAGAGGTGAACTTTTTAAAGGCAGACTAACAGGTCTTCGAGAACCAGAATTCTTGCTGATTGGCAGGTGTTAAAATACTTATTTGAAGCAATAACATACAAATAAATTATTTAAAAATCATACAATGTAATTTCTGGATTTTTTTTTCAGATTGTCTCTCACAGTGGAACCTACGATGAAAATTTCAGACCCCTTCATATTCTCAAGTTCTCCCCCTTTAAGTGGGAGAACTTGCAAAATTGCAGGATGTTCCAAATACTTATTTTCCTCACTCTATAAACAGGTCTATAAGCATGAACCCCCTGTTATCCCCGTTACCATCCTATAACCATGTTTTTACCTACTTCACAGAGGTAAAGTACTAGCCATTTTCTGAAAATAAATTAAGTTGAATACCTGCATTTTGTAATAATTTCCTCCATATGTAATATACACACAAAACCCCATTTGGAGCATTAAAAACTGCAAAGTAATAATGTAAAGAGCAATAAAAATGGAGCAAGACCCCATGACATGACATGGCCCTGTACCTGCTCCAGATGGAAAACAGCAGCAGAGATGCTTTGCACACGATCCACTGTGTGCTCTGGGTTTGCTGGTTCCTCACTCTTTACAACCACATCTTTATACAAATTCAACTGCCACTGGACTGCTGGGTCCTCAGACTAGAGGAATACAAAAGGATGTATAAAATCGATATAAATATATGATTTTCACAAAGAAGTTCATTTGCATATAACAATAAAATCATATAATTTAACCTTGTCCTGGAGATGAAGATTCTGACGCAAGTGGTCTTTCACCTCATCGTCAGTATCTCTCTATGACAGAAAATGAGCACATTACAGAGAACAAAATTACCAGCAGGGGGCATGGTTTAGCTACTAAATAAACTTAAAGTACAGTACAAAGCACCACAAAACTAAATACCAGGAAGCTGAGGCATAATAATGAATGTTAAATAGCAAATCATTTACCATCATGTATTATGTGTACATGAATTGAGCGAATGAGTCCCACGCATATGCATACACTCACCAGACTGTAGCGTATTTTGGCCAGGGAGATGAGCTCCTGGTCTCCTGGGGTGCACATGTTTAAGCCAACAGGCAGCATTTTCTTCAGAGCAGCTACAATGAGTGACGTCGGGATGGAGTAATATTCACCACGACGCCGTTTGTGTTTTCTTTCCTGGTCCCCACCTGACTGCAAAGGGTCAGTCATTACCCAGATGAAATAAGGAAGACCGTTGCAACCATATACAAGAGTAAAATGTGTAACATATAATGACATAACAATCCTTAATTTAAATACTGTAAAAGTGATTTACAAAGGAATTGTATCTTACCTTTGACATCTTTGCCTTGCCTTCTCCAGTGAGGAAGCCCAAGTTGTTAATTTCATTCTGCACCACAAAGTTTTGTTCTTCCCGCTTGAAGTTCTGTTTTTAAAAGTGAAGAGTCACTTCATAAATACATGGTAAGACACTTGAATAAGAAACAGTGAGTCAAGCATACGTTTGACTTGCACCACAGGATGAAGATCTCTGCAACCATTCGGAAAAGCTCAGTGGAGTTCTCATCAGGTTCCTTCAGCCATCGGGACCTGAAATAGTTTACACTGTAACTTCCGCGCATGCAATGCTGTTTAAACTTAGTGAAGCATACCTGTTATTATCTACATAACGGATGAGCATGGGGTAGAAGGCGTAAAGGTCCCTGCAGAGGACAGCAAACTCGTCCAGAATGAGCAGCTCCGCCTCCTGGTTATCTCCTTTGCCATCAGCCTTCAACAGCTCCTCTTCAGCAGCAACCTTAATAATTATTTAGCAGTTAAGTTTCATATGGTTCTATTACAGAGAAGATACTGTACGTAACATACATGTATTTAGTATAATTACCTTTACTGTCTTCTTCCTGAGTTTGTCTAATGTAGGTAGAAAATGAGTTCGAAGAAGATCAGCCCCGGCTTTGCAGATAATTGGTTGCGAGTAAACTGCAAGAGACAAAACAAGGGCAACTGAGACGTAGCACCAAGTAAGGGTAGCAGGTTCAGACCTAACCTGAGCGTATGTCACTTGGCAAAACACTTTACCCAGTGTTTTACCCACTGCCAACCCTCAAGTATTTACTATTGTTACTACTATTACTACAAACATAGATCATTCTATTACATTTTATTCATGGTAAACCATAATATAGATCTAAAACGGCTTAGTAATTGAACAGAACTTATAACCCCCACTTCATAGTGATATTTCACAGTAGCAAGAAACAGTTTTGTAGTTACTTGTTTTTATTGTTGAAAAATGGCTATGTGACCTTTTTGAAGCCTACATCTATGACCCGGAGTCTGAATTTTTAAAATAATCATAAGTAAGAACAGAGCAGTGGGTGGAGATAGGGGGAAGTCCAAAACAGGCATTTTCTAAACAGAAACACTGTTATAACATTGTTAAATCTCTCTTTTGCACACAAAAAGAGACAATGTCTAACTCCACATATTTTGATAAATTGCTCAGTGTTTTGTGTTGCACCTTACTGCCGAGACAAGTTCCTATGTCTGTGAAGTTGTTCATTGACAATGGCAATAAACCCCTTTCTGATTCTGATTCTGATTCTGAAATGATCCAACTTAATACCTGCAATTCTTTTCATCCATGGGGCGTCATCAGTGCCTAAGTTGTTATTGAGAATCCTGAGAATGTTTCCCAGGGTGATGCTGAGGTGTTCCGAGGTCACCATGGTGCAGCACAGAATGTCCGGAGGCGAGTTCTCTGGCCCTTTCTCCCACCAATACGACAGATAGTTGCACAGCATGGGGAGGATCACCTCAATGACCTTCAAAGGAAATACTCATTTAGAAAGTGTATCTAAGTCAGAGTCGGTTCATATGGCGTTTGGCCTCCACCTGTGACATCTCACTGTAACGAGCTCCTGTTTCAGAGATATCATTCACATCCTTGAGCAGTTTGTCGAGGCAAGGCATTTCTGGGCACATCTCCTCCACTGTGTCAGGCATACTCAGAACTGAACAAAGAATATAACAAGACTGTTTAAATGAAAGCGTTACACCTACTGATTCATTACAGACGAGCAGCGCTTCCACATACTGGCCCTCTCTCTGGGCGTCTTGGTGTTGAACACTGACAGTGGGTTGTATGTATTAAGAGGCGGCTCTAAAAACGCTACAGGCATAGCTCCCACCAGGGTTGCAAGGCTTTCACCAAGTGCAGGCAGATGTCTGGGTGAAAAGACACATACAGCAAAAACAGTCATTTGAGTTAATCTTCAGTGTAAGTGTTTGATTTAGAACAAAATTAATGATTAATTTCCCACCTCTCCATAAATATGTTCTTTCCAGTACCGAGAGAGTACAAGCATGTGAGGATTCGGTAACAGGACAACTGCACATCATCCACTGAAAGCAATTAAAAAATAATTACAAAAAGGCAATGCAAGGACAATTTGAAGCTTCAAATAGTAAAAGTAAATCTGAAAACGTACACAGGAGATCTGCCGCAAATCTATACGTAGTAATGTGTTCAAAAATGGCAACCAGAACCGGCAGTAAGGCCACAGTCACGTAGGTGATGCTCTGGCTGACACTCTTCATTTGGGCTCGTGATTGTAGGAACTTTCCCAGTTTCAACATCTCCAGTAGCTTATCAAGATCTTCTGCTGCATTCTCGAAGAAAGTACGAACTCCAGCCTTGACCAACTCTGACCCGGACTTCATCACCGTTCTAGGAGAAAAGTGAAACAAAGATAGCACGTTAGCAAAGGCATTCAACTGTTAGTAAAATCTCAAATGCCATTCTGTTTCAATACAAACAAGTACACAGTCTTACCTCGTGTCCAGTGAATGCGCGAGGATGTCCAGACAGCTCACCATGATTGCAGAGTCACTTCCTGCAATACAAATACATGCCTATAGCTGTACACTTCAGGGCAAAGAATGCAGAGTTCAGACCTTACCAAAGAGAGAAATCCTGTGTCTGACAAGAGCTGCCAACTTACAGAAAAGGCTAGAAAAGACAAAGTCAAGAAGGTACGGAAGAATTGAATTGAAGGAAAAACACAATGGAAAAAGAAATAGGAAACGCAAGCAATAGTACAAAAATTAAACGTTCCAACTTCACAAATTCATGCACTGTTTATACCTGGTGATCATCTCCTTTTCCTTATTAGAGGCACATCCACAGCTGCTCAGGGCCATGTTGGGTGTGGACAGGAAATATAGAAAGTGGTTCTTAAAGGCTTGATCTATGAGTGGAAGTAGCACCTATAAAGGTACAACATATAATAGTCAAATAAAAGTGAATTGAAAACCAAAAAAATGAATGCAGTGATGGACAAACCTTTGCAAAGAACTTGATTTCTTGGTCATGTGGAGATTTGTCTGTTTTTCCGCTCGTGGCCATAGCCTCTGAAGTTAAAATCATTGTATACAGTTATAGTTGAATGGATAGATCAAATGAAATGATTAACACACAAAACATACCCAGATGAGCAATAAATTCTTGTGCAGAATCCACATATTTAAGCAATGTTTTGACAAACTTGTAGGCATGGCGCTTTTCTATAGATGACGAGTCCTGCTCCATATCTTTCATACCCCTGTGTACAACAATACATATCCAATGTCAGTTTACTGCACAGGCCTATCAACTATGAAGGAAGCAGTAGTTTGTATGGCAGCAAACCTTGTGACAGTATATCCGCTGATCTGCAGGAACTTAAAGAGCTCTTGGGCTTTCTCTCTGTCTCTGTGCTTCTCTTTAGCCGTCAGGGTGTCATAGGGAACCAGCAACGGGTGGGTCCCTCCTCCTTCACATTCAGTTAGAAAGTATAGTCAGAGATTGTAAATGTAACAAAAATGCAATATTTATGCAAACCTTTGCTCATTAGCTCCATCTTTTTCTTTTTAGCCCAAATGTTGTGGTAGTTTTCTGCAACTACTTCAACCATGCCCTGTAGATTCAATAACATACTAAAGTTTTTACTTTTCCGTTTAGTTTGAAAATAGTTTTAAAGAATGAGGGTCGACCTGTAGTTCTCTTGACAAAGTGACATTGTGCAGGGCCACTGGAGCAGGACTGAATCCATTAGCCTACAAGGACAATGAATAAATGTAAACTAAGCTAACAGCTTTTCAGTAGTGGCATTATGACAGCTTATACATCAAGAGAGCACAGGCTTGTTGTATTCTAAATACACAGCTATAACTGCTCACGATACCTTCTCACTATCTCGTGGTTGGGGCACGGCTTCTCCTTCCTTGGTCCGTTCAATATTCCAATCCATTGCCAGCATGCTCTTCAGTGACTCCTTCACAGGCCAGCGATAGGTTTCTCTCTCCTACAGAAAACAACTTCAATGCTTAGGTAGCTTTGGTGATGACTGATGTCTGATACTGTGGTAATGTGTGCATGTACCTTGTCACTCAGAGATTTATAAGGCTTCAACAGAGGATGTGTTTTGGCTTGATCATCAATACTGTCCCCAAGTGTCCAGCCTGCTGACACCTACAACAACAGTTCCTCATGAGAAACAAAGAACGTCAGCAGTGAAATAGGCACATACATCATGTCTCACAGACTGGAACATACCTTCTCTGAGGACCATTTTTCATGGGAATGCTCTGCATATTTGTTGGCAATGTATTCAAGTTTTTCAGGAAGGGAGATGCTATAAAGAGTTTGTGCAGTTTAGGCTTAGACATATGTTTTAGAACACAATAAACTATTAAAATGGTTCAATGCATAACGCTTACTTGCTCGTGTTGATTGGTTTGGGGTCAAAATTTCCCTGTGCATCCATTGAAGCCTGTTTCTCCAGAGCAGCCCCAAGAGTGGCATCGACAAAGTCTGGAGGCAAGGCCCCAGCGATGGCACACAGGCACGACTTGGCCATTTTAAAAAGTTCAGCATCATATTTCTACAATAGACAGAATTAGGTTTGATATGCTTGGTTTTATTCAGCCAGCGCACAAAACGTGGGGAATTAAAATGAGACAGAAGAGATGAAGCACTAGGGTATTGTACATGTAACAAAAGCCTGTGACAGCAATTGATAAATGATTAATCTTTTTCAACTTCATCTTTTTTTAGCTTTGCTTCAGCTGTACAAGACCATTGCGGTTCTTCACACCTTTACAAAAAATATTAACAGTGAGGGAAACATTATGCAATTATTCCATTCATGTGGTTATACCTTCTGAGAGAGGGATTCAAAAATCCCCCAAAATAATTTCTTTGTCAGGAGCAATTCCTCTTCAGAGGCTATACCAAAGCTGCCCATCCCAGAGGGCAGACAGTAGTACTTCCAGTTCTGTTCATAGTGGTTTGTTAACAACTACAAGAGAGAAAAGACAATAAATGTAAGTATAATTAAATTAGCGTAGATTTTTTAAGATTATTTATGGATTTATTAGATAATTAAAGTTTTATGTAAACGGTTACATCTGATGTGAGTAACCTGATTTATATCTGATTGTTCACACATGTACAGGTCTTGACCAGATAAAAAATGCAAAAAAGGGCAAAGTAACCCTATCCCAAAAATGAAAGCGAAAATGTTAAAGAGTGAACGAGTTATTTTAATTTGATGTAATTTGTCTTCCAATACTTCTAAAAATCCACAAATTAACTGACACATATCACCAGATGTTTTGGTGATCAGCTTTCTGTTGTGCATGTAAACAAACACCAAATATCGGATTATTGGGTTATCTGATTATTGTAGTTATCTTATTTTTACGGCCATGTAAATGTAGCCACTGTGTTACCTTAAGTGGAATCTTGCAGTATTCCGAGAGCATGGGAACATCAAATACAAGTCGTCTTAAAAGCTGTTGCATCATAGATGGACGAAGATGTCTGTTAAAAAGAGGAGTAATGGTTATTCACATTCATTTTGAAGTTCAATTAATAAATGTATTCTTTGACAGAGATACACCATTGGTCAGTAAATGCTAACACATCAGACAGCTATATTACTATGAGAGGCTGCAGCCCACTTTATCACTGAAACTGCTGTTTATGCCTGACACGTTTGGCAGCACTCACTTGCATATAGCCAGCAGACAATCTTCAATAGAATCCCTCTGAGCTTTGGTGAGAGAGCGGCCCTTGGACAGGCGATAGATGGTCTGGAGTGTGGAGTCCACCAGCTGAGCATAGTGCTCTGTGCTGGCAAAGAGAGCAGCACAGCGAGTCAAAAGAGGCAGCAGAGCAGAACCAATGTAGCGGTTCATGGCCAGGGCTGTCTCTGTGGTGCTCAACACCTCCTGTGGAACAAGTACAACAAGTTACACAATACAATCTGATGTCTATTTACGACAAATGCTCAAATTCCACCGGGTGTGTATTTGCTGTGCAATTATATGTAGCTGACCGACGTCAAACAAAGTCTCTTTAAACAAAAAAATCATACATGAATTGACTTAGATGGTCAACTGTTTGTGTAGAGACATGGATCTATCCTATCTTCACCTGACTTGGATAATTGTGGCACTTAAATTGCCTTTGTACAAAGGTATTGTAAAGCAAAACTATGTTTTTTTTTTTAAATCAGTGATAGTCTGCTACACTCTCTTCTGTTACCAGTAGATGATTTGGTTGTCTCACACATTCGGACCATCAGCACAGAAGTTCCACAGGGCTGCGTACTTTCTCCTCTGCTCTTCTCCCTGTACACAAACTGCTGCACCTCCAGCCATGACTACGTGAAACTGATCAAGTTTGCGGACGACACCACCCTCATCGGGCTCATCTCGGACGGGGATGAGTCTGTCTACAGGAGGGAGGTGGACCGGCTGGTGTCCAGGTGCAGCGGTAACAACCTGGAGTTCAACGCCCAGAAGACAGTGGAGATGATCGTACACTTTAAAAGAGACACAGCTTCCCGGGCCCCCCTCACCCTGACAGACTCCCCCATCACCACCATGGACTCCTTCAGCTTCCTGGGAGCCCACCATCAGCTCCCTTATCAAGAAGGCCCAGCAGAGGATGTACTTCCTGAAGCAGCTGAAGAAAGCCAAGCTGCCAGTGCAGATGATGGTGGAGTTTTACACGGCCATAATTGAGTCCATCCTCACCTCCTCCATCACCGCGTGGTACGCTGGAGCCACAGCCAGGGACAAACAGAGACTACAGCGCATTGTGCGCTCTGCTGAGAAGGTGATCAGCTGCAGACTTCTATCCCTGCAGGACCTGTACGTCTCCAGGACCGAGGGACCAGCAGGTCGGCTCCCAGCTGACGCTTCTCACCCTAGACAATAGTCTTTTCCCTTCTGCTGTTGGCCTCATGAACTCATTTTAATACCTGTTACTTTTAATTACTGACTTGTACAATGTCATATTTTTGCACTGGTGTTTTTGTTCTATACGTACTATACATTATTGCATTTATATCTAGTCAAAGTCTATTTGCATTTAAAATCTTATTTTTCCATGCCTTATCATAATTTATATTGTAATAATAATATTGTTTTTCATTGTCTGGTGTAGCACCTTATCCTCTAAAGCAAATTCCTAATATGTGAACTTGTTCACTGACAATGTGAATAAAACCTTTTCTGATTCTTACATTGTCTATTATGTAAAACAACAAAGCTCTGAAACTCACAGTATCCAGAGATGCTGAGGCTCTGAGGTCAGGCAAAAAGCCAACTTCCAACATCTGGAGCAAAAAGGCCTGGTCTTCAATGCCGTACACTCTGTCCAGGAAGAGCACCATGGGAGCCTTGTGGTCCGGGCAGAAACAGGCTGACATATCAGGCTCTTTCACTGAACCATCTGAAGAAAAAAAGTGTAGAAGAAAAAATAAACAGTATTGAAGATGAGGGAATATCTTGTTGCTATGCAAAAAGAATGCAAAAAAAAAACATATCCTGTACCCAAAGTATAAAGGCAGGTGGTTTCTACCGGCAAATACATTAAATATATTATAAATGAAAAGTGTTTGGGAAACAACGTGCCTTTGTTGATCACCGGCATGCTGAGAGGGATGCTGATGACTCCAACCAGATCTGAGGTGGGGACCAGTGAACGCAGGATTGCTCGGATTCGAAGAGCCTCACCTTTGCCAGCATTGATTAACTGTAAAAATTAACAACATTATATGTATTTTGCAGTCTTATGCCCAAGCGCAGTGTGATTTGTCATCCATGCTGCTGTATGATGGAGTGTCGGTCATCTTACATGCATCTCAGGAGCACAGCGCCCCAGCAGGTCAATGAGGGCAGAGTAGAAGGACATAATGGCATTGCCCATGTGAATGACTTCTCCCTCCTCCTCACCAGCTCTGCAGCATAGATTCCAAAACAATTACCATAAAAATACATTTACTTAACAACTATATGAATTACAGCAGTATTTTGGCATTGAACACACTGTTTTAATAGAGCAGAGGGTTATAAATATTGATTTTGACTACTTTCCCAATCTTCCTCCACACTCCAGACTTTAATATCCTTTCCCTGCATACTAATGTGATCTACACCACCAACACTACTAGAAGCACAACAGAAAGCAATGTAAAACTTTGTCAAGCTTAAAATAACGGTGCTTCCAATGAGGCATTGTCATAAGAATTAGACCATTGTTTGTTTGTTTTAATCGCCATACCCTGCAGTGGCTGCAGCCGGAGGGAGATCCAGGGCTGGATCCTCAGCGATCTTAATGGCTTCTTCCATTGCAGCCAGCAGCCCTTGGCCTCCCTCTCCCCTGAGGGCCGGGCCAAAACACTCAGGACGCCTGATCAGCAGCTTCACCACCACATTAGCGTTTTCCTCCACGCTTTCACCTGGAACAACAACACAAGTTTCTGTCTGGAAACTAAAGGTACTCATCTGTCTGACAAACTAACTTTGCATGGACTAAAAGTCAAGGAAAGAGTTGTATTAATCATTGTGTTTCTGGTATGAGGATGGAAAAGTTCTCACCATTGCAGAAAACAGCAAACCTCAGGAAAGACAAGTATCGCTCTCCCTCAATGGGGTTCCAGCCGAGGTCTGGGTAACCCTTGGCAACCAAAATGGCACAGCTCTGAAGACCGCAGCCTGCCAGATACATCACCACCTGCACACAAGCACTACTTAGTTCCCAATTTTTGGTCTGTTTTAGCTGTAACATCTTTTAATGTGTGTGTTAAAAATGTTCTACAACTCTTTTATGTTCACCTTCTCCAGGTCAGGCTCCTCTAATGCTAAAGCCAGGCCATTATTGTCCATCACTGATGATGCTGCAACATCCAGTGGAGTCGATCCTCGCATTGCTTCAGAAGCTAAAGAGGATCATACTCTTACCTTAGTCACTCTAATATACAGATGTTGGAATTACTGTGAATATTTGTCTTACCCAGGCCAACACTGCTATTCTCCAACAAGTAGCTCAGATGATCAAACATAGCTTTCTGATTCTGACGACTGATACGACAGAAGTAGCACAAGAAGCGACAACAGCTGGCGACCATTTTGGGGAAGGCAATTTCCTGCGAACATAGGCATCATGAATACATATTTGGAACCTGGACGTGACTCGTGTGTTACGTCATGTTAAATAAATGGTTAAATGGTTTTATAAACTATGGTCAAACCGAATCAATCTTACAATTAAAATGAATAGTTATATAACAAATACTTTACATAAGTCATGCATATATCCTACATCATACATCTCGTTATATAGGTAATGTAGATTAAGTACATGTATCAAGTGGCAGTAAACTGCTCAGAAATTTATGTCCAAGGCGACGTGCTCAAACTGCAAGAGTCAGATGTTAAGTGCCTCACTGTCTGCCTGAGGTCTGTCTCTCTGAGGTTCAATTCATGTTTGGCACTGACCAAGACATTAAATCACAGCCCTCTCTTCCAGCCTCTGTCAGCACTGCCAGAAAAGGGCAGAGTGGCCTCTCTCCCACCCCACTCCTGCCCCTCTACATGCCCCACTATTTTACAACTCCATAACACAGGGGGCTTTTATAGATCTTAAGCTGTTGCTCTTGGCTTATGCTAAACTCATAACATGAAGATCATCTGTTTACAGTGTCATTATACAGCAATCCTTTGAAAATGTAATTTCTTTTTTCAAAGCAGCAAAGTATAAATAAGCAATGAAAATGAATACCTGAGACTTGTCTCCTCCCAACACATTGACCATGACCTCCATGACAGTCTCATGCATGCCGAGCACCCTCATCAAGTTTGGATGTTGGTAGAAAACTTTGTTGTTCATAATGTCTCTATAAACACAAAATATTGATGTTTAACTGGAGATTATTTTTAAAACCCTTGCAGTGAGTCTAGCTTTGGTATTTCTTACCCAAGCCCATCAATCATGAGTTTCTCCTCTTCTGTGCCCATTCGCACAGACAGCAGGGATCTGATCTGACCCAGAGATACCAGAAGGTTGATAGCATCTTGCACAGACGCAGAACTGATGGTGTAGGACTTCTTCATGGCCCGCAGCAGCTCTCCGATGCCATCATACTGTCTCCGGAGGAGGCTGAACATCACTCTGACCAGCTCTGGGTCCTGAACGTGAGACTCCTGAGCCCAGCAGGCGATGGTCTGTGAGATCAGCTCCTTCAGGTTGGCTACACACAACATATTCATATTTTTAACTACATATACTTATTTAGGGCAAAATACAAAGATGCCCATTTGACCTTATGATAGTGTTCTAATCGAACAACAAAAGTGTTAACAGTAATTAAAGGGATTTGATGGGTGGAGATTGTATAAAAGTAAAAACACTGAAGGAACTACAATTGAGTATCAATGCATATCATACATATTCAGAAATGGAAGAGCTCATTAAAAAATCCAAAATATTGTATTTCTACAAATTGTAGCTGTATAATACTTGCTCTTTCCAAAATAAAAATAAAATGAAAAAAACAAAAATGATTTGATTTCAGTTAATTGTTAGATGCGATGGACCAAAATATAGTATATTATATCATATTCCTTCTACCTCAAGACTAATTATTTTATGATTGAGCAGCTGCACAACAAAATCCCTCATCACATCTGACTTTTTAGGTGAAATTGTTGTTCCGAACATGAAGATGAACCATGAGTCCTGTCAACACTCGGACATCTGCAGCAAACAAAGGGTCATATTCAGACAGACTAATGAGATTTTGGACAGAAGCAGTCAAGGCAAAGCAGCTGCTCTAAAGGACAACGCCTCACATCTGCTCTGCATATTATCATAGTCTTCATTGCATATGACTGCACTTTTGTTTCCAAGCTATTAACAGAAATCTCCACTTAGTACTATGTCATTTTTCCTCATATGGCTTGACTTTATCTGGGTACTGATACTGGGTACCTTGCTTTTATATTCTTTAACAAAGGATAAGATGAGCACAATGTAGAAAGTACAAATCTTTTGTGTACGCAAGTTGGTCCAGAACATTGGCACAAAAATGTTTGGAGAATGTTTGCAGAGGGTTGACATTAACATTTGAAGCTAAACTTTGGCAAAAGGGCAACCTGAGAAAAATACTGAAATCCTCTTCAAGTAATAGTTGCTGATGGTGGTAGGGTTGAACATTTTCATACATAAACCTACAATAATTTTGTCTGATGTTGTAATGGGGATCCGGTATCTTACCTTCCAGTCGCTGGCGTAATATTAAATCGTGTTCTGTAGATTAATGCTGCCTATTCACTTTATATAGTGGATTAAAGTCATGCTCTGAGGTGTTCTCATTAACCTTAAGTGGGCTTTTAGTTAAATGGAATTGCATCTTACTGGGAGCAGCCTGCTCTTTCTCAGTGGGATCTTCCTCTTGTTTCTGAGGTGGGCCCTTGATCTTGTACAACAACGCAAGAAGACGGCCCTTTATTGACGTGTCTGGCTCCTCTTCTTCCTCCTCCACAGGAATTCCTAAAATGAGTAAATGGTATTAAAGAGACTTCATGAGAATTCTTTGTCCATCAGAGAGAGGTGATGGTATTCTTGTAAAACATGTGCTTTGTGTGTCTCTGTGTTTGTAGTAGTGACGGTGTAGTAGACTACCACAGTGCAATCGCAGTTCGTCATGAAAGCTGTTAAGCTCATCCTGGATCTCCTCGGGACAAGGGCAGTCCTCCCCTGCACTGAAGTTCAACAGGATATTGATCTACAGAGTCAAAAATAGCAACAGTAAGACCAGAGACACTCTAGAGAATGTCTGTGAGTGTATTCAATTTACAAGTAGTTTAGTGTTGGTAAAACTATTGAAATAGCCATGAGAAAATCCCTAAGTATCAATGTCATGTGGTGTGTGCTGAATATTACAAGTGTAATATAAGTGCTAATTGTCCAGGAGCAAGCTCAAGAAGAGCCCATTTAAAGATATTCTGATGCCTATTTCTAGCAGTACTTGTTTTAAACCATGTGGTGAACAGAGGGGGGAGCTCTCTGCAAAAGGTTGCCTTGAGTCAACACCTGCTGTTCTTAGTTTCAGGGAATGAGAGTATATTTAGGCCTATGTACATCAAAACTGGCTTTCTATTTTGTTTCTTTTGTATTTGGTTTAGGCAGAAGCTGACAAAAGATGCCTTGTCCTTTTATTTACAACTGACCGGGAATCCTGATATGGTTGGCATACTAAAGACACTAAAAGATGTTGAATTACCTGGATTATTATAAAGAAATATTAATAGTGTTCTACTGCACCTTCATGACAAAACAAAAATGCTTGAAAAAGTCAAAGCCTATTCTACAGATTCTGGCTTTAATCTTTTGCGTTGGACAAATGTATTGTTCTACAGGTCCAGTTCTAGTGTTCAAATATAACAACTGTACACATACATACACACATACACACATACACACAACATCTCACAAAACTGTGATGTTTGATCCTACACCTGTTCATGAGGAGGGGAGCGAAACTCTTTTGTCTTTTTGGCGACATGTTGAATGCGAGCATTAGCTCATCGTAGCGAAACTTCTGGTTGAACTGCAGCTTAGAAACAAAGCGATCTGAGAAGGACACTATGGACTCAATGCGGTGTTTCAGCTCACAGTCACAGAAGTAATGCAACAGCTCACACATCTGAAACACAACACAATAATAGTTTACAAATAGAAGAAAATGGGAGAAATGTTGTTCCCCTTAATGTTTTCTTGTTTTTCTTTCTTTGTTTTGGTGGTGTATTACCTGTGGTAAATACTGTATCAATCAACTAGGTACAATTTGAAATGTGTTTTAACGAACTCACTAAAAATACGTTTAAGTGAAATGACTTGTCAAACTTGTCAACTAGTCATATGCACTGATCACATGTATAATATGGTATATATAGAAAGCTAGACTTAAATAGTCACATAATAATATAATCATAATATAACAATAATAATAATAATAATAATAATAATAATAATAATAATAATAATAATAATAATAATAATAATAATAATAATAATAATAATAATAATAATAATAATAATAATAATAATAATAATAAAGGTCTTCCATTAGAATTTATTTAAATATTTATTTGGACACACGTTTAATTTTTCACCATGATGCTGTCATGGCAAAAATAATTGCTAAGTTGGTCCATACACTTTTTCTTTTCTTTAATTATGGTTTCTCTCACTGCATTAGTCATCTATCACTTCAGAGACCTTTTGGCCCGAGAAAAAACGTCAGGAAAAATACTTGCTTTGTCATTGATAAGAGCATTAGCATTCAGCTAGGATACTTTGCTGTGCACTTATGCAATAACTTTTCAGAGTAGGATAAATCATAACTGAGGACACATCTGAGAATGAGGATTTAGTGTGCCAGATCAAATACATTTTAATTACTTGAGAATCCTGACAGATGGGTGTATATATGTATGTATGGCCTTGCTGCAGGTCTGTGAGGAAATTACCTGGCGTTTGACGGACTCAGGCAGAGACTTTTCCAGCAAACCCCTGACAGTGGCTTTAACCTCTTTGTTCTCCTCCTCTCCTGCCTCCACAGCCTTGTCCTCATTCTTGTTGGACTCCTCCTTCTCTGCGACCACGGCCACCTCATCCCCTTTGGCTTCCTCTTCTGTGCCCTCCCCGAAAACATTGGGGTCGATCAGTAGCAGGATGAGTCGGACCTCGTCGCTGGTTAACACGCCCATTATCAGTAGTGTCCCAATGAGTTTGAGGATAGGGACAAACTGGTACTCCACACTTCCTCCAACGGGATCCCGGATATGAGTGCCCCCTCCCTGCACAGCCTCGATGAGCATGCTGATGGCCTTCTCTTTCAGGATGCCGAGCGGGATCTGTGGGCTGTAGAGGTACTGCTGCCGCTTGGTGCTTAGGATTCCTACAGGGGAGAAGTTGACTCGTGGTTTGAGGGAGGTGCTCAGCCCCACTCCGGGAAGTGAGTGCTTTTTGGATTCGTCTGGAAACAGCCTGATGGAGCGAGTTTCATCTGTGACTGGGATAATGAACTCATTGTTCATCATTAGGCTAGCCTCCTTTGCCGTTTCAAGATGGATACTGGAGAGGAGAAAAATGTGTTCAATCATTGGTCATTACTGCATGCATTAATGCTGTATCAGATGGTAGTTTTTTTTCTGGGTGTAATCCTTAAATAAAGTAAAGGTTTTTATAACTCAGAGACTGTATATGTGAGCCCCAGAAAGTTGGAGAATGTAGGACTGAATAATTCACTGAAATAACAGTTTAAATAGTCACAATTAGCAAATCACACAGTATATTTAGATCTACCTCATTAGTACATTGTAGAAGCCCTCTCGGAGCATGCCAGAGAGGTACTGGTTGTCGATGGTGTAGAGCAGCTGGGACTGGTCCAAATGGCTGCAGAGGGCATGAGCCACACGGGTATTCCCCAAGGCACACAAGGCACAGTACAACTTCAGAGTGTGGTAATGAAACTTCCTCAAGTCCTCAAACTCAGACAGTTCTAAGACGTCCAAACATCTGAAAAGACAAGTTATCTCATTTACATGTCTGTATTAGTTAATGTTGACAAAAGCATAAAAAACATGCATGCACAATGTATTCCTCATTATTATTATTATTATTTTTAGATCTGATCCACTGAGAAAGTTCCAAATTAAGAGTGCCTGATAACTTTATCTACACACCTGGGTACAGTCAATCTATAAGGGTAGGGTATGAAGCCTTATAAAAACTACAATCACAACTGAACCTGTGTTGTCTTAAACTGCAGCTAGAGGACATATACAAGTGTTTATCCTTCTCAGTTTACAGACCATGACTTATTGTCAGCTCAAAACCTCCAGAATTCTCCTCCAAAGCTGCAGAGGCTGCACTAGCACTGATCTGGTCTGAACTAACTGGTCGTAGAAGGTTCTGAGAGAAGCTCATTCTGCTTTTTTTGGTTTCACAAATATAGTAAAAATAAAAATAACACAAAGAAACAACAACGGAACCAGAGAGAAAACAGGACAAAACAAGCAGACATCCAACGAGGGAGAAATTAAAATGAAAATCAAGGCACACATAAACCAAACGTCCCACTTAGTCCATAGTCCTTCGAATTTGTCCATTTTCAATTCAAGTCCAAATGGGATTTTCTCTGACTTGTGAAAGTCCAAAGTAATGTTTGTCCAGTCCCTGATTGTCGGTGCAATTTGTGTCATCCATTTTTTTGTGAGGGCAAAGATTTTACCCAAGACTTTTCCAGCTCGTTTGTCATCTCTACAGCAAAGCTCTGATTTGAGCTGAAACAAAGACATTTTTCAGACAACGTAAGCCCCATCTTCTTTCTTTTGATGATTGTACAGTTTTGAATTGGATATAAGGTTTTTTGGCCTGCCACAGAAATCTTGAGATTGTTTTATTCCACTCACCAAACAGCCAGTTGGGGATGGGAATTGGAAGACTTCTGGGAAGGACATTCATTTTTAGAATTTCAATCCTTTGATTTAGACTTAAGTATTGGATAAGAGTCCATTTTTCAAGGTATTTTTTTTAAAGTAGTAAAAAAGAGAGGTAGAATTTTCCCCCAACATTTTTTATAGATCTTTATGTAGGACCACACCCAAATATCTAAGAGTCTCCGTTTGCTATTTAAATGGATAGGTCAAAGGAGGTTGCCAGAATTAGATAATTTCAGTTTATGGCCAGCTAACAGAATCAAAAGCTTTGTTTTGTTGTTTCTGTATTTGGTTCATTATGTGTAAGGATCGTCTTATGTTATCCTGTGTTTATGTGTTTGTCGTTTGTTATTAAATCCTGTATGATCATTGTGGATTAAGTTTGGGAGTATTTCTTCCATTCTTTTGGAAATAATTGAGGTGTATATACAATAGCCCACATTCAGAATAGAAATAGGTCTATATGAGGCACAATCGAGTCTGTCCTTCCCCTCTAAAGATATGATGGATTCTTTCCAACTATGACGGTTCTGAGTTTTTTAAGTGTCCAGTTAAAAGTAAATAGGAGCATGATCATTTAAGTCTATTAAGCCTATATCTGCCTCAGTGGTTTTAGATCTGTCTTTATTGAAGAAAAGAGCAATTGTTTATTCTGGAGTTGATTGTTTTTTAGAGAAATAGCGTGTAATAGGGTTCATCTCCCTCCAGAGTCGTCAGTCTTATATTCTTCATTCATTTACGAAACTTCTTATTTATTGTTCCTCCAGTGCCACTTGAGTTTGACACTGAGTCTAATGTAGGTTGAATGCGAAAATTCCAATCTCCACCACAGATTAGGGTTCACTCAGAGTAGTTTACAGTCAGATCTATAATATTAGTACAGACAGTTTATTAAAGTCCCGACCAGAGAGCAGAGCACGTTGGATCATTGTTACACAACAGTTAGCAATGCCTTTCGCGCCGTGGCCCGCGCAGCTGTGGGCTCATCAGACCACGTCATGGTTCACCTGATCCCCACGTACAGACAGAGGCTGAAGCTCTCAAAACCTGTAGTGAGGACCTCTAAGAAGTGGACCAGTGAGGCAGTGGAGGAGCTACGTGCGTGTTTGGACATTACAGACTGGGAGGTTTTCAGAACTGTCACAGATAATTTGGATGATTACACGAACACGGTGACGTCATACATTTGATTCTGTGAGGACAGCATCATATCAAAACACACCAAAGTCACTTTCAATAATGACAAACCCTGGTTCACACCTAAACTGAGGCTGTTAAGGCAGCAGAAGGAGGCAGCGCACAGGTCTGGTGACAGAGGGCGCTACAAAGATGCAAAGCATGGTTTCAGCAGGGAGGTGTCGAGAGCGAGATCACAGTACAATACGCGTCTGAAGCAGAAGTTCTATGACAACAACCCCGCCTCCGTGTGGAGAGGGCTCCGGCTTCTCACCAATCATAAACCCCGAGCCCCCCATGCTGCGAATGACCGAAAACTGGCATGGCAACTTAACGCCTTCTACTCCAGGTTTGATGTGACCACCCCCTCGCCCATGGTGGACACCCCTGCCAACTCAACCCCGGTCCCTTCCACCACCCTCTCAGTTCAGGAACAGGATGTAAACTTACTATTTCGGAAATCCAACCCCCGAAAAGCTGCTTGGCCAGAAGGCGTTTTCTCCCGCCACCCTGTGACACTGTGCTGTCCCCCGTTTTCACAGACATTTTTAACACCTCCCTGGAGTCATGGCACGTCCCAGCCTGCTTCAAGTCGTTCATCATTGTCCCTGTCTCCAAGAAGCCCCGATAAACTGCATTATACTGTTTTAGCAGTGTAAAACTCCTAACGCTGGATGGCTGAACATGTAAGTGACACTAGTGAAGCCTGGTGTAGCAGACCTGTTCTCCTCAGGGATGTGCACTGCCATCATTTGCAGAGGCTCCAGACACTGGATGACCCAGCCGTGCCTCTCGCTGACTCGAGCCGTCTCCACATTCAGGAACGTGTTTGGCATCCGGCTCCACAGCACAGACACAATGGTCTGCACATCCAGCCGAGGAGGGCACTGTGGCACTGGATTCCTGCGCTCACTCTTGAACATGGCTGACGACAGAGGCATGGCATCCTGAAGTTAAAGTAGATATTTTCATTTTTTGCTGCAGTACAGATTAACTGTTAAAACAATTATGTTTTGGAAAAGACAAACCTTTATCTTGACAAATTCAAACTGGAAAAGGTTGGGGCTCGTAGGTCGCACAAACACAGCAGGGAACAGCTTAGTATTTGGTTCAACCTGAGAATGAAAAGTAAGTTCAATACATATTTTGCTGGGCATGCATAACTATGCCTGTTCCTGCAGATGTTGCACTTTACATCATCTCATTATCATTTCACTTATAACAGAGATCAGATTCAGTAATCAGGCTACTTTACTTTTAGATTACCTTAACTGTCGCGAGCACTAGGAAGACACTATGAGATAGATTTTCGATAAACGAAGGCACCAATGATAGAATATTACAGCAAACCTGATAGCCGTTTTCAGGTCTAAAGAATCTGTTGCATGTTTTCACCTTCTCTGATAAACAACATGGTAAACAACAACTGTTAAAAATAAAGAACCTGTTAAAATATTAATAACCTGATATGTTGTGGGCAGCTCCTTGCCATTGGCAGTGAAGGAGACGAGGCCCGAAGCCAGGTCTATGAAGCAGCCGATTTCCAGGCCAGAGTTAGGGGAAAGCCCAACTGCATCCGATCCACAGACCATGTAACAATTACTCCTCTGGACACTGTAGCAGCAACAATGATGGTAAATCTAACAGTCAGTAAAACATTATGCACCAAAGAGTAAAGTATAGACAAAAGTGATGGATGTCTATTGGTCTTTGGTCCTTTGTGGTGGTAAGAACTAAAATCAGTTAAAACCCAATTAAATGTGATGCGTTACAAAGCCATTTTGCATTATGTAAGAAATTCTTTACGGAAGCAAATATAGTAAGTACGGAAATATAAATAAAGTATGTTGGCTATATTTACACAGTAAATATTTATAAGTTCAAAATAAATTGCCTTTCATGGACACGTCCACGCTCATCTCCAAGGGTCACAGTTACTGTGCGTGTTTTGCTGAGGGCAAAGTTCTTGCTGTAGTAATGATAATCTGGAGAGACCCAGCCCACCCAAGTGGAGGCAGGGTCCTGTCCTGCAAACACTTTCACAGAGTGGTAATACTGTGTGGACACAAAGGGAAAATAATGTCATGTTTCAGAAAAAGCTGAAAAATGGAATTTGAAGACATTTATATACCGTTGAGATGCTTCCATAATCAACAGTCCCGTCTTCTTTAGGTGGCTGACTACACAGATATTTGGAGGAAACGTGAAAGTAAAGTGATTATGTTTAGCTGTAATATAGATGTAATTAACCTACAGCCTCACATTCATGCCTCACCTGAGTTTGTGCGACTCGTCCAGTATCATGTCTGCAGAGTAAAACTCAACAGGCATGCTCAGCCTGCAGTACACCATGTCACAGTTACTGTTCTGTGTGCCAAAAGTCTTATGGGTGACTTTGAGGCAGGGTGGAGTGTCCACTGTGCCATCAATCCTTGTTACCTTCAAAGACAAACTATGAGTGAAATCCATTGCACACTAGAGCAACACATTAACAATGAGGATCCGTGTCTGTTTACCTCGACATGCATGTGGTCTGGGGGCACATTGACAAAAGTGGGCAGTCGTTTGCTGAACCACATGGTGATCTCTCGATTCATGTTGACAGCGAATGGTTCAAAGCCCTCCTGAAGACCATACATGGTGAAGTATTTAAGTGTGCTGGCGTCTTTGCCAAGGTTCATACGGCCAATCTGAGACTGGCTCATACAGCACACAGGGATGAAACCTGCAATAAGAGGATGGCTTTATAAAAGGCTCTAAATATCCACTGCAGTCCTGTAGTATGGAATGGGCCCTTACCATCCTCAGCCTCAAAGTCAGCAAAGCATAGCTCAGAGCCTTTGCCAGTGATCAAAAGCTCTCCATTCAAAGTGAAAATCATAGATTTGTCCTCCATGTTGATCATGCAACCAACAACATCGCCCTTCTTCCATGGTTGGCCAAAGTAACGACTGCCTGCATGCATACGTCGACCCTTAAGAAAACAAAATGTGAGACTTAAAATACTAGATTGATTGCAAAAACAAGGACATGGCATACTTAAGTGTGACTTACCTTGTATCCATCAAAGACAAATGCCTTGTCATCTATACCGAGCTCAACATCAGGTCTGCAGCCTGGTCTGGCCCAGCCCACTCTCATGTCACCTCCAGTGATGGCCTCAAACTCAAAGTACCACTTCCCGGTTTTGACCGCATATGTTTGTTCCACGCGGAAAAAACGGATCGTCTCAATGCTCTGGTCATCATCTGTATGAACATCTAAACGAGAAAGTTTTTTTCTTAAAGGTCACATGCACATTAAGGGTACATTAAGAACTGAAAAGTGTGAAACATTTCTAACTCTCTTGATCTGGGGGGTCAATGTCATATCCATATCCCACAAGAGTCCTGATGGCCTCTCGTAGACTGTCTCGATTCGACTTCTTTGTGCGCTCATCCAATAAAGCATATGGCACCAGACGGGGATTGCGTCTGCTCTTCAAATCCTGTCACATATGAAAAATGAACAACCATGTTAAATTAATAAAGAGATGCGTTATATTTTCCTGGAATATACAAATTCTAATTAGTCTCACAGTGGGGAAACGGCATAACTTGCCTGCTGGATACCATAGGTCCAACCTTGCTTAATTCTGTCTTTGGCCCACACATTGTGTGCATTCTCGGCCAGTTTATCAACTAGAAACTCCTGTCCTGCATTCAGCTTTATGTCAGAAAGTTCCAGTGGCGCAGGCTTATATCCATTAGACATCATATAGCTGCAACATACAACAAAATACCACAAGGTTAAATTGACCCTTGTCCGTTTGAGAAAATTACTCAACATAATAAACACTCACTCTTTGGGAAGCTTGATTTTCTTTAGATCGTCCTCAGCGTGAACATTGGCCTGGGCAACATGACATCCCAGAGCCAACAAGGTTCTGCAATAAACCAGAAAGACACATTTATTTATTATATGTTTATAATAATAAATAGGGAAGTGGACAGTGTGCCTTACTTTAGTGTCTCACTGGACATCTGTAAGTTGTAGTTTCTTTCTGTTTCAGGCAGCTTTAAAAAGTCTACAAGGCAAGGATGCTGCCTCTTGTTGTCATCCCGAACCTGAAAAAATATCATAAAAAATGATCCCTGTTTGTGTCCATGGCAGCATGACCTCTTTACAGCTGCTCTTGTGTTCATATTTCATTGCGTTTTTGTACTCACATTTTCAGGTTTTAGACTAAACTAACGCTTCCAATAATATAAAAACTTGAACATTGATAGGTAAAGCAATGAGACATATAGAACTGTAGGAAGTGAAGTTTGTTTGGTCTTATCACACTAAATACTCAGATTCTGAATATATGTCTGTTAAGGATCATGACAGTATTGAGTTATTCATAAGCAGCTGTTTCTTAAATGGTGTCTTTTTATAAATTAATGGTTATCGTTTGCTCACAGTTTTAATTAATGTGGGTGTGATCTTCCTGGAAGGTGAAGCACTCATTAGGTTTGTTAAATGTCCCTTGATGTTGGCCCACTGCAGAAGGATTGTGTGAGAACCACTACAGAGCAGGACTCTGTGTGACCAGACTATCAAGTAAGCTTGTGCTTCACAGTGAAAGGCCAAGTGATGAACAGGGATATTATTATGAAAAAAAAATTTAAACCAGGGTTAGTATTTTTAGTCATTATCTGCCTGAGTGTTCTGCTACAGTGTGATTGTTTTAGCCAAAGTGGCACATATTACAGTTCACATCGTGTTTAAAAGAACATATGCCCTAGTCCAGGCAGCAGAGTTGAACTCAACAAACTTAGCAATTACCAGGAGCAGTTTGGCTTTCATCACCCATAATAAAGCCATATAATAAAGCATTTATTGTATTTGCAAAAACAGTTGATTTCTACAGTAATCAACAATGGCAGGCTTACCTTGCCATAGGTCCAGCCAAGCTCAATCTTGTTCATGGCCCACAGTTCATGAATGTTTTCTGCCAGTTTATCTCTGACATTGTCCAGCAGAGGGGGAAGAACAACCTGCAGAGGGGCAAACCATGAGATACACAACATACCACAATTGTGTGGCGAAAACGCTGTTCATTTTAAAGAAAGATAGTTTTTGTCTCCAAACCTGGGTGGTGTCTACAGGCGTGGGGATGAACGAGGCTTGAGATAGAAACTTGGTGGTTCCCAGCAGATCTCGAACACCTTCATGGTCCCTCTTGTACTCCTTCACAGGCTCCACGTGCATCTTCTCTTTGGGCAGCAGCGCTTCATAACAAGGAGAATAACCAGCAGGGGGCAGGAACTTAAAGTCTCCATGACGTCCACCCAACAAAAAACGGACCCTGGTGGGAGAATAGCAATATTATATAACTTTGCCTCTCAATAATCTTTCAAGACATTCATATAAATGCACTCTCTCTCCTCCTTCTGCCTGCCTTTAGCATTCTAAATGAATACACAACTTTATACTGCAAGAAAGGTTTGTCTTATCCATGTCAAGCTCTAAGCACTTCCACTCAATGAACTTAAAACTGTCAAATTTTACAAATACATTTGTATGTTTAAAGTGTCTCCTTGTTAAATTCAGTGGTGGAAAGTAACAAAGTACAAAAGTAAAAGTACTGTACTTTAGTCAAATGTGTAGGTATCTGAACATGAAGTAATTTTACAGTGGATACTGTTTACTGTTTTTTTTTTTATTGGACTAAAAAGTGGAAAGAAGTTGCTTATGGTTTGAGGGGTTATTTTCTGCACGTTCATGGTATCATCTCGCCTACAGGTTTTTAGTTCAAGCCCCAGACAAAACAAACAAGCCCCAAACAAAAATATATACATGAAATTCACCAGAAAACTGATTTGAATTGACACTGTTGACCAGAAATCAGCACAAATCTTTATCAAAATCACTACATTAACAGTATATAGTATAAGAGTATAACAGGATAACAGTATAACTCAAAATCTGTGTGAAATACGTTTTACTCTTACAGTAATATTTCTAAACAGGTACTACTTCAAAACTTTTACTTAAGTAGATTTTTTTTTTTTAACTTAAATAACAACCCATGAGTTAAATGTATTTTTAAAACACATTCAATTTGGTTAAAATTTGTATTACTTCTTGTTATACTTTTCTTATATTTTTTACTCTGGAGCAATACAAACAACTAACATCTGCAAATCTATGTATACAAGTTGTAAATGCAGATGCTTACTTGACTCCAGCAGAAAAACTGACGACAGGGAAGAAGAACCCGACGGTGTTGAAGTCCTCAAACATGCCCTGCACCGGCTGCCCATTGATCCTGAAGGACATGGAAGGAGCGCTCAGGTCCAGACAGCAGCTGATCACATCGTCCGAGTTCAGCAGGTGCTGGTTAATGGAGGCCACGGCCCGGGGGATTCGGCCTAAACAAGGCACCACAGACAGATGTTATTGCTACAAAGTCACTGCAAATGTAGGTCAGGGTGACAGAAGTCAGAAGAGATAAAGCAGAAGCAGAGAGATTCATTCTCAAACTAGAATGAGCCAGGAGGACTTTCCAGGAAGGGAATGTGTTTTTGGTACAAAGATAAGAGAGCATTAGATTAAGACTAGATCACATGCACTTCTAGCAGCACAATGATGAATTACTGACCGTTACTTCTGTATTTTTAAGTAATTATTAAAACATTATTTAAATTAATTAAATGAATTATTGGCTCTACTACTGTGTAAAACAAGATGAGGGGAGAATAGTTCTGCAACATAAAAACATATGCATTTAGTTTTATATCAAAAAGTCAAAATAATTACTAATATCTTTGTTACTCACAGGAAATGACAAATGTGTAGACATACCTGACCACAGATGAAGCCCGTCAAAGCTGTAGGAGTACAGGTCATCCCCGACACCATTGCCTCCCCATCCTTCTCCTCCACCGGGGTACGGAGCATAGCCTTTAGAGTTGGCCCAGCCCACCCTCAGATGAGTCGGCTCTCCAGTAACAAAGTGGTCCACCTGGTCAATCACCAGCTCAAAATACCACTTTTTGTACTGCGCTGAACCCTCAGCCACCCCCAGGAAAATGTTTGGCCTCATGCTGTGGACAGAACAACAAGTACAGCTCACAGTGACACATGACTGTATAAGTAGGAATTTCTCTGTTTACCTCTGAACATCATTGACAAGTTTGGTCTGAAGCAACATGTCCCTCTTAGGAAGCAGGTGGTCACAGATCAGGTTTTGATTGGCTCTCACTGCCACTCCATTACAGACACAAAGAGAGCACAGGACGTCCAAAATCTGACACAGAAGATTACATTATAGAATATATAATGTTTTCGCATGCTCCCAACTACTGATGTTATGATTCATTTGGCTAAAAATCAATCATGATTACAGATTATGTCAAAATAGTCAGATGAAATATTATTTAAGTGTAATCCTCCTGCTATAAATAAAATTATGTCAATATTTAAATAAGTTATCGCTAAAGTTTGAATTGATACGGCTGTCAAGTACGATTGGTATTGTAATCGGTAACAGAAGAAGTGACTCAGGAGATTGTTTTCTTGTGGTTTAAATAATTGTGAAAATCTAAAAATCCCAATGTTTCTTCTCACAGTAAATCAAACCCTAACGTCTGACAACGTGACAAAATGGCAACATGCTACCAGAATAAAGTCTTGTGATTAGCAGCTGTTGTTTACTAGGGTGTCCTTTCATGCCTTGTGAATTTACAGAGTAAATATTGGAGCCACAGTTTAAACCAACACGTAAAACACATAGTGAGAATGTAAACACAACAGATGGTTATATGATAGGTGGTTTAGGCTACAGCTATGACAAAGATTTATATAACGAGGATCAAGTCAGATGATGTCTCTGAGCCCTGTTTAGGTTTCATTGAAGCCAGTTGTACGTGTCCATGTTTATGTGTTGTGTCTTAGAGTAAATACTGTTAAAACCTTATGGTTCCGTCCATTTTTGTAGAGCAGAGAAATAATAGACTTGATGTGGCCTTTTTGAATGATGTTCAGAGCTTCTGGGCTTAACACCAAAATACAATGGAGTACTTCCAGGATTCCTAAAAAGATCACAATAAAAACAATATTTTGTTAATGAATCATGTGCGCTTTGACAATAAACAATGTTTTAAATACCTGATGAAGACTCCAGTCTCTCGAGTTTACTAATTAACCAGTCCAGGTTCCTTGAAAACTGGGCGCAGTTGGTCCTGTTGCCACGAATCAAGGCAGCTGTGCAACCAAAAAACAATGCATGATGTAAAATTAAGTCAAATTTGAAACACATTTTTAGAAAGCTATTTTACACAAAGCATAAAAGCTACGGCTAAAAGATCTGGCTTCCTATAATTTGCTTGAGCTTGTTCTACTTGCCTACCTTGAGAGTACCATTAGATTGGCTCCCAGTCTAATTTCTTAGCATTAGGATTCAGGGGCAGTAGACTGATAGTGCTCATTAACATCACTTTGTGCCAAAGGGCTGTCTAATATCCTTTAACTCTGCTGATCCAAGAGCTTTCATTAAGCAAATTGTATTGCTACACTTCCAGGCCAAATCAAGGCAGCACCAACCAATACACCAATTGTTCAACATTAGTTTCAAATATGAGAAGCGGGCCCCTGTACTATCCATTACATAAAGCCAGTTTTAAACATGCAGTCTCAGCATTCTTGCAGATGACGTCAGGGAAGGTCAATGAGGGTTTCACACTGTAATCTGTATGGGAAAAGTGATGTTTAACTTCAGCCAGGACATCTTTAAGAGGGAAACGTTGATTAATGACAGTCAAACATGGAGCAAAAAAAACTTTGAACTTTGAAACTCATCATAAGGCATACTTATACGGCATACATACATATATACATACGGCATGTCTAATTCTCAAGTAAAAGCTCAGAAAAGGTAAAAATATACAGTACAAGGTCAATCTTGTGTGTGCCTTGGTCAATGGCAATGGTTTCAGCGTGACAGTGCAACATTTTTAAACTGACTGCAACCTTTATTTATTTGATTTTATATAGTTTGATAAAAAAAAAATATTCTTGAAAATCAGTAAAAAAAAATTTTTTACCCCATTTAGTACATGATAAAATCAGCGCTTTGTGTTGTCTGCATGTAATTATAAAAATATATAATTTAAAGGATGTTTTGGCCCATAGGCTTTATTAGACAGGACAGCTGTGAAATGGGGATGAGAGAGAAGTAAATTGTAGCAGTACATTGGTGGAACCAGGATTTGAACTCACGACACTGCGGCCGGCTGCTCATGGTGCCTGGCAGAAGTGCTGCCGCTTTAACCACTCGACCACCTGACAGCACCAATTAAAAATAATTTCAATGAACACGCTACACCACCGAAACACTTTGGATCGAGGGTGTGTTGGCTCTGAGCCAATGTAGCGGGCCAAAATAACTCACAGACTAAAATGGGTTTAGTTTGGCCCAGGCCAGACTAAACCTCAGCAGTAAACTGTCTTAGGCCAAACTGTACCCTATATATGGTGCTTTGCTTCACCCTCTGAAAAATGTGTTCTCAAGCTGTTAAAACGCAAACAAAAAAGTTAGTGTATACAAATACCTTCAAATGAGTTAGTTAACAGTTTCAATAGCCTTATTTTCACGGTTTGAAAATCAAGTACCCAAGCTTTAAAACACATGAAATGCAACATAAAAAAAGCATTTAGTTTGACTGGGTTCACAATGTTCACACCCCCATTTATTCATATGGGGAAAACCAAAAGAGAGAGCCTCTCCTCTTCATTGGTACCTTGTCAAAAACAACATAAAACAAAGTAGCACATGATATCCTGATAAAATACAAATAAAACATCCATAAAATAAACAAATACCTAGCACTGGTTCTGTGGGTAGTCTCTAACTTGTGCTTGGAATTCATTAAAATGCATAACATTTGTTCAGTAGGCCAGGAGCAAAGTAGCTGAACGCCTTTATCCCTAGCTCCATGATGATTCTGTGTGACTCCAAAATAACAATGTCCTGAGATCTTAATCGACAAATACTTGCACCGATGTTCAGCAAATGTGTTTAATAATATAGGTAATAAGAGCTTTATAAATAAACAAAACGCAGTGCTGTTCTCTTCTCGCATCCAATGATTGCATCCTACTTCAGAATGCAAGTGACAGTGTTGAGTCCTGCATCCATCTCCTGTAATGAACCTTTAGGTCAATTCATACTTCATAAGAAGAAGTTTGTTCGTTTACCTCGGGCTGCGAGAACAAGAACAAAGTTCGTTTCGTCTCTGGCATTCATACTTCAACAGAAGCACGACAGCCGAACTCCGCTAGACCTTTTTTCGTAATCATATTTTTATCAATTTATTTTTTTAAATAAAAATGCCATTTAAATTGTCTTTTTGATCATCTAACCCTACCACCTAGGATTAAAATGAGTAATTTAAGAGTTATTCAAGAGTTATAAATGCTTAGCCTCTAATAATTCTTTCATTTTCATGTGGCTTTTGCAACATGTCTGTGTGTTTGTTGGTCTTTTATTCACGAACACATCCACAGTATGAGTTTGGTTCAAAGTTTTGAAATACAGGGTCCATTTCCCGGCTCACGCGAACTCTTCCATTTAGTTTAGAGACAGACCAGGACCAGGGCAAACGGAGTGCACTGACCACTGACGCCTGAAATGAGCGCACACAAACTGGGCCGAGCGCCACTATTTGGACCTGTTTTACAGCGTCATGTTTGTAAAACCTGCTTCTTGTGGAAAAACCTTCAGCCTCTGGTAAACAGACAAGCACTCGCTGCAAACTTTAGAGGAGCGACACTAGACATACGCAGGTTGTCTTTTGACCAGTCGAGTCTAGAAATTCTAATTTCATTGCGGGGCAGGTTATAAAATGCTGACCGACTTATATTGACTGTCCGCGACCGCACTGCACGTGCATGTTTGCATTTGGACACGTCTAAATTCAGTTACTCATAGACAAACATGCAGCATTTTGAAGCTTAACATACAGAGAACACATCTGGCAAGTGAGTGTGTGAGAGAGCGAGAGAGAGAGGATGAGAAAGATGCAAACTCCCATTTCCCTTTTAAATGATTATAAGTTGTGCAGACTTTAAAATGCATCATTGTTCAGGTGCAGATCCTGCATGTTTTAGGTACGTTTTCAGACTGAATCAAAACCGTAGTCCAAATTACACTGCATTTCAATATGCAACCTTGTTAATGGACGGCATACATTTTTAAAATTTACCCGGGCTTGGCCGGGTCAGAGAACGTCAAAATTGCGGGATCCGTGGGTTGGAATAAAGCCCGACCCGGACATCACGAGAGCGCAGTGGCGTGCGGTGACTTTTATGGATGGGCAAACAGACCTGGGGTGTTCATCAATATTTTGTGGATAATAGAAAAGTGGGGAAAAAATTAAATCCATTATGTAAGAGTGGGCTTCGAACCCGGGCAAGCATCTATCCCACTGAGCTAAAGTAAAGTATGAGCCAAATGGATAAATAAGCTGACTTCATCGACCAATTCAATACACAAATTAGTATTGTATTCTGTAAATCTGTATTGTTAAATGACTGCCTGTACTTCTAACTAACATCTAATCATTAAAAACATGAACAAAGCCTAAAAACACAGACTTGTCTCTCAAAGATAATTTTTAAGTCAGGTTGTTGAAACTTGGCGCTACGGTTGCTTCGCTTCTCCTCGCACATGTGCAGTTAGGGCAAAACCTGCAAACATTCTTGATTCACACACAGGTTTATTCAGCGTGGTTTGAGCATAGATCCATGGGTTTGAGGCTGTGTGGTCCTCAGAGTGCATGTGCAGACCTCTAAAAGAAGCTGCTGTCCGCTCTGGTTCTAAAAGCTCATGTTAGAGAGCGGAGCATGAACGGGCCTCTGAGCCGAGGGGCGACACCATGAGCCGGGGGGAGTCGTGTCCCCCCTGTCCTCCCAGTGAGTTCTGCCTATGTGTAGAATGTATACATATAATATCGCCATAATCTATAACTGTTTTTCATTTTCCTAGAGTTCAAGTTCCCCAGCAGGCGCCGTCATTTGGCTGCCCGGGTGACTGATGCTCTTATGCATGTTTCTCATGTCGCCTCTGTCATCAAATCACGTTCCCATGTTGTGAATTTTGTTCACTGACAATGGCAAGAAATATATCCTGATTCCTGATTCCTGATCCAGCACTATGAGAAATGTAGCCTGGATTGCTGTTTTCTACATATAAGAAGAATGAACTTTATGTTTCTAAAGAAGAATGATAATCTGGCTTTAAGATTATAAATATTTGCCATCGAGCGTAAGAATGTATAGTCTCTAGCGAGCCATTTGGAGAACAGCACACATTTTGTTCATCAGCATTCATTAACCATTTTAAATTAACACAGTTTTGTTGGATGGAGTGAAAATCCAGTAGCATCTTGTACAGCCCCCACAAAGATAGAAACGTCCCTGGGTCCACAATTGAAAATTATAGGAATGGGTGACAGGATGTGGATTGGTGTTAGGGGTTAATTAGCCAAACTGTCATCGTGAAAGTGGTAAGTGAAAATCAGATGGAAAAAACAGACATGTGAAGATTAATGCTGCACATCTAGCCAGTGTAAAGACAGTGTGCTTACCCAAAAGTTCATAAAGATGGTTGCAAATGTCCTTCCATGCTGCTCCAGCCGCCTCTCCAGCTACTTCTCCAAAATGTGCAGCATTGTTGTACAGATTCATTCGGTCAATGCATTTGACCAAGAGAGCAAGCATACCCTGGAAAAAAATGGTAAACGCAGTTACTTGACACAACAATTGCTCAGGGTTAAACTTTAGTAATGAAAACTCTTCTTACCTCCTCTTTGAAGAGGTCTTGACGTTTAATGAGAGAACGTAGAAGGGTTTGTTTCTCTTCATGTTCCAGCTCGGAGTCTGGCTGCTTGAAATACTCAATCAAGTCACTGAGTGTCTGAAGCACCTCCTCTATGTATCCTGACACCTGGGAATCGCCCTCTGTTGTGCTGTCCAAGGCTCTGGTAGCAAAGGGGGACATTTTGATGTTGGTTGATGTTAACTAAGTATTAAAGAAGTAGGGCATTTTGTGTGTGTGTTTGTAATGTTGTACTTGATGAAGTTGGTGAAGAGGACGGTGGTGTTGCGGATGATGCGTGCAGTTCGAGACTCCTCGTGCTGACAGCGCTGGAGGATCAGCCCATCGTCCATGTGGCCCTCAGAGTGTAAGCAGGCCTGTGAGGAGCCACAGAAACACACAGAGGATAGGTTAAACACGGCCAAGTAGATAACGAGTTTGTTAAATCCAAACATTTAATTGCCCTAAAGCAATTGTTCATGACACCTTGTTTAAAACAAGATAATTAAGAAGATGAATAGGCACCTGGAAAGCGTCAGGTGCATTGGCTTGCAGCCAAAGCTGCATGGACACCCTGGTACCAAAGAGAGGCAGCTCTCATCTCAATGGAAGCACTACAGGCCGCCCTAATCCCTGTGTCCCACCTAAAAGGAATCCTTCACTGCCTGTATCTTAATGTGTAAATGTGGTGAGAAGGTGGAGCTATGTCATTTCTATTTTTTACACAAAATATTTACTGTGGTTTCTCTAGTTTATTCAATTCCTTCATCTAAAATGCAAGAATTCAATTCCTGTATCTATATATTACCCTTCTTTTCAGGGGACCGAGGCGGGAGGCTTTGGCATCGGGAGCCTGGTAGGACAGCCACAGACCTGTTGCCATATGCATCACAAAGCACATGGAGTCTCCATACTTAATCTCAGGTGCTCCCATCCCATCGATGTCTCGCTTTGAGCCCATGTCACCCTTTTCCTGCAGGGTTACACACATGCAGGAAAATATTACTACATATACAGGCCCAATAAGTGCAAAAAGTGCAGCAATTTCTTTCTTTCTTTTCAAGCAAAGTGCTAAAAGGTCAAGGGGAAAACGAAGAAGCCATTATTTAGATGAATTAGAAAAGGTCATTTTGGGAAGAATTTTAATCTCATTGGAAAGTAAATTTAAAAATGACTAAGTCTGGTAAAGATTTGTTGATTCTTTTCTGTTGGTGTTTAGCAAGTCAAAAGTAGATTGAATAAAAACTTGAAAATGGGGCTCATATTTTCAAGATCATTAATGAAACTGTAAAGTGACAACTTACTTTGGCGGGTCTGAAACAGAAAGCCGTGGCAGTGGTATCTGACTTCTCAGTGTCTTGAAGAACTAGCCCTTTGTCTTCAGTCAAGCCCAGGTAATAACCCGTAGAGAGATGGCGTAGTCGGAAAGGCTGCCCCCATCGGATGTGACTACCACTCCAGCTGAATAAAGAAAACCACACAATTACATTTTGGTATGAACAAGAACAAATCTTATATACCAGTAGTCTTTTGTTTTTATGGAAAAACATATTGCCAATTTAGTTCAGTTCAGAATCCTAAAAGGGAGTTTTGACAGATCCATCTGCGGTACAAAAGTGACAGACAGCCCCCAGAGAAGGCAAGCTGACAAGATGACAAGATGGGCTGGTGGCATGGATGGCCAGTTAAAGGAGGTACAAAACACCTTCTGTGGGGTTCATCTCTCCAATCTGATGTTACAGCCTGCCCTGAACCCTAGAACCCCTCTATATATAGCTCACAGTACAGTAGCATTACAGGCAGACCAAAACAATTCTGAACCAGCTGTCATAAAACTTGTATTGGATTTATTAGAATTGTGTGCCCACCTGATCCTCAAAGGCTCCAGTCTCCACAGCGATCGGGCCCTGGATGCTCCTTTTCCTGCTTCATAGTTCACTATCCTGAGAACAAAGCAGTAAGTTCATTACAACGATGCCTTAAACAAAATATATGTTAATTCTATTCATCAAATTACAACTTCAGTTCCAAAACTTTGCAAACACAAAAAAAAAATGGTGTCAACAAATGTCAAAGGATCATAGGGAAAGCTGTTATGTTTATTTTAAGAAATGGAGTCTGGTCCAAATGAAAAAAGCCCAACATTAGCTGACCTCTGCTCCTCTTCACTCTTGTCTGCTCCTGGGATGGTCAAACTCTCATCGTGTCCATGACAAAGTCGCATAACATGGCCACCAATCAAATAACCTAAAGAAATTAGAAAAAAGAGTACCTACATTACCATTGGCCCAAAACAGCTGGGATTTGAAGGGGCATCAAGGAGAAATGTGAGGATAACAAAAAAGTCACATCTGCTTGTCAGGAATTACAAGTGAAACTAACCTACAGCCATGTTGGCCGAGGAGCAGGTGGGCTGGACGTTCCACAGAGTCTGCATAAAAGATGCATCCACCTGGAAGTTCCCATTGGAGGCAGAGAGGTGCTGCAAACAATAGTGAATACTATTATTAGAGCTAAAAACGAAAGCCTGTATCATAAATACATAGTGCAAAGCAGTAGATAAAGAAGATTAGAAATAATTGAAGCACAATAAATGCCCTCACCTCCCTCACAAACGCCCCTGCATCGCACTGACTTTTTAGATCATAAGGACACATGGTCATTTCCTACTACTTCCTACTAGTTTTTTTCTCCCCATTGCACTTCTCTAGGGGGCGCTATTGCTTTCCAGTTGTTAGACAGGTGTATCCAGGGTAAAAGTGATTACAATTCAAAGGCGATCAGACAGGGATGTTTTACCTCATACAAAATGTGATATGGACCTATTTATGTTTAAATAACAGTCCTGATTAAAGCCATGCCAAATTTTAATAATATAGTATACAGTATATCAATTTATTCCTAAGCCAAAACCAGATACTTCTTTTCCTCATCTGAGCAGTCACTCAATTCAGGAAATACAAGAATCTAACAGACCTGCGTTTGTCCCACTAGTTGATTTATATTTTCACCCTTTAGTTCCTCTTAAAATTCTCCTCACTCACCTGTTTCTTTACCGAGCAAGTTAATTGGGGTCAGGTTTAGAGCTGTGCATATGAGACAGAGCATTAACTACTGGCTCATCAGACAGAAGGGAGCGTTCTCAGGGGAGGGTGAACGAGGAGAGACAGCTTCACAGGAAATCGTTACAGATAGGGCCCACAAGTTTTCTAGTGAATTGCCTTGTCATATTTGGTGGACTGAGATGGGTATCCAAGTCCCAAGTAATTACATCAAAATGGCAATATGAATGGTCAGTAGTTGCAAATAACAAAAGTTGTATTTAGCAAGGTGTCCTATGTGCTTTTCAGAAATGGACAATGGTCTTCATGAAGATATTGATGTATACCTGAACAATTTGGGTGTACATTTTATCCTTTAAAAAATATAGTTTGACCTTCTCAGTTCTAATCTGAACAGAGTGACTACTACTAAGTGAAGGGCTATTGAACTTGTTATAGATGTCTTTCAACGTTGAATACAAGGTTGCATCGCTGTAAGGAGCAGTTAGACCTACCAGATATCTCTCTGTGGAGACGCTCACAAGGATCAGATCGTCTCCAATTCGGACCTTCTCTCCCTCTGACCTCTGCTTAGAGGCTGGGTGAATGGTCCACCAGCAGGCCTCACCTGCAGACATTCAAAAGAACCCTTGATTAACCCTGTTTTATTTCAAATGGAAATATACATCTTAAACCTAATTGCAACACGACATTTGACATTTCAAAACTGCTCAAATGTAAAGAGCAATATGATATAGCAGTGCACATTTTCTCAAGGTTGTGATGAGTAGGTTTGTTGGGTTTGAAGTAAGTAAGATGTGATATTTGATTTTCATGTTGAATTGTGAGATTGAGGATTGGAATGTTTTGATGCACATTAAATTAAGCAGAAATACTTAGGTGACTGAGAAAACGTTGAATTAGCATTTATAAAAGAAACCCTTGTGTTTGCTGATAAGGTACCTATTGAGTCTTCTTGTAGTCCCACATCGAAGGACAATTTGTCTGTTAAAGACCGTGATGTCTTCAAACAGGTCAGATACTGGATTAAGAAGCAATCTGTTAGTTCACATATTCAATTTTTAGTTGCACCGAATGATGTTCTTACCATCCCACTAAAGGAGTGTCGTAGGAGGATTGCATGACCATAAAGGAGGGTCCGGTGACCTCCTCCTTGTCCTGCCTGGGATAAAACAAAAGGAGATATTTTAGAGTGTATAAGGGAAAATCAGTGTGCACATTATGCTCCTCCTGACATCTAACGCTTCAGGTTAAGTTGTGATCGTAGAAACGTTTTTAAAACAATAGGAGGGCATGCTGGAGCTATTAAGTTTGGAACAGTTAAAAAATATGCTTTGGTGTTTGGTTTTCAGTCACAATGCAAGCAAACAATGATGGTACGGCACATTTGAAACAATAAAATCAATCAGACAACAACACATCCCAGTCCAAAAAAGAAGGAACACAGAGTCATTCTTTCAGTGAAGGTAAATATTAGATGTTTCGAGCTTCAAAAATTCAGGACTTGTACTTACCCTTTTAATCAGCCTCTAGAGGCAGTAAAAAAAAGAATCTTTTTGTCTTAAAAATGTCATGCAAGCTGCATAAGAACCTCGTAGGACTTCCTGCAACTTCAATATGTTTCCTTCACAAGAAATCATAACAGTCTAAAGAGCCCAGAGTTTGAAATGAAGAAGACAGGACGGGGAAGAAAAGAGAAATCTTATTATCTTCTCTGTCTCCATCAAGATAAGGCATTTTCTCTTTGAATGTTTCTTTCAAAGATCCATCACAGACATAGTATAAATATTGACATAATCATTTTGCAGAAAATGAATTGCAGCTATTTGATTTTATTTAGTGTACTAATAGGGATACAAAAATGTCTCCATTTCAATACTAAAGGAAAACCACAACTATAATATAAAACAGTCTTCTTATACTAAATTGTATTTTTTAACTTTACCATGTGGCCAAATATTACTTCTGATATCATTCATGGCCATTCTACAAGTATTCAGGAAAGTTCCAACTTCGAAATTCTACTTTCTAGTTAGTTAAGCATCAATTAGCATCTATATAAACATTTTCAGACAACCCTCCCTCCTTTTACTGTATTTGCCTCAAACATCACAATGGTCTGACTGTTCCACTGATGGCCGACAGAAAATAGTTTGATAAAAAGTCAAATGAAGAGTGTCCTACAACAGCTGGGTCTGAAGTCGGCAGCCTGGTATTTCAGGCTTGTGCTCATGCTGACACATCACTGCCCAGAAGCGTGACCTTTGCTTGCTCCTATGCCCCTCCCGTCAACAAGGGACTGCATGGGAACTCCACTTTTGTTCAGTTTCATTCACATGTATGGGGGGTAAGGTGGGTCCAGGCTCCATACTTAGACTACTGGCTCAACTACAATGTTCTAAGAAGAGTAACATTCTATGTGTCATCAAATATCTAATTACCAATACTGCTGCTGACTGTGGTTTGACTCAACTGAAAAGCATTTGTATAACATGATACACTTGTACAGTATTAACCTACACAAAACCAGAGAGGCAAAGGAGAGGCTGTGGCAGACGAGCTTCAAGGTTTTTGGCCTGAAGGCTTTATTAGACAGGGCAGCATGAAATGGGGATGAGAGTGAAGGGAGAACATGCAACATGATGCTCGATTCAAACTCAAAACGCTGCGGCCGGCAGCACATGGAGCGTGGCATATGTGCTGCCACCTTAACAATTCCCTGAATGTGATTTGAATGCATTTTTTTCCTGTTGTGTGTTCAAGTACTTTGATTTGCCTTGTGTACGGTGTGCTCTACAAATAAACTTGCCTTGCCTTGCCTTGCCTTGCCTTAACCACTCGGCCACCAGACAGCACACGTGGTTGATTTCATTCACAGGCTACTATACTATACTATATATATATATATATCTTTGTTTTCAGAATAGGACTAAAAGACAAAAAAAATTTCAACAAGACAAAAGGATAATATAAACATAAATTGAAGAATCACACTCAAATTTAAAACTGGCACAAAATACAATGACTGCAAAAGGTTACAATAAATAAGAATTCCCTGAAATCTAAACCGATTTCAGAACATTTTAGCAGGTCATTATCCACCAAACCCAGAGAAAACAGAGCTGCTCACACAAACGCATCATTTAAAGGAAAAGGAATCTCTTCCCCATATGTCTGACACTGTATTGGTGAACGAGGCCGGGCAAACATTTGACTTATGTACACAAGTAGACAGCACCGATGTCTATTTCAGGATTGTCATAAGTTCAAATTTAGGACCCTGTCAAGTGGAAATTGATTGTCTCCGGTCTGGAGAGTGGTGGCTGTTGGTGATGGGTGCTGTGAGAACTTTATCAGCTGTTATCACAGAAATGAATGTCCCCAGACACGCTTTTCCTTATCAATACAGGGTTACATTTATCAACATAGTGAATTCAGCATTGATTTGAATGACAATCCAGTAATAGGCATGTGAAAACAGAGGAATTTGACTGGAGGTGATGTTAAATCATTCAGATACAGGGACATGCAGGCTGACGATGAACAAGCAAACAAACCTACCCATTTGTCATGGTCAGCACTCTAGTGACACAAATACAGATGAAGAGAACGTATTATTTCGAACTGTGGCAGCAATTACACTATGTGAGAATTATGAGCGCGAGAAACAGGCCCTCCCTCAGGAAGTGAGGACGATGATATATTAGCCCCTCTTTCTGAGTTGCATTCTAGCCAGCAGTGTTGTGCTGCCAAACAAGGCGAGCATTGGTGACGACAATACAAATCTGCTTGCTGCCTAATCACAATGCAGAGCTGTCCCTCAGCAGAGGGGAGCTACCTGCCACACTGTGTGGTGCATTAGAGAGAACACAGCCAGAGCCACCCAGCACGGCCCACATGTACTCTGTACTTTGTGTACTTTATGTGCTGATGCACTCTGGGCTGTGGCTGGCTGTGGCGGTCGTGAGTGCACTGCAACCATTCATGCTATAGGTATTCTCATCTCTGCTCCTTTAAGACAAAAAAAGTCTGCGTCCAATAATCCTGTTAAAAAGTACAGACCAGAGGTTTCCCAAGGAATAGAGATAGAATGTCACTACATTTGGAAAATAATTACTTACATAACTTGTCTACATTCAATTTAGAAAAAGAAAGCAATGTTTTCTCTTTTTGGTTGTTTTTAAAATACAATTTTGATATGACACATAATCTACTTTTGCACGGAAAGTATGATGATGCCAACAAGTATGATGAGAGTGTGGAGGCATTGATCAAGAAAGAACAGAGTGCAGAAAGTGTGCACTCTTTGACCATTCTCCTCTTCTCTTGTCCCCAGACGGTGCTCACTGTGTCTCATCTTGTTCAATACACAGCACATGTCCATCCCAAAATGGGACAACTCCTGCTGAGTATTAACTTACAGCTCCTGGATTGGATCAGATGCTCTTACTCCTTATTTAAAAAAAAAATGTGTTAATGCCTGAGATAATTTTCTTGTTTTGGAGCATCTTCTTTTTGTAGTGTTGCGGTTGAGATTCCATGTACGTAATATGTTCTTTAGATCTGCTGAAACAGTGGTCAAAGACAGGGCTAGCTCTTCACGTCTGATCTAGTCCTAGTTTAGACTAAGGAAATCTTGGTCCACATTTAGACATCTAGTCATGATTTGTTTCTAATGGTACAAGAGAAAACAACATTAGGAAGTGGACAGTCCAGCACTCACCCCTTCGCTGCTCTGCCCGGTATTTGCCAGCATCTCCTGCAGAGCTCGCACGGACAGAGACTGCTCCAGCACAAAGTTACAGATGCACAAGTCTGGAGGAACATACTGGAGGAACAGGGGAAAACAAAACCAGACATCAATTAGCTTTGATTGGCAAGTATTACTGTTGCTTTCCATTTACTTTTAACAATCAAAAAAGTATTTAACCTGAAACAAGCAGGAATGTCGGTCCTTCCATTGCCCTTTACTTACGGGCTGATGAGGAAACAAGGTTATCTAATTGTTCAATTCAACCGTGTGGAATATGTATGTATCGTGTATTTTTGTAGGAATAAGCCTTTAATGTATTAAAGACATTGGTATTAGAGAAGTGTGATCGCTCATTTTCATATTAGCTGTACTTTAATTGCACTGCATCTTTTTCTTCGCCAACAAAGCAATGCATTTCAGGCCCAGAAATGAAACCATGCAAAATGTTGAGACATTTGACATTTCACAATAGTGCCAGTGTTGTTACACCCCTTGGGTCTTATTTTTATTCTTAATTACTTTTCGTCATGGTGTTGGACAGTAACACAAGCTGTTGACCCCTGACCCGAGCACTGGAGTGAGAAATGTGAGCACAGGGAAGGGCCGTGGTGATAATGAGCAGGGCCTGCGCAGAAACTCAATACGAAAAGCAACAGAACAAGGACCCGCCGAGATAATTCAAATATGACTGAAACAAGACCACTGCAGGGCAGGCACAAACCTTTGCACTCATTTTTACCCCTGAGACACACTTAGGAACCATAAGAAATCAACTTCCAATGAGGTTAAGAGTTAAAAATAATAGTATGTCACTCAGAAAGAAGGAGTTCTGTCTGGAGCTCAGGTGAGAAAACAGAAGTGTGACTGACAGATTATATATTCATAACAAAAACATAACAGTGAGTAGAGGATAAGCTGGAACATGGCTGTCAGGTCTTATCACTTAATAACTTCCTTCATTCGGCCTGAGCTTGAAATACACAGCTCGTGAAGCAAAGCATCCTGGTGTGGAGGCTGATCGTCTGTTTGTCACCCTGGCACATTAGGAAGTGTAAAGCCAGGTCAAACCAGCATAAAATATGCCATTATGCTATTATTGATAACAAGACACAACAACATGGCGTACTGTAGATGCTGAAAGTACGTAATTCTTTGACATGGATAACAGTAATATTACTGAGATGCCCCTCTCGGCCAGAGATGATCATTCTGACATAATTTCTAAAAATCTAAGTCATCACTGCTTGGTTACAGAGCTCAGCTAGGGTGGGTGATAAGTTAAAATATGTCTTTCTCTTGATGTGTATTTAGACAGCTAAGAGAGCTGCATCAGATATCTACAAACATTGCTTTAAGTCTTGGGATGCCTGTCTATAGAAAAGAGTAAAGTTTGAGTGCTGCAGCTCTCCCACTGGGCCTTCATTTGGAGATGGTCTTCATCTAATTAACTCAATGCAAAGTGTCTGCACTTTACCAAAGCGGATGGATATAACAGAATGAGGCTACTGGTTTTAGTGTCTCTTTGATGTACAATCTATCAAGAGGAAACCTGCCAAGAACACATTCAGACCTGCAGCACTGCTTGATGCAACCATTAACCACACCAATATTATTGTAATTAGGATATCTTTAATATCTACACACTCTGCTTCTCAGTAAAATAACATATTATTAATTACAAAAAAATCACCTATGAGAACAGAAGTGTTTGCCAACGCTAAGTAAAAAACGAGGTGATTGTTTATAGCTGGGCCAGCTTCATAAACTTAAGTGAGCTGCACTTCCTAGATTACTTTCACAACTTTGTTATTGTAAGGTGTAAAACTTTGAAAGATACATCCTCAGCACAAAAACAAAATTACTTTTAACACATTCTTTACACCTTTCCAAACCTTTAAATCAAAATGAACATTCACAACTAAGATATTAAAAAGTATAGTATTACACAGTATCACAGTCATAACATAACAATCTAACACAGTGACAAATCCTCCTTGTGTGGCAGGTCTATGCAGTGTTGTGTATCCCTTACCTTGGCCTCAGAAGTGGACTCGAGGTAGCAGAGTCGGTTGCCCAGGCCCTCCACGGCCAGGCAGAACTTGCGATGCTCCTTCTGGATGGTGGCCACACTCTGGAGCACCACCTCATCGTCCTGCGCACAGAGCAGCAGTTATTCATGCGTTTCATTTATAATGTTAAGGCTCTGACATAATACTATAAAAATGGACCACATACAGTATGTGTGGGAGTGCGATTGTCACAGGATCACATCGATTCAATGGTGTAATCAAACCACTAAGCATTATAGGACGGTTAGCAATCAAGAGTCTGTGCAATACAAACTGTTAAAATATTTACCAATAGCGACACATCAGTTAAATAAACCAATATTATTGTATCCAATATAAATGTGGTGGCTTGATGTAGTCAGACTCACCCACAAATGAACATCTCTACGTTTGGGTACTGCACCAAGGAGCTACACACAATTATTGACTTTCCTGGTGTGTGTGTGTGCATGTACATGTGAGTGTGCGTGTGTATATGTGTGTGTGTACCAGCTCACGTCCCACTCCAGGCTCAGTTGATGGTTGCTATGGTTCTCGCCGCCTTCACAACAGCATTAATACACCAGATTTAGATACAGCGCCCAGTGATTCAGGACGTGAGACCAAAGACCATCCTCTTTGAGCAATACATTCAACAAACGTACTCTAATTAGGAGCATTGTTTGTGCTAGAAGAAAAAACTTGTCCAAAGACAGATTTTCCAGCAGTCTACAACTTCAGCTGTTGCAAAGATTACAAAATGGCTTGAAGCAGAAGAATGGAAACAAAACTGAATTATGCATGACTGTGCAAGTTATACTTAATCAAATCATAGGCAAATGATGCTTTTCAATGCAGCAGCAAGAGCCGCTTAGCTCATTGTAGTTAAAGAACCCTCTCTCTCGTGGAGAACAATTGTCATACTTCCAGGAGGATTTAATTAGAAAAATAATAAAATGAATTAAAAGCATTCAAATGCAAAGGCAATAAACGAATTAAACTATATTTGAAATGGAATCTATTGCTTCCAATCACAGGATGTTGCCTTTAATTCTCAACCAATCATCTCTCTGGACATTCTCTCTTCTGTCCTGGTGTTGGCGCTGCAAGTCACAATGCTTCTCGGCTCCACTGCAGCAAAGCATCAAAGTAGAGATGAAAATACTTCATAATTGATACAACCACCAACTAATTCTGTGATTTAATACACATTATGTGAACAATGCACAGACTCCAAAACATACCATGTGCTAAGACATCGTGACACAGAAAAGGGGTGATACGAAATGTATATATGTCAATAACAATTATCAAATCATATTATGTCAGTATCATTAGAATATTGTGATATTCAAGATATCAAGTTGATATTCAAATAAAAATTAATGGAAAGGAAAATGTATAGATTTTGTGTTTTTGCTGAAAAACCTATTTTGACTGTAAGTTTAGTGTGTCAATATCGACGTCTTAGAGCGGCATCTCTTTAACTTTATCTGGGTTTAATTTAGTTAAAATGTCATAGTCACGAATCATTTTTGATCTAACAAACTATACTCACACTCTATTCATTTGTCTGTGTCTGTTGAACTTAAAAGTTACAGGCAACGGTAATGAAGAAGGTCAATACGTGCTGGAGACTTTCCACCTCTTAAACCAAATAAAAACAGAGGTTTCTCTGGCGCTGGTTTAGATTCTGGGGTCTTAGAGCAGCAGCGGGACCTGGCATCATCTCTGATACTATATTTGTGTTGCTCTGTGGCGTCCTGGCTTCAAGCTGCTTCAAAATGGTAACAGGTCATTATCAGTCCTATGCCATTTGAATACCAGGTGACAAATATTGACTGAATGCAATGCACCTTCAGCTGTGAAGGCTACTGGCTGTGACTCACACAAAGATCTTGAACAAATTACATTCCTTGTATAGAACTACCAAGCTTTTCTCTGACACCAATCTAGAAGTGTAGACCAAAAAATGATGCTCACTATAGTCCCCAATAATCAATAACAGACAACGAACTGAATGTCTGCTACAGACATCTGGGGCAAGTCATATTTTTGGTTAGGCCAACTTCCTTCTAAATAAAACAAGGTCATGCACGATCACATAAGGTCCCCTGTAGTTACATATTAGAGCGCTCTCATTCAAATTGGAAGTCTATGATCAGTCTTTTTTGCAGGTGCACCTACTACTGGTAGGTGTCACTACATCAACTACGGCGGCTTCCTATCAGCTTTTCGATCGGCCTGTGCGTCGCTGACTTGATCAGGAGCCAGAGAATGTAGTGATTCCAAGGCAAAGTGATATCACAGCAGCAGTGCGCCATCTGCTAGACCGCTAAAGACCCACAGCAACTATGTATAGGGCAGGTCCCAGGGCAGGCAATAAGGCAGGGTTGGGAGATGAGTTCAACTATTTTGAAAAACATACCTTGTTATATGCAATTTTTCTCACAACTAGCCAATCACAATTACATTTTTAAACCAACATTCACAGTTCACATTCTAATGATGTCCAGGAGATAATATTAAGCACTGAACTACAAGAACGAATTGCATATCAGAACATTATTTCAGGGGTCTAAAAAAGAAAAAAAACACTTCCTAATGTAATGTATTAGCAATTCTACTTTTAGTCATTGTTGGATATTAACAAGAACCATGGCGCTCCATCCTCTCCAAACAATCAAAGTGTCTCCATCCTCTGCATGTGAACTTTTTCAGGTTCTTCAGGAGTTTCCCCTCACTGGTTTACCCTCTTGCGGCCCGACTTATTAAACAGACAGCAACAGGTGGCCGTGCATTGAGCTGCGAGATGCACCCACAACCGAAACCTGAGAGCTCTCCACACCCCCCTGAGCCAAATCTTCTCCCTCAGCCCGACCGCCGATGCCACCAATGTGAACTTGAGAAAAGGTGAATCTGTTCAATCCCTCAGCGCTGCTATTTTGACAAGCATGCTTTGCACATGCTCATTGGACGTCAACAGTAGGACCAGAGAGGGCAGGAGGTAGAGGCAGGAGTCATAGGTAGGACAGTAGATTTCATGCCGTTTGCCTCCTTGTTCACACTGTCTCGATGTGTACACAGTCTAAATGGCTGTGACCACAGGAGTCTTGTTTCTCATAAATGTCAGTCTGGGTGCTAAGTACAGACTGAGCTTCATGACTTTAGGACTATATCACTGCACATGAACAAAAACTTCAACACATGTTTGAAAAAGTCCATGGCAGGACAAGTGCAAGAAAAGTGCAACATTTCTCTCCATTTGATAAAGATTGATTTCATATTGTGGCTTGAGGGGCAGAACAGAACAACAAAGTCAACAGAAAACAGAGGGAGCAGGCAGTGACAAACAGCTAATGAGCCGAACTCCACAGCTACCATATTTTATGTTGACAGGCAGTTCCAGGGGCTCGCCCCGGTCTGTCATACTCTGAACATACGCGGAACTCAGCCTCACACTCACTAAAATGCTCCATGTAAAAAACAGGAAGCAGTGTCATGCCTTTGGCAACAGGTATCAGTGATCAAAAAGTATTTCCTTTGTGTGGGTCATAAAACTGTGAATGTAAATTTTAATAAAACAGGAAAACAAATATTGTCCCACAAGCTAATGCTACGGATCACTGTTCTTACAACAAATTGGATTTTCTTGGCATACTTGGCATTCATGCTGCTTGATCCAAGCTTCAATAAATAGAAGCTCCCAAGAGTGCGCAAGGCTGAACCCATCTCCGCCCCGGGACAAGGAAACAGAAGGTGTCCGGTCAGGGACAGAACAGGCTCTTCTACACTCCATCATCCTGGTGAGAATAGAGGAGCTGCAGAGCGCTCACATGTGTGGGGCATTCAGACATTCACCTGAGGCTGTAAACCTCCTCTACAGCTACACCACAGTGCTGACACTTAAGTCACTCCACTACTGAGTCTGCTCTCTGGAAAATGGAAGAGGATTTAAGACAAAATATCTAATTTAAGACAGTGTAAACTGCACATAAATATCCCACAAATGAAATGGCCAGTTGACGGATTGAGTCATCTGTGAGCTCTTCTATGCCTTGTTTTGGTCAAAACATTAAGGCGGGCATATTATGTCAAATTAAATTTTATGAGCTCTTAAAAATATTATAGAGTTTGCTCTTTACTGACACTGTATTCCAGTCGTCCTCAAGCGCCAGATCTCAAAATCAGAATCAGAATCAGAAGGGGTTTATTGCCATTGTCAGTGAACAAAATTCACAGGCTAGGAACTTGCTTTGGTGGTTTGGTGCAACATACAACAATGAACAATAATAAAAGCAAGATATATCGAATAACATTTCATATATGTTGTTTTTATTATTGCTCAGTGTTTTATGTTGCACCTTAATGCCGAGACAAGTTCATATGTTTGTGAATTTTGTTCATTGGCAATAAACCCCTTCTGATTCTGATAAGGCATGCATTAAAGCAAAACAATTTAAATGTACTATTAGATAAAAAATATACTTACTATGTACACAAAATGTACAGTAAAATTTACAGATGGTTATGTGTAATTTTCTCCATGTTTTTGTGTAGAAACTTTTTTCAAAAGTGTTCAAATAAGCAAACAATGTGTATCAAACAGAGCATTTCTAACAGCAGAGGCTGAACTGCTGCACAGGTTCACATGTTCCACTCTACAGTGGGAAGTTGGAAAATTGCAGCACAATTTGCAATTATTCTAAAAATTATGACTCCGAATCATATGTGTGTGGTTCAAATGATTCACATATTATTTTTCAACAGACATACATTAAAATCTGCTACTTGTTATGATGCTACTCAATATTGCAGTTTAAAAAGAACAAAATAAAATCACGCTGGCCAGTGAGACAGTTTTATACAGTTTTATACTTCACTTTATTATCAGCAGCCTTTTGGACTCAGCTTCACAGGTTTAGGTGAGATAAAAGTTAAAATCCTTACCATTTCATAACAACTATAACAGAGTTGCGTCTTCCTCCCATCTGCTGACCAGAGCCCCACTAACATAACATTACAAATTAAAACACTGCAGCAGCAGACTGATGTTGGGCTGGGTGAGTGTGGTGAATGAAGTGGTGTCTGAGAAATAGAATAGTTCGTGTTTGTACATGTCTGCAGCTGATGTATAATTGTCATTGGTTATGTTTTAATTATATTTTATTATATGAAACAAAAACACTGCCGCAGCTCGATGTGCAAATTGCTGTCACATATTGAGTGTATGAGAAGAGCATTAACGCCCTGCAGAACTAAGCAACGGCTCAGTCTTCTTCATTCATTTATAATATGGCTCTTTAAGCAGTATTTTTAGACACATTCTCATTCATATTTTTAACATGGAAGTATAAAATGCAGCAAAAAATATACATGAAATAATAAAACCTCAAATAAAAAATATATACTGTATATATTTAGTATTTAGACATGAAATGAAAGATTTCAAAGCGATGACTTTGTTCTACTGTTGCTAGAGGACAGAAACATGCTGTGTGCCTGTGATGGCTAAAGTCTCCTGTCCACTCTCCTGCCAAACAACACGGTCAGGCTTTGCCGTTACCGGTGGCTCGATCAATACACTGGAAGGAAGTCTTTCTCATTCAATTTCTATCAAGACCAGGAAGCTTAGATCAGACAACGACACTCGTCTCTCCAGCTCAAGCGGACAAACAATTATTAACCCTTAGAAAGTAGAATAAAACTTGACCTTCAAAGCAAACAAGAAACCGTTCAAAGTTTCAGAATCAATAATAAACTAATGGCTGCATGTTATATTTTGGTTATCCCTTTATACCTTGGATATTTCAGACGATGCTTGCTCAGATATACTATGTTTGTAATTATCCCTCTTCATCTACACTGACACTGGACTCCGCTCATGCCTGACTTTGTCAAGACTTCAACCTCTTACATCACCCATATGCCATTAGAGAAAGTTCTCCAGTATACAAGTCGGGTTTGTCGTTAAAAACATCCCTAACAACAAACTCATTCAGGGTGATAATCCACAGCTGCATTAAAAAATTACTACTGTGGAAATTTACCAGGTCTGGCCTTCCTCCAACTATTGAATCCCGTTCTGTTAAACTTGGAAATATGTTGTATATTACCCTGTGGTATGGAGCATACGATATCTAAATGCTATTTCATCCCTATAAAAATGGTGTTAAAGTGTCATTGGTCCTATCCTGTCCTGACAGAGGCACATCTAGTATCATAGTGGCGTGTCAGAGAGCAGAGCTGTATGTGCTGTGGAAGCATCATCTTTAAAAAGGCTAAATTTAAACCTCCGGAGCCCAAGCTTTGGTATGCAGCAGGCTTCAGAACAACATAAGCCCTCTGCAGCGGCCACTGGAGCACCAGACTGGGACCAACCAACACCTGGCTTTATGGAGCAACAAGTACTACCTGGTTCACTAAGGTTAAATAACTCTTTAGGCATTGTAGGGTTTGGAATGCCAACAATTTCCATACTTTCACAAATAGTATGTTGAGTAAAATGTCACTGAGAAGGAATCCATAACAAATCATAAAGAACCACCACACACCAATTCTCATACATTTTTTCAGAAAAAATGCCTAAATAAATAAAGTTTGAAAGCTCTCTCAGGGATAATCAGCTGTGGGAACTAAACCACCAGACCTATGATTTTAATTAAGATCAAAAAAAAGTGATTTTATACCTCAAGGTTTTTTGGACTGAAACACAGTTGTGTTGACATTAGTTACCTACTGTAGCCCCCGTTGTGCCTTTAACCTCTATTTGAAATGTTAAAAAAGTCTATGTGTCTCCAAATCCCTTGTCTTGTATTCAGGAGATAAGGTTCAGTTTCTGTCAAATACAAGATCATCCTCATTCCACTGTGTCTTTCTTTATCTGGTTTTTAATTTTCTTTTAAACCATAAATGCATGAGGTTATTAATGATATGTTTTACACCTTTTAGCTTTTTGAAGTCTATGGGGAAAATGAAGGGGAAATTTACCTCCGGAACCTCTGCTTGAGCTCCAATGAATTTGATTCAGACAGATGAACAAATTTAATCAAACACAAAATAAATCATGATCACAATATTATTAAGCAGGACACATGAATAAATTAGCTGTTTTTAAAGAATGTTTAGTCTTTTGAAATATTATGTCTGGATTTGAGGCATTTCAAGCCATCTTAATGTAATAGCCCAGTAAAGTTTTTTTTCCTTGGGGTCATTAATTAGTTAATAACTTTATGTCCTAATAGTCCTCTAGTTTAATATTTAGGCACTAGCCTTCAATACCGCCGCTCCCATTACGCACATAACGCTCAGTGCGTAGAGCATCAAGTGCTCCGAGGGGCACCACCAGCTTGACCAGGCAGTTTGGATAGAATGACATGGGCTATTTGTGCAGCAGCTGCACTGGTCCTTTGGCAATTTAGCGGTGAGCCTACAGTAGGCATAGTCTGTCTTTAGTTCTTTATTAATACAAATTAGGACTCAAGTGTTGCCTCTCTCTCTCCATGGCGAGTTTGAGATGCGCAGGGACAGCAAGCCACAGGTTAAACAGACAAAGGGGCACAGCTGGAACCAGTTTTATTGTACAATCAGAAATATTGTAGGAACCCCAAGGAGCAAAACGGTCTTTAGATTATGAAAATTGGCCTCATATTTAATTAGAACCCATGAAAAAGAGTGAATGAAAGAAGACATGTGATGCATCAGCTGGCTCAGCTCAGCGGAGCTGACACCACGGCGCGCACAAAGCCAAAGTGGTTCAACTTCTTACAAATGTCTAAATCATGTTTTCATAAATGCATCAGAAAGTGAGAATATTTTGCAGCCTGTAGTGTTTTCTAGAGGCTCAGTCTGTTCTGCAGAAGAGCAGGAGAAGAGCTTCAGGTGCGGCAACAGGGGCAGAGAAAGGATAATTAGGGACTGTGGGGGCCCCACAGTCGGGAGTAACAGGGAGTAATGAGTTGCTAAAGAATACAGAAAATTAAATGAGTTTTGCGGAAAACTTCTTGGTTGAGGGCCCCCAGATCCCACTTAAAATTAAGATTTATGCAATATCTACAAAATAAAATTTAATTTAAAAAGACGTCCAACCCTTATGTATTTTTTACACGTCCAAAGTGGGATTGGGACATGGGGGCATCACTGAGCATTTCTGCTTAGGACACCCAAATGGCTGGCAGAAGCCCTGCTGACCTTAGCCTAAATGCCTGTATCTTATAACTGTTTAACAACATAACTTTAACCGGGTCAGTGTAGGCCTGAACAACAGCAAATTGCAGCCACATCTGTCATGTAGCCACGTTATGTTGTATTTTCACCAGCTAAAATCAATCGGGCCATAACATAACGACATGGTCTAAAACTGTGTAAATAGCTGATTTAGACTGAGTATAGTTCTTTGAGAGAGCTGATATTTTGGACACATGTGCTGACTACTGAGTAATTGAAACTTTTGTGTCTTTCAGGGCGCTACAGAAGAGCGTTGAAGTGAGGCACTATAGAGTTACAAGAGGCATCAGTCTTCACTTTGCAGCAGAGGTGAAATCTTTTCGCAAGTTGTTGTTCGTTACTGTTTCCTTTGACGGATAATCCCCCCCACTGCTAGCATTCCCACCGTTAAACATAATCAGCAAGGTGAGAGAGTGTCTGAGCTCAAATTGATTAACAATGTCGAGACCCGTGTCACCACCTCACATCACTGTCCACCACACGGTATCTGTAGTTAATGATCATCGTTGATCACTTTGACAATGTTTTACATAGCCTTGAAATCAAGACCAGAGAGACCAAGACATCAGAAGGACTTAAAGTAGACAGGACAAGAGTAAACCATGAAACTGGAGGAATAGAGATGAAGTCATATACAGTCCTATTTTACAGAAGTAAGAGGATGAAGAGTGTTAGTAATGTCTGAATGTACATTCTGTTGAATTAGAACTAGTGACAAGTTGTTTTTTACTTTGAATAGTTACAGAGAACTTTGGTTTATGTCACCCGATATTTGCCTCTGTAGACTTAAATCCCTCTTCTTGTATTCAGGAGATAAGGTTTAATTTCAGAATCAGAATCAGAAAAGGTTTATTGCCATTGTCAACGAACAGAATTCACAAACATAGGAACTTGTTTCAGCAATTTCTGTCAAATACAAGATCAAACATATCATTCCACTGTGCCTTCCTTAAGTTTGTGCCAAAATAAGACTCGGGCTCCATTTTGTTTTGTTTGTCATAAGACCATAAATGCATGAGGGAATTAATTATAGCATTGTTTAACTTAATGTTTGCTTCCTCAGTTCCTCATATGATTAGGCACTAAAAACCAAATAGTAGCTTTTTAAAAAATAAATGTTGAATAGTTAAGTCGTAATCACAGCTGTATAAAAGGTTGAGCTTACTAACTGCATGCGCCCTCAAGTAGTAACAAAAACAATGACAGCGCAGCAATGCCCTTGATGACAACATCAGTTAGTAAGTACAACTCATAACTTCTCTTAACACATGCCAGCTAAATACAAGCTTTAGCCAGTAATGTTAACCCTTGTACTTTAGTGATTCCTTTGGGCCAAGGTTTCTCTCAGCACTGGGCTTTAATAACAAGCAGGGTGGACCTTAGGGAAGCCTCACTTGCTCACTTTGCTGTTGTCATCAGATAAGCAGGATGCCATTGTGACAGTAAAAACTAGAGCTGGCCTGGGTCAGCATATCACAAGGCACAAGGCCTTAGCAATTTCCATTTTATTGCAAAAACATTCTACTGAAAACACTCCCTGTTATTCTGTGTTGTGTATAACAAACTTCTATGACCAGTGCAGAGCTGCAGCTTTCTGACAAATGCCCAGCCAAAATACTCATTTGTAATGTTTACTACAGATGTTCTACAATTTGTGGATTTTGCCATAGATTTTAAAATATTGATATGGACATCGGCAAATATCAGTTATTGGCAATATCCGCAAGAAGACAATATCAGACATCTCTATTGGCTGAAAATGAATTCCATATTGAACTATCTCTACTTGTCTACTTGTCAAACTGGCTTTACCCTGTACAATCGCATGTATTAGACAAACTCTGCTCTCTAATGTAACGGACCCAACAAATCCCATGAAGAGGAGTTACTTCAGCGGTCACTGGTCACATTCCAATTCAAGTTCAATTCTTCTGCTCAGTATTTTCTGTTTCGTCCTTTATTGTATCTTATAAAACACAGCAAGACAGTCTCCCATTGATTTTGTAGGTTTTAAGCAGGATGCCCTTCCAGATCAAAACCAGTCATAGAAAATATTGTAGACAGCGATGTGGGGTAAATACATACTTTTATAGATCTCCCTGAGGACAAATTCAGGTGTCTAACAACATATCATCCATTTGTTTTGCCCAAGGACACAGCATCAGGAAACACTCACGTGATCATTGCAGCTGAACATTGTGGCTGCTTTGCTGCTGGAAATGAAAAACAATGGCACCGACCAAATTTGAATACAATCAATAAGACGGTTTGCATTTTCCCCATTGCTTTGAATGTGTACACACAGAGAGATTACACATGTAGATTTACGGCATTTACCCCATAGAAATCCCATTTTCATACAACTGTAAATCTTGTTCAAGGTGATAAATTCGAACTGTTCAGTGTGCCCAACCTCTAAGCAATTCATCTTAAATAAAAGCACTTGAACTACTGCGGCATAACAATAATGACTGGTTTGTAATAGTGCAGATACACAGTACTTTGACACAGCTGCATCTTACTTACACTTATAGAATTATAATATCTAATCTGAAATGATTTAAAAAGTCAAATTCATTACATCTAAGTGTTCTCTTGCCAAGCCAAACCCCTGATAAATTAAATGGACCGCATTGGATTCTGGAAATGCATCCTGCTTTGCGGAAAGGGTTGTCAACAGACCATCCTTTTACTCTTTACTCTCAGCGACAAAGTAATCTAATGAGAATTAAGATTTTAAACTATTCAAATCAATTATGACTTCATCAGCAGAAAATGAAATAAAACAATGAAATAGTCATTGGTCAATAATGGAGAAGCAGATTAACCAGCATGCACAGGAATGAAGTAACTGTCCCAGACCATCCCTGTCCTTAGACCCTCTTCCACTGTGAGGAAAAACTATAACAACAACAACAACAACAACAACAACAACAACAACAGAGGAAACTGAGATACCTCGAGGAGAACCATCATCTAGAGAATAACATCTCCCATCCATTTGTACCTTGGGCAATCCATATGTCTATGTAGTGCACATGTGCTTTATGTTCTATTCAGTACACCAAATGATTTTATGCAAGACAAATTATTCAAATACATTTGGTCTGAATGTAATCATTTTATCCAAGCATTGGTGGAGGTAAGTATTTGATTTTAAGAATGCATTATATCTATATTATAAACACGAAACTGAGGCAGACAACCAGAAGTATAACTTTACAGACATCTATATAAGGGGCTTTCAGACAAAGCCAATGGCAATCCCAATCACTGCCCCCAGTGCCCTCAATGTAACACCACTGTGAGCCATACGCCCCTGGCTCAGCAAAGAAATAGTCCCACCACACCGACATACAAGCTGTCATATCATTTACAAGAAGGCCTATAACTGCTGTGCATATCCACGTAGAGCAGGGCTCCGTAACCAATCTGCGTCAAAAAACTAAAATAGTAATCGCAGGGGGTACGCGTGAGCGCGAGCAACAACTTATGACAAACTCCTTGAGCCAACGAGAAAACATCCACCTTTGTAGCTGCGGCTGTGTACTTTGTGTGATTTGTGTACCACGTAGATTGGGGGCTGTGATCATGGCTCGCAATGGGGACGCCAAATCATTTTTTTGTCCTTGCACCTGCAAAAGCTCATTGAAATTCTCCACGGCGCGAGAGCCCTGCCGACAGGTGTGTGCCATAGCGCGAGACCTGTCGCAACTTGAGCGCAAACCGTGCACCAAATCCAGTTAACGGGGAAATGTATCCAAACTTACGCAGTCATGCCAGTCGGATCACTGAACTAAACCGACAGCGTGCCCGCGCACTCGTTCCCTCCGTGCGTAAATTAGTGATTGGGAAATGGCACCACTAAAGGACAGCGCCAACCCCATGACACGAGCTTTACTTACTGTTCTCAAGAACTGGATCTCATCTTCCCCTTCTCCGCCCTCAGCCATGGCTATGAAGGAGCCTGCTCGGACTCTGCAAGCCGCCACTGACTGGCGGCAGAAACGCGATGCTGTGCCTCTCAAGCCGATATTAGCATAGAGCTCATCCACAGCCATATAGGGCAGCCCGGCGAGCCCCCCTCTCCTCCCCCCTCCCTCTCACTGCTCTCCTCCGACACCCCCCGCCTCCTCCGTCCCAGACCCCAGCAGCAGTGCGGAGCAGATGAACACAGTGCCACAGACGCGGGCTTTGGGGACAGACACTGGGGATGCTGCGTCCCGCGAGAAGGAGGATTCACGGGAGATGATCGACCACCAGTCTCTTGTGCCGATGACGCACGGAGCTGTCGAAACCAAGTCTCTCACTGCAAAGTTATGAATGAACGCGGTGAAGCACTACAAGCTTCTATGAAACCATGTCTTTGTAGCGTTTATCAGATCATGTTTAGAATTTTAGCTACCATTAAAGTCCAAACACGTACCCCTCATTATTCATCAGGCCTATTATAGTTAGGTTAAAATTGTAAGTATAATGTAAGTACATTTCTGGCTCTGCCCAGTCCACTAGCGCCTGCCAAGTGCTGTTGTTCCTACTGCTGATTTGCTTCTTCAAACTGTCAAAGGCAAGCATCAAGTCATTTGACAACTCCTTGAAATAGAACTGATCGTGTTTCAGGATGCAAACTGGTGCTCGTTATTTCAAGAGCGTTAAAATATGTGTATTTTGTTACAACCCAAAGTCTGTAGCACTTTCATCGAGGAAACTCAAGGTTTGTATGTACATAGCAGACATCTAGTGACTACTTATTGAACTGCAATTCAACTGTTGTAATAAAGAATAGCAATCGAGAACGCAAGGTTTAATTTGAATCAATATATTTGTTTGTTTGTTCACTCACTCACGTGTTCGAGGCTCATCCATTGTTTGTGACTGGTTTACATTGGATGAATTTGATTGGACTCTGATATTGTGAGTCTATAGCCCCTGATCAAGAGGGCTCATTCTTCCAAAAATACCGGACTAAAATGAGCCCCATTTCAAATTGAAGCTGTTCTTGAACCCCTTTGAGCACAAACACTTGGCTGGACTCTTTGTGAAGCTGACCTTCTGTAGTTTCGGCCTCTGAGACTCTGATTATAAGTGGCACAGAGGAATATCGGATTTTAAATTCTGCCTGGATTTGCTTTGGTAAATATAAAGAGCAGTAAAGCTGGTGTCTACAGGACGGTCTGATTCACACTAGTTTAGGCATGTGTTGGGTTATTTGGACAATTCCTGTTTGAAAACTAATGAAGCTAATTTAACTAAAGGTTTTAGGGACAAGGGCCCAGGTGGAATCCATATCAATAATATTATTTTGTATTTTTGGGGGGTAATTTCATTATTCGTTGCTTTAGAGAACAAACTGAGCTTGATTCATCCCAGAATGTTTTATTTGCCGGAAATTTAGTGGGTTATAACTTTCTTTTTAAGTCCAGCAGCTTGATAGGTTTCTTTTATAAGAAAAAGCCCACCTCATCGTAACAGGTATTCACAATGTCCTGTACCTTCTTTCTTTTTATTATTACAGTGTATTTATATATTATCACAGTGTATTAATATTGCGCTTTTCCACTTTCAATGCATCAAAGCGCTTTAGGCAATTTGGGTGAGGTGTCTTGCCTAAGGACACACCGACATTTCCTCTAGCGCCCCGCTGTGGCACCAGTCTCCCATCCAAGTAGTTTCTTTAAACTCAGAATGCCCTTTGACGCAGACGTGCCTGTTGTTGTATCAATGACACACGAGCTTATTCTTCTTACCTTTATAGCCCAGTAACAGACTTTCCAGATGGTCAGATTGAGTTTACGCCCGAGGCACGTGGCACAGCGTGCTCCACTGCACTGCTCTCCCAAAGGCAGTGCGTGGGAATATCTCGTGGAGAGATGTCATTTACATCAGCTAGGTCAGTGTGGCTTAAACTGGGCAGTAGATCTGGATGAAGGGCGTTTTAAATTGGGTTTCTAACTCACTCGACCTGTTGTGTCACCTCCTAAAAGAAAAAAAATATGAGTGTATATAGCACTATCTGTCCTAGTCCAGGGTTGGTTACGGATGTAAACTATAGGCCTAGCATCTATTTGGGGTACAGTTTACAATTTCCATTTTCAGTGACACCTGTGCGTAAAACACGTCCATCTGTGATTCAGTAACAGTCAGTAAAGCCTAAAAAGCTTAGTACATTTTCCTACTGACTCCAGATTGATAGTCAAGTAGATTACACTAACGCCAATAATCCCGCCATCTGGGAATGACTTTACACCTGTCTTCACTTATGGATTAGAACCAGTAATGTTTGCGCTTGTGTCAAATGAGAAGCGCAGGAGTTGTGCAGGAGGGCTGTTATTGGTCAAAAGAATGTGAGTCAGCGCAGTGGGCGGGACCTTGACCTGTGTGCCATCAGTATGAAGTGCCAGTGCATCTGCTGGAGGAAAGTGACATGCAACAGCTCTCCCTCAGGTAAATTCCAGTTTATAGAACAAAAAATATGTGTAACTTTGTAGTGTTACGATAAATCGACTATGTCAGCTGCATGAATGTGTTACTATAACTACAGCCTAAATGCCTTTGATGAGGTTGAATCATTTTAGCTGAAGTAAAGATAACGAATATGATAATAATGTGGTGATTACTAGATAATTATTTAGTGTATGAAAGAGAAATGTTTTTATAATCATGTACGGCTTGGTGTTCACTGCACCTAGGTCATACTGTATAACCTGTTTACTTATAAATAATTTGGTTTTAGTGCCTCCATAACATAATGTGTTGTAGACTAATTAACGTAATACAGCCATTCTATGAGAGCAAATAAATAATTTTACCTTCAACATACAGTTATACAGGGAGGTTTTAGTAAAGCATTTCTCGCTCACATGGAAATAAATGTCCATTTTCTGTTTTTCCTTTCAGTTTTGGGCCAGTATGGAGGGCAAACACAGTACACTACGCCCCTACGCGGCCGACAGGAAGAAGAGCAGTGTGTCTCTCTCACTCAGCAGGGGCCTCAACTCCCCCTTCAAAGCCCCACCCAAGACATCCAGCTTGGGACAGACCGGTAACTGCAGAGAAGAGGGGACAAAATGTGAAGAAAAAACCCTCAGTGGTTTCAAAGACACGCTCTTATCCTTTGATGAGTTTTCAGAGATCGACTGGCTGTTTGAATTGATACCATTGTGTCCAGAGCACCAGGCCTTCAAGACCATGGGGAACCAACTTGGGACCAAGAAGAATTTAACAGAAGATGAGCTATATGAATCACAAATATTTAAGAAAAGAAGGAGGGCAAAGGAAACGGACAAAGAGAATAATTTCCGCCAAATAAAAATGGCGTTGATGAATTCACTCAAAGTAAAAAAACAAAGCAAACATATGAACTACTTAAAAGAAGAAAAAGAACATGTCTCGACCAAATGGACTCCAGTGACCACGTTCGAGAAGATGAGCATCAGGAATGATTTTGAAGAAGATCTCGCATCAGAAGAAGCAAATCAAACATCCATGTGGAATTTAAACCCAGCTATACAATTTTCACACTCACCAGAATCTCCAATGTCGACTATTGATCGTAATGAGGAAGAAATGACTGACTCGGACCATTCTGAATATGACAATGAGATATTTTATGAGGCAAAAAATACCAAAAGCCCTGGAACAAGCCAAACGGTTAACCAGAGATCTTTACAAATATTGAAGGAATGTGTAAAGGAGATGGCAGCACTATGTCGGCTAAGCCTAACAAGTTCTGACTTGACTAAAGAAGATGGTGAATTTACAAATTTAGAACAGAAACTATTCAAAACTTCACATGAATATGACTGCAAGGATATGAATTTAAATGATTGTAATAATAGACAATTGCAAATCAAGGAGCTTCGTGCATTGGTAGAAGCCATAATGGAAAAAGAAACCGAGGCTCAACGAAGGCCACAACATCTGCCAGTAAAGCCAAGCTACAGTGAAGCAAATTGTTATACAACCTATACATTTTCTCCCATTTCGTCGCCTCTTCTGAACCCAACTTCATCAACTCCTGAGTCCCAAAACAAGACAAAGAAAATAGAAAACACTACTGATGATCTGGAAAACTACAGAAATACAAATGAGCAATGGATGAACTGGATGAAAGACTACGGCCATATCTACATAGAGGCAACCAACAGTAAAGGCAGTCAAGATGATCTGCTCGATTCAGGTAAACACACGCTACACACAGTGCCATTTCATTCTCAACAGTGTGTGTAAATGTCATGGTGTAAAATAGGATTGCACAATATGCATGGTAACGGCATCAAAATCTAATTTGAATTCATCTGCGTTACATTTGCTCATTTTTCAGATTTTGTGGTGTGATTTGACAAATATAGCAACATACGCCTTGACGTAAATCATCAACTTCAACAATTATGAATTATTCTTTTGAATATATCTGAATATTTATTATTTGGATACAGAGTCATTGTATGTATGACATTTGAGTATCTTAAAACAACAATGACTTGGGGTACATTCCTGACTTGGTCCTTGATGAGCCCATTTTAGTCTATATTCTAGTATTTAGTCCTAGTTTAGTCCTATTCTAGTCCTAGTTTAGTCCTGGTCTGGTCCACATTTGGTATGGGGTTTAGTCACTGTTAAGTGCCAAATTTGATGTGCTGATCAGTTCAAGTGTGAAAACAGCCTTAATGCACAACTTCAATTGCCGCACCAGCCAGTCCCTCCTGTATTCTAAAGTGGTCTGTCAAAACGTGTTGGGACTGGCTGGTCAGGCAACAACCCCAAACAAGTATTGGTGTGTGGTGGCTCCATGTGTCCAAGTGCACAAGGGATAAGCACCTGATGTTGAAAGCAGTAATCGTTTGGAAGAGCCTAAAAGGTAAAAACTTTGTACACAATTGCACAATTGTGTCAAGAAAATTGATCCTAGACACTAATCAATACCTACCATAAATTAGTTTGCTATTGAAACGAGATACTAATTTGCGCAGGTATGAACCATCCATAATTAATTTGGATCCAAAAGTTTGACAGTCGTCTTGCTCTTTATCAGAACTAGTTTAAGACCACATGATGATAAAGTAAAAATTGGTTCTATTGGTTCTAACTTTTCCTTGGTACCAAAATCACATTTGAAATGTTAGTATAGTGACAACACTAGTAAGGAGCCATGTAACACGTGTGCCTAGTGGGTGGACCATTCTCTAGTGGATGGACCGTATCTGGTGCCGTCCTGGTCAGAAGTACTTACCTGGAGGAATAGCTGTGTATGTTATGGTGGAAGGGAAAACTGGAGCACCCTGAAAACCCACTCAGGCAGAAGGAGAAACACGTCTTAGACGAGAGAAACTGCTCAGGAACTGAACCTGTGCATGACCCTTTGATGTGAGGCAGAAGGAAATTGTCATGTGCTTGATGTTGTATTCAATCTGAGCCCATTGCGATCTCAGATTTGTCTTCTGGTTATTAAGATCAGTATTTTCACCCCCATTTCATGCTGAACTCTCCTGTCTATTAAAGCCTACGGGCCAAAAATATTTTTGTATCTGTATTCTCAGCTACAATGCCTGTATTGTATTGTATTGTATTGTATTGTATTGTATTGTGCAGACTGTTTTTACTTTTGAACAACTGCGCTGCATACTACGTGGTATTTGCTCAAATTAAAGGAAAATGCTTTCCTTTGGAGATATGCTGCTTTTGCAAATGGAAGAAACGAATTGCACGGAATTCAAAAGAGCTTGTTTAATAGATAGCTGGGCACTCCGGTCTATAACTATACAAGAATGTATGGAATTTTAGATCAACCATGTTTTATCATTCTTATAGTCCTCACAAAAAACCCTCCATATTTCTACATTTTACATAGAAAGTTCAAACTGTCGATCTACAATATATGCATTTTTTTTCAAACCAGTCAAAAATATCTCAAAGCATCTAAATGTTTAGCAAATAAGTCTAAACTAGCCCAAGATACAAGAAATACGTCAAGTCAAGTTATTAAAACTAACCTCTAGTGACCAGAGGTTATTTTTAATGACGCGACTCAGTCCTCGCTCTGCTCAGAGTGTCTTTGGTTGCTCTGACATTTTTCTATGTGAACCAAGGTCAATGGGACACACTGAAACTAAAACGTGACCATCCAGTCTTGTGTAGAGAGGAACTACCGGTAGTCTAAAATAGAGCCACATGAATGTTAATTAAATTTATCTTTTGAATGGAACTGGCGTGGGCTGTAACCTACATCTAAACCTCATCAGCCTTGTATTCTACCTTGTGGGACTAGTAAACATCATGACATTTGTTTTCACCAGTGCATTTTACCATCTCTGTTTGTGGACAGACGAGGCCCTCCGGAGGCAGGAGGAGGTGTGGCAGCAGGAGGTGGAGGACTGTCTGTGCCTGTCTCATCCCAGCAGACCTCAGCACGTGGACTTTTTACACCTCACTGCTCTGGAAGACGAAGACATCAGCCCTACGCCCTCGCCGCCGCCACCACCGCCACCACCCCCTCTCTCACTGTCCCCCGAGCTAGGGGTGAGTTAAGTGCCTCCTAACTCACTCTGCCCATCCTGAAATATTTACTGCAGCTTCTCCATTTATGGCCCGCACTGTAGATATCGAGCTGCTCATTCAACATGGTCTTTCCTGCAGAGTCATTGCCAATTTGACCCATTTCTCAGACTATAGAAAAGGGTGCAGTATTTATTTGTAATTAGAAAGATTACTGATGGCGTCATGCCTCAGGGCTGTGAAACAAAGGCTGTTGTGTTTTCATTCGTTATATAACAGCAGGATTAATGTAGACTGGGAGTTATATTGTGTAATCTATGGTATGGGCCTAGTGCTTTGGCTGCCTGCTTTCCAATACTGGAAAAAACATATTGGGAAATTAAATGTAAGCTCTTTTTTTTAATCAGAGAAGGTCCTCAAGTGTGAAATGAGGTCTGAGGCAGGTAAGAATTCAATTGTAGAAAATGTGATTGAGAATACAAATGTTTTGCCATGGTGCATTTTATATATTGACACGGAAATGCCACGGGAGAGAGAACTTTGTTTCCTTGGTGTCAGCACTGTCAGCATGCATGGCCACATTATTATCACATTATTGAACACCTCACTGTGTCAGCAGCAACGGTGGCCCTGTATTTACTTTGCTTTACATTATTGCCATGGAAATACTGTAGCATAATAGTTTTATATATTTGGACTATTCTAGAGACGCAGAACTAAAACTGTTACTAAATTTAATCTCAGTCAACACAAATTACTTAAGGCAAAATGCATTTTTCATAAAGGCTTCAGAAATGATTGAACTATTGATTAATGGGGCTAGAAAACCACAAGATTAAATACATTGTGTTTTGCTAATGCAGTTATGCACACCTTCCATACATTTAATGAACCTAAGAAATATACAACTGATCTGATAATCCATCTGAAAAAATAGAGTCTCCTGATACATGAATAACATAGGCAAATTATTGTTACTTTTAATGAATGAATCATTCTGTTTCAAACTCGGCTGTGCTGTTTTTCTGCTCTGTAGTCTGGCGTTATGATGTGTAGCTTGCAACGCAGGCAGATTTAAAGGGCATTTACAAGATTAACTGGTCTCATTGTTACATAAACATAACTTGTTTTAAGGCCACAATGTCCAAACTGCGGCTGTACACTTGTAAGTAGATTAAATGTCGCAAATGTCTCTCTGGAAAGAAAGAGGGTTTTCAGGGTCTATAGGACAATATGGCTCTCACAATGCTGAAGAAGATGCCTGAAATAGAAATAAGAATAAATATGGTATAATGTGGCTGTACAAATCTACATCTGGAACATATGATTAGTTTAACAAACCGTACAACAATTATTTTGAATCGCTTGTAAATAGTATTCATTGTTTTTCAAACCTTAGCATTTTGGAACAACCGATTTGTAGTTGCTTTTGAATATATGGTTTGCGGTTTGAAAATACCATATCTTTTTTAAATCGGATGCCCTTTCTGTCATCACCCAGATCCAGACCTTTCAGTGGTACAAAAGACAATGTACAATGCAAACTGTATAACCTTTTACTAATTACAATTTCTGTCAGCGTTAGGACGTGTAAAAAAAACACACCTGTATCAATGGTTTACAGTGAGCTGCTTAACCGCTGAGGTTGGGTCACACTCAGATTACGTAGCTTCAGCGGCGCTACTCTGTTCGTGCACATTCACTCGTCACATTTTAGACAGAGATTGGCTGCTTGCTGGTTCCTTCTTCAGCTCCTCGGGTGTGGTTTTTAGTGTATTTGTCCTCTCACGGATGTATCAGTGTCACGCTTGCTGGAAGCCACATAAGGAAAAGCTTGTTGCACTTTGAAAGAACATTTGGAGGAAATCTTGCATGCTGCAATATTAGATTTGGCTCAACTGAAGCTGACTAAGGACTTGGAAAGCCTTTGCCATTACTCTTTGGTGGTGTCTTCTAGGTTTTACAATCTACTTTTATTTCCACGACAAGATTATATTTTATTAAGAAGACAAGAAAGGAGCTCAAACTTTTGGACAAGGATTTTTCATTTTGCTTTAAAAAGTAACCTGTACAACCTCAACCTTCCTGATTCTTTTTTTTTTTTTTTTTTTAACCTCAACTGCAATTTTTGCCACAATTTCCGAATTGATTTGACAAATGTTTCTCAATACTCATAAATAATTGTTTGGATCTATAATGGAAGAACCGTCTGCTGTACTGACATTTTTCCAACAATTCCCCAAAGATTTGAATAGAAACAGATTTGAGGAAAATACAAGCCGGGATGACACTAAACAAAAAGACTTGTTACCTGTCATATGGCCTTGTGAGGTTGGGAAAAATGATGAATTCAATTTGCTTTTAACTTTAGACCAGCCAGAGAAACAGGTTGATGAAGCTCAAAATTGCCATAATGAAAAATTGACCAATGCATTGAATAAGACGGAGAATTTAAATGAATTTGGACTGGAAGGCCTTTTGGTGGATAAACAAAACAACAATATAGAAGTTGCAAGCGATGCTATTGAAGATGATTTTTCCCTGCACAACTGTAACCTGCTAAATTCAGAGGATTTTTTGCAATCTGAAAAAATGCATCGATTTGAGATGAAAGAAGAGTTTTTACAGTCTTTTGAGGATGAAGAAATCCAAAATGTATCCCAAGATTTGTCAGTAAAACCACCCAAAAGTCCAGTGTCAAATGTGTGTATTCAGTCCTCGTGCATGTCAAATGAACCACCCCCAGGATCAACTTTAACCAGAGCTACCTTTTCTCCATCTGTGTCTCCCACTAATAAGCACACCCAACTTCCTGCCCTGTTCAGTGGCCTTAGGGTGCTGCGGAAAGGGACAGTCGGACCTGATCACGACACTACATCCCAATTTAAACCCATATCACAAAGCAACAAAACACAAGGCACATTTCTGGACCAAATATCTCAGTTTTTAAACGAGGAAACGCAAGAAGAGTCCACTCAAAATGAATTGAACAATGTTATGAAGACGAGGTCCAGTGCTGATGCGGTTTTCGATGCGTTCAAGGCGTTTTTCACTCCCAAACCTCTGAAGAAAGATCCCTCAGAGAAGGTGGACCTAGAAGCAGTGAGGAAGAGGATCCGGCATGAGAGAGAGCAACTGAAATCTTTATTTGAGAAAACGGATAATAACACAGAGGAGTCTGATGGCAAAGTATGAATCAAACAAGTACATAACATATTTACTGTAGCCATTTGAAGGTTATGATCACTTCTGTAAATACCACAGTACTATACAAACATTACAGCTACTGCAGATATTTTATTACTACTCCTACATTACTAAAGCACAGTGTTTGTATCGTATTATTGTATCGTAAAATTGGCTAAACACACACACACACACACACACACACACACACCCTGAAATACAGCCACATAGTTGACACTGCCCCAGGACAGCTGTGGCTAAAATAGTGGTATTAATATGTGTTTTCCTTGTGCTTTTGTTTTTACAGTCAGAACGTCCCACTGATGCCGAGGACAGAACCCCAGGTCGTCTCCAGGCAGTATGGCCTCCGCTACAAGACGAGGAGAAAGTGGGACTGAAGTACACAGAAGCAGGTACTTTACGTAACACGTATGAATATAAGCAGCACGTATTCATCCGTACTGCATGCCCTGCTCTCTAAATGCAGTGAATGTGTCGAGGCAGAAATGTTAGAGGGCAGACTGTCAGCAGGATCTAAATATTCCAGAGACACAGGACAGCAGTTTGCACAGTTGTTTGCTCTCTGTCATATGATGGACGTAATCTCAAACTAAAGCTTAGATAAACACTACCCAACCCTAAATAAATTACAGGTGCACAACGGAACATGAGTGATATCTTTTTTCTAATAGAGAATGAAGTTAAAGTAACTTTTCTGGTGGGAGGCCCGCCACCGTGGAGATGCTGCCACAGTATTAAACTTATCTATATTGTGGTTTTTCAATTACCAGTGTTTTAATACCCTGTGTAGCTCTTGCTACACAGATCTGACCTGTAATTTAGCTAGTGTCCCCTGCTTGTCTCTCTGGAGATGGTGAGTTAATGTCAGGTGGTTTTCAACCTGAAAAGTAACACACTTGCACCACTGCCCCAATGGAGTTTTGTGATTTGTTTTCATCCCCATGATGATAATCAGATATTGTTGTTTGTGTTTGTACATATCTGGGTTGAGGTCCAACTGTAGAAAAAGAAAGTTAATGGACAAAAATATTGAAATGTGGCTTAATTATTTGGTTCATCTTTCTGCTCTTTTGTTTCTAAACAGTATACCCAGTATTTCACATTTTATGAATAAGATAATAATTAAACAACTTTATACATTTAAAATCATCTAGGCGTTTCAAGATTAAACACAGATCCAAATTGCAATTGGAGCAATAATGTTCATATATTCCAATGGCTACAATTGTTTAAAGCTCCAGCATGTAACATTGTAGCCAAAAAATTTACTCAAAATAAAAGCATCCTACTCCTCCTGTTATTTCTTTGGAAATGTTCTTCCTTTGACTATAATGTTCCACAGTGTGGCATAAAACTTATTTATCTCCATGGAAAATATGGTATGGTTCTAACTAGGGCTGAGAATCTCAGGGTCCCTCACGATTCAATGCGATACACGGCTCACGATAGGATAATATCACTATTTTTAAAGAACCCAATACATTTTAACAGCATTTTTCTTTGTTAAACCACAACCTGCATAAACTCAAAATGAATATACCCAAGTTTCCTTTCTTTAAATAAGCTACAACATTTTAGCACGGTCCCTGAATCCCTGTCCACTGAATCACAATATATCAATATTTTGGCACACCCCTAGTTTTAACTTTCTATTTCAATGGCTCGTGCAGGTGATTAACCATCTCCAGAAAGTTATGTACTGCACATTAAATAATAACATTATAACCAGTGTCACTGCCAATCTTTGATCCATCTTTAAGGCTAATAAAAATATCTGGCTTAGTGAATTTGTAATGCATTTATATAACAAAACATGCAGTAGTGCCAAAAAAAGGGTCAAAATGTAAATGCGCATTATTTTTGTATGTATTTTTTTGAGCAGAAGTGGTTAAATCTGATTTGTGTGTGTGTGTGTGTGTGTGTGTGTGTGTATAAAATAATAATAACATTTATTTATGGCTGTTCAAAATAAAACACACAAAATGTCCTGAAGAACAAAACGGTTTTATGAAAAACTGCCACTGCAGAAAAACTACAAAAAACGAGAATACCATTTTTTTTATGTCAAACACTTACCCATCCCTGGGAATAAAATAGAAAGAACATTAGCATTAGTGTTTTGTTTTCAGAAACTTGTAGGAAAACATATACAGGCTCTTCTGATGCGCGTTCTCAACTGGTTCATCTGTACTGGGCCTCACGTATTTGTTTTGGCCTGTAGAGCTTAGTATTCCATTTTATATACTTCATGAAGTTCAATTAAATTACATTTATTTTTTAACACCCAAATTCACAACAGCAGTTGCCTCAGTGGGTGTCACAGAGTTGTTGATTTAATTAACAGACAGTTAGAGATTCAACGTTCACAGGAATTAAGCAAATGGATAAATGTCCCAGTGCATTCCCTGTCCTTAGACCCTCTTTCCTGACAAGGAGAAATTGGGGGAAAAAAAGAAACCTTGAATGAGAAATCCTACTCCCATGGATGGACAGGCTGCAGATGTTCCAGGACTGACATACTTCCATTTGCAGATCAACTGTGGAGCCCGATCCACACAGGAGGAGAGAGTGGTTCATCTCGTGTACAAAGAGGCCGATGAAGAGCAGTCTCACCCCTGTTTCACACTGCACCGTCCTGTCCAAAAAAGCCTACGGGCCAAAAACTCCTTATTGTATTGTAATGTAATGTATAAGAGTATTTCAAAAAAAGTGAAATGGACAACAGCCATTAAACACAAAAGGCATGAAATAGAAACGCTAATGGACACAAAATGTCCGTAGGAACATATTTGCTTCATTATAGTCTGTGACAAAACTAAATACAGTACATTATTTTGGAATGGAATGTCCTCTTGTGGAATTCAACACACATTTACAGTCAAAATAAGTGTTTATAGATGATTGCTTTTTGTCTACTTTCAGAGCACCAAGCAGCACTTTTGCAGCTGAAGAGGGAATGCAAAGATGATTTGGAAAAGTTACAGGTAATTTACATCGCTATTGAAACATTGTAAAATACATTGTACTTTTCTTTCTTTCTTCTAGGAAAATCTTGACTATCATAGTAAATAGTTATGCAATTAACCCCTTGACAGGGTTTAGACATATTTATGGTATTGATATTGCTTAATTGGAAATCTCCTTAGGTAGAAAAAACATTAGTATTTTGACAGTTAAACATTAAATTCTTCATAGGTTTCTCCAAATAAAAAATAAATGATAAAAAATTAAACAGTGTTATCATGTGAAGTTAACTTTACCTAAACAATACTAATTATCTTTCCAGGAGGACTATGCTGAGGAGCTGTGCAGGCTGAAGGAGGAGAGCGATGACAGCGTGGCCCAACTTGAGTTCACCGTAATCGAGCTGCAGTCTCGCCTCTCCCAGTCCGAGTCCCGACGCCATGGTGAAGTTCGGGACGCCTCGGTTTCCACAGGAGATGACGCTCCATATATAACATTTCGTAACGTTTGCATCCAGACGGACCGTGAGACTTTTGTGAAGATGGGCGACAATGAAGATGGAAGAATGAATGCGCAGACAGTTGATCCTCAGAAGTTAGACATTGATTTGTTTAGCTTAAGCTTGGACTCATCGCTGGATCACAAAAGCCTTACTGCTCAATCACACTCAATCGATGATCCTCTCTCTTCATTTTCACACTCCTTAAACTCAAATCCACAAATCATTACCGCTCTGCCTCCTCTGCCCCCTCCACCTCCCCCTTTGCCTCAGTCAGGGCCAGGGACTGGTCCACTCCTCCCTCCTCCACCTCTACCCCATGGATGTGAGATCACCTCATTGGACAAAGCTCCCAGAAAACCTACAGTAGAGCCATCACGACCCATGAAGCCACTGTACTGGACAAGGATTCAAATACTGGAGAACAAGTAAGAGACTGCTCTTAAATATGAAAATTTGATTAGCTCAGTTTGCGACACTTGTAAGAGGCCTTCAGGGACCACGACTTTGTACAAACATCAGTAACTCTTTTTTTTATTTTTTTTTGTACAGTAAAGAAACAGTATGGAACTTTTTGGAGGAAGCCAACTTCAACACGTGTGATTTTGAAGATCTATTTGCCAAAACCACCACACAGATGAAGAGGAAGGTCATGTCAGAGGCCTATGGGAAGAAAACTAAGACCAGAAAGGTAACGCTGTAGCTCTAGCTATTTGTAACATCTCCACTAGAGGGGGCTAGTGTCAGAGATCAGTGGATACCATTTCCCATTGAACCAAGGCTAAACCAGGACTAAACTTGAACCAAAACTGGACTAAAACTAAACTAAACAAAGTATTTACCAAGTATGTAGCTTAATGACATTTAAAGTGTAACCCTAGAAATGTTTTATTCATTAATTTACTATTTTATTATTTCAAACACAAACTGTGCCAGCGCAATAAGATGACCCATGTTTGTTTTTCCTCATAATAGCTTTGTTGCTAATGGTTCACTAATGGGTTTGGTGATGTCCGGTTGTCATAGTGACCATGGTTTGTTGGTCCATTGACAGATTGTGAAGCTGCTGGACGGGAAGCGCTCTCAGACTGTGGGCATTCTGATCTCCAGTCTGCACCTGGACATGAAGGACATACAGCATGGTGAGGCAACATCTGACCACCACGTATTAAAAGTATAAGTATGTTAGGGTATGAAATTTAAAAAAATATTCCATTCCTTTGGCACATAATAGTCTGCTGTCTGTCATATGCCACTTAACAGGTCAATTTAAAAAGTATAATTTTATTTAAATCCCCAGGCTCAAATCTAGGGTGTTGTTACTGCAAATACAAAATCCGGGAAATAAAATTAGGTTTTCAATTTGACAATGTACAAATATGACAAAATTGACTAGAATTGCAATTGGATTTATAGGAAAAGGTGCTTAACTTATGAATTCAGTTCAGAGTTAATAAAAGTGTCCACAGAGGTGTAACCTACAAATTCCCCACATACTGTACGACATCTGAAATGTAACATAAATCTTCAGACATTCACCAAAGTAGTCCCTGGGCCTGGGCTGATAAACTTTACACATAAATGAATCATTGCTCCATAAACTAAGGCCTGTAGTTGTTTAGACTGGTTACAGACATCTATAAGTTCTAATGGTTTTAAGCATAATAAATACATGATTTTGTCTGTGTTCTTTTACCTCAGCTGTACTGACTGTGGATAATTCAGTTGTGGACATAGACACCATTGAAGCGCTCTATGAGAATGTATGCAGCCTCACAACATATTATTATATTCATTCTAATGGCAAGTTTCCATAAAGATTGTGCATTGTTTTAGAGAGCACAACCAGATGAACTTGGAAGAATCAAGAAACTCTATGAGACATCGAACGAGGAGGACATTAAACTGCTCGACAAGCCAGAGCAGTAGGTATCTCATAGGGCACATATGCTTACTGAATATGTTTTAACAATGCCTTTTATTTGCACTTTATTAGGTTTCTTTATGAGCTGTCCCAGATCCCAGATTTCGCAGGTAGAGCCCAGTGCATTATCTTCCAGTCTGCATTTCTTGATGGCATCGCTTCTGCACAACGCAAGTTACAAGCTGTTTCATCCGTCTGTGAGGTAGGGAGTTTTTTATAGTTCAAATCTTTAGTAATGTCATGGATTAATTGGTAAATGTCATGAGAAAAGAAATGTAGCAATAGATCACCATGAAAGTCTGTGAGATCTAAACAACTTAAATATATATTAACTTTTTATTTGTTTATTAGTATATTTGAATTCAAACACAGTGCCTTTTTGTTCGTACTTTTCCTTTTTTTTAGGTGTTGTGGGAAAGGCCGAGTGTGAGGCAGATCATGGGCCTGGTGTTGGCGCTGGGGAACTACATGAACGGAGGCAGTAGGACCAGAGGACAGGCAGACGGATTTGGACTGGAAATTCTCCCCAAACTTAAAGATGTCAAAAGCAGGGTAATGCCATTTTTGAAAACTTGTAAACAATTTCACCATCTTTGTGTGAGTCTTCAAATGTGCAACAGTGTTTTTTTTTCTTCTGTTTTATTAGGACAATCGCATCAGTTTAGTGGATTATGTGGTGTCATACTATCTGCGCAGTGTGGACAAGGTACAGTTTCACAGTAATAACAAAGCAGTGAATAATAGACTTTTTAGACAATGTCAAGTATATAAGTAGTTAGAAAACTGCAGTTTAAATCATTTATCAAGAAAGAGCAAAAAGTATTTATTGAAAATGAGTCAAAACAAAGTAAATTGCGTGGAATTTCCAGAGATGAGAGGAGACGTATAAAATTTAGCAGACTTCGTGGAGACAAGCAGATAACACCACCTAGACAATTTTTTCGGGGGGATTAGAAACGCCTGCAGTATGTTTGTACCATATATGAGCATTCCTTGAATTTGACATTTGATAACACGATACAAGAAGGTGACAAACCCTCAGTATTTAAGTAATTCAAAATATGGTACAAGAAACAAAGACTTTATACTCAACACATGTCATGAATGTCAACACATTTTTCTTGTAGACTCCACTTTTGGTAAGAGTTAGTCAATAAGGGCCTAGTTTTAGTCTCTTGTGGGTTGGTACACCATCACCAGATTTCAGCGGATCCTTTCTGTGCTTATATTGTCGTCACAGTTTGGTTTGATTATGTTGTGTTTTTACAGAATGCTGGGACAGACAAGAGCGTGTTCCCTCTGCCAGAACCTCAGGACGTCTTTTTAGCAGCTCAGGTCAAGTTTGAGGAGCTCCACAAAGACCTGAGACAGCTGATTCGAGACCTCACACGTATGTACTCACTGCTTCTACATGTTATCTAATACGTACAGATGTCACGGTCAAACTCAAACTATTAGCACTTTAATGCCACAATTCGCATTTGCAAAGTTCCTGTGATCTGTCTGTGACAACAAACTCGCCGAAGAGTAGCTTAAAGTGGCAAATAAACATTATCACGCTTGATTGGAATGCAACAATAGCCTCGGAACATTTGTTGTTCACGTTCTTTGCTGAAACGTTAGATAGTGATTTGAACGTCTCTTTCAGACTAGCCTGGCCTTCTGGATATTTTGTTGTGTTCTTGTTGACCTCCGTGGACCTGTGTAACTCTAACTTTGACTCATGTCTGGGATAGTTATGCACCAGACATCCCCTATTATTGTACTGTGCATAATCTGCTTCTGTACCCTTTGTTGCAACACTGGAATTTCCCCATTGTGGGACAAATAAAGGCGATCTCATCTTATCTTATTACTCTCAACATCTCCTCTCGCAAATGTGGCCCCAGATCAAGTCACAGTTTATGCTTCATAAAAAAGAAGTCTGCTTCTTTTTTAGATGTTCTTGTCTACTCATCAGGTATCTGTATACACATAATGTACAACAGCCTTTCCCAACTGACCTTGAACTACTACTATGAACTGAACTGAGATTCAATCATTTCAAATCACCAATGCTATGCTACAGGCTATCTAACAGAGAGGGCCATAGCCAATCCTGTGGCAGTGAAAGACCAGACTGTGGACTGTTTAATGCCACTGACTAAAGGTCTGGCATAATTATATAGATAATAATGAAAGCCATTTTCATTTATTTTTGATGAAAACTGAATATTGCCCTTATTGCTCAGCCCTAATTTAAATATAATTGTAATAATAATAATATTGCACAGTTTTGTTTTTATTTTGTTTATTTTGAAATATATACCAACATAAATTGTATTACAAAAACTATCTGGGATCTATAGAGCAGTGCAGCCACGGTGCCCAGACTCTGCCACGTGTGAACTGTTGCGCTCCTGCTGGAGACTGGCAGCACTCAGCACTCTCTGACAGACTGCCTGGCGCCTCAGCTCCAGTCTTAATCCCAGTCCATCAGATCTGCTTTACGCATCACAGTAGCTTTGTCCCTGTCGCCAGCTCAAAGAATACAAACTTCCCATTTGTGTAATCACTGCCCCATCAGTCTGTGATCTGTGCTCGTGTGCGCACTGGCTCCAGTGTGGCCTGGGAGATAGGTTTGTGTGGCTCTCAACACGAATGCTGTATCTGACCTTGGGCTAAAGTAGCGTAGCATCTTTCTTTTTGTTCAGTCAGATCCTCCAGTATGCTCTGTGTCTCACTCTCTCTGTGTTTCCTAACACAGTTTGATTTATGAATTCATCCATGTGAAAACAGAGGCAATACAAGGAACTGTGACCTCTACCTTCAATTGAGCTGTCATGTTATAGTTTGGTGAGCACATCTCAGTCACTTATTTTCTACAACATCTGGGCCCAAATGGAAATTTGCAACAATATCTTTCAGATTCACCGGCTCATTCATTTTTATTGTGTTTCAACATGTCGTTTAAGAAGGGGTTTTCTCGTCACCAACCAAATGTTTTCAGGGTTAGAAACCAAGTCCAGGTGCATACTGTTGTATTAAGTGACAGTGTGCTGCTGGTTAAAACTGATAGAGCTTTTGACTTAAAAAAAAACTATAGAAATCTACATTTAATCAATAACCTTTTATAATAATCATTTCATTTTACCTTTTTTGATTTCATTTTAGTCACATAAGAGCAGCTTGTGTGTTTACCTGTGGCTCCATGACCCTCTTCAGTCTGACATAAGTTAATTGTGACCACTACAAAAGGCAAACGAACCAACCGCCTGCTGTACAGGGCAGAGAGAGCGATACCACCAACAGTTTACACAACAAAAGCTCAAAGAAAACAGTATTATTTTAATCTTATCTGCAGATGTGGGTGTAATGTAGGGATATGGGGGTAAGTTGGAGGGGGGCTCTGTTATGGCTGTCAGGGGAGACTGGATCCTCTGATCCACAGATGGGGAGGAGCCAAAGAGAGGAGGCTCTTGAGATAAACAGTTGCAGCAGGTGAAGAAGGGATGAAGGTTTAAATGGCTAAAAAACAATTAGGGCAGGTTGTAGCCAGAAAAAACTTCCAAAGGCATAAATGAATGGCTAAACCTTGGCGCTTAGACCTTGGCGGTAGATAAACTGATGCTGAACAAGCGATGGCGAGGTTGGGCTAAAGAAAGTTACGTCAACTACGAGTATGTTGCCTAGCTAGTTAAGACTAGAGGCTTTTACAATACTTAAGACGTACAGTCGATTTCCGAGCGGCGTGATTGACAGGCAGATTAACCAATCAGAGAAACACATTGTCCGTTTCTGTCCAAACAAACATGGCTGCTTCAGAATCAGAAAAAGATTTACTGCCATCGTCTCAGAACAGAATTCACAAACTAGGAACTTGCTTTGGGCCTAAGGTGCAACATGAAACAATGACTAATAATAGCAAATTTGATACAATAAGGCATGCATTAAATTAAGAATTTACTAATAAAATTAAAATAGACTTAGTCTGAGTATATACACAAAATGTACAGATGGTCAGAGAATAGTGCAATAGTACAATGAAGTGAACAGTGAAATGAATAGTTGTTGACTTATATAATGATTAAAGTGTCAAGTGTTCATGAGTCCAACGGCAGAGGGAAAGATACGGTTCTTGTGGTGGCAGGTTCTGGTCCGGATGGACCGTAGCCTCCTGCTTGAGGGGAGTGGCTCAAATAGTCCGTGTCCAGGGTGAGAAGGCTCGGCTGTGATTCGACTTGCTCGACCCAGAGCCCTGGAGACGTACAGGTCCTGCAGAGATGGAAGTCTGCAGCCGATCACCTTCTCAGTAGAACGCTCAATGCGCTGGAGTCTCTGTTTGTCCCTGGCTGTGGCTCCAGCCTTCCACACGGTGATGGAGGAGGTGAGGATGGAAGTCAGGGATCCACCTGCAGATGGAGTCAGGCATGTCGAGCTGAGAGAGCTTGTCCTGGAGCAGAGCAGGGAGGACTATGTTGAATGCAGAGCTGAAGTCCACAAACAGGATAGGTTCCCGAGAGTCCAGATGCTGCAAAATGACGTGGAGTGTCAGGTTCATGGCATCATCTACAGACTTGTTGGCTTTTTGGGCAAAATGTAGGGGTCCAGCAGGGGGGAGGAATTAAGAATGTTTTGAGGATTTGAGTGACGTGCACTGCAAATAAGCAGCTGTGTATGGATTCCAGACAGTTGTCTACTGTGGTAAATGGTCAGGTCCAAGACTATCTTGCATTGGAACAGAAAGTGACTGTAAGCTTGTATTTCAGTTGCCTGGCGAGCCACTCAACATATAAGTCAATCAGTTTATGTGCAATATTTGTAATGTTTTCTACTTCTCTCTAATGTTTTGCAGAGTGTGAGAAAAACATTCAAAAAGTCTGCAGTAATTCCTCCCAGGAGCACCTGCAGCCGTTTAAAGACAAGATGGAAGCATTTGTTATCGGTGGTGAGTGCAAATACGATATAAAATATTGTACTATTTAGTTAATAATTGTAGTACTAACTTCTGTGTGTCCTGCGATTCTGCAGCAAGGAAAGAGCACGGTGAAGCCTCTTTTCATTTGATGACTATTGAGAAAAGGTTGGATATATTTTATTTATGCGCATTACATTGTATGAGTTTATTAAGTATGCAGTATAACTAAGGTCACCACGACTAAGACAAGGTCAAACCAATGTGCAATAACGGATATAACAATATTAAAATATCAATCCCCTATAGTTTTTACAAGACCAGAATTTTGTTCAGTTTCCAGGATTTGGTGGTCTACTTTGGCCTGAAGCCCAAAGCAGGAGACAAGGAGGTGACCACAAGCTACTTCTTCATGCTCTGGTTCGAGTTTTGTGCCGACTTCAAAGCCAGATGGAAGAAAGAGAGCAAAAACATCTCCAAAGAGAGGTAACTGACGCGGACTCTGCTTCTCAAAACTCACTTCTTTTCTATATAGTGAATAAATGTTCTCTTTTGACTTAGAAGACAAGATACAACAGAAAAACACGTTTGGTTAATTTTGCTTTTTGGTTTTTTTCCGGGCAGGTCAGTGGTTTTGCCAGATTGAGTTATAAACTATATTTAATACAGCTAATAATCAGAAATTGAAATTGCATAAGCAGTAGGAGTGAAGAAATGGAGAGTAGAACAGTTAAGTTTAAACTTTATACATATAATGAAGAAACATTGTTTTTATCAAGACGTTGGAAAGCTTATGCAGTATGTCATTTTGTTGCTTAGTTGTTGGTGACTTTGTTTTTCAGGTTGAAGGAGGCACATCTCTCAGTGAAGAGGATCACAAGCGAGAAGAAAGTGGAGACCAGAAGGATCAACCCAAACAGCCTGGTAACATGATACAATATATAGTACTGTATAAAGTATAATGCTCAACTCAGATACTTACAAATACCATTGTGTTTTTGTCTGAATAGAAAGAGCGTCTGCGCCAAAAGGAGGCCAACCTGTCTTCAATTTAAAAATATCAGGAAGTAAAATAAAAAACATGAATAAGTCTGAACTATGCCACCAGACCTGATCATACAAACTATTGTCATTCCATAATGATTTGATATATTAAGTGCAATACAGTATATTAAAGAGGTACTTGATTGTGTTATAATGTGATAATCAGTAGGTGAACTTTTTGCACTTTCTGGGATGTTATTATTTGATGGGGCCTACTACCCCTTTTGAACTGCCAAAGGTTCCTATGGAGCGGATAAAAACAACAAATTAGATTATTTATGTTCAGTGTGATATTAAAATGTTAAAATAAAGAATTTTAAAAACAATTGAATGTTTTTATTGTTATTTATCAAGTTGTGTTTTATGAAACGATATTTCACAGTAAAAACAATTACAAACCTCTTCTAATAGTAATCAAAATACTAATGTGTACATACAAACAATGTAATATATTTTTCCTAAAAAGCTGTTTCTTTACTGTAAAAACTATTTTCTGTTCAGTGTGATTTATGTGAATTATCTGACCAAAAATGAAGCTTTTTTTTTGTCAATCTGAGCTTGCTAAATAATTAATTTTAGGTGTGGCCTTTAGGGTGAGCCCTTTCGGGTTCTGCCACACTCCATCATACTTCTAGTTTATGCCATTTTATTTCATGTAAACTTCTGTATTTAAGTGAAAATAAATAAATATAAAACAAATACAAACAGCACATGACTCCAAATACTGGACTGACAATGAGGCAGCTCAAGACAGCTTTAACAGGGTTTACCTGGGCTGCATAGATGGTTAAAGGGCCACTCACTAAGGAGTGTCATTTGAGTTGACTTCTTATTGCACTTTCCCATTGCAATGTATTCGATTAGATTAGCCTTTATTGTCCCAATAGGGAAATTTGTCCTCTGCATTTGACCCATTCTTCAATGCCGCTGGAGCACTTCCTCAGACACGGGGAGAAACATGCACACTCCGCACAGTAAGGCCCAGTCTGGTCTGGAGTTGAACCTGTGGACTTCTTGCTGGGAAGGTAGAGTGCTACTCTGCCACCATTACTATTTACACTTTAACTTAAAAACATTAAAATAATATAAACATTTGTTTTGTTGCAATTTCAATTAAGACAACTTGATTTCAACGATATTGTATTATTTCTGTTATGTTGAATGACATCACAGATATCGCCGATCAATACTAGTTGAATAGTTTCAATATTCATTTTGTAAACCTGTATAAATAAAGACATTTGGTGGGTGGCCTCCACAATCTCTCTGATTTATTATGATTATTAATTCACCTGTTTAATCCCCCTTTTGAGGCTCTGTTCCTATTCAAACTATTGGGGGAGAGAGAGACAAACAGACATGCTGTATAATGTTGGAATTTCTTATTTTCATCACAAAGTGTTAAAGATACACTGTATTTTACCCATGGAAATGTGTCCTACATTTGACCCATCTTTCAGAGCTGCTGTCAGGAGCAGTGGATACCACAGTGTAGTGCAGCTCTCCATTTATATCCCATTTAAATCATAAAACTACAGTTTGACTTTTGAAGCCATGGTCACTGTCACTTATGAATGTAACTGAACAAATACTACACCTTCAATACAAACGTTTTCATTTATGCACACTGCACCATTCATTAAACACCCCCATTCTTCACATGATTTGGGAATAGAATGCCCTCTTGTGGCATGCAACATACACTTACACTCAAAATAGTGTTAGGATTTTTTATTTTTGTGTTCTTTAATAGCACCAAGCATCATTATAGCAGCGGAAGAGCGAATGAAAAGAGGATTTAGGGAAGTCACAGGTTTGGTCTAAGTGCTATGAAAACCAAAGTGGTAAAATGCAAATTGAAAATAATTCTAGTAGACGTATTTTTACAACATGAACAAAAAGACCAATAATTCTATTGTTGCCACTGATAGAAGCAGTTTCTAACATATATGAGGCAAAGCGCTATCCCACCGGCTTGACATTTCCATGGAGTAGATTTTTCCTTCTGGCTATTGGCCCTGCAGTGAACACAGGTTCTGTGTCCATAACTGCTACCCCTGCTCTTCACATTGTTGAGCCTTAAAGGCACATGTAATTGCAGGGCAGGGGAGTCACTCCACACAGCTGTGCAGTATTCTCCTCCAGGAAATCCTTGAGAGTCATGGGAGTCTGTTTCTTCTCTTTGCACAGCACAATGTGTAGGAGGTGAGCATTATTGGCAGTGAATGCTGGGAGGATGGTGGAGCAGAAGGACACCGCAGCAACAAACAGAAGAGGACCAGCTCTGATCCAGTGAATGTCTCCTCTCACACTCTTTTTGGTCAGGGCATTGGTCTGTGCGCACGGGCAGTCTTTTTGGTTCTCCCTGTATGTACCACATGTGAGATGTTCATGACATACAGGTCCTTAAACAGTTTTGGACTAGTGTAGTAGTTGTTGACATACAGATGATAGCGACCGCCCAGATTTGAAGGCTTTATAAGAGACATACCTGAGTCATAGGGAAGTCTGTTGCCAGATTTCCCAGTGTAAATAGAAACATCCACTGTGTAGCCACTGTCACTGTCTGCAAACACAAACAGTTTGAAGCCCCACTTGATTGTTTCGGCTTTCATATATTGCGTCGGTGCCTTGGTAGCGACCATCCTCTCATCGATGGTGATGTCCTGTCTGGGGCGGTAGTTGGACTTACATGCTGTAGAGAGCGTGTCCAGAAGGGGCCTGAGCCTGAACATATATTCAGGTGTTCCTTTCTTATTGTCACTGTACACATCTTCATCAGGATCGCTCAAGTGAATGTTCCAGGATAAAGTCCTGAACTGGTCCCGACTCATCACTTTGGGAGGGAAAGCTTGGCATATTGTATTTTATTTCCAGTAGTGTCTACAATATAAAGTTTCACAGAAGAGGTGTAAAATGTGAGCCCAAGGTATTTGTAGAACTCAGTGGGTTGGTGGGTGTAGAGGTAGATTTTGCAAATGGGGACGGCAAATGGCTGTTGGGGGGAGAGCGGTCAAGAGCCTGTGCAACAGAGCTGGGCTGTGGAGATGGAGGCAATGGAGGCAATGACGGAGAGAGAAGGATATGGAGCACTGCATATGGAACACTGCCTCACATCTGAAAAACTCACAAAAAGAGGAAAAAGAAATAGGTTTAATATGATGTATGCATAACAGCATAATATAGAGTTTAATTAATTTGATCAGGGACAATGCACAAACACATTCATCAGTCAGTCAATCAATCCACGTTGACTTATCCCTGGGTTTCAGAATTATGAGATATTACCGTAGCATATCCATGGGTTTCAATTTGGTATATTCTGAGGAATTTTTCCCATTCAAGATATATTTTGTTTTAAATTGGAAATGGTCCTAATTTTTCATCAAGGTAAAATATAAGTTTAACTTTATGAGCTTAAAACCTCGTTACCATGGTGTTTCCTCATTATTATCTCAAAATTATATTTTTATTGATTCACAATTCTTGTTTGCACCTATCCCCTATCCCTGCCTACATCCCTCTATTTAGTTCCAGTTATTTGAAAAGTTCAGACTCAAGAATGATACATGAAAAGATCTAAAACCTTTTTTATATCTATGTATAAAAATATGTAAATTACATTTCAACGTGAAACGTCACTATGAAGAAGCGGGACTCCAGACACAGAGTCATCGTCACTCTCTAGGACCTAGAGCAGGGGTGTCCAATTTTTTTCACCGAGGGCCGCATTTTGAAATGTGACAAGGAAGACAAATTTAGCATGAAGCCGGAGGGCCAACAAAAATTTGTCTGTGAGCCGCATTTGGCCCCCGGGCCGTAGTTTGGACATGCCTGACCTAGAGAGTGGCCTTAATTTCGCCAGCCTTTTTTATTTCATATATGCTTTATGTTGCACCTTAATGCCGAAACAAGTTCCTGTATTTGTGAATTTTGTTCATTATAATAAACCTTTTCTGATTCTGATTCTGAGCTCTTTGTAACATCTCCACTAGAGGGGGCTAGTGTCATAGAGATCAGTGGATACCTTTTTCCATTGAACCAAGTCAAAACCAGGACTAAACTTGAACCAAAACTGGACTAAAACTAAACTAAACAAAGTCTTCAACAAAAAATATGTAGCTTAATGACATTTCTACAAGTTTCATTAAGCTACATGTTTTATTAATTCCTCAGAATTAATATTGTTATCTCTCTATGGCAACACTGTAACACCACATTGTGAGATTACAACTTTTCAAACACAAATTGTGTCATCGCAATAGGATGATCCATGTTTGTTTTTCCCCATAATAGCCTTGTTGCTAATGGTTCACTAATGGGTTTGGTGATGTCCTGTTGTCATAGTGACCGTGATTTGTTGGTCCATTGACAGATTGTGAAGCTGCTGGACGGGAAGCGCTCTCAGACTGTGGGCATTCTGATCTCCAGTCTGCACCTGGACATGAAGGCAACATCTGATCCCCACAACTCATTTGGACAATGTGCACTAAACCAAGGGGGCCCAAATTATTTTCCACCAAGGTTTGTTTAGCAAAACATATTTTAAGTGGAGAGCCAGAGAATGGTGGTCATTACAGTGAAATGTGTGCAGCTTGTCTTCAAGCTGCCATCTTAAGCCCCATTCACACCAGTAAATTACCATGTGCAGTTTGCCACAACAGTTAGCTCTGACCCTCATTCACACATGGTCCAGTCCCAGAACATTGCCGGGTCATCTCTGTTCACACTTAACATTTGTCTCAGTGTGCTGCATCATTTAAATTGAATGAAAATGGAACTTAACTGCACAGTGTAACCATGGAAACCAAGGTCAAAACCAAAGAAATTAGCTGTGGTACTGGTTATTTTCTGGCTTTATTCACACATACCTGCCTTTCCTGCAGTAGTACTGGAAATATACCATTGCCAGATCAAAAATGTAGGGAAATCAGTTCTGGCTTCTTTCACACATGTCCCTGCTCTGACAAAATGTAGGTAAATTCCCAGGCAACGCAGCATGTGTGAATGGGCTACAATTTAAACTTCCTTGTGCAGACACATAGTCCGGCTGGAATAGCCTTTTCTAGCAAGGTTTATTGCTGGGTTTCAGAGATCACAACATTCTATAGGACAATAAAATTTGTAATAATTGTTAATGAGTCTAGTCATTAATTGAAATCATCAGATTAAACATTTGTGAATTTATGTTTTAGCTATTTCACGTCAAAGTACAATGTAATTGATATAGAAATCTGGCTCTTGCCTCTCATTTGAGAGTTTGACATCATCACATTCAAGATTCAGAAGAAAAAAAAAAGAGATTTCCAGTAATTAATCGATGAATTTAAGTATACATTTATACAATAATAAGAATAGAAGAATAAGAATAAGAATAAAAATAAGAATGATAATAATGCATTTTATTTATACATCACTTTTCTGGATACTCAAAGAGTATAAAATAAAAATGAATTTTAGCTTAGTTTAATTTGCGTTATATGCAACAGTAGTTTCCCTTTTGGTCCATCTATAATAAACTCATCTGTTTTTTAGCTTTTAGTAGTCAACCCTAAACCTTTACCTTTCTTGGAAAATTATTTAAAAAGGGCCCAGTCTATTGCCTCAACATTTAAGTTAATTAAGTATAAGCCTCAGACATTTGTAGTTCACATTCTTTGCTGAAACATTAGACGGGGATTTTTGTGGGATAGTTTTGCACCAGCCAATCCTGTGGCAGTGAAAGACCAGACTGTGGACTGTGTAATGCCACTGACTAAAGGTCTGGCATAATTATATAGATAATAATGAAAGCCATTTTCATTTATTTTTAATGAAAACTGAATATTGCCCTTATTGCCCGGCCCTAATTGTAATAATAATAATAATAATAATAATAATAATATTGCAAAGTTTTGTTTTTATTTAGTTGATTTTGAAATATATACTAACATAAATTGTATTACAAAAACTATCTGGGATCTATAGAGCAGTGCAGCCACGGTGCCCAGACTCTGCCACGTGTGAACTGTTGCGCTCCTGCTGGAGACTGGCAGCACTCAGCACTCTCTGACAGACTGCCCTGGCGCCTCAGCTCCAGTCTTAATCCGAGTCCATCAGATCTGCTTTACGCATCACAGTAGCTTTGTTCCCTGTCGCCAGCACAAAGAATACAATCTCCCATTTGTGTAATCACTGCCCCATCAGTCTGTGATCTGTGCTCGTGTGCGCACTGGCTCCAGTGTGGCCTGGGAGATAGGTTTGTGTGGCTCTCAACACGAATGCTGTATCTGACTGTGGGCTAAAGCAGCATAGCATCTTTCTTTTTGTTCAGTCAGATCCTCCAGTATGCTCTGTGTCTCACTCTCTCTGTGTTTCCTAACACAGTTTGGTTTATGAATTCATCCATGTGAAAACAGAGGCAATACAAGAAACTGTGACCTCTACCTTCAATTGAGCTGTCATGTTATATTTTCTGAAACCTCTGAGCCCAAATGGAAATTTTTAACAATATTTTTTCAGACTCACTGGCTCATTCATGTTTTTACTCAATTTCTTTCATGCATATCTCCCTCCTCCTATACCCCCTGCAATTTGCATACAGACCCAACATGTCTGTAGACAACGTCATTAACCTGACCCTCCACTTCATCCTGCAGCATCTGCAGGTGGTTCACTGACTTCCGAACGGACCAGAGTCAGTGCGTGCGTCAGGGCAAAAATATGTCTCGGACACTCACACCACCAGCGCAGGCACACCACAGGGCTGTGTGCTTTCTACTCTGCTCTTCTCTCTGTACCCAAATGCTGCACCTCCTGCTTCAACTCTGTAAAAATGATTCAGTTTGCACCATCCTCATTGGTGCTGCTAATTTCCGTCTCCAAATGAGTCTGCTACAGGAGGGAGGTAAATCGCCTGATCCTGGTGCAGTGGCAACAACCTGGAGCTTCAGGAAAGTCACATCAGAGCAGCTTTCGTTTACCTGTGGCTCCATGACCCTCTTCAGTCTGACATAAACTAACTCTTAAGGCCACAAAGGATCCGCTGTACAGGGCAGAGAGAGCGATACGACCAACAGTTTAGACAACAAATGCTCAAAGAAAACAGTATTCTTTTAATCTTATCTGCCGATGTGGATATAGTGTAGGGACATGGGGGTAAGGAGGAGGGGGGGCTCTGTTATGGCTGTCAGTGGAGACTGGCTCCTCTGATACACAAATGGGGAGGAGCTACTAAGCTCAACGGCAGTAGCAAGTGAAGCAGGGATGAAGTAATAGAATAATAGAACCAGAGGATGAAAAACAAATAGGGCAATAGTGACACACGTGAGTACTCCACGTGAGTTCGCCTCATTCATTCTGGCCACTGTTTACGTTTCACCGAGCGCAAACGTGCAGGAGGCACAGCGCGCGCCAGGTTTTGAGTGTGGAGCGGACCTTCCCGGACTCCTTGTGTATTATCCTTGGTGATTTCAACAAGGGGAATCTCAGCCATGAACTACCAAAGTACAGACAGTTTATTAATGTCCCGACCAGAGAGCAGAGCACGTTGGATCAGTGTTACACATCCCTCAGCAATGCATTTCGCGCCGTGGCCCGAGCTGCTGTGGGCTCTAGATCACGTCATGGTTCACCTGATCCCCACGTACAGACAGAGGCTGAAGCTCTCCAGACCTGTAGTAAGGACCTCTAAGAAGTGGACCAATGAGGCAGTGGTGGAGCTACATGCGTGTTTGGACATTACAGACTGGGAGGTTTTAAGAGCTGCCACAGATTGTTTGGATGAGTACACGGACACTGTGACGTCATACATTCGATTCTGTGAGGACAGTATTATACTATCACACACCAAAGTCACATTCAACAATGACAAGCCCTGGTTTGCACCAAAACTGAGGCAGTTAAGGCAGCAGAAGGAGGAAGCGCACAGGGCTGGAGACAGGGGGCGCTACAAAGATGCAAAGTATGGATTTAGCAGGGAGGTGTCGAGAGCTAGATCACAGTACAATACGCGTCTGAAGCACAGGTCTCTGACAACAACCCCGCCTCTGTGTGGAGTGGGCTCTGGCTTCTCACCAACTACAAGCCCAGAGCCCCCCCATTCTGCAGTCGACCAGAAACTGGCTCAGCAATTCAATACCTTCTACTCAAGGTTTGAGACCACCCTCCCTCCCCCATTGTGGCCATCTCTGCCAACCCAACCCCGGTCCCCCCACCTCCCCACAACTCTCTAAGTTCAGAGACAGGAAGTAAGAGGCTTCTTTCGATCCAACCCCGAAAAAGCTGCTGGACCAGATGGTGTCTCCCCCGCACCCAGTGACACTGCTGAGGCAAACTGACCCTGTCTTCACAGACATTTTAACACTCCCTGGAGTCATGCCATGTCCCCAGCCTGCTTCAAGTCGTTGTCCCCTAGAAGCCCCGGATCACTGGGACTTAATGACTACAGGCCTGTGGCGCTGACGTCTGCAGTCATGAAGTCATTTGAGCGCCTGGTCTTGCCCCACCTCAAGTCCCTCACTCCTCCCTGCTGGACCCCCTGCAGTTCGTCTACAGAACCTGACGCCATCAATCTGGGCACTCCACTTCATCTTGCAGCATCTGGACTCCCCAGGAACCTATGTCAGGATCCTGTTTGTAGACTTTCAGCTCTGCATTCAAACCAATCCTCCTGCTCTTCTCCAGGACAAGCTCTCCCAGCTCAAACGTGCCTGACTCCACTGCAGGTGGATCACTGACTTCCTGACGGATCGGAGGCAGTGCGTGCGGCTGGGAAGAAATGTCTCAGACACTCGGACTATCAGCACAGGACTCCACAGGGCTGTGTACTTTCTCCTCTGCTCTTCTCCTTGTACACAAACTGCTGCACCTCCAGCCACGACTCCGTAAAACCTCATCAAGTTTTGCGGACCGACACCACCCTCATCGGGCCTCATCTCGGACGAGGATGAGTCTGTCTACAGGAGGGAGGTGGACCGGCTGGTGTCCTGGTGCAGTGGTAACAACCTGGAGTTCAACGCCCAGAAGACAGTGGAGATGATCGTGGACTTCAGGAAAGTCACAGCCCCCCAGCCCCCTCACCATGACAGACTCTCCCATCACGAACCCTGGACTCCTTCTGCTTCCTCGTCACCACCATCACCAAGGACCCTCAAGTGGGAGCCCACCATGAGCTCCCTCATCAAGAAGACCCAGCAACGGATGTTTAGCGCGCAGATGATGGTGCAGTTCTACACACGGCCATCAATTGAGTCCCATCCTCACCTCCTCCATCACCGTGTGGTACGCTGGAGCCACCACAGCCAGGGACAAACAGAGACTACAGCGCATTGTGCGTTCTGCTGAGAAGGTGATCGGCTGCAGACTTCCATCTCTGCAGGACCTGTACGTCTCCAGGACTCTGGGACGAGCAGGTCGACTTCTCACCCTGGACACGGACTATATGAGCCACTCCCCTCAGGCAGGAGTCCATGGTCCATCCGGACCAGAACCTCCCGCCACAAGAATAGTTTATTTCCCTCTGCTGTTGGACTCATGAACACTTCAAAACACCTGCCACTTTAACTATAATTTAATCAATCACTCACTTTCTGCACAACATCTGTAAATTGAACTGTACATTTTGTGTACATAGTAAATCTATTTTATCCTATAGTAGATTTAAATAGTTTTTCTTTAATGCATGCCCTTTTTGATTTTATATGTGTTGTTTTATCATTGTTCATTGTTTTATGCTGCACCGAATCACCAAAGCAAGTTCCTATGTTTGTGAATTTTGTTCATTGGCAATGGCAATAAACCTTTTCTGATTCTGATTCTGATGTAGGTCTATAAGTTTCCGTTTACTTTTCAGGCAGTTTAGTCATTAATTTAAGAGAATAAAGGTGTCACATAATTTAGTTGTTTAAGGTTGCTTTAGGTTATGAAATTACTTCTACTTATGTCACATGATTGACTGCCATGTCCAACCAGAAAATAAAATGATACATTTTACCCCAAAGTAGGAAAACCTAGAGTGGACTTCAAAATAATCTTAAATGTACTTAATCATGTTTTAGTGAGACCTGAATGATCAGCCCAAACCGACAATACAATATAGTATAATTTGTCACTGTCTGCTGAGGCTTTAACCAGTTACTGGGTTTCAACTCAGATACTGACAAATTGTGTTTTGTCTGAACAAAAAGTGCAGCTGCTCCAAAAAGAGGCAAACCTGTCTTCAGTTTAAAAACATCAGGGAGTAAAAAATTAAAATAAAAAACATGAATAAGTCTGAACAATGCTACTATGATTGAAACAAGGAACAAAATTCTCATCCTGCCCAGCATCCTACCCAGCATAATGCATCCTACAATAACATTAGACCGCTCACCCTTCATATATATATATACACACACTCACACACATTTTTATTTATCTATTATTTTTTCCTGTGGTGCAAAAACACAAAATGAGTTTATTCATTTTATGTATGTGCAAGGTAAACAAGTCATTTGGTAACCATTTGCAATATGTTTATTATCAAGTTAAAGTTGAGTTTATCATAAATAATTGTTTTATACTTTATATTCCACACAGTGGAAACTGCTCCAACATTCAACAATATACACAAAACACACAACATTGAGGCACATAAAGGTTTATGATGATTAGTTTTGGCAGCTCAGGCCTATAATGGAAAGACAAAAGTCATTTGAAAGCGAGTATTCATAATGCTATCTTATCTTTAAGTTGAATGGTTGTCTTATTGTGGTACAAGAAGCAATTAAGAAAAGATGGGGTTTCCTGTTACTGTTAAACAATCTTTACCATAAAACAAACAACACAATAATAATAATCGTAAAATATTGGTGATATTTTCATTAGATTCTGGTAAGAGAAAAGGGTCAAACTGCCTTTAGTCCTCATTGATGGTGGTGCAGCGGCAGAGCTTGACGCGCTGGACCCTCTTTTTACGCGTGCTGGGGGTCTGTCCGGGACAGAACAAAGTGTAGGTGACGGTGCTGAAGGTTTTCGGTTTACAGGTGGAGCAGGACTGGAAGGCGCCCCCGTCCTGGTAAACGTGTCTCGGGATGTAGAAGGAGTTGCACTGTCCGTAGCAGAAGCGGTTGATGATAGTCCGGCTCAGGCAGCCCTCCTCGCGGATCGTTTGCTTCAGCGGCTGCGTCTTGCACCAGTCCATGCGTAAGTAGCGACGCTCCGTCACGAACAGCGCCTCTTGGCTGGACTCGAGCACTTCATCTGCGGTCGTCGTGACAGCTCCGGTCGTGCGTGGCATTAGTTCCGTGATGGGAGGTGGTAGGCAGCTCTCCGAGTCGTTTGGCGAGTTCGGCTTGTTCGGATGAGGAAACGCGCTTTGGAAGGTAACGGCACCCGCGCTTTTGGGCGAGCTGACGAGTAGCGCCCATACTACGGCCAAAGTTGTTCTCATCTTTGACACTGAAAGGAAGAAATCACAACAAATGTGAAGTCGCGGCAGGCGCCTGTACGCACGGCATTTACGCACACGTTGTCATCATTTAGGACTCTGGACACTTTTGGGTAGCTTTATAACTTATAAGTGCATAATAGGAACTTACCAGTTACTAAGCCACAACAAATCCCCGTAAATTCTTGTAGTTGTCCTTTGTTTGATAGTGTGGCATCACAATGCTAAATTGCGCCTTTTCTAAACTTGATGCTGGAAACACGCCCCTCAACATCATAGATTTATCTTCACGTTTCATGGCAAAAAACAAAACACTGCAAAATTCAGACTTTGAATGCAGATAAAAGCTTTATTTGACTTTTCAGAACAAAAAAGGTAAACAGAAAATGTCTGCACAACAGTAAATGAACAAAAAGTAGGAAGGCTTTATATGAATTTCTACAACCAATTATATTTGAAACATGTTAAATTAATTTGAACTACCAGAACTTATTATACACAACTATTACATTATTTCCAGGTTCTGCTTCAAGACACAAGATTGATATTCTTTTTTTAAGGTCTTTATAAAATGTAGACAGTAACGTTTCTGTACAGTGATAAAGTGGATTTTAAAAGAATACACCATGCTACCATGGTCTTTCTATATGATGGATTACATTGACAAATATCCCTGTAATACAGAAGAACTAAAAGAAAGTTTACAAAAGAGGAAAACAATGATGTGTTAGTCAATTAGTCTATTGAATTTTAAATAAAAAAGTACAACCAATATTTGGGGAATTGGCTTTGGGCTACATAACATTTAAATGACATGCTTACTGTAGAAGAAAGCCGTGTTAAAATAAAAACACTTCAGAATTTCACAATAAAATGTAATAGTCTTAATTATACTTTACCTTATTGATCAAAACAGAAAGAACATGATGAGAGGTCCTTGTTAAGTGATATCTTCATTGTTTAATAAAACAAAATAAAACCCTCAATTAGGTGTGACCAAGGCTTTGTACAGTGTATTCGAATAGTCGTGTTGAAGGCTTTTAGACGGTTGTTTTGGTGACAGCAGGCGAAGCAGTAGGTTCCTCTTCGTCCTCGTAGAAATGTGGGACAGACTTCTTAGCCACCACGTTGTCCAGCTTTTGGCCTTGTAAATACGGGTTCGCACTCTGCAAACAACAATCCACATTTTTATAGAACAGTAGAAGATACCTTAGTGTAGCGTCTTAACCATAAACCAGGAAAATACCCTCTTTCTTCTCTTTGGTGCTCCCTTCAGCTTCTGGTACAAACGCCCCTTATTCTAAGAGAAAAAAACAGGAAAAGAAAACATGTATCATTACTTTTTACACAAATTACACCTCAAACGACAGATGTGGTATGTGCTAATGCTAATCATACAAACATGTTCAAAACTGTATATAATTCTTCTGTTAGCTTGACAGTTTATCACAAATATACCAAAATATAAAGCAATTAAGAGTGCAAATAGATGTTTATCAAAACTGTTAAGTCCAACATTTCATTTTATTGGACTTTATTTAACTTATTAATGTGTGTAATACCTTTACCCCCGATCTGTCAATATGTGTCTTTAGTCATTATAAACTAAAAAATGATTGTGCGTGTGTTTGATTTTAACTTGACTTTTAGGATATTAGCCTATATTAACTCTATACTCATTGCTTACCCATTTTGCGAGAGCAGAGTAGTCGTGTTCTGGATCGTACAGATGTTGGTGTTTCTGGAACTCTTTGCTGAACTCTGCTGTGTCCGGTGCGTTTTCCAAGCATCCATCTGCAGCTAAACCGCACAATTCAAATCTCAACTCATTATTCACACTTAAAAAGTTTGTTCTTGTTCCGTATTCGTTAAAGGGATCAGGTGTTTGACTTGCCGGTCTTTCCCAGTGGGCAGGGGTTTGGTGGGTCTGGGTAGCCGTGGTCATCGCTGAGGTCCTTGGGCACGTTGTCGCCTGTCAGCTCTGCCACAATGTTGGGGATGTTGCCAAAGGGTCCAAGGTGCTGCAGGCCCTCGTGCGCTCCACCTAGTGGCCACACAAATGCACTACAGTTAACGTGTCCATATATTTATCCCTAAACAAACTATCCAAGACGTAAAAACATGATGAAAATAGTAAGTCGATGGTTCTCATTATTTTTATTCAATAGCTTACATACATAAACTTGTTCTTATTTCAATATAATCATAACGTTTTGAAAAAGATTTGTTTTGCTTATAGCTGGGTTTCAGATATTATAACTCATTTAAATTGGTGCTACTTATTGGTTGTTGTTACGCCCGTCTTGATTATTACTAGATTGACTTATCGTTCAACAAATAACAGCAGGAACAATCATTTTTAGGGTTCAATATTTATCGTGGGTAAGAAGTGGGGAATTTTGTAATATGATAATATTTGAGCTGTAGAAGGCCGAATAAGTAAACTAATTATATATGCCAGTGGTTCTCAAACTTTTTTACACCAAAGAAATGATTTGGCTTTCCGAGGACCAGATCTAAATTGGGTCTATACAGAATAATTTGGGTCAATATTTGGGCTAAACCAGAACTTAAGTGCACCATTACACAGAAGTTTGGACGAAGAAATTATTAAAGAAAGTGAAAATTTGAATAAAATGTAGTCTATTCTGGTACTTATTTATTCTCATGCATTTATACATTTCTAAAAAGTGTTCACCGTGATTATTCTGCTTTTAGTTATTGTGACAGTGACATAAAGTTAATAAAGTAGTTTGAATATTATCATTAATCGTGATATTTTTCTCTAGCAATAAATCGCAATGTGAAACGTGTTATTGTGACAGTCTGTGGTGATGAACCCATAATATGTTTGTGCATCCATTAGAATAGGCTCTAAGTAGGACAACAAAAAAACAAAAAAACAAGGATGTCGCCCTGCCCCCTGTTAGTCTCCCTTTGACAAGTTTCACAAACAAGCTTGAAATGCCACTCAATAAAGAGCGACAGCCAGTGGAGCAGTGTTGACATGTTTTACCCTGGATGCTCTGGGGGCCCACGATGTTGGTGGCCTGATGCGCCGGATACTCCACGCGGGGCCGGGCGATGCCGAGCTGCTCCATGACACCGTGGAGAAGACGCTGGATGTCGGCCTCGGACACTTGGTCTGCGGTGCGGGGGCTGCGGGCTGGAGCTTTGCCCGGGCACAGGCACAGGAGGAGGCCCAGGAGAGAGAACCGCACTGCTGAGGCCATTTCTGTCGATAAGCCTGGAAGGACGTGGTGATTGAGATGGTTCGTGGCGTGCGTAATTTGTGACCAATTTACAGACGGACACGAAATAATGAATCTTCCACAACAGTGCGATACGAGACCGTAGGATTACATGACAACAAAGCAAACGGGCAGGTGTATTTACACAAGATTGGCCCAAATGCCAGGTAAAGAATAGGCCGAGATGATCAGACTATTATGTCGTTTGAATAGGCCAGATTTCATTTTACTTTGACTAAATGCACATTTCATGTTGACTAGCATCGATGTATGCATAATAAAACAGAGAAACAAGAAGTGCGTTGTGCTTACCGTGTCCGCTCGTGTGATGGAGGGACCTGCTCCTGTCCTGCTCCTGTCGCGGTCCTGTCTCTGTCAAGCCCGCAGTACTAAAGCGGGTACTTCCGGTTACAAAATAAGTCAGGTCTATTTTAAAGAAAGGTGAGAATTTTATGTGGTCTTCATTGGATTATCTAACCCTGAGACGAGCAGGCCCCTGTCCAGGGTGTACTCCGCCTAAGGCCCAAAGTCACTGGGAGTCTCCAGTCACCCTGCGACCCCTAACGGTGAGCTGAGAAAAGCTTGTCAGTTATAAGCCTTTTTGTTGTTGCGGTTTTATTTTGAATGTTTCTGAAGCGCCTCTTTCATTACATAATCCCTGCAGATGCGATTTGTCTCACAGCTGCAGGTCCTGTTGTCATGGAAACCATCAAAACGGCACATGATTGGCTGTTTCATTAACATGGCGTTATGGTGTCAGCTTCCTGTTATGTTGAGACTATGATGGCCCCCCATTTCACAAGCTGGAATTCGTTAAATTCCTACTTTATGTTTGAGGCATATAGGAGGAGGCCAACTAGGCTATATTTTGTCAGATTTTGACCAACAGAGGAAACAAATCATTACAAAAATACTTTCACAATTATTCAAATATGGATTGCTGGTGCCATCATGGTCTCAGTATGAACATGTGGGAAACATAGCATAATAGTTTTACAAAGTCCTCGATTCTGTTGACTTCACAGTATTCAATAGACCTAATCCAGCACAATTTTTGATGGTCACGCTTGGGACAAGGATTGATTATGTGCCCTGGTTGGAAAGCTGTGGTATTATTTGACGAGTGAAGTAACAAATGAGACTAAGATTTCTTCCAGATCTCTAATTTTAGACTCGTACAGTTCTACATTTTTAAAGCCAGGGACTCCTTATGGGTATGAGAATATCTAAAAAAGGACCCTTAATCTTCCCCACATTCAAGTAATGATCAATGTTATCACATTTTTAGGGCACTCCCAATACATAGCCCAGGGACCCCACTTTGAGAACCACTGCATTGGTAGGTCAACTCAAAGTCCTTGCCTTCCAGTGAAAGCTCATTGTGGATTCTGAAATTAACAGCCAGAATCTAAATGAAATTGCATTGTAAAAATGTTTAAAGATAAAAATTTATTAAGATGTCTCATCTGGATAATTAGACAATCAGTATAAAATAACTTCACATAAAAACACACTTTACACATGAACACTTTCCAGTTAGAGTCAGACTGGGCTGCCAAAGTGGCTGCTTCTTCAGAGTGACGTGTGCTCCAGAGCTGTGTCCATCCTGTCCTCGGGCCTTTTTGTGGGCAGACAGAGATCCCTGTGTAGATCAATACCATTGTGTCATGGCAACACAGTAGGGGTTTTGTTTTTTTAAAGTTGAAAAAGCATCTCAAACAGAAGCAAAACTGCAAATAACACTTTTGTAATCTAAACAATATATACCTTGTTATTTTCTCTTGTCTCATGCAGTTAGAGCGGTTCTCTCATGACACTTTGTAACTGCTCTAAAAAGTTTAAATATTTGACATCACATACCAGACTCAGTCACCTTCACTAAGCCTTTTTGAACAGTGCTCCTTTTCCTAGAGCAGACCTCTCCTGAACTGCTGCAGTTTGGCAAAGTGCTCCTGACCCAGACTCCCTCCTCAGTCCAGGCCGGGATGAGGGGGGCTTGGTGGGCTCAGAGTCAGGCGGTTTGGTCTTTGCTCGCGTTTGAATCCACGGGATGATGGTCTTTACAGCTCTTTTAACTGCACGTCAGAAAACACTCTTTCAGAACAAATCGAACTTCGAAAACACTTCCAAATGTATTTATTGTATTTGCCTGTGAAGCTATGCCTCTTTCTGGTTCCTCTTTTTGGTTGCAAGTCCTTAGAAACCGGAGAATCCATTATAAACCCCATACTGCCCAATACACTCTTGGGGATCACTCCTAATAAGAAAAGAAACCAAATGTTAGCAATTAGCACCTAAGACTACGTCACATAATCTTTAGAACCTGCACAAATTGTTTACCAAATAGTTGTGGGTTTTCAATAAAGGTGCGTAGAACCAAGACCCTGAGCTCCAGCCGGTCTTCGGACATTTCAGTCAGGTTTGGAGGAGGCAGGAGACATGGAACAAAGACTGTCGCGAGGTTTGAAGCGGTCATCAGGTTGTCATTACATCTGAAGAACGAGCAAAGTTATTAATTTTACTCTTCAAAGTTTATTTTTCTCAGCATACGGTTATTTGTGTAGTTTGATCCAATGTACTACAACATTAATTCAAATCGTGCATCGACAGGTTGGGCCACACATTTAGTTTCCCCCCCAGTTTGACAATTAGCGACGTTTATAATGTAACTTCCTAGTTGGACGTGAGCAGCAGATGTGAACGAGGTAATCCCACAATTGTTATCTAGCAACCACACTCTAAACAAGGGCCAGAAGCCATTCAAATTACACAAATGTTAAAATAAGACTAACGATACCTGAGAATACTTATTTTGTTATATTGTTTAAACTGTCAGAAAAATGTGTCAGTGGTGTGTAAATTGTCTGCAAACAGAGGGATTCCGTTTTAGAACTCTGCTTACTGTAATTTTCAACTTTTATTTCTACAATTTGCTTTACAAACTGCCATTTGACTGATTTAAAACTATAATATTTACCACAAGTGCCATCCCATCAAATGAATGTATGAAATATACTTTTTGGTTTCAGGGTGATGAATAATTGGATCATTTAATAAACTTGTACACGAGATTATTATTATATTTTAACGATATTTCAATTTGAACAAGTCTATTCTTATTTTTTGATAACTTTTCCTTCTACTTGTCGGTTACATAACTGTAGCGAAAATAATTTCCCCTTGGGGATGAATAACCTAATTTGGATTCTCAACGTATTCAACAATCCATCCGAGTGTCCTCAAAATGGACAGGACAAATGAGCACCTCTGAGAGACTCTGTAGAGAAAGTCAAACAGGTAGTGCAGTGTGGAGGCGTCGCGTGCGGGCAGCAGACAGGACAGAAGCTGCAGGGCTGAAGTCCGGTCTTCTGCTGAGGGCAGGGCTTGTGCTTTGAGTAATGCTGTGTGCAGATCGGAGGGGAACAGAGGCTCAGGAAGTTCTCTGCAGAACTGTTTTATTAGAGTAGCAACATCATAGGGCGAGGCTGTGGAAAGGCAGTCCTCCCCACGATTCAGCTGGGCCTGGAACAGAGGTGGGGGAGTACTACGTCAGGAACTTTTTAAAGACTTTGCACTTTCAAGCAGCATACTTTTACTCTAATGAGTTCCATATATATTTGACAGTGTAACAGTGTCTTAGTTGTGTAACAGTTTTGGTTCATCTTCCCACAGCGAGTAACTCCACAAGTGACAAAAGCCTTTTGTTGACATTATTAAATGAACATGCGTTTCTTGCATTGCTCCTTCAGATATGATTTAGGTTTTTTAATTTCTGGGTCTGTCCTTTGAGAATACCATTTTGGGTCTTTACAGTTATTCTTACTTGAGTTAGTTTCCAAATATATATAGTTATTCAACATTTTTATTCTGAAGCACAAAACCTGCACCACTACTTTGTGCTCCAGTGTTACTCCAAAATAATTACTACAGTACAATTGTTGGCTTCTTTATCCACCTCATCAATTTTTTAGCTGAACTAAGAAGAGCAAAATGAACCTCTACAATCTAGATGAAAAAGAATAGGACTGCACAACACAAATCGATTAGGATAGTTATAGAAGTAGAAAAAAGGCAGAGACAGCAGAAATCTCAGGCATTCAAGTGATAAAAAGGACAGTGGTTCTCACACCTCTTACTTTCCCATAAATCTAATCTAAGTCTAGAACCAGACTATTCCTGGCCCAAACAGGTCTACAAACACAATTACTATACTTGTTCTAAAAAACAAGTAATAACCCAAAAGGAGGTCAAAAATATTTGATTAAATGGAACTGCAAACACACTGCAAAACTACAGCATTAAGAGTATTGTGTGTAAACTTTTAAACTTAAAATGTTGTCTAAAAATCAAAGAGTCTGGCTGACTGCAGACTTTAAAACAGACTTCATAAAAAAAATTAAAAAATAAAATAAAATACATATTCCTTAGGCTTAACCTAGAGTATTAAATAAGATCTCGCCAATTACAGTTATTAACGCGAGATCACATGGCTAAGTTAATAGTTAATGTGCATTGTTGCCGTTTTCTTATTCATATCACGCAGTCATTGAATCGATATTGGTGTTATTAAGAAAGAGTCTCACACGTAGAGTTTTGATCCGAGGAAGAGAGCCAGGTTTTCTGAAGAGGCCGACAGTCGCGAGCCTCTCAGTCAGCAACGAACACGCTTGTACCAGAAAGCTGTGTGCAAAAGCGCAAAACCAAACATCACAACGTCGCCAATTAAACGAAACGAAGACCGTAAACGTCATTGACATCAGTGTTGCTTACCCAGGAACCAGGCCAAAAGCAGGGCTGTAAACTCGTGCCAAATTCTCCAAAGGAACTCCAAATATTCTCGCTCCCCCGAAGAACAATCTGTCGTGTTTCTTCTCACATCGTTTCACAGTAATGTCGTAGAGAACTTGGAGGTGAACGCAGATCATATTAAAGTCTTTCGTCATTTTGGACATTTGAAACGTTTGGTCGCGCTCCATAAAAAGGTAATAGCCTGCGCTCTTCAGAGGATGAGCGAGGAGGTCCCGTTATCCTGATGCGCCTCACCTGTGCTTAGGACCAGGGCCGGTTCGGGTGTCATTATGAAGGTAGGCCATTCGGGTTCTAGTCTAACATTGATTTATTTTATCATTATTATTTTATTTTTATTTATTCTTTTGCGATGAAGACACAATTTGGACAGTGTTTACAGTTTCGTCTACAGTCAAAGCGGACAAAAGACTTGAAATAAATTCTAACATTTCTGGCTTTCAGGTGACATCACAACATGAAAGAGGAAGAGGCAAAGTCATCTCTTTCTCTCTCTTTCTCCTTCTCCTTATATTTTTTTGTCCTTATAGTAGCAATTTCTAGTAAGTTAAATGTGCATTTTTAAAACTTAAAAACGCAAAACTCATTGAATTGGTGGTTTGGTTTTATGCAGTTGTAGGGGTGTGCCCAAATATGGAAATATCGATATATCGTGATACTAAATTTGGTGATACAGTATTCAAATCGTGGGCTGCTGTATCGATATATCGCCATGCGTAATTTTTGGTATAATGTCTTGAATTATTTTGTGACAGTTTTGTTGCTTGTTTGGAGAAAAGAAACCTTGACATATTCACTGTTTTAATGATTAATATCGGTGTGTTTAATTTGAAGTTTGTGCAGGCCGTGGTTTAACAAAGAAATTTGTTGTTAAAATGTATTGGGTTCTTCCAAACATTGTGATATATCACAGAATATCTTGAGCAATATATCAGTTATCGCATGTATCGTATTGTAAGTCGTGTTACGTGTATCTATAAATTATGTTGACATTATGCATTTAAGACTCCAACACTTGTGATTCTGTCAAAAAGCATCTATTTTATTACAATGGCACAGGTATATACAGCATAAAAAGGCACAGTAGAAACACATAAAAGGGGCGTTTCTGGGGTTTGGTGTTGGTTCTTTGGTGCTGGTTCTTTTGTTGGTTGGTCGGAGAGGTTTTAGAAGCACTTCCTGTGAACGATGGAAGGACCCGCCTCATCGTACTCCTGTTTGCTGATCCACATCTGCTGGAAGGTGGACAGAGAGGCCAGAATGGAGCCTCCAATCCAGACAGAGTATTTCCTCTCAGGGGGAGCGATAATCTGGAGAGAAAAACAAAAACTTTTTTTAGGACAATGTACAACAAACGACTCTAATACAAGGCTACATTAAAACACTTTGTCATTCATATTTTTCCCATTATAGATGCTGCTCAGTGAATACTATTCAATGTTATAGAAAAGAGGGGGAAATAAAGCATAAATGTATGTGTGAAAGATAAGTATTTTTTAAATGTACATATGAAAGGTTAAACTGCACATTTATGATTATATTAGAGATTGTGCAAACAAATTTTTGCCTATTTTTCCCAGTTTGACCATTTTGGCGATGTTTTTAATGTTACCTCTTGGTTGAACATGAGCAGCAGATGTTACAGAGGTAATTCCACAACTACCTATCAACCCGACTGTAAACAAGGGCCAAGATCCACATAAATTACACAATAGTTATAGATTTGACAAAAAAAATAATATCTGATAACACCTTTTATTTTGTCAAATGTTTACAATGTTGATGGAATTTGTCTTATTGAAGACACAGACGCGGATTTTGTATCAGAACTCAGCTCTTTTATTTTTTCAAATAGAGAAAATGCGACTTGATGTAAAATATAACTATTTACCACAGGGACTTAATAATAATAATAATTAGAAAAACATACAAACCTGTCGTCTGCACTTTAAGGTACAAAAACTACACTATTTTCATTCAAGTGTTGCCATGCTTTCTGAGTGTTTTTGCTCGCTCATACCTTGATCTTCATGGTGCTGGGGGCCAGGGCGGTGATCTCCTTCTGCATGCGGTCAGCGATACCCGGGTACATGGTGGTGCCTCCGGACAGCACGTTGTTGGCGTACAGGTCCTTACGGATGTCAATGTCGCACTTCATGATGCTGTTGTAGGCCGTCTCATGGATACCAGCAGACTCCATACCTGCCACAGCGACGGATCAAATGTAAGTACACATCTCTCAGCAGTTTATCGAGTTTACTGACTAATTAAATATAAGTGTAAAGGATAGATAATAAGAACAATAAAGAACATCATCATTTTAGCTTACAAAACTGTCTTGAAAATTAACAAAAAATGTTTGTAAATGTAATAGAGCCTGTTTGACTCTGTATTTATCAAATGCAGATGTTCTTAGACTTTGCTGTTGAAATATAAAAATGTCTTCATTGAGGGACGAATATTGGTTCTCTTATCCGATCGTAGTTATAAAATCTACTCCAACTGCTCTACTGTGGGAGTGACATACCGATGAAAGAAGGCTGGAAGAGGGTCTCGGGGCAGCGGAACCTCTCGTTGCCGATGGTGATGACCTGACCGTCGGGCAGCTCATAGCTTTTCTCCAGAGAGGACGAGGATGCAGCGGTGGCCATCTCATTCTCAAAGTCCAGAGCCACGTAGCACAGTTTCTCCTTGATGTCGCGCACAATCTCACGCTCAGCTGCAGACGAGACATTTAAATTAGTGATTGATGGATAATTTACTCTTTAACTTAGTCTACTGCTGACACAAATGGACTGAAGTAACTCAAGCAGACTTAGACTGTTGGGTGAGCTGCCAGTTTGTGTATGAGTAATTACAGGACATGTTTTTACAACAAAACGTCTGCTTAGTGTCTGGAAACCCAAATTGAATTAGTCTTAATAAGATGATTGTATAGACCAGTGCCTTCTAGACTCTGTTGGAGTGAAAAATGTATGTAAAGTAACACTATTTTGTATCATTGTTCAGTCACTTTGTCAAGTTACATGGCTTCTGCTTGCAAGTCTGTTTATTTTGTGTGTTTTTAATGAGAATAGCCCCTTCTTTCAGGAGCAAGTTAAACTCTGACAACTCTGATAACTTTCTCTGCTTCTAACAGTACAAACGTTTTGCACGATTAATTGATAAATTATGAAAATGTTTTTCTCTTTCTCAATTTGTTTTTTGTGTTGGCTCATACCAGTGGTGACGAAGGAGTATCCGCGCTCAGTCAGGATCTTCATCAAGTAGTCAGTGAGATCGCGACCGGCCAAGTCCAGGCGCATAATGGCGTGTGGCAGAGCGTAACCCTCATAGATGGGCACGTTGTGGGTGACACCATCTCCGGAGTCCAGCACAATACCTGCAGACAGTGGGACAAAACGTCAGTCTGCCTTTTTACCTGTGTTCTGTTCTGACAGCTGTGAGCTAAAGAATTTGGTTTTAGTTAAGTTTTGTGCCATGTTCGCTTACTATTTTGGGCCTTTTAATTATAAATCCTGATCAACTTCTGCCGTTCTCGAGCAGCAATTCAAGTTTACCTAAAATTCTCAATCATTGTTGTAAAGTCCTATTTCTTCTTTCATAAAAAAATGACACTGGAATATATATACCGGTAGTTTTGTCAAATTTGTCCAACAAAATGTCACTAACTGTGGGAGACATACTTTATCTTTACCATTTCTTCTGTAATAAATAAGAGTTGTAATTTATTAAACATTCAAAATAACACTTGTTTGCTCTAATCTGAGTACCAGTGTTAGGAGAAGGAAAAGTGGACATAAGAACTCACCAGTGGTACGACCGGAAGCGTAGAGGGACAACACGGCCTGGATAGCCACGTACATGGCCGGGACGTTGAAGGTCTCAAACATGATCTGGGTCATCTTCTCCCTGTTGGCCTTGGGGTTGAGGGGGGCCTCTGTCAGCAGGGTGGGGTGCTCCTCAGGGGCCACACGCAGCTCGTTGTAGAAGGTGTGGTGCCAGATCTGAGAAAATAAGAAGGTCAAATGTAAAACAATTCATCAAGTCTTCCATTCGAATTGTCACCTTGTCATCCACAACCTGTACATAACAGCTTGTAATGTGAATTAGCATAGATTTACACTTTTGAGTCAGTGCAGAATTTCTCTTAATATGGCAACACGTACCACATCTAATACACCATTAATATATTTTACTCTTTACTTTAAGCTAAATATGAGCTCAATGTGAAAACACAACATTTCACTGCCAATAAACCTAAGAAAACATAACAGAGCAGACGAACACTGAGGCCAACTGACTTTAGTTTGATGAATGTGGCAGGTGCGTGAGTTTACTTTATGGGTCATTGTCAAAAATAACCATCATGAAACTTTCTTAGCAAATTCAAATGACAAACAACTTAAACAATAGTATATAACTTTTGGAAACTGTCTTGTAACTGAACATAGAACATTTGGATTGGTTGTTTAAGACATGAGCTATAAAGTCTCACCTTCTCCATATCGTCCCAGTTGGTGATGATGCCGTGCTCAATGGGGTACTTGAGGGTCAAGATACCCCTCTTGCTCTGGGCCTCATCTCCCACGTATGAATCCTTCTGACCCATCCCCACCATCACACCCTGCGTTCAAAAACACACAATATGTCAGTATTCCACCCACAACACAGGACAACGCACACACTCTTGTACAGTCCATTGGTCTTTGACTTTGCGTACCTGGTGGCGGGGGCGTCCAACGATGGATGGGAACACAGCGCGGGGGGCATCATCACCGGCGAACCCAGCCTTCACCAGACCTGAGCCGTTGTCGCACACGAGGGCGGTGGTCTCATCGTCGTCACACATCTTTGGTTTGTGTTAGGCTGGGCGGCTGCAAACAGAAAGAACATGCTGGGATTAGACAAGATGGCTAAGAAAGTAGAGTTGGGACTGTTCTTGCTTCAATATTGTTGATTATACATTACATTATACATTGCTGCAGTTGTGAATAAGGCTGCATTACACTATATTTACAAAGCATGTATATATTAAAAACAAAAATCTGAATATATTCTTGTTTTGCACCGTCACTTGAAATGAATAATACATTCAAGCATAAACAAGTCAAATTCTAAACCTACAGTAAATAAAATTCAGAAGTTCAAAGTTCAGTTTCATTGTAATTATTTCTTAGTGTGAAAATCTCTGGTGCTTTGTATTTATCCACCCGGCATTTCTTCATGTACAAGTAAGGCTATGCACTCCTCACACCACAACACTATGCTAAGTATCAGCACACCTTTAAGTGCCCTAATCGCTCCAGCTGTCCCAAAAACCCAAAACAGGGCATGACTATGCTGCCTGTAACGCGCATGACTATTTTAGGTTAGAGGTTGGATCGTCCTCCCCTTGAGTTAACCCCTCCTCCTCATCCTCATCTGTGCTGGGACGTCCAGCAGGAGCCACTGAACAGCTGAAGTGTTGCAGCTCTTGACAAGTGGGGTGTCTTCTCTCAGCTGTTCACATCCGCACATGTGCAGCAGCCAGGAGCGTTTGTTGTGTCCTCAAGGGGCCAGCGCTGTATCCCACAGGCAACATCCCTCACTACAAAACGGGCAGTCTCATTTAAAACTATTCTCAATATTGAATTGAACTGTAAATTCACTACAACTTCAAAAACATTAGTGAAACTTGTTTGAAGCTAGAAAATTCACATGATGAAATGGATCATTTGGATGATTTGAGGCTAACAGATATTGCAATTATACTAGAGGAATGGCAACTATTAAAAATGGTTTGATAAATACAACAATAATAAAGTTAATCAAGTTTTAAAATATATTCAGTAAAGGTATGTGAGCATAAGGTTAAAAAACGCCAAGTTTTGAAATGGCAATTATAGTGCAGATCTCTGGATTCACCTCAGCAATAAAAACATGAAATACTAGATTGAGTTAAAAAGTCCACAAGTATTAAACCTTTCTGACTCAAACAGGAGCTTCACATGTTTGTATCAGGTCAGGTCAAACTCTTTCTTCACAACTCAAAGTTTCCAACCCAATGTGTCATATAAATAATATATTTTTTTAACAAAAGTCAAAGCGTCATCTTCCCTGCTCCACAAACTCCCATGATGCAGAGCGCCAAAACTCTGCAGCCAATTTACTCACCAAGTTGTAACTTCAAGGTCTGGTGTTTCCGCTGGGACAACGTTTGAGTGGTTGAGGGAGTCCTTAAATACTGAGTGGAGAAGGGGTTTGTGAAGGGGCGGAGTCTGAGTGGGGGCCTGGGGGCGGGGCCTGAAGTTCACACAAGTCCTAATAAGTGCTGCTTTGCAAACGACTCGGGACAGGAGATAAAGGCGGAACTCTCGTGATGGGGGATGCCATCAATGGAGACAGATGTTCCCCGGCCTATGAAAAACAAAAAAGTGACATATTCAGACAGCTGCGTCAGGTTTGCAAACATTTAAAAAATCTGATATTTTATTATTGAGGGCCATTTGTTTGCATTTTATGACATGAGAATTGTAATTGGAGGATCAATAAAGTCTAGAAATGTATTTGCTACTTTTTGTTTCTCAAACATTATGAATTACAACATTCACTATCTTCTACACTGAACAAAAATATGAACACAACACTTTTGATTTTGCTCCAATATTTCATGAGCTGAACTCAAATATATGAAATGTTTTCTATGCACATGAAAGACGCATATCTCATATATAATTAATATTAATATTATTAATATTAATAATACATCCTAGGCATAGGCTGGCCACAATAAAAGAACACTCTGAAATGTTTGGTTTTACTTTATTTGATCTGTGGGGTCAGAAAACCAGTCAGTATCTGGTGTGATCAAAATGGGAGCTGAGGTTGCTGGGTATTGGCAAAAACGCTGTCGTATACAGCAATCCAGGGCATCCCAAACATGCTCAATGGATGACATGTTCTTTGTTGTTCCATTCATCCACAACCATCACCTCATGTTGTAGCATGAGAATGCACGGCCCCATGAGAATGCACGGCCCCATGATGAAGGATTTGTACACAATTCCTGGAAACTGAAAACATCCCAGTTATTGCACGGCCAGCTTCACCATGTCACTACAGTGACATGTCACTGTAAAATAAAACAAAACCTCAAAATTGCTCTTTTAAAATTCAAATTTAGCATATCTCCAAAACAACAATTGCGTAAATCTCTAACTTGGTAATATCAGTCTCTGTTGAATTATACTGACTTTGACTAACTGTCTTCAGCTTCATATCGTTATGTGCACAGATTTAGCTGTCTTGTTGCCCCCGTTGTCTCTGAGGAGGTGGTAATAAGACTACGCTGAAAGCAGGGCACTGGGGATATGTGTGATCCAGCACTTACCAAATGACAGTGAGCTACAAATGAAATATGTATTATAGCCCATTTAAATGTCATCAGAATGTTCACAATTCTGTAATGGAGGTGACTGAAGGCAAAATGAAGGAAACCAAAACACATTTTAATTAACTGATATCATATCTAATGGCTTTAGGTTTCTTATAATATGAGCAACAATTTTGTATTTCCAGGTTAGAAATGTCAGTTAGCTTGCTTTCTATTACAAGAGTTAGTATTGTATTTATGGCTCTGATATCACTCTCATGTGTCTGAGTGGTTTTCCTTTGACAAAACCGTCTTGATTTTTCATCTTTTGTGACATTCTGAGGGTAATTTCAGTTTCTCCATTGAAATCACGTAATGTTCATTTAGAATTTAGAATGTATTCGTTTACAAACTTTTAAATGGTCTATAGTAGTGGCAAAGTACTTTTACTAGATTACATCCCACCCCAGTGTATGTGTGAGGCGACCGAGGGGCCTGCAATAACATACCAGACAGCTGAGATGTGACAGTGGAGAGCGCAGGGCGTGTCCAGACCTACAGCGGGGTGCACTATTTCCTGGGACGGCCTGTCGTAAGCGCTCTGATTGGCTGTCGTGTGTCCTTTTAGGGAAGTGCAGAGTGACAGGTGCTGGTGGCTGGAGGCTCCACACTGAAGGCTCCTTATTAGTCACCTCTGTCTCACTCACACTGCAGTCTCTATGAGGAGCTGTGACCACCGTCGCACGACTCCTCTTGGTGCGTTTGGAGCTGTGAAAATAACAGTGACGTTGACCCACTTGCCTGAAACAAAAATCATAACAACATCAATTTTACAGACTAGACATGTCATGATATTTTCTATATTGGCTTATTGAATATATCATTCATCATAGATACTCACTTAAATGTTTAATGCTGCAATGTTTTTATATTGTACTTTAAATATTTATTGTTTCAGTTGCATAAAGTTTCAAAATTATCTTTTATTGTGATATTTTATAAATCGTACTAAAAAATGTGTTGTTTTGACCGGCCTAATAAAGTATGACAGTATGACATTGATTGATATTGCAAAAAGTAATGCAAACAAATATGAAATAAGGGGTGTTGAAATCAGAGTATGCCCCATTCTCACTGAAGGGACAACGCCAGTACAGTTCTGAAACTGAAATCTACTCTTTTAAGAATTGCAAAATGATTTGTCATTTTGTAAAGTATGTCTGGAATCATTCTGCTGCAGGAATGAGGATGATGTTTTTGTGGGAGATTGATGAAGACCATGCCTCCTTTTTACAGTGATAGGAACTTCACTCTTGGCTTTTTTTGGTGGAACTCCAGGCTGTGTTTTGTCAATGAGTGTCTTGGACCATTTTTTGGCAGTGGTTTATCAGTTACAGCACCTCTTTATCAGGAAGTGGCAGATCGCTCCTGGATGGGTTGTAGATTTTGAGGCACTTTTCTCCATATAAGGAGATGAGGGATGCACACGTCAGGCCCTGCACAGCTGCGCCCCTGAATACACAGACACCACGGCAGCTGCAGGAGCAATTGTCTCCAGAGCAGCTCCACTGTTGTCCATCATTTACATACATGGTCCAGTCTGACCATACAGGAGCGCTGAAGGGCTGTCCTTTTCACGCTTGGTCCCATGTCCAAATAAGCACATATGGCTTCCAGAAGACATCAAAATATTATAAATAATATATGAATAATGGTCCTGCACTAATATATTATAAACAGTCAGGTTCCATTTCTTTAAACGTTTTTACGTTACAAGTATTATCTTCTATCACAAAAATGCATTGCAGGTTTACTATTGGATTGAGATAAAATATTGTGTAATCCTTGATCTAAATAGATTGTAATAGGGTTAGGTTTATCTTCAACCTAAACCCCTTCAGTTATTGCAACACAATGTTTTGTAATAAGTCCTGTTCAAGTTAATGACTGAAAAAAAAAAAGAAGATTAAGATTATAATTCTTTTAATAATGATTTTCTTACCAATTTTAATGCAGGAATATTGGATCCTGCTCCTGTTTGAGAAAGTGGCAAGGGCAAAGCACCATCATATTATACCTGATTCAAGAGCGTTAAAGAGCTTTTCAATCTTTGGTCAGGCCTAAATACAAAAATCTGTCATGTTATAATTGAGTATAGTCTGAAACCAATAGCAAGCCATTTTTGTCCCACCAAATAACTGAGTGATTAAATGATTAAACTTCAAAAGAATCCCCTAAAAAGGATATTTGGAGACCCCATTCAGAGTGCTGTTGTTCTTTACACCTCACCCTTATATAATGTGTTAAATTCCTGCTGTAAACAGGCTCTGACACAGGGCTGTCGGCATCTCTTTCACAAGTCAACACCCAAGCTCACATCAGAAACCATAATTATAATTCAACTATTAAAGATGCACGATGTAACTTTCTGTTGGGGGGTCTGTCACCTGCTTTTTTCCATAGAAATTGTATTGTTTAGCCTTGAATACTTTGCAGTTTGACATTCAATCTACGATTAATTTAATTACATGTGTTTTTAATGTTTAAAAACCTTGAAAAGATATAATGCATGACATAGTTCAATTCCATAGTGTGGAACATTACTCCACATTATTTTTCTCTACAAATATTCTGTGTATAGGCATCTGATATGACAATGGTTTGATATTGCTGTGTTCTCTTTCAACCTATGGCTCCAGCAGCAGGTTCCTAGATAAAGTCAGCCCTAAAAATATGTGAAGTGCTTATTTAACACTGTCCTCTGCCATGGAGGACACAATGTAGGCTAATGTGTGTTAACAGAACACATTTAATTTTTTTCTTAAACATTCAATATTAAGACTAAAGTCTTAAAGACAAAGGTTTGGAATCAAATGTTTTTGCGCTTGTAATTATTACAATAGCTCATTTTATTTTATTTTATAGTGAGTGGTACCTGGCTGTTATTTTAGGGGTGGTAGCCTCTAGACTCCTTTGCCAGGCCAAGTCATCACTCAGTTGTCTTCTTTGTCTCCCTTTCGTCCACCAATATGACCTTCCAGGAAGCTTGAGTTTGGTGCTGTTGTGAAGCACCAAGTGATAAAGAGAAGAAATGGACTATCATCTTATGAAAAAATTTAATACAGGAAAAATGTGAATCAAGCCATTTCCATGTGCTATAATTTTGATGTACATAAACCAATGTACAAGAAGAACGAATGAATAGGGCTGCACAATATGGGAAAAGGCTGTCTGCATTTTTTTTTTTACTGCAATTGCAATTAGATTTGTGATTTATGTTTTCATAGTAGAATTCTGTTAAAATATTGGCCTGCATTGTAAATGTGCCTTTGAGCAAATTAATTGACAAAGTCATTAAAGAATCATGTTTAGCAGTTTTAAGGCAGAATAAGAAAGGATATTTTGTACGCTAATTACGTATATTTAAATTAAATACTTAAATCAAAATTTCGATTCGATTGCGATTAATATTGCAGCCCTACAATGACACATACCCTACACTGCAAACTAACATTCTATTCTCAAAGTGTCTGTAATGTAGTGTCGCAATAAGTTTTACACTCCGACACTGTAGGGGGCGACAAATACATACGCTCCTGGAGTCCTCCAATAACATCACACAAAGAAGAAAATTTGAATTATCCGCACTAAAGTCTCTTTTAGAGTTATGAAGCAAAGTTACTCAATTTAGACTGATATTGTTGTATTTATCCACACAGCACTCGGGTCCTTTTTGTTGAATCGTTTTGTTTTTGTCATACAAAGATGGATGTCGGGGAATATCTACAGTATGTTAACTTTTATGTCCACATTACCTCCGTGTTAGCGTTTAACATTAGCAACGGTTAGCATAGGCAACAAACAAGAAGTGATTCATAACCTGACATGGTTTTGGCTCATTTTCACGGTTTTTCTATGTTTGTAGGCGTTTTGAGAGCAGTATGAGTGCGTACGTGGGAGATGATCCTCTGGAGCAGTGGGACAAGTAAGATGAAAACACACTGTAGCTAAATAAATATAAAACCTTGGTCTGTCATTACCCTGAAAAGACACACAGAATACTGAACCTCTTTTGCTAGGCGGTGTCTTCAAGTTAAGCGTTCAGCAATTTCACGAAGGCACAATAAGAGAAGTTTGTCATTTTGAGACAACAAAGGGTTGCTGTCATCTGTGTTTATGTCTCAGTAAGGCTCTGTGAAAATCTTGTTGATTTTTGTCTGGTTTAAAAATCAAGACGTTTCAACTTCCATCCTGTAAATTACTTTTGGATGGAAGTCGAACAGCCTTGATTGACTTTGTCCAGACTACCTTTGGAACGTTTTCTACTGTAGTGTTGCTTTTATTTTTTTGAAATGGTTTCACCATTTCTTTTTTGTGGCGTGTGAGCTACTGCGTCAAAGTCATTTCCCTTGTGCATAAATAAGGTTTGTCTAAGTCTATTGGAGTTTGGAAGGGGGCCAACCTTTTTCCGCCTTTTGATCACTGCTGCATTTATTGTATATATAAGGTTCATCAGCCACAATCAAGGATATTGTTTTCTATCTTGTAGGTTTGTTGAGCTCCTGGAGCGTAATTTACCACCAAACAGCTCCAGTCAGCTGTCACCTGTGTTCAACCGTTTGGTTGAGACGTTTCTTACCGTGGATAAATATGCTGATGATGAACGATATGTCAACTACTGCATCAAGTGTGTAAGTAAACAAGAAGAGTTCCATAGAGTTCTATTATGCAAAGTTTCAGTGGTTGTAAATATAGATAAATCTGGGTGTATTTAATACGAACATAAAATTGCACTTGCTATTCAAGGTAATTAGTAAAATAATCATGGTAAGTGTAATGATGCTGTTATGATTTGATTAGAAATGTGATTATAATTCCTTATCTTGCTGTTTTCCAGGCGAGCTCTTACCTTGACCCTATTGCACTGTACAGTCACATCTTCAGTAAAGGCGTTGGTACACATAGCGCTGCTCTGTATGTGTCCTGGGCACAACATTTGGAGAAGATTGGCTTGAACGACCAGGCCGAGGCGGTTTTCCAGAAGGCCCTAGAGAACCATTCACAGCCGGCTGAATTGCTACTCTTCGAACACAGGTAGATTATTGCTTCCTAAATGTATTAGATTATTCTGATATTAACTGCTATAAACAGTAACTTTTACCTTAGTCATTTTGCACCCACTGTTTCCAGCCTTTTGTTTTTAATTCTGTTATTATTTTTGTGTGTGAGCGCGTGTGTGAGCGTGAGCGCGTGTGTGAGCGCGTGCGCGCGCGCAAGTTAATTAATAAAAAGATGATGTTACGTAATGTTATATCAATTTTATCTGTAGGCAGTTTCAATCAAGAACAAAGCGTCATGAAGCCGTATCAGGTATGCATTGATACGTACTTGGTCATTGACCACTAAGGTCCCTTCCAGCAGTATGTACAAAACATTTTTTAATTGACTATTTCGTAAGCGGTAACTATTGTTAATGTATAGAATTTATTTTTGTATGTGCCAATGTTTTTTAAATGTTTTTTTTTTTTGCTGCAGGAAGTAGAAACCCTTTACAAAACTGCCATTCAGTCAATATAATGTCAACTCAGAGAGAGCCGGCCGCTCAAAACAAGGTTTGTGTCTTTGAATGTTGCTGTGGGCGACATTACTTTGGGTCTTAATTCTCTGTGTTTTTCTACAGGAGTCTGCAGCAGTAGATTGTCAACCTGCCAATCCAGCAGAACGTAAATATGTCATCATGTAAGATGTCACTTCTTTACTTTTTGACTAAAAACAAAATATGTGTATTGTGGGCCAGCATTAAATTGTCCTGTTAGAATCTACAAAAAGACACTGGTGAACCGAGCAGTTGGAAACGATTATCGTTTGAGTAGTGCAGTGTAACAGATAATTCTCTGTAAACTGCTGAACTCAATGAGGGTTCTGAAAATGTTTTATATTGTTCTATGTTCTTTTTGTTGTTGTGTGCTGGAGTTATGAAATAACTTGTCTGTCAATTGAACAGGGTATCCCGTTCTGAATACTCTGGGAAAATACACCCGAGCTCCAGTGTGTGGGGTGGATAACACTGTAGCTGCCTATGACAAGAAGGCTCTGCAGTGTGAGGAGTCTGAGCTGTGCTTCGAGGAGGTTCGGGCCCAGAGGTATTTCCAGAAACTCCAGGAGCAACGGCAGGAGGTGCAGGAAGCTGAGAGGCAAGAAACAACCAGTATGTGTCATATCAATTCGGTTTATAAGTAGATATATAATAAATATGTTATTAATAAGCTGTTATAAAATTACTCCACCTGTTACAGTGTTTGAAGGAGAGAAATGTCAGAATGACAATAGTTTGTGGATGAAGATTGAAATGCAACTTGGCTTATTGAAACATGTAAGTAGCCTACATTCCTTGCCGGTAGTATAGTGGTTAAGGGTGTTGCACATGTGTGGTTATTAGCTCTGCGGCATTGTGGGTTCAATTCCAGCCCTCGACCATTCGCCGAACTGTTCTGTCTATTAGAACGTTCGGGATGGAAAAGAAAGAAACATGTATGTAAGTACCAAAAAAAAATGTATGTAACACAAAAAAAACTGAGGCAAACATGTATTTGATTCTTCATATAGAAAAACAAAGAAAAATTGCTTCCTACATCTGAAGCATAACCCTAAAACCAGATCCAGTACATTTTAAACGAAATGCTGGATCTAATTTAATAATGACTAAACATGTTATGACTTTGCAGTTAAATACACACAATGCAGAAGAAGTCTGAATGCTCCAGTGTTACTTGACACACAGCCATAGCAGTCACTTCATTGGTTCCTCTTTGGGCTGGAACTTGGAGGGTTTCTCCAGTCCAGACAAGTGCAACCATTTATAGTTCACGAAAGCAGAATACCCCTGTACATGTATCTGAATGAAAACCCTACAATTTTCAGGTTTCAGACCAAACCACAAGCCTGGGTCCAGACACAGATGCCCATCACACTTCAGAGCACCAACAGCCATCTGCCTGCCACAGCAGTCGGAAGAGTTTAGGCTTTAGGCTCCACTCTGAGCCCGCTTCAGTCTGCGACGTCGTCAAAAGCTCTAGACCCGATTCTTGGATGGACACCACTGCTTCAGTTTATGAACAATCCCGCCATGCACCCGTTAACATACCAGCAAACGTATCCATCAGCAAGTACCAGCCCAACGGCCGCATATCCCATCATGCACCTGTCTCAGAGGCCAGCATGTCCCATCATGCACCTGTCTCAGAGGCAGCAGCATGTCCCATCCCATCATGCACCTGTCTCAGAGGCCAGCATGTCCCATCATGCACCTGTCTCAGAGGCCAGCATGTCCCATCATACAAATTTACCACAACTGACCTCGGATCCAGAAAATGACAACAAGCACCGGTGAGTGAATGCCACTGTTTTTTGTGTGTCTGGTCTCAAACTAAAAGGACAGTAGACCATTTTAAAACTGTGTAAGCAAAGATTCTAAAATCTGAAATGTAGCCAACTGGAGGCAAAAGTGTTACTAAATGTATAAATAAATAATTATTATTTTTTATCCAGTGAGGAGCCCTTTGAGCTTGAGCAGGAGGCAAACGGTACGTCTCACACACAAAACTTTTTCATTGACTGTTGGAACAGTTTAAACACCCTCTCTCTTTTCTCTTGTGTGGCAGTGTCCCAGGGAGGAACTGCAAACCTGTCCCGTATCACTCCTAATAATTCTCTAAGCTACATTCAGGCCACACCTTCACGGGTGCTTCCTTCCCCTACTGTCAACACCAGAGAAGCACTGGGTGAGCACGACATAGATTTACGAGCACAGATAAGGACATAGAGGGCATATGACAGGTTTTCAAGTTTTTCTAATTAGTTTGTTTGGTGGGATAGTCTGTGTGGTTTTACATCAGTCAAGTGACAGTTTGTGAAGAAAAATAATAAAATGAGAGTTGAAAATTACAGGAAGTAGAGCTGAATTCTGAAACAGAATCCCACTGTGTCATTAATAATGCAGAGACAATTTAAACACAACTGACACATTTTTTTGACTGTTAGGTAACTGTTAGGTAACAGTTGAAATTACCTCTACCCCTCTACCTTAGTCACATGTTCTGCTTGTGCTCAACCAATTATAAACTTCATTAAAATTGGTTACCTGGGTTTTCTTTAAGTCTTGAACATAATTTTCTCTACATTTTAGTGAAACGTGTGCTCTTATCTGCCATATGAACTTTAAGTTTAATACTTAATACTTAAGTTTCTACTATCCATTTTAACCTGGAAAAAATATCCATTAAAAAATGTGAATTGAGTATAATTTATGGCAGTTTTGGATGACAATTACGCAAAAGACTTGAAGGATCTTATATCAACTTTGAATATTTGTCTTTTTAGGTGTGATCATGGACATGTTCCAGGCGCCTACACTTCTGGAAGACCCGTTCCCCAACGCTTCTGAGGACTTTGATATAATATACACAAGAAAAGGTATACTTGGATACTTTATTATAATGCTGAAAAATCGCTGTATGTACAAGTTATCTTGTATTTGTTCATCTTTCTGGTGTGAAAGGGCCCAGTGTTCAACCAGACGCTTCAGCTCCATTTACCATCTTCCAGGACAATGAGGAGGAGAGGGAGAATAAGGAAAACGGCAGGTACACAAAGTCGATTGCCAATACATTGTCATAATGGATTTTCTTTGCAAATATATGTCAAAATATATAACACGTATTAACCATTCTTTACAATTTGGAACTGCACAAGGGTTCGAAGCAACTTGATATTTTTGATTGTAAAGCATTACTGCACAGACCTAACATGGTGTCCGACCACAGCCGTTTGTCTCCAAGCAGAAAAACAAATTATTATTTTTAAAGTGGACCAAAGAAGGAATGTTGAACCATTTGTGTAGCGGAGAGACAAAGTATTTGATTGTACTTAAAAATATTTACTATACAATGTAGTGAATAGTCTTTATCTTTGCAGTGCGCCCCCTGCTGGGAGCGAGAAAGTGAAACCTCGAGCTCTGGCTGAATTACTCAAACCCACCAAACCAAATGTCAGTAGCAAAACAACACAGTATATAAAATTAATAATTACTAGTAACACTAGTAGTATAACAGTGAATCCCCCCCCCCAGGACACACCTACTGACCTGACCCCAGACGAGAGCACCATGTGGGGGGCTCAGTTTCACGCTCAGAACTCACTGGCAGCGTGTCCCAACAGCACCTCGGACTTTGCCATGTTGGCCCACTTTGTGTCCACGCCGTTCACCCACAAAACCCCCGTAAGCACCAGTACCAGCTGCTTCCCAGACCAAGGTACTGTCCAAAAATATGTCAAAAAGTCTTTAAAAACATAATATATTTAAAACAAATGCATTTAATGTTTTATTCTTACCTTCTAGAAGTTAGTGAGGGGACGGAGGAGGATTTTGTGAGGCGATACACCAAGAAACTGAGGTGAGTCCACAGCCATTTGTTTAGTCTTGAATTAATATCTAATACCATTTATTCTTCATGGAATCTTGGGACATACATTTTATTTTAACTGGCGTCATGGTACTAATCCTGAGTTCCCAATTTTCAAACCGTGGTCTATGGTTCTCACAAACCCTTTAGCACGTTGCTAATATTCACATGCAGTCGTTTTTCCGTACATGCACAGCTTTAGAGCAGATTTTCTCCCCCCACAAGCACAATTCTGATAATGTCACAAAAAGCAGCTTTTAAAAAAATTATCAAAATTATTTGACTCATTTACAATAATAAATCCAGTTACCTCAACTTTTAAAGTGACGCAGTGTCATGAGTTTGAGTCCAGCTCTTGACAAATTGCTGCACTGTCCTTCCCCAGTCTTAACCCCATTTCACGCTGCAGTGTCCTTTCTGTAGGAGCCTGCAAGGGGTGCTATAACTGGCCACCCTAGCGGGCAGGCCATGGGTGGAAACAAAAAATTTGCACTTTACATTTAGGCCACCTGGTAGCCAAAAAAAGTTCTGATTTAATTGTAATTTATTTTAACTCCTGATTTGGAGGAGCCTGCTGTAATCATGGTCTGCTTTATGTGCTTACACTGAAACAATGAACTGAAATGCCAGATCGTCCCTGAATGTCACTGTCAATGTCAGTGAAAACAATGCACTCTTTAAAAGTGCAACCTATGATAATCAAAGCTGGTTCACCACATCAAATCTAGGCCTATATTACTGTGAGTATTTTTAATAGAACTTTACTGTAATTACCAAAAATGATCTTGACTTGCTCGAAACCCCCAAAGTGCACAACATTTCTGGAAATGGGATTTTCAATTTGAATGTTTTGGCCATCAAAACCATGGAGGCGTGACTGAGCCTGTGAGCAAAAAAAATCCTTACAAAACAGAAATGTATTCATCTGTTTTCTTCTGCTTTGTCTGGGGTCGTGTTGTGGAGGTATCCAAAAGTAGACTAGATTAATTGTCGTCACTTGTTTTCTGTGTTGTCCACTTTGTAACTAAGAAAGAACTGATGTAAACTATGGATCTTGTATCTTTCCCCGGCCCCTTCTTCATCTTCAGTCCCATCATTGAGCAGAGCCCACTGGAGGAGAAGCTCAACGGCCCCACAGTCGCCCGGTCGTCCCTCGGTTCTCGACAGGGAACCATCGTGGGAGAAGGCGTGGCCATGATCACCCAGCTTATGACCACCTCGTGCACCACCATGGTCCAGCCCCCTCACCCCGCAGTCCTGTCCTTCAGAGACCACACCCTTGGCCCCAGCAACACTTCTGTTCACAGGTGAGAGCTGCTGGGCCACGAACATGCAGTGTTTACCCAAGGAAGGAAGGTGCTCAAATAAAAACTATTAAATTAAACAGTTACAGCTTGTTTTCCAATGTTATAACTATCTGCCAAATCTCTTTACAATCCACTAAAAGTCTTACTTCCTCTGGTTGCACTCATACTTCTATCCACATATTCATATTTCCTCCTCCAGATCCAACCAGTCTGGGAACAAGTCTTTGTGAGAAAAGAGCAGTTTCTTAGCCCTTGTGGTTGAAAACAACGCCTTAAAATTGTATTTATTGATTAGGATTGAGTGTTGGGGCCCCCTGGAGATCCTCAGAGGTACTGCAGGTTGCCCCATGGATCGTTCCTCAGAAAGTTCACACTTTTCTGTAATTGTTTGAATCAACCTGACACTCACTCAGAGCATGTTGGCGGCACTAATAGGAGTGTGTGTTAGAAAAGTGTTATTAAGCATAGAACTGCATTAAACAGAAAAATGTGTGCATCACAATAACAGGATCACGATTAGGAGCACAGAGTACAGCAGCGTTTTGGAATGGCTGGATTAAAAGGTGCATAGTTTTAGTCATCAGTGAACAGATTTAAGGATGTTTTTGGCAGGAAAAAAATGACATTGCTAAAATGTTAACCCACAAAGATAATCTACACTTATGAACCAACATTTGTCCATAGAAGCACTGGACCTGAATGGGAAGTCTACACCAGCCCTGAGCCCAAACCTAAGAGCGAGCCCTTCACCATTATGGAAGAAATGGAAGAACCTCCGTCTGGCCCTGAGCCTCACTCTTCACAAGACGTACCCATGAGCCCGGAGAGCGGCCCCCGGCCCAACTGGCTCACCATCCAGAGCCCCAAACAGACTGAGGAGAGGGACCTGGATGCCTTCCTCTCCCCTCAACCTCGTGGGGGACTGCGACTGACCCATATGAGCCAGGATGTGCCAATGAGTCCCCAAGTGGAGTTCCACACAGACAGTCACATGATGAGCCCAGACAAAGACGTGAGGGCTCCATTAGACGTGTCGATGAAGAGCAGAACGCCCAGGTCTGACCGTGCGGTCCCCGGGGTGACTCTGGTGTCTGATCCGTGGAACGATGAGCTCATTGCACATCTTTTGGCCAGTATGGACCCCCCTCTGACCACGCATCCTCGCTGTGTCACATGGCAGTGTAATCTCCCTGACATTGCACCCAAAATGACTCTCTCAATGGGTAAGTAGTGTTTAGAGCTCCATATTTTTAACACTGACTCAGCTGTGTTCAATATAACGGCTTGATAAAAAAGGTAAAATGCACAGTCCATGTGTAACAAAGCAACATTTCAAAATGTTGATTATACTTGAGAATGTCATTTAGAGTAATACAACAAAACTACTACAAAAACGGGTGATTGAAAATAAAAATCAAGAAAGTGACGTAAACATTCAAATGAGGGTATTTTAGTGGTGATATCTCTTTACTTTTGTGAATGATATGTCTGGTTATTGAACCTCAACAAATAAGTTTAAAGACAAGTGAAAAATAATAATCATAACTATTTTAGAAGTCAAATTAAGTGGTTTTAATTCAAAAAACTAAATCCAATGTGCTTTTTTGCCTGGCTGTTTTTGTCACATTGACTTTATTTTGTCATTTAGACAGTTCAGCTTCATAAAGCTGGTCACAAACTAGAGAAATGTAATGTGTTAGATGAGATTTCACACAGTCTCAGTAATAATCGTGAATAATCGTTACAGCCTGATGTTTTTTCTCACAATAATCGCAACACTAACATTTGTGACATCCCTACTCGCAACTATGTCTCCAGACATTTTGGTTCATAGTTATTCCAAGCTAAATACACTTTTGTAGAATGGAATTCAACTTCAATAAGTATTTTAATTTATTTGCGAACAAATAAATCACAGTCAGAAATAATAACTCCTGTAACCAAGGTGTATTTTTTGTACTACTGAAATAGCGCACACATTTATCCACAAGAAAAGTTATTCATCTGTCACATTAAAATCCCTATTTAAGTTTATTAGTCCTTAAAATTGCACTGGGTCAAAGCTGCTGCTGTCTCTGATACACAGGAGTGAACCACAGGCTGTCATGTGTTCAAGTTTCCACCGTGGGGCAGCAGTAACTCTGATGTTGTGTTCACAGGTAATGCATCTTTACAGGTCGATTGTGTTCTTGGACAAGGAGCTTTTGCCAAAGTTTTCCAGGCCACTGACCCTATGACGTCTGACAAGATGGTCCTCAAGGTGGGTCCTGAGACACATTACTTACATGATGTAATAAAGAAATAAGTTTTTTATATGTTTTTTCTTCATCTTCGCAGGTGCAGAAACCGGCCAATCCCTGGGAGTTTTACATTAACACACAGTTGAATGCTCGTGTGCCTCCATCAGTGCGTCACTTTTACAGCAGCTTTGACTCAGCTCATCTTTTCAAAAATGGCAGTGTCCTCGTTGGAGAGATGCACAGTTACGGCACGCTACTGGTAACAACAACTCTACTACATACTTTATTATCTATCTCATACAATGTTTGTTTTATTTGTTTTGAGTCTTTAGTCTTGCACAAAGGTTGCTTCAGAGTCATTATCCACATATCGAGTCTTTGAAACAAGTCTGTGTAATCCCCCATTTGTCCAGGAGTGATCTATTATTGGAAAGGCTTTAGTTGTAGACAAATGGACAAAGTTTTAGAAAAACAAGAGGTTTTGACTCTCATCCAGGAGTCATTCTCAACCTGTGGATCTAGTCTGAGAACTCAGATATTCAGAGAATTTGAGTGTTGATAGAGATTCTGGATTCTGATGCTAATCAGGTACGCATTAGTGATGAGGGATTGCGGCCAGGTAACAATATGTCTTTGATGGCCTATTACAGGACTGTTAGGGTAAACAAAGAATATTGGTTTCAGGTGAAACTCATTGTGTAAACAAAAACAAAAATCTGACAGGCTGTTATCAGGAGATTCCGCCCAGTGGGCAGGTCTTACTCAGAGCAGGATAAATTGAGTGGGTCCAGCTCCACTGTCGATCTACAAATTGAAGCACGCCTGCTTGTCCATCCGAGGGAGTCGGATCTCTCCTTCACTGTGGAACTCCTACAGGTTTCTACTTTTCCTCAAAGAGGTTTGGTAATTTTTCCTTGCTGAGAAGGGGGGGTCTAAGGACAGGGGAGCGTGGGACATCTGTCTAAGGACACGGGATGCTGGGACATTGCCAAGTCCCAATGAACATTGTTTAATCTGCTCTCACTGTTGCCATTCGATGCAACTGCTGTTGTGATTACGGGCGTTACAAAAATACATTGAATTGAAATAAATATTTGAGTTCTCAGACTAGATACTCAGATTTTGAATGACTGTTGGATGAAAATCAAAACGTCTTGTTTTTCTAAAACAGTGTCCAGATGACTACAAATGAATCTGTTTGTACATATCAAGTCTTTTTTAGTAGTAAAACAGTATCTTTCTCTTCTGTCCAGAATGCTGTGAACATATACCGTACTCTGGGGGACAAAGTGATGCCACAGCCTCTGGTCTTGTACTTCAGCACGTGCATCCTCCACATGATGGAGCAGCTACACAGTGCGGGCATAATCCACGCTGACGTCAAACCAGACAACTTTCTGCTTGGAGAGAGGTATGCAACAAATGAATCCTCTAAAAATGCCCGGAATGCCAAGGAAAGCTATCAGATTAAAAACATTTTCTAGGCAACATTTAAATGGCCATTGTGAAACCTCCTATTCATGGCAAATTTACCACTCTAAAGATGTGTTTTGAATTATTAATCGCTATGAAAACAAATGTTTCACCCTGAAACCCATAGAAGGTGTTTAGGGACCTAGTGTGGTTGCCTGGTTCAGAGTCTGGTCACCCGCCCCCCGACGCCTCGAGTCAAACTCAGAACGTGCCGGCAGATGCCGTTATTTCTGTGATGCAGGTGAAACAGAGGAGTTCATTTGTCAGATTTTTTTGTCAGAGTTTTATGCTTTGCTCATTGAGTCTGCAAACATGGATTGGCTAATCCACCTGTCAATCACACCTGTCTGAACTCAGGGAGACCAGACTGATATTGATCTGTATAAAAATGCAAAGAGATATCAATCTGTGTTTTCCAGGCAACTAGTGTGGCTCCTCCACGTAACAGTTTTTTTCTAGCCTCTGTGTTGTGGCTACAGATGTTGTCATAAATGTCTTTGTGCTTCGCTGTCTGTTGGTCAGTACAGATATCTTCAGTGCACAATGACAGCTGTGAGTCACGTGGTGTTTTGAGAGTTGTCTAATCAATAGTTACACCTGAGGGCCCCTGAAGGTTAAATCTGACTCTTAAAAAGAAACAACTTTTAATTTAAATGCAATGTGTTTGGTTTGCCAAACCAACACGTCACCAAGTCCAGTTTATCTATTTGTCTTTTTATCTATTTCTCAAAGGGCATATTTGGAGAGAAACAGTCACATTTAGTTAATATCAAAAACTGCAGTTTAAATATACATTTGCAAGTTTGTTACTGTCCTCAAGCCCGCCTGGGGCCGAATCAAATATGAATGTGCTGAAAAAATCTATTATACTGAGCGGCTCAAATATCTTTTACACATTTTCTGTCTCAGGTTCCTGGAGAACAGAGGCTTTGGCGAGGAGAACCTGGATCATGGTCTGGTTCTCATCGACCTGGGGCAGAGCATCGACATGAAGCTGTTCCCAGAGGGCACCGCTTTCACCGCCAAGTGTCTGACCTCAGGCTTCCAGTGCACCGAGATGCAGACGGGCAAACCCTGGAACTATCAGGTCTGATGAACCACTTCATGTGGCACGAGTGTGGACAGGAAGGATTGAACTTGTCTTGTATGTTACAGACGGACTACTTTGGTATAGCGGGCACAGTGTACTGCATGCTGTTTGGCACCTACATGCAGGTGGTGAGCGATGGCGGCGTCTGGAGAACAAATGGTGTATTTAGACGGTAAGGCAAAAGAGAGCAGTGATTGCTACAAATGAAAAAATCCGTGGGTCTGGATTTACCAAGCAAAATTGATTTAAAAATGATAATCTAAAAAATGGTGCTGCCCCCAGTGGTCGAGTGGTTATGGCACAGCACACGTATGCCAGGCTCCACGTGCAGCCGGCCGCAGTGTTGTGTGTTGGATTCCCGACTCTAACATTTACTGCATGTCCTCCCTTCCCTCTCGTCCTCCATTTCACACTACTTTCCTGTCAATAAAGTCAAAATCTTTAAAGCATGAAGCAGTCTAGAAGAAGCCTAACAAGTGTGAGAGGGCTGGATGTATAAATCCAGTCTGATAATACCTGGAGGAGCAAAGTTGAGGACATTTTCACAGTCATTATCAGAAATGTATAAACTGAAACACTTCTGAAGGTTTCCTCTTATGTAGGAGTGATGTACAGACAAATAAAAAACACTTCAGGAATAATAAATAATACGCTTTTCAAAGTTTCATACAGTTCCTTAGTAGACACGTATTGTATTAAATGGTTGAATCCCTTCCTATAGTATGCTATATCTTCGATTACTGCCTAATGGTAAATTAGTGGTGAAAACTATGACTCCCACAATCACAGCCGCTGAGAGCCACAGATCCACGACCTGGTTATCCTAAATGCGCAGGATTACACCTCTGGTCTCCTTGCAGGAACCCTCACAGTGACTTGTGGCAGGAGTTCTTCCACACGCTCCTGAACGTCCCGGACTGCAGCTCTGTCGCCGACCTGAGCGGACTGAGACACAAGCTGCAGTCGGTGCTGGAGCAGAACTACAGGACCAAACTGCCCTCGCTCAAGAGCCGCCTGGTGGTGCGTCTCCTGGAGAACAGCAGAACGGCCCAACGGATATGACCACTGAAAATGTTGGGACTATTACACCACTTTACAGCAAAATATATAAATAAAGGGTCTGCTTTAAACTTGATGTGCAAAGAGAAGATGGGAAGTGTGTTTTTGCGTAGTAACACTTCATGTTTATGAGTCGATGTAAACCAATTAAAACATGGTAAAACAGGAATTAAGCCCAATTTGTACATAAGAAAATGTTATTTTGTCGTTTTCAGTAAAAGGCATCCATCTTAATAAAGGTCTTAAATTGTTTGGTTCATGATCGTTTTGTGTTGTTCCTGAAATGCCCCAGGTGATAGAGGGAGAAAAATGCAGTTAAAATGTTGAAGAACGCGCCTTGACTTGTCACTTCAGAACGGGCGCCCACCGTCCTTTTTCCACACATTTGACAAAGATGTGGCAATGTAGAATCTGTAACTCAGTTTTAAATGTCCTTAGCTGAAATGTAAGCAGTCAGGTTCAGATGTAAAAAAAAAAAAAAGTCTTCCTAAAATTACCTGCATTTTTCATGTAGCTTTGAATACAATATTGACTTTACTCGTTCTGCAACTTTCAAAGGTGTTCACTGCAGTGCAAACCCAAACATCTGGTTGGGCAACCGCTCATTTGGGGCGTGGGTGGTGTTTAGAAAGAACTGTGAGCAGTTTCTTTACAGGTTTTGTTCAGACAAGTAGTGAAGAGCTGGAGAGAGAGAGGGGAAGATGTCCTCTCAAGGTCTCACCGATGAGGAGGTGTCTGCCGCCTGCAAGGAGGGACACCCCATGACTCAGGTAAGAAGTGTGTGCTGTAAAACCTGTTTGCATGAATGTTCTTGTACACAGCTGAAGCACCCAGCTCAAGTTTATACGCTTTAGACAGGTTGTAGATGCCCATCGTTGTTGGCGTTTCGCTCGATGAACCTTTTAATGGTTGAGTTCACAGTGTTACTGCCTTCTTTCAAAAGTGGCTGAGGAAAGGCACCTGCACTGTCTTGATGTGTTGTAACCATTACCAGCACAGGAAGTAAAAGATGCCTAGACTGATGTGCCACGCCGGTTTTACAGTGTAACGTGGGAAGCAGTGCAAAAACGGGTGGGAAACTATTGAAAACGGAATTATATTAGTACAATATTATAAAATACTTTGCCTGCGTGGCGTGGAGGTTTTAGTTTCTGCCAACAGAGGGCGCCAAATGCACTGACACTAGGAGCCTGGTCTAATGGGTGGTTTTCTAGGTGTAAGTTCATGGTTTGAACACATTGTTCTGCTCTTTAACATTAGTAACACAGCATTGTTCAACATGCGATCCCCTACAGTTCTGTAAATGTGCTCATCATTATTTATGACTTGGCCCTTCTTGACAAATCCTGACATGTCACAATTCTTCAAGTAGCCAAGGGGCAAACCAGACACACTTTTGTCGCCACACAGGGCTGGTCTGTGTGAGCAGGAGTTCACTACAACATCAAGCTGAAGGTGTAAACACAAGGCTCATATTTTCAGTTCAATTATATAGTAGTAGTTTAAGGAGTTGAAAACTGAGTCCATCAAGTTTTTGTCAGCTCCATAATTTTTTTTTTTTTTTTTTTTACGAGATTAAAATAACAAAAGCAATGGTGAATGCTAATTTGACTCTGCATTTTCAGTATTTCTGACAAAATAGATGTAACCTAGTGCTGCTGACAATGAGCATTGAAATGATCAGAAAGAGACTACTACGCGGGCTTGAAACAAACTCATAATGACATAAAATATGTTTTTTTATTCCTGGAAACTAAATGCTTTTGTAGGTTAAAAGTTAAATTGAAAGAATTCAAACAAAAGGGTTTAAGGGGTTTGACATTTTAAAAAGGGGATACTAAATATAAGTAATGCTATTTCTGAACATCTAAATGTGAAGATTGAAAAAATGCTGTTTGTTTTGTCAAGATTGTCAAGATTTGATGAGCGCTTAACCCAAAATAGCAATTAAGCCTATTTAAATGTTTCAAGGGCTGTCCCTATTAATAGAATATATATCAGAACAGAGATAAGTTTTTTTCTTTGTTGTATCTTTGTTGTTTGTTTTTTGTTATTTGTCCACAACAAACAGGCAAATGTGAGTGCATGAAGCCTTCCTCAGAGCGTTGACAGTTGCTTCTTTTGGCTCACTATTTTATTTTTTTATTAAGATGAGGAACCCTTGAAACATTTTGAAGAAGAACAAAAAGAAAAAGTTTTGCAAACAGAAAATGTGTGTAATTTTGAATAAAATTGCCCCTTTTTTGTAATGTGATGAAAAAAATAAATATATTTATTTATTTATTTATTTTTCAGAATGTTGAGTTAAAATAACAATTGGATAATATTTGAATGTATTATTTACAGCCACTATCAGACAAAATGTGTTTGATTTTCCTAAAACTGATGGCAGGTGAATATGGACCAGTGGATTCACTCTGTCACTGCATCCAACAGATCAGTGTGTGGATGCAAAACAACTTTCTCCAGCTGAACTCAGACAAGACGGAAATCATCATCTTTGGCCCACAGAAACAAAGAGAAATTGTTAACTGTCACCTCCAGAGTCTCGCTCTAAAACCTACAAATCAAGTTAGAAATCTGGGGGTAATAATGGACTCAGATTTGAATTTTAACAGCCACATCAGATCAATCACATCAGCAGCTTTTTACCATCTAAAAAACATTACCAAAATCAAAAGTATAGTGTCTAAACCAGACCTGGAGAGACTTATCCATGCGTTTGTCTCTAGTAGATTAGACTACTGTAACGGCCTGCTCACTGGCCTCTCCAAACGAGCTGTAAAACAGCTGCAGTACATCCAGAACGCTGCTGCTCGGGTCCTGACTAGAACCAGGAAGTACGATCACATTAGTCCTGTGCTCAGGTCTCTGCACTGGCTCCCTGTGGCTCAGAGAATAGACTTCAAAGCAGCTCTGCTTGTATACAAGTCTCTCCATGGCCTAGCACCAAAGTACATCTCGGACATGTTAGTGCCATATGAACCATCTCGGACTCTGAGGACCTCAGGGACCGGCCTCCTGCTGGTGCCCAGAGTCAGGACTAAACATGGGGAATGTGCGTTTCAATTTTATGCAGCTAAAATCTGGAACAGTCTTCCTGAGGATGTGAGACAGGCCGCTACTCTGGCAATGTTCAAATCTAAACTAAAAACTGTTTTGTTTGGCTGTGCATATGACTGAAATGCTTTTCTTTGCACTCTTTTCTTTTATGTCTTGAACTAAGATTGTGATTTCTGTCATGTCTTTGTGATTTTAATGCATTTTTTTCCTGTTGTGTGAAGCACTTTGAATTGCCTTGTGTACGAATTGTGCTCTACAAATAAACTTGCCTTGCCTTGCCTTGCAGTGCCAAATTAAGACTCCTCTTACTGATCTCTCTCAGCCTTTCACATTTCAGTCTTTCATGAGCAGACGTTTATGATGAGTGTGACCTTCTGTGCAGGACTACATGGTGCAGCAGACCATGCTGAGGGTCAAGGATCCTGTCCGATCTCTGGCCTTCTACACCGGGATCCTGGGAATGACGTGAGTATCTTTTACAGGAGACACAGCCTCCATGTCTGAACTGAACCAAGCCGGAGTAAAAAACATGGGGATACAACAGCCTTAGTTATAGCCTTGTTTTGACACACATGTAAAAACTGAGTGTTTAAAAACTGGTGTGCCTTGCAGACCAATGAGGATTGAACTTATTCCATTCTGATCACTTCAGCAGTGTTTGTTGGGGTGACATATTTGTGAGTTAAATCAAATAGCCTAGCTAATTATTGTAAAAATGAAAGCAGTAAATAGATGCACATGTAAAGCGTTATATACCATATATATATATATATATATATATATATATATATATATATATTTATTGTGTGTGTGTGTGTGTGTGTGTGTGTGTGTGTCAGAATCAGAATCAGAAAGAGTTTATTGCCATTGTCAATTAACAAAATTCACAAACATAGGAACTTGTCTCGGCCTGAAGGTGCAACATAAAACACTGAGCAATAATAAAACAACATATATTCAATCAAAAAAGGGCATGCATTAAGAAACAATTTAAAATTACTATACAATAAAAATAAAAAATAGGCATTTCTATGTACACAAGTTTACAGTTATGTTTAAAGTTGTAGTGCAGAAAGTGACAGTGCAATGAGTGGTTGAATATTGCAGTTAAAGTGACAGGTGTTTTGAAGTGTTCATGAGTCCAACAGCAGAGGGAAAGAAAACTATTTCTTGTGGCGGGAGGTTCTGGTCCGGATGGACCGTAGCCTCCTGCCTGAGGGGAGTGGTTCAAACAGACCATGTCCAGGGTGAGAAGGGTCAGCTGTGATCCGACCTGCTCGTCCCAGAGCCCTGGAGATGTACAGGTCCTGCAGAGATGGAAGTCTGCAGCCGATCACCTTCTCAGCAGAACGCACAATGCGCTGTGTGTGTGTGTATATGTGTTGTGTGTGTGTGTGTGTGGTGTGTGGTGTGTGTTGTGTGTATGTATTGTATGTATATATATATATATATATATATATATATATGCACCCTTCATTTGAATTGACTTACGGTCTTTAGTAGAAAAATTGCATAAATGTGTCACCATGTCTGCTGTTTTTATGGCAGGTACCTACAGAAGATCGACTTCCCTGAGATGCGCTTCACTCTGTATTTTGTGGGCTACGAGGATAAGGCCAACATCCCAGAGAAGATGTCTGAAAGGACAGCATGGACCTTCTCCAGACATGGGGTCATCGAGCTCACACAGTATGGACCACGTGAAACAACTCAATACTGCCCCCTTGAGACACAGAGGCACACATATTGCTTCCTCAACCTCTATAACAGGCTCATTCTAAATACAAACGTGCTGCTCAGTCTAACTTTAAAGGCATCAGCAAGTGGCTTTTATTCACCAATGACATGCACTGGGATAACACAGATGTTTGATGGTGATTTCAGTGTATCATGTGTGTTTTTCAGTAACTGGGGAGCAGAAAAAGATAATAAGTTGTCATTCCACAATGGAAACAAAGCACCAATGGGGTTTGGTGAGTCTTTTGCCTGTTAAAATTGTGTCCTGTTATTAAAGCTCTGTCCATAATGAAAGTGTATTGTGATGTGATTAATTATCTTGAATTATAATTGAATATTTAAATAATTATCCTGTTTGTAGGACACATTGGTATCTCAGTTCCTAACCTGGACAAAGCATGCTCCTACTTTGAGAAACAGGGGGTGACATTTGTGAAGAAACCATGTGCCGGTACAACGTGTTTGTTTGTTTTTAAGTTGTAAATATACTTTAAAAATGCTCAAAAGATTAATTCTTTTTGAAAAGCGACTTGTAGTTCAAAACGTTTCCTGAATAAATAGTAATTATTGATTTGGACCACAAGAGGGCGCCTTGCACTAAGCATTTATGTACTATGGTGTTGTAAGATTAAAATGCAAGTTATATTACTATATTTCTGAAACTGATACAATTACTTTAAGTTCATTGTTATTGCTATTAAAAAGTTTCAAACAAAACGAAAAAACAAATTGAAACTCCAGTAATTTTAGAATTCCTTTTAACCTCCTCTTTCTCTGTTTCAGGTAAAAAGAAGAACCTGGCCTTTATACAGGACCCAGATGGATACTGGATTGAGATTTTGAACCCTGAAAGTATGTTTGAAGTAATGGCTCAATGAACATTAATTTAATAACACATTCTTCATCCTCTTCAAATCTGTGTAATCCTCAAGTCCGACTGTTATTGTACTTAATGCTCAGGGCTGTAAAAAAAATAAATAAAAACATTTAAACTGAAAGTACTTTTTTCTGAAAAAAACCACATGCTTTGAAATGAAACCTCCTCAGTCAATTGGTACACGTTCTTATTTTATGTAAAAAGAAATGAGTCACAAATGTGCTTTTTTGTTTACCTGATTTTGGCTTCCAACTTACAGGCGTAACAGACACAGGAAGAATTATGAATGGAAAGGTTGTCTCAGACTGTTGTTTATGGATAACAAACATTTTTGTTCTAGGGAAAAAACTACTTGAAGTTAAAAAATAAATGTGTAAGATTTGACATGAATAACATTTACGTTCACAAAAAAATAACATTTAAATCATAAAAAAATGATTTGACATGAATAATTTATCTTTAAAACAAATGATATGTTATTGGGAAGGTGTAAAAATAATGCACAAATTAAATTGGTCATTAATGGAGTTCAGATTCAAAAGGCTCATGAAAACAAATTGTTAAGTGTTATAATAGATGATTAGTTGGAAACCACACATTAAATACATGTAGGGCAAGATATCAAGAAACATCCACTATAAATTAAACAAAACATGTACTAAAATGATAAATCACACCATATGTTGTACTGTTTATTAATCTTACTTTATTTTAGCTACTGTGCAGAAATCTAGGTCAATAACTGCAGTACGTCACTAAAATCCCAAAAAATGGCCGTACGAGTCACACATAAGGTTGGATATCTATTGTTTGTTGAATCAAAGCTATTAATAATTTCACTATCTGTACATTTTAACGGCACAAATCATGTACAGAGCAAGTAATAACCTTTTAACAATTGATATACAAAACATTTTCAAGAACCAAGAGGGGAAATATCTATGATGGGAAAAACATAATTTTCGCTCGAGGAGGAAAAGATATAACATTTCCTCCATACGATTATGGAATACTATAAGGGAGGAAATAAAACATTCTACAAACTTAAGACAGTTTAAATATGAATATATAATAAACGTCGTCAATAGGGAAGAAATGAGAGAGGTATCGTAAATGTGTTATAATGTAATTATTATTGTTTATATTATGCAGCAGACTTTATTTATGGAAGTTAAACCACAGGAAGCATCAAATGTAAATTTGTGTTGGAAGTAATGAGGCTGTTGAACTTCATCCCACTCCTTTTTGAACAGAACATGTTTTATCATAGGCACGTTACATGTTTCTCTTTTCTCATCAATGTTCAAAATAAATGATAACTGTTAGATGTCCCTAACATATGGGTATGCAATGAGCTAGTCACAGTTCATCAATTCTAAATCAAATCCACAATGTTAACTAGATATTAGCAGCAAGTCATTCCAACAGCAGAACTAGGTCAGACTAGGTGCTTATGGTTTGCTTAAACTATCATAATAGAAAAGAATCAGGAAAATAAATGTTTATTTAAAAAGCAAGCAGTGGGATTGTTGGGATTTGCTTGGATCGGTGCTCGTCAATAAGTTTGTTACATAAACAACAAATATTATGCATTATTTGAATTGTTATTGTCCTTTAAACATGCCCTTGAGTACTTTTACTTTGGCATCTCATGACTTTGAAACAAAAATTTTAAAATAGTTGTTTACATAAATAACAGAGACTGACTTTTCCCACGCCAGGAAGTGACTTTGGGTTCCATCTACTGGCTGCAGAGGGAATTAAATAGGGAAGATAAACAAAAGCTAGCTATCCTCTGACATGCTAATGTAGCCACACAGTTGTACTGATCGTGATTTTACAAATCTTCTAACAAGTCTGGTGATGATTTATAGACCTAAAACGGCACAGACGATTTTGGAGCTCTACTTTTGATGTCACAAATCTGGGAAATTCAGAATGCAGTGTGTTTTCTGAGGCTCAGAGAGAGAGAACTTACCAAACAAGAGTCATCAAACAAGTGTGAATGATGCTCAACACAACTCCAGGTATGGTTTTTGATGAGGAAACTATGTTACAACATGGTTAAAAGAGCAAAAAAGTCCATTTACATGATATGTGTCCTTTAACTACATGATGCATCCACAGTTGTTCCCATGTGTCAGAAAGCCCCCACTTCAGTTCCCCAGGGCCGGTACGGTTTCCTGCTGCTGTGGGGCGTCTGGGGGCCAGTGGACGACGCTGGGGAGGCGGCAGGTGGACTGACATTAATCTGCACCGAGGTGAGGCAATGAGGTGGGACGAGTCGGGCACACGACCCCTCAGCGGGCACGGGGAGTGTGTTGAATCCATACAGTGCAGGTCTGAGCGCAGCAGTGGGGGGCCAGTGGGGGTGCAGGTAGGGGTGTGGAGGGGGATAGTGATGCTGAGGGGATAGGTGCAGGTGGGAGGCGCAGGTGGTCAGGTGGGACAGCAGCCTGGAGCGCAGAGGGTCCGTACAGTCCAGTCCCTCCACAGAGCTCGTGTACCGGGAGACCTCCGACACACACTCCCGAAAGCCCAGAGACAGGAAGTCCAGAGCCATGGCCTGGGCGTCGAAGTAACCTGAGGAGAAGAGAGGACTTACTGACCAGCCAGTCCCTCCCACATTCTGTTCAAATGCAGAAGGGTCTGAAATCAGGCCATTAGGGGGCGTCACAAAGACAAGACAATCAAGTAACATTCAGAACAAAGTACATAACTTCTTTTACCGCAGATATACACTTTAGTGCGTCGCTTGTCGATTCTGCTGGAAATTGCGTAGTTTCTCAGTCCTCTGTTTATTCTGTCCCCTTTTTAACCATGGAAGTATGTTTTCTACACATCACAACACTACACGTTTGTTTAGACACGAACGGGCCCTGCATTTCTCTCATTTGTTAATCTGCCTGTCAATCACTCCTATGTGGACTTTAATTATTTGCTATTGACATGCAAACAATAATAAAAGTATGTCCTGTACTTCTGTGTGCTCTGGGGCAAACTGACATAAGCATAAGGCTGCTGTTGAACCCAATAAACACTGCTACATCACAGCCGTTATTCCCAGAACTCTCAAAATCAAAGCAAGAAAAAAAAAAAAGAGTCTGATGCCCTCCTGGCGGTTTTCTATGAACCTCCACTCTCATGTACAGTTCATCCTATAGTTCCATTTATTGTGTTATCGCTCCTTACACACTTAAACTGACAGGCTTGAAGTACAGTATGACTTGTGGCACCATGAGAAACAGACTGTGACGTCCTGGAGGGAAAGTGAAAATAGGGGGTTCCGACACATGAATAATGCTTTTGTTTAGCTTGAGTTTTAATGTGAAAACTGGCCCAAGGCTTATATATATATGAAGAGTGTTCTTTGTGTTTTTTAATGCTTGATTTGTATATGTGTGTAATCGTGTTATCTCATGTTATGTCATGTCTACAATTTAAACAAATGAAGGGATTGTACTTTAGGATTCCCAGGTTTCCCTTTGTCTTGAATTAATCATTTGAGTATATTACAAACTAATAAGCACATAATAATAATAATAATAATAATAATAATAATAATAATAATAATAATAATAATAATAATAACAATAACAACAATAATAATAATAATAATAATAATAATAATAATAATAATATTAATAATAACAACAAAATCCCTAAAAAGTTTGGTAAGTGCACTAACAAACAACAACAACAAGCTTCCCACCCAGAAACAGGCCTCACCTTTTCCTCCTGTGGCCTGGAGCATCTTCAGATGGTCCACAGTCATCTGTAAGATCTCTGCCTTCTCCAGTTTAGCCGAGCCCTGCACAGTCAGTTGCTCACACTCAGTGCTCCACAGCTCATGATGCTGCTATGTCAAATTTTAGGGCTTTTATTATTGTTAAAGACAATAGTGTTTTTATCTTAGTTCTTTTTGTATTGCTGCCTGAGATAAGAAGTTATTTTCAAATAGGTTTGTTATTTTGGGAGAACATAGTTGTGACAATGACAATGTTGCTACAATGACATGGTACCTATAAATGAATTACAATTAAAGATCAAACTAATCATTGCATTCCTCCACACTGCACACCTGCTTCTCAAAGGCAGAGGGCACCAGTCTCCTTAGCTCTAACAGACTGTTGTTGATCCGGTCCCTGCGCCTCTTTTCAATGATCTAAACATGAACAGATTAAGATCATTCATTTTAGTCAAACATTACTACTGTTAACATTACTCATTGGCTGTTTTTCTTTTTAATTACCCCTCTGCGCTTCTTCCTGGCTATGACTTGGGTTGTTGTGGTTGGAGAGGCGCATCTCACAAAGGAAGTTCTTCTATGTCTGGGAAAAGACACACATTTTTAAAAAAGATGAAAAGCTAAGTTAAACAAATGCATAATAGGCTACAATATACATTACTGCCACACCAATTATAAGTTAGCCTATATGAATGAGTAATAGCCTACATGACTCAACACACTATCCATGGGTTTCAAAGTGAATTAAAAAATCAAAACAAAATTTTAGATCTTTTGTAGAGGCAAAACTGAGATCTCTTCAAAACATGACCTATAATCATATTATAATAATGTTTTATACGCTTCATTAAAATGTGTATATTTTCCCCCTCAGGGACATGGAGCAATAATAGTTTAATATGATCATTTAGTTTTAGTTTAGCTTGCTGAAGATCTTTACCTACAGCACATTAAGCACACGCCCCACAAAAGTATTATCGAGTTTTAACATAACTTGTCTCTATTTGCTTACCCTGAATACACGTTTTCACAGCCCACATCGATGTTCTCCTCCGTGTCACTGTCACCGGAGCTGCTGTCTTCACAAGGCCGCTTCATGGTGCGCGGGCGGCGGGGAAAACTGCTGGAAGTGTGCGATGGTGATGGTGGCGTTTCCAGGTAAAACTAATCCAAATAAGCCTACATATTCCCTTGCATCTCTAATGAAATTGTCATATAATTTCCATATGACTATAGGCTATTTTACTGGTCTTCCAAAAATTAACATTAGATTTTTAGCCAGATTCAGTGGGAGCGAACACTAAAACGGACTAAGAAGTGTGTAATAAATGTGTAAACTAAGCCTACTAAATGAAATGACGTCATAAAGGATAGCCTAAAAATCAAAAACAAAGTAAAAACAAAAATATAAAAACTTGAACTTGAAACAATAGCCCAGTTCTATCAGCGGCGCGTCCCTGGAAAAGTGTCCGGAGAAAGTTGCTTCTGCTCTCCCCGACTCTGCCCCGCCTCTCTCAGATTGTTCTCGGCTGCAGTTTTCCCACGGAGCCTGGGAGCCGCTCATGCACACGCTCACACACAGACAGGCGGGTTTATCTGAAGAGGACCAGCCCAAGCTCCCATGTCTACGCCGTATTTGTGAGCACTTGGGCGGGTCCAGTGCATATTTGTGACGGACATTTGTGCAAAAGAGGCCAGAGAAACCTACAACATCTAATATTGGATTGGTTATTAGTCCAGAAGTGGGACCAAGTCCTTGTTTTTGCCAGTCTTTGGCCCAAGTCCAAGTCAAGTCCAAGTCCTTTGAGTTTGAAGTCCAATTGTCTATACCAAATTACCAAAACAAATTGTATTTTTGCCATTTATTTGATTTTTCAAAATGGCCCCTCTTAAAAAAGGTCCTGGTCTTAAATAGAGAAGGGGAGGGACATGTTCCAGTTTGTTCCTGTAAAATTAAGCACTAACTATAAAGAGAGTTGTTTTCAAAACACATCTAGGCTTTTGAGGGAAAGTACCAATTTGTCTCGTTACAGAGCTCCAATTCAAGTCAAAGTTGAGTCCTAAGTCTAAGTCCATTTTATCCATTTGTCAAGTCTCAAGTCATTAAAATAATGACACAAGTCTGACTCAAGCCCGAGCTAGCTCAATTGAAAGGCCTCTAGATCAGGGCTATTCAACATAAGCCAGATAAGGCCCGCGACCCATCTTCCAAATATTATTATTTTTTTTTTTTTCTTGCTTTCTGGTTTGCAAGTTTAAACCTGGTTTTACTGTTTTTTCTGGCTTAGTCCTCTGATTTAACCTGGTTTGGACCTGGTTTAGACTGGTTTTGATTCTGGGTTAGGCTTGGTTTCGACCTGGTTTGTATCCCATCCGGCTCAGAGGCCACGGCCCCCCGAGAAATCTGGCCCACAGGAAAATTAAGTTGAATAGCCCTGCTCTAGATGTCCTTGGCACTGAAACACGGTCAAATGTGAAGGTGCACACACCAGTGAAAAATGAAAAAATAAGAAATGACCTAAAAAGACCATTCAGTTAAAAAATGTCAATTCAAGATAAATTATTATCTAGTTTCAAAATAACCAGTTTGCAACCTCTACATTTTTGTGTAGTTGCACAAAAATACAGTGTAACCACTGTATTGAGTACCATTTACTAGTACTATATTGCTAAATACACAGAAAAAAAACTGAAACCAAATTTGCTTCAACTAAGCAATTACAGTAGGTCTGACCCTAATATTGGATAACTGCTGCAACGCAGTATTTAAATCCAACTGATGCAGTGAGAAGCAGAAACTAATGTACGACAGCTCTGAACCCCAGAGAGAGTGTTTGGGACGAGCTGGAGAAGGCTTTGTGCAGAGGTCCCTCTCTCACAGCATCAATACAAGATCAATGGACAAAAATAAAAAAACACTGGATGGAAGTAAATCTTTTTTATATTGCAGAAGCTTATTGAAACTATGCCACTTTTTATACATGCAATTACTTTTAAATCTAAAATCATTTCAAGTTCCCCCTGGAAAGTGGTCGCGTACCCCTGGTTGGGAAACACTGCTCAAGCTGACTCTACAATCTTTTGTTAAACGTACAGATCAACGGCAAATATTAGAAACCTTAAAAAAACCTGTGAAATACTGTATGCATGACAACACACTTAAAATAAAAATGAATGAATAGGTCTATTTAGCTGCCACTATGTGAAACAGCTAGGCCCTATTCAAGAAAGTTCTGCACACACAATAACAGAGCTGGAGGTGCGATTGGAATTTTTGTTTTAAAAATGTAGATTTGTGAATCAGATAAAAAAGAAAAGACATGGCATTACTTCAGAGACCTACGTGTTCTCTGAGTGTGTGTGAGCCGTTCCCACAGTCTGAAACCCAATCGTCGTGTGAGACAGTCCAGAGCCTCTCACACAGGACCAGACGTCTTTTCTCACCTGATAATCTCAGCAGCAACGCGAGCGAGGCGAATGCATGGATTAGAACATACTTTATTCTCTCGTATGCCTTTCTTACAGCTGATAACTCTTCTCACTGATCATCTGAGCTCTCGTGTCTCTCAGGCTTTCCAACACATCTCACACAAGATGCTATTCTTTTACCTCCTCAGATAAACCAAGACAGTTCTGAAAGTAAAAATAACGTATAGGCCCACTGTACTGTGTAAATAGACACGAGAAATGGTAGATAGATGTACTACATTATTTACTTGGGTAACACTTGGAAAACCAGTACTTGTACTGGTGGTAGTTATTCACACCATACATTTAAAAGAGGAGTTCTTGAGTAAATGATTAGGGTATGTTCAGTTAACAGCATTATGTTGACAATTCTAAATCTCAACATTTGTATTTCTTGCCCCTAACCTTCAGATATGATTTACTTTTTACACATTTGTATGGTCAACCCTTTGAAAGTAAGTACTCTTACTGGACATTTTTGCCCACTCTATTAAAAGGGGAGGACTCATTTTATTCAGTTCACTGCTGGTAAAATTCCATTGTATATCAAAGTTGGGAACATTGTATTTTATTGCATCTTTTTTATTGTATATTTCTGCTGCACGTCTGTTCTACACAAACACTGATCTCATAGATGGTTGTTTTCGATGTGAATGCTTCTGATGTGTTTTTTATTGATGCCGTGGGTCATGGAGGACAAGCAGGGCCATCCTATAGCAGGAAACATTGGCAGATGACGACCAGGAGGATAATATCTCGGGGAGAGCAGGGTCGTGAGTCGGAAATCCTCTTGAACACTGCATATTTGAGTGTGTATTTGTCGGGATGGAGGGTACAGGAGGGGGGCGAGTGCTAGAGAGAATGGGAGGAAACGGGGCATTATTCTGATAGAGCAGGACTGGCAGCACCACCGTCGCTGAGACCCCACACAGCTCCATCAAACCTCCAACAGTATGAATGTGAGTCTATTTAAACGTGCTTTAACCTTTCTAGCTGGCATCTGCTTGACTCTAAGGAGGCGTTATTGTCTCCATGGAGATAAGATAAGTAATGCTATACTGTGGAATGGTCCAGGCAAAGCAATGTCCATCTCCATGGAAACAGTTAGTTACCGGTACATAGGCTACAAAGGCACCCAATATGTGATTGCAATAAGTAAAAGAACGATGAAGCAGAAGTAATCAAGAACACTGTAATAGATTATCATTGACAAGCGGAAAAACGACCGCAGTAAGACTCTTGTTTTATGGAGAGGAAAAGGTTATTAATTAGAAAACTTTTCTACAGCAAGTTAATTATTAAAGTTGACTCATAGTCGAGCTGGATGATTATATGTTAATGCGCCTGGGTGTGTTTGAAATGTCTAATTGATCAATCTAATTGAAATCGCAATAAGTTTGAAAATGACAATTAAAATATTTAAATATTCCAAAATCGCTCAGGCCTCTTTGCTTCTAAAATGATCATACAGTTTCATAGCAATAATTTATAATAATTCTAACATATTTTATATTTTATGTTTATATATGTAACTGCTGTTGTGATTTTGGGCGTTACAAAAATGACTTGAATTGAAATTGAATGTCTCCACTCTCTCCACTGGCTTTATCCTGCTCGATTTCCTCTTCTGAACACACTAAACTCCCTGAAGATTCTGAGAGAAATGTCCGACGTTTATCAGCCTTTAATGCACTCGCACAGACTGTATGAATGTGTGTTGTTTGGGGTTTAATGGTCTATTGTTGTGACTGAGGAAACCCTGAACACGTTGTTTAAGAGCGTTGAACCAACAACCTGCAGCAGCTGCTACTGCGCTTCCTTCCTGCTCCCTCCATCACAAACACAGGCTGGATTTGGATCAGGCAATGTTTACAAGTGTGTTTGAAATACGGGCAGGGAGGACAATATAACAACACTACAATGGCCAAGACATACGCTAATAAATAAACCAAACCGACAAAGAAACGGGAACTATATCATTTTGAGCTGCGTTCACACTTTGTCCTGGTTTGGTCTTGCTGGAGAGACTTCAGTTTAGTTGGTGTTTAATCCTGGTTTAATTTGAGTCTAATCCAGCTATAGGTCTGCGTTTAGTCCAAGATCTGAAATAAAGAATAATCTTTTTATATCTATTATCCATAAATGGAGTTGTGTGTTTATTTCTTTCACATCTTTGAGTAATAATCTTGCATATTTAGGCCCAACCTGAGCTCAAATGTTTTAGTGCTACTGTATTTTTGAAGTCCAAACAAGCAAGCAGTTATTGTTTTTTATTTCTTTATTTTCACGTTATACTTGGTCTCTTGGCGACTGAGGCATGCTGAAATGAATAGCAGGATAAACATGACAAAATGATGATAACAGATATGTGTTTAAACTCTAACCAGCGCATCTGTTCCAGGTATGCTTATGATCCGGTCAGAATGTAAAGAAATTATTGAAGCATAATATCGGCTATTTAAACCCTCCGGACCAATCATTTACATTTTTAAATGGATTTGAACAGAGGCGAATTAAGTAGCCAAATATTGTACATTAAGATTACTACAAGTTACAACCAAGAAATGACTCAAGTTAGGTTAAAAATGTTAGACTATTCCTCATGCAAGAGTGTCAGGACTTAACATGTGGTTTATAATTTGAAGTTAATGTCATTCGAAGGACAAAACATTAAATAATGCACAAACTCTAGAATTTTCCAAGGGTAGACACAAATGATATCTGAAGGAACAGTGCAAGAAACACAAAGGCTCTTCAGATCATTAATATTGTTAACATAAAGCTTTAGTCCCTTACTCACAGTGGGAAGAGGAACGAAAACGTTGACTCAAGTAAGAGTAAAAGTAAAATATACAACTCAGTAACTACTCAGATTAGTACATTTGCATCAAGAAGTTGCTCAAGTAAACCTAACTACTGGATTTGAACACTTAAAAGTTAAACCCCCTCAATACAAAACGTTTCCCCCCTCATAAGTCAACGCACAAATCTGTTCTTTTTCAGGAGTCTTTGATGCGTTGTGGAGTGAACTGTGCTGTGGGTCAGAGTAGCTGCAGTTCAGTCAAGCTTCAAGTGTGCCAGACGTCTGCGAGTTTATCTGCCCAACACGTCAGCGCTCTCTTCACTCTATGTGGAGAACGGCTGGACATGAGGGCATTCCTGTCAGGAAGAACCACACCTACATCCAACCACACTGTGACCTGTTCACACCAGAGCATTCCATATGTTTAATATGCATGTGCTGGCACGCTGGTATGCAAGGAGATCTCAGGTTCAATTCCCAGACCGTGCAGGGCCTTTCTTTGTGGTGAGTTTCTCCTCATCTACCTAAATGCTCCAGCTACTCGTGATCAAGATTCAGTTTCAAAGTCTGGAGTTGGTGCCCAGGCGCTGTATTGTGGTTGTTAATTGCTCCAGGTTTCCCTGGAGACAGTTAAGTTTGAGTTGGAAATTAATATGGTAACTGGGATGACGAACAATAAATAAATGTTGCAGAAACTAGATACTAATAAGAACAAGTATTGATACAGAGAAAAATACAGAAAATAATCATGAATTTTACCTTTCCTGATGGTCTTTATCGATAGCATAAAATGGTAATAATTCAGGATCTACACATCAGAAAAGTACATTCTTCTTTTTTTCTATTTTTTCCTTATTTAATACATAAAACAAACATAACAAACAGAGAGTGAAAAGACCAAATCAAAAAGAAATAGGTTAGTCCAAAAAGCAAAAACAAAAATACAAAAGTAACATATGCCCCCCTGTATGTAGCAGACCCATCCGTCACACTGTCTAGCAAATTTAAATTTAGAAAATATCTAGCGTTATTTCAGGCCATTGTATTGCACATTGTATTTCCAGTCAGGTTTTAGACCTCATCACAGCACTGAGACTGCTCTTGTCAAGGTGACAAATGACATCCACCTGAACACTGACGCGGGCAAAGCCTCAGTCTTAATTCTGTTAGATCTGAGTGCTGCTTTTGACACTGTCGATCATGGGATACTTTTACAGAGACTAGAGGACTGGGTGGGCATCACTGGCACTGCCCTAAACTGGTTAAAGTCCTATCTGGAAGACAGGAAGTACTTTGTTGAAATTGATAACTGTGTCTCGGACCAGATGCCCCTGACCTGTGGGGTGCCCCAAGAGTAAATCCTGGGACCCCTTCTGTTCAACCTCTACATGCTGCCGTTAGGTCAGTTGATACGCAGCGAGAATGTGTCCTATCACAATTATGCAGACGACACTCAGATCTATGTTTCACTGACGGCAGGTGAATATGGACCAGTGGATTCACTCTGTCACTGCATCCAACAGATCAGTGTGTGGATGCAAAACAACTTTCTCCAGCTGAACTCAGACAAGACTGAAATCACCCGTCTTTGGCCCACAGAAACAAAAGAGAAAGTGTTACAAACCAAGTTAGAAATCTGGGGGTAATAATGGACTCAGACTTGAATTTTAACATTCACGTCAAATCAATAACATCAGCAGCTTTTTACCATCTAAAAACATAGCCAAAATCAAAAGTATAGTGTCTAAACCAGACTTGGAGAGACTTATCCATGTGTTTGTCTCTAGTAGATTAGACTACTGTAACGGGCCTGCTCACTGGCCTCTCCAAACGAGCTGTAAAACAGCTGCAGTACATCCAGAACGCCGCTGCTCGGGTCCTGACTAGAACCAGGAAGTACGATCACATTAGTCCTGTGCTCAGGTCTCTGCACTGGCTCTCTGAGGCTCAGAGAATAGACTCCAAAGCAGCTCTGCTTGTATACAAGTCTCTCCATGGCCTAGCACCAAAAGTACATCTCGGACATGTTGGTGCCATATGAACCATCTCGGACTCTGAGGACCTCAGGGACCGGCCTCCTGCTGGTGCCCAGAGTCAGGACTAAACATGAGGAATCTGCCTTTCAGTTTTATGCAGCTAAAATCTGGAACAGTCTTCCTGAGGATGTGAGAGGGGCCTCTACTCTGGCAATGTTCAAATCTAAGATAAAAACAGTTTTGTTTGGCTGTGGATATGACTAAAACTATTTTCTTTGCACTTTTCTCGTTTATGTCTTAAACGTTTTTGTGATTTCTGTCATGTCTTTGTGATTTTAATGATTTTTTTTCCTGTTGTATGAAGCAAACTCACTGTATGACACTTTGGGCAGTTTGCGATGAGAGCTGATGCTGTTTAGGAACATCCCCTGCGTCACTTTTGTGTCTGAAAAGGCTGAGCTAAAGCTGAAAAAAAATAATCCATGCATGTCAAAGAATGAATGAAAACCTTTATTGCCCCGGAGGAAATTTGTCTTGCACACGAGAGCAAATAAAGCATTACACACCAGTAATGCTTTTATGTGCTCTTGTGTGCCAAAGGATTTGTGAGAACTTAGAAGTTAGAAATGTTTAAATGCCTAATTCCTTATTTCACTGTTTGAAAATTAGGTACTTGATCATTTTATTCTCAATATAATTTTTGATTGTTTGTCCGCTGTCAAGGTTATGTTACAGCTTCATAGTTTTGATTGTTGCAGGGAAAACCTCTTACAGCTGTTTTGACGGCAGCTGCTCAGTGTTAGTCTCACCACAGGACGCTCAGCCCTCTCACACTGTACGTAACTTTACACATAACTCCGACACCTCCACTGTCTGATACACATTAGTTACGGTTAAGACATGTGAGGTCCTCTTTAGATAGAGGTAGTGCAGTGAAATCACCAGGAGCAGAAGCTGATTGACATTAACACTACACAATATGAAGGAAAGGGAAAACACAATTATAATCTTGGCTTCAATCCACCCATAATGCATCTGTAATAATAAATCCAGTAGATTTAATGCAGGTCTATTATTAAGTGTTTTTTCTTCAGTTCACTTTATTGCTGTTGTTATATTTTATGAAAGTTAACAAAGTATGATGCAAACATATCACCAACCGATGTATTCTACCATTTTTAAGATGCACTAAAATGCACAGCTGTTGCAATTTAGTCTGCAGAGGTGAGCAATAGAAAATAGTATTTCTATATGTTTTTCAGATGACATTATTGTATCCATCCATCTTCTTCAGCTTATCCGGGGCCGGGTCGCGGGGGAAGCAGTCTAAGCAGGGACTCCCAGACTTCCCGCTCCCCAGACACTTCCTCCAACTCCTCCGGGGGGATCCCGATGTGTTCCCAGGCCAGCCGAGAGACACAGTCCCTCCAGCGTGTCCTAGGTGTTTTCCCGGGGGCCTCTTCCTGGTGAGACATGCCCGAAATACCTCCCTAGGGAGGCGCCCAGGAGGCATCTGGAACAGATGCCCGAGCCACCTCAGCTGGCTCCTCTGAACGTGGAGGAGCAGCGGCTCTACTCCGAGCTCCTCCCGTGTGACTGAGCTCCTCACCCTATCTCTAAGGGAGCGCCCAGCCACCCTGCGGAGGAAACTCATTTCGACCGCTTGTATCCGCGACCTTGTCCTTTCGGTCATTACCCAAAGCTCATGACCATTGGTGAGGGGAGGAACGTAGATTGACCGGTAAATTGAGAGCTTTGTCTTTCGACTCAGCTCCTTCTTCACCACAACAGTCCGATGCAGCGATCGCATCACTGCAGACGCTGCACCGATCCGCCTGTCAATCTCACGTTCCATCTTCCCTCACTCGTGAACAAGACCCCGAGATACTTGAACTCCTCCACTTTGGGCAAGGTCTCCACACCCACCTTGAACGGGACAGCCACCTTTTTCTGGTTGAGAACCATGGCCTCAGATTTGGAGGTGCTGATTCTCATCCCAGCTGCTTCACACTCGGCTGCAAACTGTCCCAGAGCATGTTGCAGGTCCAGGTTTGATGGAGCCATCAGGACAACATTGTCTGCGAACAGTAGAGATGAGAGTCCCAGGAGGACACCCCAAGGGACACGGTTGAAAGCCTTCTCCAGATCCACAAAGCACATGTGGACTGGTTGGGAAAACTCCCATGAACCCTTGAGCACCCGATGGAGAGTATAGAGCTGGTCCAGTGTTCCACGACCAGGACGAAAACCACTCTGCTCCTCCTGAATCCGAGGTTCGACTATCGGTCGAATTCTCCTCTCCAGTACCCTGGAATAGACCTTACCAGGGAGGCTGAGGAGTGTGACCCCTCTGTAGTTGGAACACACCCTCCGGTCCCCCTTCTTGAACAGAGGTACCACCACCCCGGTCTGCCAGTCCAGAGGCACTGTCACTGACCGCCACACGATGTTGCAGAGAAGTGTCAACCAAGACAGCCCTACAACTTCCATCCATCCATCCGTATCTCATCCACCCCCGGAGCCCTGCCCCGAGGAGTTTGCCTCAGGAGTCCCACAAGCCAAAGACGCCTGATAGGCCTCCTTCTTCCACCTGACGGCATCCCTTACTTCCGGTGTCCACCACCGGGTTCAGGGGTTGCCGCCACGACAGGCACCTGAGACCTTGCGACCACAGCTCCGAGCAGCTGCATTGACAATGGAGGTCGAGAACATGGTCCACTCGGAATCCATGTCCCCAACCTCCCCTGGGATCTGGGAGAAGCTCTCCCGGAGGTGTGATATGAAGCCCCTGCTGACATCGGGCTCAGCAAGACGTTCCCAATAGACCCTCATAATGCGCTTGGGTCCTCCAAGTCTGTCCGGCTTCCTCCGCCGCCAGCGGATTCAACTCACCACCAGGTGGTGATCGGTTGACAGCTCCGCCCCTCTCTTTACCCGAGTGTCCAAGACACGCGGCCGGCGGTCAGATGACATGACAACAAAGTCGATCATTGATCTCCGGCATAGGGTGTCCTGGTGCAATCCATGAGTAATGTGCTTAAACGTGCTTGTAAATGTCGTGGTTGAGGTACGTACACACAAAAAACGTAACGTTGTTTCTAAAGAGCTCATTTGCAAAAATAGATAAGGGCCAAGTGTGTCATCTGTGGCTTGCAGTTTACTCTTGTCTAGTTTCTCAGGCCAAATGTATTTTACGGCATTTTAAATATGATTTCATCTCTACTTGATAAAATCCACAGGAAATTATTTTCATTGATAATATCTAGAAGATGGTAACAAAATAATAATAATAATAATAATAATAATAATAATAATAATAATAATAATAATAATAATAATAATAATAATAATAATAATAATAATAATATAATAATAAAAATAATAATCATCATCATCATCATCATCATCATCATCATTTTTGACAGTTTTTCAAAATGCCGATATTTGTTTTTGCAATTTAACTATTTCGGGAGCTCTTTTGCAGCCCTTTTTTATTTTAGAAGTTACACTGAAATATTTTAAAGTTGCATTATTAAAGTTGCATTATCTCCCAAACAACAATTATGATATTATAACATTTAAAAAAGTCTCTAGTCTGTCTGATTCTAGTATGAGAGATAAAATTTAATATACGACTCGAAGAGGGATTTTTTGTACAAGAGACACTGGTTCCAGTACATTCTGGTAATTATTTTTTTGTATGAACTTTAAATGAGTCAAAGCCAGAGTACCACTTCCCCTGGCTGAGCTGCACACTCCCTCCTCTCCACTTCCTTGCAGTAGTGCGTCTGTGTACAGTGTGAGTATGTGGCTGTGTTGACTCCGGTGGGTGTGGGAAAGGCTCGACTCCCCACACACTCACTGTCAGCTGATGCCTCCTCCAGCTCTCCCATCTCCAGCACCGAGTCTAAACTGGACACTGGAAATCCCCCACTTCACTCGTAACGCACACAGAAATGTTTTCTTCATGTAACAAACCATTGACTGACACAATGCGCACAAAGCATCTATCTACAGTTTATGTTCATGTTAGCAAGCCTTTGTACTGCAGTGCTATACTTTTGAAAAGCGATGTCACAATGTCAAATATTAGTGTTTCGATCATTGTGTGAGAAGAAACATGGCAATAAAACTTTTCTTATTTTACAATTATTCACAATTATTGGCACTTTAACTAAACAACAATAAAATCCTTAATTTGCTGTCTCTCTTTATTTCAGTCTAATTTATCAGTATGTTACCATTCCTCGCTAGCATGAAATCAAGCTTTCTGAATTGAAGACGTAAGGATACTGTTACAGCCAGTAGTCTTGACTTTTTTGGAAAATAGATTGAATTGAAAATACTCATTGTTGCTACCTACAATTCTCACGATTATTATTATTTCCTTGTTCTTATAATTATACTGTCATATAAATCCAATGTTATTATCCATGTGCTGTTGTTTCAATTATATACATCAGCAAACACACTTAAGCAGCTCATATATTTTTAAATATAGACAGACATTTTATTCTTCGTAGCTTACTCCCAACTTTATCAGCATTCCTGACTTATATCAAATAAAATCCAAGACCTCATAAATAAACAAATAAAAATACTTTATTATACCAGGGACATACCATCGAGTTAAGAGGTCTTCATCAGGGCAAGACCTCATGATTATTCATTCATTATTCATATTATATTTCTTACTATTATCTAAATCATATATTTGTGTGTGTTATTATTATTATTATTATTATTATTATTATTATTATTATTATTATTATTATTTATTTTTTTATTTTTTTATTATTATCATTATTATCATTATTATTATTGTATATTAACTGTATGTGTATTTGAATTGATTGTAATCTAGGTGTAATTACACTGTAATTACTGTACAGGACTTTGGGCTTTTAAAGTTGTAAGTGATTTATAAATAAACTTTGACATTTAATTTGGATGATTATTTATTCATGATTCAAATAATATTTCTTTCTATTATTTAAATCATATATTTTCATATTTGTGTGTGTTATTTAATTGGGTGTGTGAGATGAGATAAAACCTTTAATTCCCATCAACACTGCTATAGCGTGAGTTTGAGTCAGTCCAGCGTCTGCAGAGACCTTTCCCATAAACTTGCTTTACTCCTAGAGCAATCCCCCTGTGATGACGCCGGGGATTTCTTTAAGTGAATTAACACTTGGGCAGTGAATACACGGCCCCACAGCTCAAAGAGAAAAGCACACTTGTATGTTTCTGACAGAGGGCCTTGTCTTTTGTTGCCCTGGTGAGAGGCGTCCATTGTTTGGGTGGGACTGGCTATCTGAGATCACAGCCGATAAGAACCATGCATTCACTGACCTACGACTGTCCAGCGCTCACAGAGACAGTGAAGGTGACACGCAGCACAAGCTTTGATCACTGATAACGCTCATCTGATCTGGCTGTGTACTTTCCCACAACTCTGGAGCTGACAAGGGATTTCCTTGTCATATTTCTAGAGGAAGTTAAGAATTGTTTAAAATCTCAATGTGTAATGTACCACTTCTTTTTATGATCAGTGTATTTTGAGGTTGCTACACTGTAGCCTGCTTTTTAAAACAAATAACTCCAGATAGAGAAATTATNAGCCCGGACACACTGACAACACATGACGTCTATCTTAACCTTACTTGTAGACGAGTGTTTGTGTCATCTGGTTATGTTTGTTGTTCTTGTGGGCACGTCCTTACTCCTGCAGTTTTTCTATTGGGCACGCAAGTGTCAACTACTCGGTGTCTACATGAAGCAGTGGTTCAAAGTCGGGCGGCGATACACTAGGAACAGCGATAGAGCTGGAGGGTGGCAAAGCTATTTATTTTTATCTTTGGATGTTATTTTCTGAGCTCGTAGCGTGAAACTGGAGATGATAGCACCTCCGATTGATTCTCAGCTGCCAGCCGCTGTTGCGCACAAGATCCGTTGTCATGCTGTTGCTGACCGTCACAGGTATCTAACCAATCCACCTCGCCTCAGACCGAGCCCCACCTGGGCAGCATGCAGAAGGATTATTAGTTGCTTTATTCATATGATCAATCGATCTCTCTATCATTTGTATGACCTATACTTGCCTCTAATTATTTTTTATTTCTTTTCATTTTATTTTTGTGAAACGTTGGGCGACAGGATAACTCTCACTTGAGACAACTGATAATACAGACTACAACCTAATTTTAAAGATTTATCGGTTATTGTATTGACGACTCGCACCTCCTCATTTCATTTCTGATAGTGAGGCGATTCCCCGAGTGTATATGTCTCTGGTTTAGGGTTTTGGGGTCCCAGGCCTGAAAAGTTTGGGAACCGCATCTGAAATATTGGGTACTTCCACACATGCCTTCGTTGAAGATTTTGCCGATGGGTTTCCCTGACGATTGCTGCGCTAAGAATTGTGGTGCTGGGAAGGCTAAAGATCAAAGTGGGAACAATTTTGCATTTATAATTTATCAATCACCGCTTTCTCCCCTGCCCATTGGGGTTTATTTTATTCCCCCTTTTTCCTCAGTGTATTAACCGCATATATTCGCCCTCTGAATTCGGCCGCCCCCCGTCAATCAGGCTTAGCAAGTTACTGACAAATTCCTGTTTGAACTCAAAACGTGTTACTGGAGCATATGTTATTGCACGATAAAAAATACAAACCTAGACTTATTATAGAGTCTAGTAGCGTACAAATGTATGGACTCTGCTATAGTAATCCGTAGCGTAAATACCAAATGTATTTCTTCGTCGACAGGACACATATGAAAGGTTCCTGTTTTCCGAACCCCTCCCCCGCCTCCTTTTTGTCGGTCCAGTTGACAGGAATTGGATTTTTATATATAGTAGTGCAAATTAGAATTGTTTAAGAGCGTGCCTAGGGTGTACGACTTCGCAGTTTGAAACTGTTTTCTACATGATTGCTAACTAGAGGAAAACTACTTCAGTTTATGCCAGAACACAATATGAACCCCAACATATTAGCCTAAGCATGAGAGAAGACAGGGAGGGAAGGTGAGAGACAAAGGAACGGAAAACGAGCCGCTGCTCCCTGGCGCCTTGCAGCGTGGCAGCTGATTTAGTATTTCTTGCGGGGTAATGTATGAGTGGATCAGCGACAGGTCTCGTCAGACAGGTGATAAGTGCACTATTTCACAACTAGACACGTAACTACATATTTTCATTTTGTTTCTACAAGACCTTTGGGACTCAGAATGGCTTCTTCTCTTAACACATTAAATTCCCCCACTTTCCTCGTGCCTTATGCACGTAGAGGTACAAGAAGTAGGCAAAGGGAAACAAGTTTCTGTTTAAAATGCCTGAACCAATTGTTTCTGAAGTGAAAAAATGTGAAGGGTTCAGAGGGTCTTATGTTGTGGTAGCAATTTTATGACAATGATCTCGATTTGTTTTTTCTTTTCTTTAATTTATACGTAATAGAACTATATAACTATCCCTCCTCAATCTCACAATTTTGGATTAAATTGACATAACTCATAGGTATGCATTTTTCCATATCCTCCAGCCCAATTTATTCCTGTAGACTAGTAAAAACAACTTTAAGGAAAATTGTGGATATGTTGTGGGTTTCTTCTGGTTTTTTCTGGTGCCTCTAGGTTTCCAATGTTTTCAAAGGTCAACATTGTCCCCTGTGAAGTTCACCTCCGAGGTCAGTGTGAGCAATAGGGGCTACCTCTTGTAAGAGAGGAGCAAGAGGCGTATGGGAGAGAGCATGAGTGCGCTGCCTGGTGGTGTGTCTGGAGTGCAGACTGATAATAAGCACCAGGCCATTAGTCGGAGACTGTTTCTACGCAGACTCACTCGCTTAAGGCGAGTCCTCAGCACCAGACCAGACAGAGGAAGCAGCTATTGCATTCCAGACCTTATCTCCATCTAGGCTGATAGGATTAGTGCATCAGACACCATCTAAATAGATGTTGGAAGAAAACAGTCCACTTGCAGCCTTTTCCTGCTCAGCCATCCAAGGACGTTTTGTTGGTCATGTCCTTGTGTATACTACTTCCGACAAGCAAAAAAGAGAGATAGTGCATACGAGTATTACTGATATCTGAGTGAAAAGTTCATTCTTATAATAGTTACTACATATGCTTCTTCGAATTTTGTTTAACTTTACGACATTCATTTAAAATACTCGGCGGACCGCTCGGACTGAATCTTCGCTGCACCTCTCACGCTGGTAAGGTTTTTTGTGCATTTCACAATTTTTACATCTGATCTATTGTATAGCTGCTCTCTCGTTAGTGTGCTGTGAACATTGTCTGGCCATGCATTACATTGATGTTATTGGTACGATAATTATCCCAGAATGGTCTGTATCTTTTTGTAGTAATCATGAATATAGTTAGTACTAAACTTACGTACCTATCTTGCAAACTATCTCCTCGGTCTTCTTCCTACTTCACACTTCGGTTTTCTAGAGTAAATTATTAGCCATTATTTATATAATTCACAAGAATACATTGCTCTCTCATTTTCGCAGCAGGCCTTGCAGCTGTGTATGTGTGTAAAAGTATGTTTTAAGTCGCACCATTAATTTTACGATTCCTCCACACATTTTCGTGTGTGCACACTGCATATGGCGTTGTGTTTGTAGATATTAGAGAATTGATTAAGTCCAATGTTGCGGTTCCTCAATCACTCATTCAGCTACACTATTTGTGCTTTCGATTATATAGTTCTCTTGTTTCTAAATGGCTACGGTCTGTTGATCCCAACTTAACCTTCATATCTCAAGGCTTAGTGTGACTGTGTCTGCTTCGGTGCAGAGTGGAAGGCATCTATACACCTCATATTTATATCAGCCCTACTCTTACATGTTTGGGGTTGTTATCTGGCTTTAGAGAGCGCCGTGTTGTTAAAAGAGTTGCATGGCCACGGTACTTCCAGGACTTCATTCCTTCTAGAGGTATCCTTCACTTACATTTTTCATCCAATATCTATTTATAAAATATAGGATTGTGTCTAGTGTTAGTTCGTGGTGTTATTGTGGTTGTACGAATTCTGGGGTTTCGGTGAGGTTGGGACAGTGAGTTAAGGCCAACTTCCAGCGGATTTTCTTACCGAGATCTATGCTACCACCTTACACCTGGACTAAATATGATCGAACGTCTAGCTTCAGCCAATGAAGATGAGTGTTTGTAGTTAGTACTAGCCGGTGGAGCAATAGCCTCAATATTCATGGGAGGGGTGAGCTCTACGTTGCTCTCCCTCCCATACTCCCAGGCAGATAACCATATTAGAATGTAGATCACAGACTACTCCTTCCTAACTGGGTATAGTTGGTGCTTCGCGTTTTGCCTTTCACGTAGTGATTAGGAAGGAAAAATAATCAAACATTTGCCATTATCGATTGTCATGTAACACAAATGAGCTTTCAGATATTTCTATAAGGCAAAGTAGGTTGGTCATACTTATTTGTTAGATGTCTTGGCCACGATAAAACTTTATTTGCTAGAGAGAATATTGTGGTATTTTGGGTGAACTAGAAGTGCGTAAGTTTGTGTAGTGTTGTAGTCTTTGGGAGGTGGGTGAAGTCGCTTGTGAACTATTGTCATTAGATCCCGAATTGCGGAGATACGGATTTAGATTTTTATGCTGGTTAGAGAGGACGGGATGGTGATATGCATGTCAACAAGGGACTATTTACGATGAGCTGGTCATTGGTGGGTAGCTGGCACCTAAATTTTCCTGGGAAGCATTTCAACGAACAATCTTGGCAACATCATGTTGGAACAACAAATCGCAGATATAACCGTGTGGACATTAATGTAAAACGGGGATCTTTATAAGTGAGACTATCAGCATGACTACAATGTTTCCCGTATTCGCTAATGAACTGGTGTCTCTGTTCCATGCTGCAATCGCCGTAGCGGCCGTCTGAGGCACAAAGTGACTATGGGCTGGTGAGGAGGATGAGATCTCGCAGGAGGACATACACTACCACCCAGGAAAGGATCAAGCTGACACCCTGAACAACTATCTAGTTGACATCTGTCTAAACTACCACATATTTTCAATGTCACGCTTGCAGAGATCAATCGGCCTTGCTGTCTCAATGGGAGTGCTCGTCCGTCGTACTCCGTCCCCATCGGTGGCGCCACGTATTGTTACATCAGTCTCTTGAAGTCAGGTTGAGAAAGAAGGCGTTTGAACTCTCCCTTTTCTCCTTGGCACTGGGCTATCACTAACATGCCTCTGGTAACCCGCGCTACTAAGTTGGATGTTAGCAACATCCTTTGTGTCATACATAGATCACCGTAAAGCTTTAAGAGGTCATAGTGGAAGCCTTCTCCGGAGCATATCAGGTCGCGGTGGATCCATGTAAGTAGCGTAGGAGGAGCACGCTGAAAGAGGTGAGAACTTCGGGGCGGTGTGGGCCTTCATTCTTGGTACCCGAGGGTTGTTTCAATCAATCAGTGAGTAGAGAGACAGAGAACAGCTTTCCAAGAATAGCACTTGTACTAAGTAGGACAACTTTTCCAAAACATCACATGGAGTCTAGTATCCTGTAACTCTTCTGGCTACCATAAGCCATCCCCTCACACACCAAGCAGATGAGCAGAAGGCGCCTGATCAGGTGATCAGGACTTTGTAACAAAGAGCCCAAGAAGTGCCCACCAGCTCAGAGGGCAAGAGGAAGGAGGAAAAACACGTCCGGAATGCTCTCTCAGCCTTGGGCTCTAAACAAAGTTAAAAGTCTTTATCCCTTATGTGTCTAGACTGTCTGAAAAACTACAATAGGATATTTAGACAGCACAAAATTCCTGTTTATTTTAAATCGGGCAACACTTTAGAACAAACACTGATTCATCCTAATGACAAGATGCCGACACAAAAACAGAGCAATGTAGTGTATTCAATCTAAAGCAGTGAAGGTGAGACTAAACAGCCACTTCACAAGAGGCTTTATCAGCACAGAAGACACGTAAATTCAGGACCACAGGGCGCCGTGCATCTTCATCTTAAAACTACAAACCACTATTTGGAAGACAGTGAGATGAAGATTCTAAGCAGGAGAAGAGATGGTTTGAAAGAGGAGTTAAGGAGGCAATTTTTGTTAAAATAGAGAATCTGTCTTTAACTGCCACCAACTAACAATAGGATTTATATGGTCCATTATATGGCTGATATGATAACAAAGAAGATTATTTTCAGGGTAAAGTTAAAACATTACAAATAGATATACAAGACAGGCTAATATTACTCTGCAGATTAATCTGCAGAGTACTTTTGGATGTGAGTCGAAACATTTTGCATTCTAAAACAGTGTTTTAGAATGTCTTGGACGAATGAAAGATTACACTGACTTTTTCCTGGAATGTTTTTTATGAACTATAGCACCTGTCTGCCCAGAGGCTACAAGTATTTGCACTGTCCCTGTCTCAATTAATATATAATTCTAAACTGTATCACATTTTGACAAAAATCTTTTCCACTTACTTATTTGATCTTGTATCCCTATCTTAGCTTCAGATACTGGTTTACTAGTGTCGCAATGAACTGGTGTTTTCTCTTCTGAGTGTAAACAATAACATATTAACATGTTTTAATGTTGTCCCCACATAAAGTGCTTTGTCTTCTGCATGTTCTCCCCCCCTCATTCGGAAATCCATATCGCTTCATTGGTAGTTCACCACTCGGATTGCCCCTACAACTGTTTTTAGCCCAATTTGTTGCCAGCAGAGGGCGCAGGAACTAATAACATTTGAATACACTTAAACCAGAACTGATTCACTTTCTTCCACACATCTACATGAACATAGATATAAGGGGAAATCCAGTGTTTTCAAATCAAGCTTTGGTAATCAGATAACCATGGCAATTGTTTACGTTCTTTGCATGTGTCTGTCTAGCTCTGGTTCACAGAGTAGATCTGCTGTAGCATGTAGCACTGGGCCTTTCTTGAAGTTGTTTCTGAGTTGGCCGTGTCCAGTTTCAGCACTTCTCCACACCAGCAGCTGACACCTGCCTCCACTTCCTGAAACAGACTTACTTCCTCCCTAAAGACCGCCCCAGCCTTTAATGGAGGTCAAAGGTTATGGCCAAAGTCTCCCGAGATCCCCAAACATTGCAAAGCACACATGTTAATTAGCCACACGGATACATTCAATCATTTTACAGGCCACACATGCAAATAATGTGTTATGGCAAGTGTGCAAGCCGATATGTGATGGCCATTTGAGCAAGGTTTGGCCCAAGCCATGTGCCAATTAACCTGTATATGTAGAGAAGTCTTATCCAAACGATTTGTATTATATTTACAGATGATTAGGTCATTTTGCAGGTCATTCATGAGTTTTTAAGTTCCTAATATACTGTATGTAGTTGTGTCATTGGTACATCACCTCTAGATGGCGACCTTTGGCCACCGTCATTGACTAAAAACATGCCCTGTAACTGCAGGGTTGCAACTCCAAAATAAAATGAAAGAATAACTCATAATAATCAGTCTCTTTTTAATGAAATCAATCAATAAAAATATAACTGACCATACTCAAATCAACTTTTTAATTATTTTCAGGACTCCTCACAAATTTTTACAGTATATATTACAGTATATTAGTAGTGATATCATCACTACTACTATCAGAAAAACATTATTTATGCATTATTTGATTCAATATTTTAAAGAAAGTTCAGCATATTATATATTATATAGAAATTGTATGATATATAAATATTTGATATAGCCAGTCCAGGTTTAATAATTTATTCTATTTTAACATTGCAATAACAATTGTGCATGTTAACTACAGCCCTGAAGTGAACCTCAGTACTTACCGCTTGCTGTAGTTTGATATATGATATTTTTCCATCTCTGTTTAAACCAAAGCCTCTGATAAAGCATTAATGTGAATGCAGCTTTTGTCTGCTCAATGTCACACTTAGTGTATAACCAACATGAGCGTCAGTGTGGTCATAAACCACCTCAGTGACGAACCTTTTGCCACCTTATTACTCGATAAGGAAGCAGCTCGACCCATGGCAAGCTGGTATTCTCATTTAATGTCCAAGTGTTTACAAATCATTCCATATTTACTTATACACCGTTAATCATGAATTGCTTTGTATATCTGGACTTAACAATTGGCAGAAAAGGTTTGTCTTTACATTGGATATAGTTGTTGTTTTTCTCCTCTCCTTTTCAAAATTAGAGCATTTATTATTTTCCCATCTGTACAAAATTAGACCATGTGGTGAGTCGTGAGCAATCCTGAAGTTGTGGGACACACTGCAACAAAATAGTGATTTGAAAAGGCTTTTTTGATTTGTTTTATTAATTAACTATATATTATGAACTGCCTTTTCCTGTCAGTGGCCATATTGGGAAGGTAGTGCCCCAGGATAGTGCTACTGTTGAGAGAGATACATACACACACACACACAAGCAAACAGAAAGCAAGAGATTCCACAGTGCAACATGAGGAGCAAATGCATATTTTGTGTCAAACAGAGCCTAAGTTGAGGTAAAGTATGAGGGAATTTAGTGAAAACCCCTATTAAATTATTCAAAATCTGCTTAAAAAGTGCTTAGCTCTGACCTGTGAGAAACCCTGACTGCGTGTGCCTTGTGTTTAGACGTATTGTTTGGTGATGGCCGAGGCCTGTCCTCTCCATGACAGCTCCTACAGTGGACAAAAAACAGTAGGCCCTATAACAGTTTGTTATTATGACTTCTCTGTTTGCAGTGATCTTTTCTCCTTAGCTCACAGAACTGACTTAACTCGTGTGTACATTTGCACACTGGGGCAGTGGAGGGCATTGAACCCACTGCACAAGAGGCGACTTTAATCTGCCTCAATGTAAACATGTGGATTTGCTCAACGGCACTAAGTCACCATGATATTTAAAAGCGTCCATTACGGCAAACCCTTCACATGTTTACACCACGGGCTAGGCCAGGGTGAGTGTGATTAGTCTAGCACTCCACTGTCCAGCTAACGACCACTTCATAGCTTCAGAACTCGCCCCACAAATAGAAATGTCGTCATATCACTGACATTTATTCTTCTTGACGAAATTAGGTAAGTCTGCGGAGACACTTGAAATACATTAGGGGGAAAAGGCATGGCAGTATTACTTTTAATGCGCCCCAATGGAAAGAGAACAGAGCCAAATAGTTGCCACTTTACAAATCAGCAGGATAATTATGTGAGTTCTGATGTGACTAAACAAATGGCTTCTCAGTCGGCAAAGTCAAATCATTTTAATCGTTTTTGTAGAATTAATAGTTTTCTAAAGGTGGCAGACGGCATACACTGGACAATATAACCATACAAGGAATATCTATTACACTGTGACTTTCTTTTATCATCTCGCTAGCTAATTTGCTAATGTCAATAAAAAGATTCACACAATTTGCTTTTGAAAATTGACATTAACAATATTGAATAAAAACCCTGAAAAATGTATTGATTTTTAATGGGTGACGTGTCTTGCCCAAGGACACCAGTGCAGTTCATTCAAGCATCATTCAAAACATC